>CM064971.1:67730358-67843357 GCA_032847665.1 Solanum chilense | reverse complement strand
GTCCATTGCGATTCTCTCCCACTTCCATTCCGGAATGGGCATTCTCTGAAGTGTTCCTCCAGGCCTCTGGTGTTCATACTTTACTTGCTGACAATTTGGACATTTGGTGACAAACTACACAATGTCATGCTTCATTCTACTCCACCAAAAATGTTGTTTTAGGTCACGATACATCTTGGTTGCACCAGGATGTATAGAATACCTTGAACTATGAGCCTCTGTAAGAATAGTGTGGATCAAATCATCGACGCGGGGTACACATACCCTTCCCTTAATTCTCAAAACACCTTATCGATTTTTGCTTCTTTAGCCTCTCCTCGCAACACTTTATCTCGGATACGAATCAGTTTCTCATCAGTAAACTGCTTTCCCTTAATCTTGTCAAGGAAGGAAGATCTTGCCTCCACACGAGCCAAAAATCCTCCCTTCTCATTTACTTCCAACCTCATAAGGTCATTAGCCAGAATCTGAACTTCTCTAGCCAATGGGCGTCTAGAAACTTGCAAGTGAGCTAGACTTCCCATGCTTCCTGCCTTTCTACTTAAAGCATCTGCCACAACATTAGCTTTTCCCGGATGATACCGAATAGTGATATCGTAGTCCTTCAGTAGTTCCATCAATCTCCTCTGTCTCAAATTCAAATCTTTCTGAGTAAAGACATACTGTAGGCTACGATGATCCGTATAAACTTCACACTTAACCCCATATAAATAGTGCCTCCATTGCTTTAATGCAAATACTACCGCGGCCAAATCCAAATCATGGGTCGGGTAATTGCGTTCGTGCACCTTTAATTGCCTGGAAGCATAAGCAATTACATTGTTCTCTTGCATTATCACTGCACCCAAACCCGAATCGGATGCATCATAATAGACAATGAAATTCTTACCTTCCACTGGCAGGGTAAGGATTGGTGCAGTAGTCAACAAGGTCTTGAGCTTCTGAAAGCTTTCCTCACATTCATCCGACCATACAAATGGAACATTCTGCTTAGTCAAGCTTGTCAATTGGGAAGCAATAGAGGAAAACCCCTTGACAAATCGGCGGTAGTAGCTAGCTAAACCAACGAAGCTCCTCACCTCTGTAACATTAGCGGGTCTTGCCCAACTTTTCACTGCTTCGATCTTGGAAGGATCCACCATTACCCCATCCTTAGAAATCACATGCCCCAAGAAGGACACTGCATCTAGCCAAAACTCACACTTGGAGAATTTGGCATAAAGCTTTTTCTCCCTCAACATTTCCAATACAATTCTCAAGTGCTCTTCATGTTCCTTCTTGCTCTTTGAGTATACCAATATATCATCAATGAATACAATGACAAGAGATCCAAATATGGCTTAAAAATCCCATTCATCAAGCTCATGAAAGCAGCAGGGGCATTCGTAAGCCCAAAAGACATTACTAAGAACTCATAATGTCCATACCTGGTCCGAAAGGCAGTCTTGGGCACATCCGTTGCCCGTATCTCCAATTGATGGTAACCAGATCTCAAATCAATTTTTGAGAAGGTACAAGCACCTTGTAACTGATCGAACAAATCATCGATGCGAGGAAGAGGATACTTGTTCTTAACAGTTACCTTATTCAGTTGTCTATAATCTATGCACATCCGAAAGCTTCCATCCTTCTTCTTCACAAACAAAACAGGAGCACCCCAAGGGGATGCACTTGGTCTAATGAAACCTTTACCTAACAACTCTTGAAGTTGGGCCTTTAATTCCCTTAATTCTGCGGGAGCCATTCTATAAGTAGGTATAGAAATGGGGCGAGTACCTGGTTCCAGATCGATGCAGAAGTCAATATCTCTATCCGGTGGCATGCCAGGAAGATCTGCAGGGAACACATCTAGAAACTCACAGACTATCGAAACCGACTCAATTGAAGGTACTTGGGTAGTGTCATCCCTGAGATGTGCCAAGAAAGCTAAACACCCTTTACTAACCAATCTCTTAGCACGAAGAAAGGAGATGATACGAACCGGAGTAGAAGTGTAGTCGCCCTCCCACACTAACGGATCTGTCCCAGGCTTGGCCAACGTTACAGTTGTTGCATTACAGTCTAAGATCGCAAAATTCGGAGAAAGCCAAGTCATACCCAGAATTACATCGAAATCAACCATTTCTAAGATAACCAAGTCTACATGAGTATTGCTCCCCACAAACATCACCAGACAAGACCTATATACCCTTTCAACTATGACAGACTCACCCACCGGAGTAGACACACGAATAGGCATGTCAAGTAATTCCCAAGGTAAATTAAGACCAGTAGAAAATGAAGAAGATACATAAGAAAATGTGGATCCAGGATCAAACAATACAGAAGCCATGCAATCACAAACCAAAAGATTGCCTGTGATGACAGTATCAGATGTCTCCGCTTCAGATCTCCCAGGGAAAGCTAACAATGGGCCCTATCGCCTGTCTACTCGTTACCCTACCATGTTGTGCTGTAGTGGCTCCAGTTTGCCCGTCACCCCGGCCGTTTTGGTGACCACCATTACCTCGACCACCACGTCCTCCAGAATGACGACCTCTTCCATGACCACTTCTACCTCTGACTATTGGAGGTCTGTAATTCTGTTTTATACAATACCTCTTAATGTGTCCAGTCTCCCCACATCCATAACACTCTCTGGATTCAAGCATCGATCTCTGTGAGAATGACGAGGTCTGGGAATAACCTCCAACCTCAGAGAAATGTTGACCGGTCTGAGGTGGACCCCCAACTACAGTCTGTAGTGAGGACTGAATTGGTCGGACTGAGTAACCTCCTGAACCCTGTCCTCTAGAGTAAGAGCCATTAAACTCACCTCCCTTACGAAACCTTTTTGATGTCGATGCCAGGGTGAAGTCATCTGGCTTCACTCCCTCCACCTCTATCACGAAGTCGACCACTTCCTGAAAGGATTTCGCTGTAGCCGCTACCTGTAAGGCTGAAATCCGCAACTCTGACCTCAACCCCTTCACAAAACGGCGAATCCGTTCTTGTGGACTGAAACAAAGCTGGGTGGCATATCTGGAAAGTGCACGAAACCTAGCCTCATAAGCAGTAACCGACATCCTGCCTTGCTCTAGGCTTAGAAACTCATCTCTCCTCCTATCCCTCAAAGTACGGGGTATATACTTCTCCATAAACAAGCTAGAGAATGATGCCCAAGTCATAGGTGGTGCCTCTATTGGTTGACACTCAACATGTGACCGCCACCACATTTTGGCGTTCCCTTGAAACTGATAGGTCACAAACTCAACACCAAATCGTTCTACTATACCCATCTTGTGTAGTAGCTCATGACAGTCAACCAGAAAATCGTAGGCATCCTCCGATTCAGCACCCTTGAAGACTGGAGGTTTCAATTTCAAGAACTTACTGAAAAGTTCATGCTGATCGTTTGTCATTATAGGCCCTGTAGTCAAACGAGGAAACGTGCCTATTTCTAATGAGGCATCCATGCGGGGAGCCTCAGCAGCGGCCTGTCGTACTTCCGGAACCTGAGGTGCTGGTGCAGAAAACACTGGAGGTGTCTGGCCTTGATCAGATAACCCGCTAAGATAAGCAAGAACCTGATTAATCATCTCTGGGGTAGGTTAGGGTGGTAATTCCTCATTCTGCACTTGTTCGTTATCCCTTTCCCCACCCTCTCTTATCACTTCCTCAGTCGGTGGAGGAGTCACTGCCTTAGTACCAGATGGGCTAGGTGCTTGTCCTCTTCCTCTAGAGGACGTCCTCCCACGACCTCTACCTCGGCCTCTTGCCACTGCTCCTCCCCGAGCTACAGCCCCAGTGGCTGGCTCAGACGCATCTTGTCTTGCCGGTGTTGGTGTTGGTGCAGTCGTTGCTCTAGTTCTAACCATCTGCGAAATAGAGTGAAGATGGTCAGATACCAATTTGTATCACCTAGATACCAATTGGATCCAAGTAATAGCACGAAAGAAAGAAAGAAAGAATGGAATTTTCCTAAAGTCTTATAGCCTCTCAAAGAAAAGTAAAGGCGTCCCCCTACCGTTCCTTAGGACTCTACTAGACTCGTTCTTGTGTGATGAGACCAACGAACCTAATGCTCTGATACCAAGTTTGTCACGACCCAAATCGAGTCGTGAGTGGCACCCACACTTATCCTCTATGTGAGCGAACCAACCATATACAAAACCCAACATTTCAATATAATATCAACAGAAAGTAATGCGGAAGACTTAAATCTCATTAATGAACATTGATTAAATAACTTCTAAAACTCAATAACTATTATTATCCCTGGAAGTCATCATCAAAAGAACATCTATCCTCAAATTACTAACTCTAAGAGTATCTAGGAAGCTAAAATAAATAAAAGCTAGTCCATGCCGGAACTTCAAGGCATCAAGACATGAAGAAGAAGATCCAGTCCAAGCTAGAAACATTAGCTCACCCTGAAATCCAGTGTAATGAAAACTGGCTAGAGTTGCGGTTGAGTTGAAGACGACGGTACGTTTGCTGCACTCCACAAATAACAAAGAAAGAAACATACAAGTAGGAGTCAGTACAAAACACAAGTACTGAGTAGGTATCATCGGTCAACTTAAAATAGAAAACAGTATATATCAGATAATATCATTAAAACCAACCACAATACTCAAAAGATAGCAACATCAAGTTCTATAATCATAAGTAAGTAACGCCAAGTACACCCATGAGAACTAAAGCCTCAATACCATACTCATTTGGGAAATAGGTTCATTGAATTGAGTATTTTAACATTTTTCAAAATTCATTCTCTTTACTATCCTGGTGTCGGAACGTGACACTCCGATCCTCATCATACTATCCTGGTGTCGGAACGTGACACTCCGATCCGCATCATACTATCCTGGTGTCGGAACGTGACACTCCGATCCATATTTTATTCTGGTGCCGAAACGTGACACCCGATCCATATTCTATCCTGGTGCCAGAACGTGACACCCGATCCATATACTATCCTGGTGCCGGAACGTGACACTCCCATCCATATTCTATCCTGGTGCCGGAACGTGACACTCCGATCCATATTCTATCCTGGTGCCGGAACGTGACACCAGATCCCCTAATCTCACTATTTTCGTTCATTAAGCCCTCTTTTATACCAAGGCATCATCATTAACAAAGTAGATTAGGGTTTTTCGAGATTTAGGATTCAATAGCCTCATCATGCTTATTTATCACAATTATATAATCACATTCATGCAAGCATACAATTAAGCATATAGAAGGGTTTACAACACTACCCAATACATATCATTCGCTATTAAGAGTTTACTACGAATAGCATAAACCATAACCAACCTCCACCGAAGAATTTGTGATCAAGAAATCTACTTTTCCAAAGCTTTGCTTTCCTCTTCGTTTCTCCTCTCTCTCTCTCGATCGTTCTTCTCCCTCTCTCTGTTCTTTCTATTTTTCTTATTCAAACCCTCTTTCTTTTACCCTAATTAGCATGTAATTAAGTATAAAAGATGATAGAATAACCCACTAATTAATTCAAGGTTATCTCCTTTAACCCCCAAGTAGTTAAATTATTAACATTAACCCACCAAATTTATAATTATAGCAGGAATAGTCCAAAATGTCCCTTAAAACATTTAACAGAAATCCGACCCAGCTTGGGATTACGCAGCCTGTGACAGCCCGTCGTGCCTGCGACGGTCTGTCCTGCTACTTTCGTCACAGAGTTCAGAGACAAAATTTTTACTAAGGGTCTGTGACGGCCTGTCACGCCTGTGACGGTCCGTCCTGCCATTTCGTCGCGAAGTTCAGAGAGTCGATTTCAATACCCAAATTTCAGAATTCTAAGTGTTTTGGAACGAGACCCCCTCGACGGTCCGTCGTGCCCATGACGGTCCGTCGTGGGATCCGTCGTCTCAGCCAGTTTTTCCATAAATAAAATCTGCTGCTCAAAATGTCATGATCTCAGCTAAGAAAAAAATAGTGAAGCTGCGGGGATTCGAAATAGGGAAACAGAATCAGAGATTAAAAACAAACGGCTACGATCAGTTGGATTTTAATAAGAACGGAAGGTGCGGATTTTGCCACGTGGATTCGGTTATAAAAGATGGTTAGAGGAGAGAGAGAAGGCAACGAGTTTCTGGTGAACTTTCCCTCCCCTTTTCTGCTTCTTCTTCTTCGATCTCCTTCCCTTCTTCTCGTTCTCAATCTCATTTCTTCTCTCTTCTATTGGCAGGTTAATCAACAATGGAGATTCAAAGCTGTTTTAGTTAGATTTACCATTTTATAATCTTGTAATCGATAACAATTTGAACTCTATCAATCCAGAAAATTCTCAAACATTACTGTCTATTTTCTTTCTGTGAAGCAAAGTTATAATTACTGGTGAGATCATAACAATTGGTATCAGAGCTCCGAAACTGTGAACTGTGGGTAAGCATGGCTGAAGGCACACGTTGGAAGATTACCGAAGACAAGTTAGGATGCCACGATGAATTGTTAGCAGATCTGTTGGAGTCACAACAGGAGGTACGTAATGCTCAAACAGGGATTCAGGGTGCATTAGATTTGATTTTAGAGAGGTTAGGAGCATTAGAAAGAGCTCCGATGGGACAAAATTTGGGAGCAGGTCTTTTACCTATTCCGAATCCGAAAAATCGAAATCGACCTCCACAGAATGCAGTTGTACCGCCTAGATGGGAGTTGCCTAGCTTTGTTGGACATGAACCTAAGGTATGGATCCGTAAATGCGAACGTTATTTTACGCAGTATAGGATAGGGGAGGAACAAAGAGTAGAAATCGCTGCTTTGTATTTGAATGATGCTGCTGAAGTTTGGTATCAATCGGTGATATTAAGTGGAGGAATGTTGACTTGGTTAGAGTTTAAGGAAGAATTAATTAGTAGATTTGGAGAAATTGTAATAGGCGATGTTGTAGAGGAATTCAACAAACTGCAACAGTCGGGAACGATTGATGAATTTTTAGGTAAGTTTGAGGATCTCAAAGCTCAGATGCTCATTAGGAATCCTACTTTGAATGAGGCACATTTTCTGTCTAGTTTCGTAGGTGCTCTGAAAGAAGAAATACGTTTTGAGGTAAAAATGTTTAAACCAACCACACTTAAGGAAGCTATTGAGAAGGCTCGAATGAAGGAAATGGCTATCGAGGCTGCAATAAGGAGAAACAAAGGGGTTACCAGATCTTATCCATCTGTAACATCGGTGTTAGCTGCTAACAAAGTTCCTGTTGTTTCTACTGCTAAGAACAATTCCTATAGATTGACTCCGGATGTATATGAATATCGGAAGACAAATCATCTCTGTTTCCGCTGTGGAGAAAAGTATGGGCCTGGGCATATCTGTAAGAGGAGACAATTGAATTGCCTCATTGGGACAGTCGAGAATGAAGCGGAGTTAGAAACGCCAGTGGTGGAAGATGGAAATTCAGAGATAATGATTGAGGGAGTAATAGAACAAGAGTTACAACAAGCTGTATGTTTGAATGCATTAACAGGGCACAATAAAGGAGAGAATACAATTTTGGTTGGAGGCACTGTTAAGAAGCGACAATTAGCTATTCTGATAGATTCAGGCAGTACTCACAGTTTCATCGATGAGCAAACAGTCATTGCAACGGGTTATAAGCCAAGTCATTGTTCACCGGTCAGGGTTACAGTAGCAGATGGAAATTATGTCATGTGTACTTCACAGTGCAAAGGGTTTTCATGGAAAATGCAAGGTCGAACCTTCGTAGAAGATTTATTAATTATTCCCTTGGGTGGTTGTGCTTTGGTGTTAGGAAATGACTGGATGAAGCTGTATAATCCTACAAAATTCGATCACGAAAAAAAATGTGTTACAATTGGCAGGAAGAAGAACAAGTTGGTTTTACCTGGTTTAGTGGATGAAGGCAGATTGAATATGATGTCGAGTGGAGCTATGAGCAGGATATTAAAGAAAGGGCAGACTCTATTTGCTCACCTATTCATGATGAATCTAGTGACAAAACAGGAAGATGTGGAAGTTGATAATGGTATTAAGGATGTGATAGATAAGTATTCTGATGTATTCGCAGAACCAAAGTCGTTACCACCTACTCGAGCTTGTGACCATCCCATACCACTTAAACCTGGATCGATGCCACTTAGTTTGAGGCCATATAGGTACAACTATCATCAGAAGAATGAATTGGAAAGACAGGTGAAGGAAATGCTTTTCAGTGGGGTAATACAACCAAGTCAGTCTCCTTTCTCTTCACCCGCTTTGTTAGTAAAGAAGAAGGATGGAACATGGAGATTTTGCGTTGACTATAGAGGCCTAAATGATATCACCATTAAGGACAAGTATCCAATTCCGATTGTGGATGATTTGTTAGATGAACTACACGGCGCATCAATTTTTTCTAAGGTGGATCTTAGAGCAGGGTATCACCAAATACGCATGAAGATAGAGGATGTGTACAAGACTGCCTTCCGAACTCACATGGGGCATTATGAGTTTAGAGTGATGCCTTTTGGACTCACTAATGCACCAGCCACTTTTCAAGCATTGATGAACCAGGTTTTTCAACCCTTTCTTCGAAAATTTGTTCTAGTTTTCTTTGATGATATACTAATATATAGCGTGACAGTAAGGGAACACATCCAACATTTGCAATTAATATTTGAGATCTTGAGGTCTAATTCATTATTTGCTAAGCGATCTAAATGTTCTTTTGGACAACCACAAGTGGAATACTTGGGCCATATAATCACTGAAGTCGGGGTGGCTACAGATCCTGAGAAGATCAAAGCAATGGTAGATTGGCCTAGACCTAAAACACTCAAGGCTCTCAGAGGTTTCCTTGGTTTGACAGGATACTACAGGAAATATGTTAAGAATTATGGTGCTATCTGCAGACCACTTACTGATTTACTCAAGAAGGAGGCTTTTAAATGGAATCCTGAAGCTGAAATAGCTTTTGAATCCCTTAAAATTGCAATGACCACTACTCCAGTCTTAGCTCTTCCGGACTATACACAAGAATTTGTAGTTGAAACGGATGCAAGTCATGGGGGAATTGGTGTTGTGCTTATGCAAAGGGGTCGACCTGTCGCTTATTTTAGCAAGGTGTTAGCTCCTAAGCATAGAGGCAAATCTATTTATGAGAAGGAGTATATGGCTCTACTTAATGCAGTTGATAAATGGAGGCATTATCTGCAAATCAAACATTTTGTGGTCACAACTGATCACCATAGTTTGAAGTATTTGCTCGAACAAAAGGTGACCTCTGCTATCCAACAGAAAGGATTAACCAAGTTACTGGGACTTGACTATGAAGTGTGTTACAAGAGTGGGGCAGAGAATAGGGTCGCAGATGCTTTGTCTCGGCAACATGAAGGATTAGAAGAAGGTGCCCTTCATTCACAAGGTCTGCTCATGGCTATCAGTATGGTGACTCCTACATGGACAAATGAGATAGTACAAAGCTACACTGATGACCCTTTTGTCCAAGAGTTACTTACTGTTTTATCAGTAGATTCACATGGTCCTAGTTTGTGGTATTATAGTATGGGTGTGTTGCGGAGGAAGGGTAAGGTATATGTTGGTTCAAATGGTTCTTTAAGAAACCAACTCATTTCTAATTTTCATGATACACCTCTTGGTGGACATTCTGGCCAGTTGGGAACTTTAAAGAGGGTAGCTCAAATTTTTTATTGGCCTAAGATGAAGTACATGGTGAATTCATATGTCTCGAGTTGTGATGTGTGCCAAAGAAATAAAGATGACAATGCTGCTTATCCGGGATTGTTGCAGCCCTTGCCTATACCCAATCAAGCTTGGAGGCAAATCAGTATGGATTTTATCGAAGGTTTACCTAAATCACGAGCTAAAGATGTGATACTAGTTGTGGTCGATAGATTTACGAAATATGCTCACTTCATAGCTCTAGCCCATCCATATACAGCAGCTACAGTAGCCAACTTGTATTGGAAAAGAATTCATAGCTTACATGGTATTCCTGATTCTATTGTTACAGACAGGGACAAAGTGTTTTTGAGTAACTTCTGGCAAGCCATGTTTAAGCTTTTGGGAACTCAACTTCATTATAGCTCGGCTTATCATCCCCAAAGTGATGGTCAAACAGAGAGAGTCAACAGGTGTTTGGAAAATTATCTCAGGTGTATGACTACGAGTAGACCTAATCAGTGGAAACAGTGGCTTTCGGCTGCTGAGTGGTGGTATAATACTAACTTCCACACCAGTTTGCGTTGTACTCCGTTCGAAGCATTATATGGTTATACTCTACCTCAATTGTCCATTGGACCATTATTGGAAACAATAGTTCAAGCTGCAGAGGACGTAGTCATGCAGCGACAACAATTTCTGCAGTTACTTCGTGATAATTTGACTACTGCTCAAGCTCGGATGAAGTTCTTTGCTGATAATAGAAGAACTGATCGGGAATTTTCTGTGGGGGATTCAGTTTATCTGAAGCTTCAACCTTATCGTCAAACTTCCATTGCATTGAGGAAGAACTTGAAGCTTAGCTCTAAGTACTATGGACCTTACCGGATCACGGACAGGGTAGGTTCTGTGGCGTATCGACTGGAGCTACCTCCTCATTCTAAAATTCATCCGGTCTTTCATGTGTCACTACTTAAGAGAGAAGTAGGCAATCGTGTCGTGGTGCAATTGAATTACCTGCGACGAGTGGTGATGGACAGTTTTTGGTTAAGCCTGTGGCAATATTGCAAAGACAGATGGTAAAGAGAAATAATATGGCTGTTGTACGAGTGTTAGTACAATGGTCTAATCTTCCACCAGAAGATGCAACCTGGGAAGATTATCAATTTCTGCGCGCCAAATTTCCAGACTTTGATTCTCATCCTTGAGGTCAAGGATAGTTTGATGGAGGATGGTATGTCATGATCTCAGCTAAGAAAATTAAATAGTGAAGCTGCGGGGATTCGAAATCGGGAAACAGAATCAGAGATTAAAAACAAACGGCTACGATCAGTTGGATTTTAATAAGAACGGAAGGTGCGGATTTTGCCACGTGGATTCGGTTATAAAAGATGGTTAGAGGAGAGAGAGAAGGCAACGAGTTTCTGGTGAACTTTCCCTCCCCTTTTCTGCTTCTTCTTCTTCGATCTCCTTCCCTTCTTCTCGTTCTCAATCTCATTTCTTCTCTCTTCTATTGGCAGGTTAATCAACAATGGAGATTCAAAGCTGTTTTAGTTAGATTTACCATTTTATAATCTTGTAATCGATAACAATTTGAACTCTATTAATCCAGAAAATTCTCAAACATTACTGTCTATTTTCTTTCTGTGAAGCAAAGTTATAATTACTGGTGAGATCATAACACAAAACGACTAAACAGGTCGTTACAAGTATGAAACTCAAACTTTCAATAGCTTAAGTATGAAACTCAAAAAAAAAGGCAAAGTTTAGGTGTGTTTTTGACAGTTCTCTCTTCAAAAATTTCACTTTAGACAAATCTTCTTCTCACCATTTTCCTTCGATTATTATATTTTTTTCAAAATATTATAAATTATCTTTATAGTGAAAAAGTAAGAATTTTAAACCTAAAACAACCAACCATTTAACTTCTTCCTTTTTGATGTGAATTTTGTTAATTTAGCTTTAAGAATAACTTAGCACTTTGAAGTGTATTCGAATAAGATTAGGATTTGCACACTTTGAACTATAGAAAATAAATTATAGCTTACGTACTACACATGAACTAATAAATATGAATCTCTTCATCAACATGGAGACCTATTTTCTCTTCTCAAATGTTAAATTATGTTGTTTTGATATATTTTACTTTTTTCCTTATTATATATATTTTGAATAAAAATTATATATTTTGATTGTGTTGTAAGTTTTACTTTTGTTAATTTGTAGATCATGAATTAAAGTGATATTTTATTTCAATCACTTGAAACTAATTGAGTAAATACAATTAACAAGTTGCAATTCGAAAATCATAAGACGTCAAGGATGAAACCACAAGTTAACAATTATTCTACCATTTATACTTTAAGAAGGTTTGATACACGTTATTATAGGCTTTGTTAATATTTTATCGTATTTGTTAGATTATTTATTTCACATGTTCATGTTGATAAATTCCAAAGATAATCAAGTCATTGAGCATACTTGAAGATAGCATTATGATCATAAATTTTCTTTTCTCTATTGTTAAATTGTGTTATCTTGATATATTTTACTTTGGTACTTTGATTGTATTATAAGATTTATCTTATATATATGTTAATTAGTAGATCACAAAGTGAAATTTTCCTTTAATCACTTATTGCAGAGAATAATTATGCAATTAGAGTTTCAATCAAAAACGTAAAAAGTCGGAGGAAAAAATGATTGCTCTACAATTCTATTACCATATTTACTTCGAAGAGGGTTTATATCATTAGATTATAATTTACTTAATGAACATGGACATGACTATTTTTTATTACAATTGGACTGGCTCCAAATCTACCCTGTGAAATTATTGGTATATAACATATGATTTGAGCTTTTTTTCGCAACATGACATTGATTATTTTTAAGAAGTTAAAAAGAAATGGTATTTATTTGCAACTCAAATATATTGTTTAGCAATATTTATATTTTTAGTTTATCTATATACTTTTAATAATTGAAATACACATGTAATAATTTATTCAATTTTTATCTATATATTTTTATTCATTAACATAGTACACGTGAAATACATCAAACTAGTTTAATTAATTATTTAACTCCCCAAATTCTAATAAATTTGTTCTACATTTCTGATTAAATCTCTCTAAATACTTCTTCAAAAAATCGTTCACGTTGTAGTTAGATTTATTATTTGATATCAACGAAATCTAAATTTCGGAGGTGCGTATAGTAGAGTCCTATGTTCCTTAAAAGAATAAGAGATTTGAACTCAAACTTTTAAAAAAAGAGATCTTATATTTATTTTTTAATATTTTTTTGTATATATTTTATTCTCATAAATATCTAAATACATGATGATTTTTATGTTTTTTCAATTGTCAGTAATAAAATTATAAATTTTCTTGTTGTGATTCATAAGGCAGGAATAGACATATATAAATTATTATGTGTTACATAACACTACAATGTTTATATCTTAGATATTTTCTTATTGATTATAATTTTAATTTTTTTTCAATTGAATAAATTGTTATACAAACTATCAAAATATTATAGAAGTAGTAGGAGTATTTAAGTTATTAAGACTTTACATGATTGAGTATACTAATTAGAGTATCATTTTTATTTGTATAATATTTTGTATTACATTTAATTACAAAAATTAGTCTAAACCATAGTGATTGTTACGCTTTAGAATTCATTCAAAATTAAGAAAATGTATTATTAAATTTAATTATTTAATAATTTAATTAGCTTGAGCTTGAAATGTTTAAGAGTCACCTAAAGAATTTAAGACAATCTTAATGACCCAATTTTAAAATATGATTAATTCAATTGAAGTGAATTAGAAAAATGAAAAAGTAGAAAGTAACGATAAATATAATTGTATACAACTTCAATTACAATTACATCAAATGTATATCAAGCAATTAATAAAAATTGAAAATATGTATGTAATGATTAATAAAAGATTGACACAAACAATTAAGAAATATATATATATATATATATATATATATATATATATATATATAGAAAAATGAAGAAGTAGAAAGTAACTATAAATATAATTGTATACAACTTCAATTACAATTACATCAAATGTATATCAAGCAATTAATAAAAATTGAAAATATGTATGTAATGATTAATAAAAGATTGACACAAACAATTAAGAAATATATATATATATATATATATATATATATATATATATATATATATATATATATATATATATATATATATATATATATATATATATATTTTGAGATCTTATTTTTTCGATGTGCTAAAAGCAATTTTTTCAATATCATTAGGTTGAGTTGCCCTGACCAGAGTCCGTCTATGATGAAATACTCAAAATCAACAATTTGAGTTGCACATATTCCTAGTAGGAGGAAAACAAGTACCTTAGATGGTTTCAGAGTACTTTTGTTATCCCTATTTCTATAGATTGGGTTAAGGCGAAATAGAAGGGGGATACATTTCATTTAGGAACAATATAATAGTTGAAAATTTTAAGGTAATAAGATTTAACATGCTCGAACAAGTTTCATGACTCTGATCCGCTATATGTGACACCCACACTAACTCTTGATGAGAGAACCAATTAATTATTCACACACAATCTCATATGCAATCAAAAGTAAGCAGTTTCAAAGATTTTTAAAATAGTTTGTGAATAAGTTAATAAGAATTTGTAATAAATTGGTGTAAAAACTAAGGAAATTTATCCTAAATCACTTTTCCTTTTCCCAAAAATGAAGATGTAGAATAATTAGAGATTTTTGGACTTTTCTACACAATAATCATATTAACCCCGATATAACAACTCAATGCGCTATAGCGTTCTGGCATAGCGTGAATATTTTTTTTCTATAGCGGTGTGACACTGATTATAGTGGCTTGCACATGACAGAAACTCGATACTCTCCCCAAAAATCTCTGTTTGCAAGACACATTCAAATCTTGATGTTCCAAACTAACTCCTTCACGCCAAGTCTGGTACCAAGAGTTCTACTCTCCTGAATTCACTTTCAAAAATCCTTATGAATTCTTTCATGTCTCATATAATAGAAAACAAGATCTAATCTTAGACATGCCATACAAGACATTACCGGATGGCTTGACACTGAACCTTACTCAAATTTTGCTTACGAATGGTCTAGCTTCTAATTCTCAAGTTAACCCTAAAATGTTTTAAATATAATTCTTGCACTATTAGTCTACCCATAACGGCTGAAAAGGATCATTACAATAGATATAATTTACCTATCATTCCTTCTTAAAAGGTCAATTAAGAAAAAAACTAGTTAAAACAAAAAAAGTGTAGTACGTGAATCCTCAAACAAGCGAGGGTACTGTCTTGCCTCTCCTTCGCAATTTCCTAAGTATCTTCCTCAAACAGACAATTCTTCCATTGAACCTTCACATATACAATCTCTTTGTTCTCAACTTTCGTACATCTCGATCGAGAATTAAATCTACCTGTGTCGCGTCCTTGTTGTTGGCTACATTTATGGAGTTACTATCCTTGCACAATTGCCTATCATATAAACCATTTGCAGACAAAAGAGTGAAAGAAGAAAGATATCAATTTAGATCAGTGTATACCAATTGATATCAAGTGAATGTCTCTTAATTGGTCTAATTAATATAATTACTTAAGTAAAGGTATGATAATGAAAATGTATCTATCTAGAGTAGCTTTGAGGATTGCTTAGGTAGGATTGGAGAGGATGTATCAGTGTTCTCTTCATGTCTTACTTAAGTGAGTCTATAATCCTAGATAGGGAGTTAAATGTATGAAATGGAAATAATCTTATCTTAGGTAGTCTAAAGAATCTCTTTGGTGTGTGTGAAGGGATTGTATGGCGTTCGCTTCATAACTCACTCTAAGCGAGCCTTAGAATCACCTTTGGTAGGAAGGTCTCATGTTTATGTGTCTTGAAGTGTTCTTGATGTTTATTGTGGAATGTGACTTATATGTGCTTATGTTGACTTAATGTGATCTCTTATACTTATGATATGAAGTTTTACTCAAAAAGAGCATGTTTTATACAAATGTCCTTTTATCATGATTTTTATTCATTACACCATACTTAGTAAATTCTAATATACTAATTTCATATATTTTGTCTATCTCTAAAGGTGTAGGTGGCGATTGAGAGGATTCTTGAAGTGGAAGCTTGGATTAATGTTCATTCAAGCAAGTGTTGGTATGTCATCACTAGATTCGAGGACATCATGATGTATAGATTTCTTATTGAAAGTATTGTAATAGACTTAGATACTTCTATATGTTGATGTATGGGCCGTGTCCCAAGATATCTGTGTCTCTAAGATGGCGACTTTGAAACTTAGTCTTTCTTATGATTTTATATGAAAAGAAATTTTGGAGTATTAATGTTTCGTGTGAAATGCTTTAATTCCGCACTACTTTTCATATATGTTTGTAATGAATGATGTCAAAGTGCTTGTACAAGACCTTCGAGAGGTCGAGTACGCCGTGACACGATTCGAGAATACCATATCTTCAAGGATATACTCTTCGGTTGTGACGATGATGAGATCAATAAATTTTAGGATTCTAATATCAACTTTGTCACGACTCTGACCCACTGTAATTAACTCTCATACTAACTCTCCAATGAGAGAACCAACTACCAACCCAGTATATATTAACCCAACAAATCACTTTCAGAAATAAGTCATGATATAAAATGTTAGGTAAATAGTTTAAATTAGAGTATCAAGTTCATATATATTCAATCATTTAATAAAATTATTTATGGAATTTAACTCCCTAGAACAAAAAAGTTATATTACCAAAATTCTAAAGTATCTACAATAAGGGTATGCAACCGCTAATAAGAAAAATATAAAAATTAAATATTTGTTTATGAAAAGATGGTCAACTTAATAAGGAAGAATTTATGACAATTCGGAAGAAGTAGTTCTCCCTTAATGCAGATGTCTTGCTTCTCACAATTGAGATATCGAAGTTAACGCTTGAATATTTCATGTATTACACAAAGAAAAAGCAAGTGTTTATCAGTGCACAAACATAGTGTACTGATAGGATCATATTGGCAATTCTGAAACATAAATATAAACAAGTGAATACAAAACAGTTATACAAGTCAACACATATACCAACAGACACAGCATACTACAGATTCCAATAACAGCCTTGACTTAACAAAGAAAAGCAAGTGTTTATCGGTATACAAACACATGTACTGGTAGGATCATACTGGCAGTTCTGAAACATGAATGTAACAAGTGACTACAAAACAGTTAGACAAGCCAACAGATATATATATCAACATACACTACATACTACAGATTCCAATCACAACCTTGACTTAACCAATGCATTAAAATATGTCCCACGTGATTACATAATGTACATACTTAGTCCTCTCGTGGAGTCTACACATAATTGTTAGAGTACCAATGCGGTATCTAAGACAACCATTAATGATTCATACAAGACGTGATATTCGAGTCAACCATTAGTATCCTTTATCGACGTGCTATTTGAGTCAACCATCAATCACAAACAACATACATAATCACAATTGCAATTAAAACCAACATGAAACCACAAGTAAATAAATATGTTCAAGATTATCACATAAAGTTATTTCATATTAACCTTCTAGTTTCCCCACATGCATTACATAAGTAATACTAGAAAACAGTTAATGTGCACACATTACACACATGCATTACATAAGTAATACTAGAAAACAGTTAATGTGCACACATTACATACTTTGAAAAATAAACGAACCATCACCTACCTTAAAACAAATCTAACTACTCTTAAAAACTTGAGTTTTTCCTACTTATAATGTCTTAGCCCCTTCTTGATCTAAAACAATAATAAAATATAAGAAATCAATTAACAATGGCCTAATTAAGTCTGAATTATACTCAAGTACTAACCTCATTCCAATTCATGATCATTCTATTCAAATCAAGATTTTTCCCACCATTAGTTCAAGTCAAAATCCTCCCCAAGAGTAGCACTCTAGATCCTAAGGCTTAAAAATCAAATTACAAGTTAAGGGAGTAATTCACTTGCCTTTATCAAAGATACTGGTAGAAAAACGGATAGAAACTGTCCTACATCACTCTTCCTTTTCTCAAGAATGAAGTGTTGAAAATAAGAGGTTTTGAAAACGTTTTTGCATTAAAATCGAACTTACACCGCTATAAAAGGGCGGACTCACATTAAAGATTTTAGGTGCACAAGCACTCATTAATCTTGTATCGAACAATATAAATTTATATATAAATTTAAACTAATTGTATAAAATTAAATAGTGAGCACCCAGGCAACAAGTAGTAGACTGGTGCAGTGATTGTTTGTGCGTGCTCAAAATATTTCATTTGTTGTGTCCTGGTTCAATTCCTACTATGAAATTTTAAAAAAAAAATTAGCACTCATGCCCTTAAAATTATGGATCCATCATTATTGCTATAACGGTCCGACCCACTATAGCAGCATTGCCATAGTGGCTTCACCCTATATAACGTCTGCATAATTCATCCCGCTATAGCAACTTGACACCTACTATAGTGGCTTGCACAGAATCAGAAACTCGTAAACTTTCCTAAATCCCCATTTTCGCAACATAGCTTTGACCCTTGACTTTATATACTAACTTTGCAAAAATCTTTATATTATTTCTTGTCACACATGTAACTTTTTTGTATTATAACCCTCGTATAAACTAAAAATATGAACCAACTTATTCCCCAAGTACATTTTCGACTTTTGAAGTATAGCATAATTGTACGAACCAATTTATTTAGATTTCTCTAAATTGAAAAAGAAAAATGATTACTAAATTATTACTATTATTTTTTATTTATAGAGTTGTGGAGAGGATATATTTGGAGTGTAGTGTATAGTGGTCCCTGATTCTATGTCGGCGAGACGACAATTTACGACCGTTGTAGCATTGGGAAACGTTGTAATACTTGAATATTGTAATTTGTAGTGATCATTTTTTTTTCGTTTTAATTATCTTTCTATATCTAGAATTACTATTTTATAAAATTCATTTTCTAAAAAATATATTATAATATTATTGGATTGTGAAACATTCAATTTGAACAAATGTTTTATCATGTGCTTTGCTTCATGGTGGACTAGAATGAGGAAGAGGTCGGTGATCAGAACAAACTTTTCAAAGTATTGATAATATTGTCTTTTTTAGAATCAATTAAACGCAAAATAAAATAGTTCATATCATTATTTATTGTAATAATTATTTTTGAAAAGAAACAAACAACGGATATCATCTTGCACAAATCCAATTCTTTGTTGGTCGTCTATGATATATAAACGTTATGTAAATAGGTAGATTCAACATTTGAGTAATACTTTTTAAATTGTTAAATTTATTCCACAAGAGTGCATTAAGGACAAAAAGGGGCTAAATTATATATTAATAACGCAATATAACGCATGCATTTTAGGAATATTTTATGTCCAAAAAAGTGGAGTAGGTTGAAGTTTCGTCATATTGCATGCAAACATTTTGGACGATACAGAAAAATTGTTAAATTGATAATTGACATTTAAATTATTTTTAAAAAGGAAGAGAGTTCTGTTAATATTAGCCAGACTTGGATTGTCATAATTACCTCTCATTAATAGACAAAGAAAACTATTAATAATTCATAAATCAAAGATTATGTTAGATCGTGCGAAGACCTAGTAAAGCGAGAGATTTTGTTTTATTTCTTTTTTCAAATTTATTTTTAATTATATATTTTTTAAAAGAAATTTTTGTTTTTTTATGCATAATAGAACTTTATTTTTACGTGCATAAGAGTTTTATAATATATATTTTACTATTCAATATGTAAATAATAGTAAAAGATCATTTTTACGAGAGAAAAATATTAATATAACATACACATAATTTTATAAAAACTTAAGTAGATATGTTTTATCAAGAAAATATTATTATTTATGTATACCAATAACTTATTTTTTACTAGACACTTATAATATATTTATTTATAATACAATTTTAATATATATTGCGAAGAATAATTTGTAAAAATCATATAATACAAGTTTTATTAATAGATAATACATTTAACACATTTTATACATTATATAGTGTTACGTTTTGACACACTAACTTGGATCAGGTGTCACGTTCCGACACACTAACTTGGATCAGGTGCTACATTTCGACACATATATGGGATCAAGTGTCACGTCCGGCACACTAATTGGGATCGAATATCACGTTCTAATATACTAATAGTTTGAGTATGGATTTTAGAAGAGCACCATTGAATTGTCATATTTACTTGTTATTGATAATTAGGATTTGTGCATTGCTCTTGAAATGATAACTGTGTTTATATTTCATACATGTCATGGTTACCTTGTTGTGATTTAGATATATGTTGTGTTTATTGGGATAGCTGCGTGATTCTGTAGAAAATATCCATATTTAGCAAAATAATTATAGGAACAAAATAGACTAATTATGTTAGTAATATATTCTATATAGTCATTTTCCTTATCTGGTTCCGTATTACCTGTATAAATGTAATAGTCTTTTCACAAGAGTAATACACAGAAAATTAACCTAAAACTATTCTCTTTATTTATGTGTTTTTAACATGGTATCAGAGCCGTAAGGTCGATCTTCGACGGTTTTTCGTACTCATCATCTACCGGGATCTACCGAAATGGAAGACCCATCGGAAAACCCACCGGAAAATCCAAACCAGCTTATCTCTATGGAACATATGCAACAATTGTTTCAAATGTTTCAAACACTCAACAAAAATTCAACCAACATCGAACCAGGGACTTCACAAACAGTGCGAGTCGCAGAAAAATTGAACTTCACCAATTACACCAAATGGTGTAAACTGATGCAGATAGCAATTGGTGGCCGGGGAAGGCTCAATCACATCATCGTCAACCCCATTTCACCAAACGATCCAGAATACCAGCAATGGGCTCAAAAAGATTCGATGGTCATTTCATGGATCATCGAGAATATTGACGGAGATCTCGTGAATCAGTTCTTGGACTACAAAACTGCCCGAGATTTATGGAAAGGCATCGAAACGCTACTCAGTAGCGGCAGAGATGAACTGCAGATCTATGATCTGAACACAAAGGCAACCTCTATGAAACAAGGGATAGACACGATAGAGGTGTATTTTAGCAAATTAAATACCCTCTAGAAAGAAATCGACAGACGAATGCCGAACCCAATGAAATGCGCAGAAGACATCACACTGTTCAACTCGTTTATACAACGACAAAGGCTATACCAGTTTCTGGCTGGTGTGAATGATTCTCTTGACAAAGAAAAGCGAGACATCCTGAATTTAGATCCCCTTCCAACCATTGATGCCGCATATGCCACCATCAGACGAGAAATTGCTCGTCGTGGCATAATGACCGGCAACTCATCACTGGAACGAGGTCCCTCAGAGATCGGAAGTGGTCTTGTCACTCAACGCCGGTCAGATTCTTCATTTAGCCGGTCAGATTCATCATTCCGGCGAGAGGACAAAACTCACCTTAAATGCAGCCACTGCGGAGGAACCAAACACACCAAGGAAGGATGTTTCAAGCTCATCGGCTACCCGGAATGGTGGGAGGACCTGAGACAGCGTAAAGCCGCCACCAAGGTAACAAAGACCGGCGGCAAGGCTAACGCCGCCATCGGAGAAGGAGAACCGACCAGCGAGGCTCCGTCAACCACTGTCACCGACAGGCGAACAGGTACCAGCGAGGCTTCGTCAACCAGTGTCACCGACAGGCGAACAGGTACGAGTGGCAAGGATGGGTTCACCAAAATTTCTGGTGAACCATGGATGAAAACAGAGAAATCGACGGGAAGAAGAAGAGAGAAAATTCTAGAGGAGCCGTCCTCTAGAAATGAAAGTGAGGGA
This sequence comes from Solanum chilense, assembly GCA_032847665.1. Classification (NCBI taxonomy): domain Eukaryota; kingdom Viridiplantae; phylum Streptophyta; class Magnoliopsida; order Solanales; family Solanaceae; genus Solanum; species Solanum chilense. Next base: position 67,821,778 of record CM064971.1, on the reverse strand, counting down.
AAACAAGAAACCCTAAAAAAATCAGACCCTTTAGCCCTTGTTAATCATAAGCCCCACAAATCAGAAGCCCAATTATACAATAAACCCACGGAAAATCAAAGTGTGGGTCTCATGTGCAATAAGTCCAATTGGATTTTTGACTGTGGGGCCATGGACACTATGTCATACGACCCATCTGATTTCCTTTCCTCCACATCAACTACCCGTACTAAGATTCAAACTGCAAATGGGGAGTTCATTCCAATTACTCAGGCCGGAGATGTAGATATTACATCAGAAATCCATTTAAAAAATTGTCTTTTAATTCCAAGTCTTACCCACAAACTTTTATCTGTTAGTCAATTAACCAAGGAACTAAACTGTACAATTCTAATGACTTCCTCTGATTGTATTGTACAGGATGCTCAGACGGGGCGGATCATTGGTCGTGGTATTGAACGAGGAGGCCTATACTATGTGAACGAGGTGACTCAACAGGGTAACGCTTTGCTTGCTCAAGGGTCGCCGGAATATCAGATCTGGATGTGGCACCGACGGCTAGGTCATCCATCTTTAAGTTATCTTAAGCGATTATTTCCCTCTTTTAAGGACATTGATTTTGTTTTGGATTGTGAAGCATGTGTACTTGCAAAAAGTCATAAACACTCTTATTCTCCCAGTTTGACTCATGTTTCTAAGCCATTTACCTTAATTCATTCTGATGTCTGGGGTCCTGCACCTGAATTTGCCTTTTATAAATACTCCTATTTTGTTTTGTTTGTGGATGATTGCACCCGTATGAGTTGGGTTTATTTTCTAAAAAATAAATCTGAAGTATATGATGTGTTTATAAATTTCTACAACATGATCTGTACCCAATTTGCTGCCCAACCTCAAATTCTTCGATCTGATAACGGAGGAGAATACATAAACTTAGATATGAAACAATTTATTTCTGATCATGGCCTTATTCACCAGACTACCTGTCCGGATACTCCTCAACAAAACGGGATAGCTGAACGGAAAAACCGAACCCTTCTTGAGATTACCAGAGCCATTATGTTAGAATCCCATGTCCCTGTCCATTTTTGGCCAGAAGCCATTGCCACAGCCACATATCTAACCAACCGACTACCTACCAAACCTCTTGCATACCAAACTCCTCTTGACACTCTTTCCTCTCATGTGTCCATCCCTTCCTATCATTCTCTACCTCCACGGGTGTTCGGATGTGTTGTCTATGTTCATCTCCCAAAAAGAATCAGAAATAAACTTGAACCACGAGCCATTAAATGTGTTTTTATTGGGTATGGGGTTACTCAAAAAGGGTACCGATGCTATGATCCCATTCAAAACAAAATCTACACCAGTCTTGACTGCGAGTTTTTTGAACACTCCTATTACTATACCCAGCCTGGTCCTCAGGGGGAGACTACGAATGATGACCTTAGCTGGTTAATATATCCAGAAATGATGGACCATGATCCTCCAACACAAGTAAGCAATACCGCCGACGTCAACTCTGAAACATCTGTATCAGCTCCTTCTCCTCAATCCACTCCAATGACAACCACTGAGCACCCTGAGTCAACATCAGTTGAGGTAAATTCTGAATCATGTACTGTTCCTACTGACTCTGTGTCTAGTGATAATTGTCAAAACAGATATGAGCTTCCTCCCAGAAGCACAAGAGGTGTTCCTCCAAAAAGGTATGACCCAGAATATGAAGATCAACGGTCCAGATACCCCATAGAAAGAATCAGCAATGAAAACTTGTCCAACACAGCTGTTGCCTTCACTACCTCCCTATACTCAGCAAACATTCCCAGAACCGTGGAAGAAGCCTTTGAAGATGAGAAGTGGAGACAAGCCATGGAAAATGAATATGTTGCCTTGGAAAAGAATCAAACATGGGAAAAGTGTATTCTACCCAAAGGGAAGAAGAAGGTAGGATGTAGATGGGTATTCTCCATTAAGCACCGGGCAGATGGAACTATTGAAAGGTACAAGGCAAGATTGGTGGCCAAGGGTTACACTCAGACTTTTGGGATCGACTATTCAGAGACTTTTTCCCCAGTAGCCAAGATAGACACAATACGAGTATTGTTCTCTGTAGCAGCAAACAAAGATTGGCCCTTGTATCAGTTCGATGTTAAAAATGCCTTCCTCCATGGAAGCATTGAAGAAGAAGTCTATATGGAACCCCCTCCAGGATATTCTCATGACTTTAAAGATGGAGAAGGATGTAAGTTGAAGAAAGCCCTGTATGGTTTAAAGCAGTCTCCAAGAGCTTGGTTTGGAAGGTTCACTAAGGCTATGAAGAAATTTGGGTACAGACAGAGTAATTTTGATCATACTTTATTCATAAAAAGGGCAAATCAGAAAATCACCTGTCTAATTATATATGTAGATGATATGATCATCACCGGAGACGATGAGGAAGAAATTGTTACCTTAAAGGGGAAGTTGTTTCAGGAATTTGAGATGAAAGATCTAGGAAACTTAAAGTACTTTCTTGGTATAGAAGTCCTAAGATCCACGCAAGGGATTTTTATTCACCAACGAAAGTATATTCTCGATCTCTTAACTGAAACTGGAATGTTAGGTGGTAAACCGGCTGACACTCCAATTGTAGCAAATCATGGTCTTCAGGTCATAGAAGGGGCAAAGACGACCGACAGAGAGCAATATCAGAAGATTGTAGGGAAACTCATCTATCTAGCTCACACAAGACCAGATATTGCATATGCAGTGGGGATAGTGAGTAGATTCATGCATCTACCTCAAATACATCACATGACAGCAGTAATGAGGATTCTGAGGTATCTAAAGGGTACAAGCAGCACCGGGATCTACTTCGGAAGAAATGATAGCCTCGATATAATTGCCTACACCGATGCAGATTGGGCCGGAGACCGAGATGGAAGGAAATCCACTTCTGGATACTTCACTTTGGTAGGAGGGAATCTTGTCACTTGGAGAAGCAAGAAGCAAAAGGTTGTAGCCCTGTCAAGTGCGGAAGCTGAGTTCAGAGGAATTGTGAAAGGAATAACTGAAATCCTATGGATTAGGAAACTGCTAAATGAACTCGGTTTTCCTCAGAAAACAGCCTGCAAGTTATTTTGCGACAACAAAGCAGCAATAAGTATTTCTGGAAACCCTGTCCAACACGACAGAACAAAACATGTTGAGGTTGATCGACACTTCATCAAAGACAAGTTAGAAGACAAGGTTATCAAACTTCCATTTGTTCGATCAAAAGATCAATTGGCAGACATCCTAACCAAGGTTGTTAGTACTGAAGCTTTCAGCAATGTCTTGCGCAAGTTGAGCATTGGGAATCCGAGTGCACAACTTGAGGGGGAGTGTAGAAAATATCCATATTTAGCAAAATAATTATAGTAACAAAATAGACTAATTATGTTAGTAATATATTCTATATAGTCATTTTCCTTATCTGGTTCCGTATTACCTGTATAAATGTAATAGTCTTTTCACAAGAGTAATACACAGAAAATTAACCTAAAACTATTCTCTTTATTTATGTGTTTTTAACAGATTCTACGATTACACTATTTTATGTTTTATTGGCGGATAATATATTGGAAAAAGGTATTAATTTTCTATTAAACTTATATCGAAAAGTCACTTACACACTTAAATTACCAAGATTACATACTACACACTTTTACTATTCAAACGCGAATTTAATATCACCTAAATGTGTAACACCACTCTCACATAGTGTTGTGTAATACTCTCGCCGCACATCAGCACTACGTCAACGCCATGTCAGAAATTATAATTTTTTCTAAATTTTTTTATTTTCTTTTCTTTATTAAGTACTTTTCTTTATTAACAATAGTTTACACTAATTAATCTCTAATTAATTATTAAAATTCTCTAACAATTATACCTTCTTCATTACAAAATCACACCCACTCTGTCTCTTATGAAAAGAATCATATCCGACTACCTTATTCATAGTTGATTCTTTGTTCTTCACCGCCGCCATGTCACCTTCAATTCTTCTTCTTCTTCGCCATCCACCACTAATATTATCATAATCATTTTCAATATTTTTCTTCTTCTTTGCCGCCATATTCAATTTTCACTTCTTTCTTTTTTTCAAAATTGTTACCCAATGTCACCACCAGGGGCGGACCCACATGGTATCCGCCGGGTGCTTAAGCACCCATTAACTTCGTTACAATATATATATGTGTGTGTGTGTGTGGGTGTGAAATCGATAGATTTTTGTATAAAATTAACATAGAGCACTCAATGAATAAATCATATAGTTGGCCTAATGGTTCTAGGATGGGTACTTAAAACTCTTTTAGTATTGTTGTACCAAGGTTTGAATCTCATTGTTAACACATATTTTTTATAGAGCACCCACAACCTTATAATCCTAGATGGTCACCACACTCATAAAATTGTCATCTTCACCAAATTCAAAAAATTGATTAATCTTCTTCATTATCTTCAATTTTCTCTTTTTTTTAAACCCGTTACCTTGAACTACCATACCCATAAAGTTGCAATTACAATTAAATCCAAAAACTTATTAACAACTAAAATTTCTTTAACAAAATTAAAAATAAGAAAAGATAGGACAATCAATCAAAATCACCTAAACATAACTAAAGGATTTATTTATTTAGATTTATCCAAAATTCATTTTAGATTTTTACTTGACTAAATATTATCACTAAATATAATTATTTACTAATAAATCTATGAAAATTAACCTAATTACTAATTAAAAAGAAAAATTATGCTTTGAAATTGTAATGTATAAAAAATAAGAAGAAGAGATGTAAAAAAGAAAAATAGGTGTAAAGAAGAGGGGGATATAAAAGTTGATTTTAATTATTTTCTTTAATCTTCTTTTTTTTTCGGTTTAGTTTTTTATTTTATTTTATTTCTTTGTCACGTTAGTTTCAAGAAGAAAAAAAATTCAGTTTTGAATAGTAAAGTGTATAATTGATCATCATAATAGCTTAAGTGTGTAAGTGATTTTTTTTTATCAAATTTAAAATGAAATTTATGTCTTTTCTCTAACATATTTATTACACACTTTATTATACTTATAATATATTGTGTTAATTTCTTACTAAATAACCATAACATATTCTAAAACACTTATAGTACATTTATATTATATGCAGAATTCATTATTAATACAAGTATAGATTTATTATAATATTATTATGTATTAATATAAATAATAATCAATAATAGTATCACAAAATTAATAATTATTTATTAAAAATACTCAATAATCTTTCCTCATTTATGAAAGTGATATCAGCCAGCTGTCACAATTAACTTCTGAATTATTTAAAACACTAATTTTATTTATGCCAAGTGTTATTAACTTGTAAAATGAAATTTTGTTGTAAAACGAAAGATCGTCTCCGCATTATTGAAGACAAAAGTCACTAATTCACTATCGCTTTAGCAGGGATATTAGTATTTTTCTTTATAGCAGGGACAAGTTCGTAATTTTTAATTAATTAGCTATTAGTATGGATTCTTAATGAAACAATTAATTATGTTATATTATTTTTTATTTATAAAAATAATATGCATCGTATAATATTATAAAAAATTAATTTACTAAAATAAATTTCACATCATTTATGTTGGTGTACTTTTAGGGTAATTATGTCGTTAACTTATCATAATCATGATAATATATACATTGATATTGCTAAAATCAAGATTTACCATGTTCGTATTAGTGAATATAAAATAATATTATTTTATCGAATATGAAGTGTGTAACTAATACTCACAATCTCACATTAATCATGCATAAATTTAAAAAGTATACCAAGTAAAAGATTAATAGTACTACAATTAATAAATATATTATTTTCTCTAATAACTTTTGTCAAATGACTCCTAGTGTCGATGTAAATTTCAACTTCTTGTTTATAAGTGAGCGGAAACTACAAACATATTCATACAATTATGCCGAGAAGATTAATTTTTCATTGCCAAAAGAGCAGGAGGGTTAAGATATGTTATTTTCTTTATTCATATTAACATATTAGAAATAATAAAAGATGGGGAAAAAAAAGAACTATCTGAGTCCAACGGTATCTACTGTGTATCTTTAAGAAATTTTAACCTTCTCAAATATCTAAGGTTGTAGATTAATTTCTCCCAAGATAAAATAGATTAACCAATAAAAAAATAGTGGTAACTTCAAACTTCGATAATTTCAACGAATTCAGAAAGACAGCAACGAGATCACACACATAGACATGATCGATCAATTTTTTATTGTAAGAAATGTATACAAACAAAGGGAATAATTTGATATAGAAAATGAGAGAAAATCTCTTTATTTATAACCAGCAAAAGATAGATGTCACAACTTTTTGAAAAGAGGATCACCTTTCAAAAATGTCACAATCCTTTGAGAAAATTGCACAATTTGTCAAAGGTCATAACACTTTTGAAAAGATACAATCTTTCATAAAGATCATAACCCTTCGACAAATAGCCACGACCCTTCAGAAGAGTCACAACCTTTCATTTACTATTCACACCTTTAAAACCCAACAAAATTGAGACTTGTGTATTTGTATGGTGGAAAATATTTTCCATCAATTTTTTTTTTTCAAAAGTACGTTGATTTTTATGTAAAAAAAATTATTGTTTTGATAGATATGAACTCACTAACTTGTTTTTCGTATTTTGATTAAGAACGTTATTTTCCTCATTTTAAAAAATTTATCTTCTTTAAAAAAATACTTTTACCAACCAAACATAAAAATATTAAAAAATATTTTCTCAAAATATTTCCCATATATATCTTACACACATATGCTAGATATGGTGAAAAATACTTTTAACTTTTTCATGTTGGATCACATTCTTTGAAAAAGTATTTTCTTAGTTATGAAAACAAATTCTTTAAAAATGACAAATTAATTTGTCTAATAAAAAAATCATAAATAACTTTTTATATTGATTTTCTCTCCTGCACTTCACCCCGACACACACCTCATAGCCTCCATCTCCACGCCCCTATTCTCTACCCTCAATTCCCATATTCATATGTTCACCCAAATTAGATACAAATTTCTTTATCCTACCATACGTTGTTTATTTAAATTAAAATAAAATTATTTTTATATAATATTTTTTTTCATTTATACATTAAATTTTAATAAAACCATTTTCTATAAAAAAGGTATATTTTTCAAGATTGGTGAAAAATATTTTCCTTCCCATAAAATTACACCCAAAAAAATCTAATCCAAGAATAAAATTTAGAAAATATCTAACTTAATGATCAATGAAGGATATATTTGGATTTATCCCATGGAGAAGAATCTCCAGCTACCCAAATAAATTAAAAATAAAAATTGTACTTAAAATATTGTATGGTTTCCAATTGAGAAAAATATGCAAGCAAAAGTCCGATTGAGTAGTTAGCTGCTTTCCCCCCTTTTCCTTTTACTTCAACCAAAACAAATGGAAAGGAACAAGTCCTTGAAAAAAATGTACTCAAATCAAATTAGAAAAACAGATCATATGTTTTAAACATACTTTTTACTTAACTATAATTAACAAATATAAAATACATTTTTTATCACATTATTGGTATAGTATTACGTGCATTAATATTATATGCGATGAAATCAACAAATGACACATAACAACAAGAATAAATCAGACATAATTATGTAGAAATAGTACCAGAGTTGTCTTCAAAATGTGATCAATAAGTATAACAAAAATATTTATATATATCATTTATGATAATTTTAAAATATATTTGTCTTTTTTCCTAATAGTGCATAGTTAATGGATTTTGTGGATGAACTCAAATCTGTATTGTCTTCTTTGTGGAAATTGATTTTTGAGAAAATGGTAATGTGGCTTTCTCTTTGGTCACAATAATACTTGAAAAGTGTGCCATAAAGAATAAAGGTTGGATTTCAAACCGTTGATAAATATGGCATATTTTGAGAGCACACGGACAGAGACAATACTTGAGTAAAGTAAGCAAATAAAAAAATTTCATTTAGAGTGTGTTTGGTACGAAGGAAAATATTTTTTAATTTTTTTATGTTTGGTTGGAATAAAAGTTATAGAAAATATTTTTCAAATCAACTTATTTTCCTCAAAATTAAAGAAAATGATTTCCCTTTAAAAATTAAGAAAACATTTTTTAAAACTATCCTCCAATTTTCAAATTGCATTTTTTTGGGGAAACATCGATTTTTTTAAAAAAAATTCAATTTCAATATTTTTCACCCGATCTCTGACCCCCACCCCCACCCCCCACCCGAACCCCAACCAATCCCAAAAAAATTAACCCTGACCCCCCCACCCCACCCCCAAAAAGTAATAATTTTGATTTTAAAAAATATTTTTAATTTCATAATTATTTTTTACTTTAGTAAAAATAAAAGATGTTCTCAAAAATATTTTTATTCATAAATCAAACACTAAAATTATTTTCGAAAAATATTTTTACTCACCAACCAAACATGAGAAAATAAATCTAAAATTTACTTGTTTTCCACGAAAACATTTTCTAAAAAACCATTTTCCATGAAAAATATTTTTCTACATACCAAACACACCCTTATATAAATCCAAGTCATATAAAAAGCTTGCATATGTAATATAGCAATTTTTCATTTCATTAGACCTATAAAAATATGTCGAGATGAATCAATACTATTTTATTACAATGGAACAATCGTCACATACTCATACATTTGCACCAACTTACATAAATCACATTAGCCTAGGGACGTACTAATTACTTAGATATAGTATAGTTTGCAATATTATGTATTTTATTAAACTTTTAGTATTTCCAGATATATGTACCTTGAAATATATGGATCAAAGTATGTATAATTTATTCTAAATATATTCTATTTGATAGATTTGCATGTATCTAGGATGCATAACGAATCTCGTCTCTTTAATCTCTTTCCATCTCGCTTGCTTCTAAGATACGTATTTGATATCTTAAATACACGCGAATCACATCAGATACATACAAATACATGCATCTAGTGTGTATAACGAATTTCACTCGCTTCCCTCCCTATATTAATGTATTTTGTTGCAAATATATATATATATATATATATATATATATATATATATATATATATATATAAGTGTATTTTTCTTGAAATATAATAGAAATTTTTTAATTAATAATAAAATATGTAATATTTTAAAAGTATAACATAAGTATATAATAGTGAAATATGTTTAGTCATGTAATTTTTTCTAATAATTATTTACTTCTTTTTGATGTTAGATAAATGTGACTTCCATGCTGGCTTCCCTTCTTTTTGGTTAAGATTAGAATTGAAAATTGAAAATGATGAGAAAGATTATCCAACACAAGCTGGTAAGTGGTAACCATCATTATTTTACCAAAGGTAAATAAAATACTCTAATCATTATAAAATTCAAATTCTGCTTTTTAAGATAACAACAAATGTTTTGACCAAAAATATTTTTTATTTTGGGGATTGAATTTCAAAATTATGTTTAATTATAAAATTTTAAGTAAATATCAAAAAGTTGTTTTAAATTCTTTTCAGCCTAAAATACTTATAATGATTCAAAGATAAATTTAGTTTATATTTATGATCAAACATAATTTCAATCTTCAAATATTATTTTCACTTTAAAATGAAAACATGATCATGTATCCTCTCTCTTTCTATCATCGGACCATCAATCTTGCAATTAATTACCTTTTAAAAAATTTCATAATTTTCATGGACAAAGGGGCCTAATAAAGTAGGTAAATACACTGAGTAAACCTTTTGAAAAAAAAAGATAATTGATTAAGTTTGTGAAATTCCAATTCTTTTTTAAAAAATATCATTTCAAGTTACATACTTATTTCTAAGTTTATTCTCATTTCACTTTTAAAAAAATTTAAAATGACATATCATTTTTAAAATTAGAAGTGACAAAAACAGTTCATTCCAATTCAATTTGTTTCAGTGATTCAGTCAAGAAATTTTTAAGTAGATTAATAATTAATTATTAATTAACTCAATTTATTTTGACTCATTGTAATTTTATCAATCCACCTATTTAACGTATTTATTTAAGATTACAGAATTCAAATAATATTTTTTATATATGTTATGCACTAATAATATACTTTTAATGGTATAATATTATTACTGACAGAAATGTTATGACATTTTTTTTTTTTAGAAAAGTCAAGATATGATATGGATTTGGCATGACTACTCTTAATTGTAGGTAGTTGATGAGTTGATAAAAGGCCATGCCCACAAAAAATAAATTATAGAAGACTCTATATAACATATCTAAGGAAATTAGTCGAAAGTGTATTCAACTAGCATTTCACAAAATCATGAGATCATCAATTATGATTTCATTTATATAATCATTTTAGAACATAAAAGAAACAAGAAAAAAATTCAATCATTGTTTAAATGTATTTGAAAGTTAATTCACTTTTTGTACAATCTCATTACAAAATTGAACTTAATTCATGCATTGCTAAAGATAAATTGTGGAAGTCATTCCACAATTATGGATACACCTAACTTTATATTCAAGATGGTATGGCATTAATCTGATTTTAATATTTTGGTCACAACATTAAATTATCATTACCCATTATAATTTATAAAGGAGTGGGGCGGGGGACCAACTAATATTAGTGATAATTTTTTAATTAAATTTAAATTCGTAATATTATGATTCAAATTTACAGTCTTAACTCCGTATATAATCATAAAATAACTATTTCTATTACGACGGTAATCATAAAATAACTATTTCTATTACGACTTCATTAACCATTTTTCTCTTTTTTGGAGGTATATCCATTTATAATTCATAATCAGATTAATTTATATTCAAATAAGGTAGATTCTATTTAAGAGTAAATATATTTTTAACTAAAAGTAATAATAATTATATTTTTAAAATTCAAATCTGAATACTTTAACTGAAAATGAAAAAAAATAAAACCTATCGTACCTCACTCAATAACTTCATTTACCATCTATGGGATTGTATATTTAGTATCATTTGATTGGTCTTTTAATTGATTTAATCAATACAGGTAGGGAAGGATTTAAAATGTTCTTCTATAAAATTATTCTTCATCCATTTTTGAATATATAAATACCCTTTAATTTTTGGTTAAAAAATATCTTCGATATAAATTTTTGGTTAATATTGTCTTTTTCAAAAATAAAATTTTATTAAATATTTATTTATTGTGTTGCCTGATGTAATTGGTCCTATTCTTCTCAAATAAATAAAAATTGCTTATGATTCATATTTTTACCTAATACACTTGAAAATAATTTTCAAAATAATATTTATTACATGATATTCGTATTGACTTAATTTAAATCAACTCAAGATATTCGTATTGACTTATTTTAAATTAAGCTCAATTTATTATAGTCAAGTCATATGAATCTAGCTATAATTCATACTCACCTAATCTGATTGTCAATTTTAAAAAAGATTATTATTATTTATTAATATAAAATAATCAATAATTGTTTTGTTCATTCCTCTTTCTATTCTTCTTTGTAATATCTCATTCTTAGTTATAATATCATGGATTCAAACTTGAAATAAATTTTACGTTCATATTTTTTAATTTGTATTATTTTCATGGTGGGTATGGATAGAAAAAAAAAGTTATTTTTATTCTTTTATTTTGAATTTTGAGTACACCAAAAATAAAAAAAATATAATATATGTAATAGTTGCTTAATTGAATCATCTTTAATTGAACTAATTATCTATAAGCGAATATTGTCGTTACTTTTCTTCCATTTTTTCCCTTGTTTAATTTATCATTAGTTGAAAGAATTATAATGTTAAACGGTGGACAAGATCCAAGAAAAAAAAAAGTGAAAGAGGGGAAATGAGGGGTGGAGAGGAGTGTAGATAGTTGGTTTTAATAAAATTAATCTTTTTAATTTTATTTATCATAAAATTCAAAATCAGACCAATAATATGAGTTCGTGTACAAATAATTTCAAATTATTTTAATGGAGAAGAGCCTAACTCCATACACCTTATGAGTGTGGATAGTTAGATAAGCCAAAAAGTTGATGTTAGGGTATTTGGGTGTCGAAAGGTGGATGAAGGATAGGGGTGGACATTTAGTATTCGTTTTGAGATTTCTAAAATTTGAATTCGGTAATTCAGTATTGTTAGTTAAAAGAAGATATCAAATATCAAATTCCAAGCTTTTAAATTTTGGTTCAATAATCAGTAAATCAAACTTCGATTTGGGATGGTATTTGATAATACCATATTGAATTTATAGCCGATTGCATTACAAAGTTAATATTATTGCTTCAATTATTTTTATTTTCTTTGAAGATGCATGATATAATAGAAGATCAACAAATAAGAAGACATTAAGAGAATTAAAAATTGACACAACTAAAAGACATATGTATTTAAGATTGTTTATGTTTCGTGTTAAACTTTCTCTTTGTATTTGTACTAATGAGTTAAGAACTTGTTGAAATATGACATTCATTATGTAAATAATTCGATATTTGAAAAAATATATATTGAATACCAGATAATTATAGTGTCTCATATGAAGACCAAACTCAAATATCGTAACTCTAAAAATTTACTTTCAAATACCATACGAAATTATCAAATGTCATATTACTAAAAAAAATTGGTTCAATTTTCAATATTTTATATATAGTCCTAGATGAAAAATAATTTTATAGCAACACAAATAATTAAAGGATATTTTAGGTCCTTTGCATATATATGAGCATAATACAATATATTGGTACAAAATTCAAGAATGCTTATACAGTAAAATCTCGATAAATTAATATAGGTGTGGCCATGAAATTTTATTATTTTATAGAGATATTATTTAATAGATATATGAATATTTATAAATTTAAGAACGATTTGAAATTTAATGAAAGTTGATTGTTATTATATCAAAATTATTGTATCTTATTAATTTATGAATCATATTTATTGATATGTTATACATAAAGTACGATGAATACATCAAAATCATTATATTTTACTAATTTCAACATTGCGATGCTAGGATAATAAAATCATTCAAGATGTATTATCGTAATATATTTTATCGTAGGATATTAGAAGACTATGAATTGGGACAAATTGATCCAACAAAGATTAACTTTTTGGATGCTATCAGTCTTGTAATTCCTACTTGGACAACAAATACTCAACACGCGACATCAGAAAATTATTTTTGACACTGCAAAATTCGTTTGGGGGATGCAATCTCAGAGAATTTGAGTGAACCAATAGGTGAAAATGTCATTTATGAACTCGAAATCATGATAATGATCTCGGTTACCACAATAAAATGGATGTCAATAACATATTGAATTATCCAGGTGAAAGTGATACATGTTCAGAGGGTCAGAGCTTAGAAAAAATTTGGATACCATAAAAAGCAATGTTGATGATGAAGTTGAAGATGATACTATACATTTTAAACCAGTTACGCATAAGAAAATAATTATCTCATCTATAACTCTTCACAATTTTATGGTGCAACTCAAAAAGACAACATCAGAGCTCTTGGATGCAATAAAAAAAGTTAGAGACGAGTTTCAACTAAATTTAAGTTTTAAGAAAAAATAGAACACAATAGTATCATATTTAAATAAATTATCTTAGATATATTTTTAATTTAAAAAATTATTAATTTATGATATTAATGAGACCATAATTTATATAGGGGTATTTTAGAAATATATTATCTTATTATCTTAATGAAATTAATGTTCTTTTTTATTGTCTAAAATCGAAATCGAAAAAAATATTATTTTAGAGAGATCATTAATTATCGAATATTAATTTATAGAGGTTTTTTTTGGTGTGGAGGGCAAATGTCAATGAGAAATATATAATGTGGGTCATAGTACAATTATCTAAAATAACAAGGATCGGACTTCGCATTATCAAATAAATTACTTTTACTTTATTTAGAAATGTTTATTTATTCTGTCCTTATTCATGAAGAAAATTTTCATTTCACTTCTCCTTTACTTTCTCTCTCTGCAAAAACAGACTCATTAATAATCAATCATACATAAAACAAAAAACTAGTCAAGTCCGTTAGTCGGTGAACGAATCTCCGGCCATATTCCCGACGTCGGCGTGTGCTCGACTGGAAACACCACTTTTATCTGAGACTCGACTGAAGCACTTTTATCTGAGAATTAGGTGAAGCTGAATCTCCGGTCACATTTCGCCGGAATGTCAGTTCTACCTTACCGGCAACTACTCTGCCGTGAAAATAATTTCAGTTAACATTCCGCGAAACCCGGATACACGGCCACATTTTCTCCGGAACGTTAGTCTTTCGATTCCACCGACCACTCTACAGGGGTAAACACCTTTAAGCAAACGCACATCGCATTTATCTGACTTCACTCTGATGCTTTTAGCCGCGAAGCTTCAAGTGGAGTTGCTGGTGGTTTTTCTGTTTTCGCTTTCTGCAATCCCTTTCGATCTCATTTTTCTAAGGTAAATTGAACCGTTCTCTCTCTACATACATCTTTTGCTTTGTTTTTCTTTCGTTTTTTGCGTAATTGTGCTTTTCCAGTGAATACATATCCGAATTTTAGTCTGATTTTTACTTAGCTCATCATTATCTGTGTTTCTTCTTTCCATGATTTACGTGTTGTAAAGAAACTTACTTAGTGCAAAATAGTGAACCCAACACTTCATTCTGAAATTACTTATATCTGTAATCCATGTTTATGTGCCGTAGCTGCGACTGATCTGTATCAGTGTTTTAAAAGGCGGGGTATGAGATGGGGCATTTTGCTTAACATGGGTCAAGTGGATCTTTGAATTTTTAATTTATAATATGATAAAATAATATAATAATACAAAATTCCAAAAATATATCAATAGTTTAAAATAATTAAAAACATGATTAAGAAAATATAATTTCTAACGTGACTTTACAAGTATAAATAATGTAATGGTATAGATTGTATCTTTGCTATGAATGATACTAGTGCAAAGGTGTGTTCTCTCTTTTTTTGGAGTGTATTTCAGTGAGAAAATTTGTCTGATCTTAAATATACTTCTTGGTCTTTCTCTTGAAGGAATTGTTTAGTAAAATGACTATGGAGCAGTTTTTCAGTCGTGTGAGGATTGAAAACATTTTCATTTGTGGCGTTTAGTTATAACTATAATAAATTAACACCGATCAATGGCGTTTGGTTGAAGAACATTTTTATGCAAAATTGTGAAATTTTTCTGTTGAAAAACTCTTCAAATTTTTGAATGCCATTATACCTGTAAAAGCATACCTTTTCCATATTAAACATATGTGGAATGCCTATCTCTTTCTGTAGATATGAATAGAGGTGAGACATTGTTGGTGATTTTAAACGTTTGTAGTTTCGGAAGGGACTATTTGATGTGCACTTTGGGATTTATGCTCTTCATTGTGCAATCTCAGGAATTAAGATGAATGGATTTCAGAATGGCAGGAGTCATACCCATGATAAACCTTCTCCAGGATGCTTGGGACGAATGGTGAACCTTTTTGATTTAAATTCAGGGGTGACAGGAAACAGGCTGCTTACAGATAAACCACATCGTGATGGTGAAACTCTATGCAACTTATGTTTATCTGTCTCCTGTTTTTGTTTTCGTTGGCATGAATTTTGTTTCTGTGGAATATCGACAACTTTTTTATCCTATGAATGCATTGAGCATTGAAAACAATGTAAACAAATCACGGTTGTGCCATTTAGTTTGTGCTGAAAAATGTCTTGATTTCAATTATAGAAGATATGACCTATGATTCGTCAAACTGCCTGCAAGCATGTCTTGATCTCATTTCACTTTATGCTACCTTCAGTTTTTGATCCTGTAATTTATACTATTTATTACCATGAGGTTGAATCTGCATGTTGAGCTGGTCCAACTTATTGCAGGTTCACTCTCAAGGAGCCAATCAGATCTGGTGAGGTTGCCACCATCTTCTGAGGATCAAGCAGAAGAAAAAATGGTGCGTCCTCTATCCAGGTGACATTTATTTAGAGAGGAAGGTGCTGATTTTCTGCAGAGTTTGGCTTAATACTAATGATATGGTGCATGCAGGTTGTCTCGGATTTGAAGAGGACTAATTCAAACAGGAAATCAAATGGAACGCCAATGAAGATGCTCATAGCCCAAGAAATGTCCAAGGAAGTAGGTTCGGGTCATAATCCACCTAGTGTTGTTGCTAAGCTGATGGGGCTTGATGCTCTTCCGCAGAAATCTGTTCCAGCCATAAGAAGTCATTTTGGAGGTCATTCACGGTGTCATACAGATTCCTCTTTCAGCTATTGCCAGGAAGAAAATGAATCCTTGACGGAAGAACTGCAGCAAGAATTACATCAATACCCCGAGCAGAATGAATATAAAGATGTTTATGAAGTTTGGCGGCACCCCCCAAAAATGAACTCTGTGAGAAGTGAATCCCCACAAAAGGCAAGACACGATCAAATTAGTTTTGAAAAGAAGTCAGCTTTTGTTCGTCAGAAGTTTATTGAAGCAAAATGTTTATCCATAGATGAACAACTTCGCCAGTCTAAGGAATTCCAAGATGCATTGGATGTCTTAAGTTCCAACACGGATCTGTTCCTCAAGTTTCTGCAAGAACCAAATCCAATGTTTACTCAGCATTTATCCAATTTGCAGTCTATACCTCCTCCTCCTGAGACAAAGCGAATAACTGTTCTAAGACCATCAAAGATGATTGATGATTGTAAATTTAGTGGATCAGTGAAGAAAAATGAGAAAAATATAAGCAGAGCCATCCATATAGGCCAGGGCAACAAGGCCAAATCTCATATGGAATTTTCTCCTCCTGTAGCAAATTGGAACATTCATGAAAATCATGCTCAACCTACACGGATAGTCGTATTAAAACCAAGTCTTGGTAAGACTCACAACTTTATTGATGCATGTTCTTCTCCATCTGCATCACCAAGAGTATCACAAACTGAAACAAGTTTTGTCCACATGGAGGTTGATGAAGCTCAAGAATCAAGAGAAGTGGCAAAGGCTATTACACAGCACATGCGAGTAAACATAGGTGGACATCAAAGGGATGAAACGTTACTTTCTTCTGAATTTGCAAATGGCTACATTGGTGATGAAAGCTCATTTAATAAATCTGAAAAACAATATGCAGCTGGAAATGTCAGTGATTCTGAAGTCATGTCACCAGCTTCTAGGCACTCATGGGAATATATCAATAGGTTTGGCAGCCCTTATTCTTGTTCCTCCTTGAGCCGTGCTTCTTATTCCCATGAATCTTCAGTTTCCAGAGAAGCCAAGAAGCGACTCTCGGAGAGATGGGCGATGGTGGCATCTAATGGCAGTTGTCAAGAACAAAGACAAATGAGAAGAAGCAACAGCAGCACTTTAGGTGAAATGCTTGCTCTTTCTGATATTAAGACGACCAGAAGCATAGAGCAGGACAATATTAAAGAAGATCCCCAGATTTCAAATTCCAACTCTCCGAGTAATTCCAAAGATGATGAAGGTAACCACAAGTCACCAAAGAATCTTTTGAGATCTATGTCTGTTCCTGTATCCTCTACTGCATTCAGTTCACAGTTGAATGTGGGTGCCCCAGATCCTGTGACAGGAGAAAATGACCTTTCCAAGCATACAACAAAATCTAGAAGTACAAAATCATCATTGAAAGGGAAGTTCTCAAATCTTTTTTTCTCTAGAACCAAAAAGCCAAACAAAGACAGAGCCAAGTGTCTGCAATCCAATGATGACTTGCACTCTGGTCCAAAGCCTTTACGTTCTCTATCAGAAATTGACAAATACAGTGGTCAATTCCTTGATGATCCAGGGGTTGAGTGCTCAAGAACCAATCTTTGTGAATTATCATGTGCACTAACTTGCGAAGATTTGGTTGAGAAGCAAACCACAATCTCTCCTGAGGTAAAGCAGTTACCTGATGTTTCTTCCTATTACACTGTTGCAAGTTGGAAAATGGTTCATTTGCATTTTACATCAGTATTTTGTTTGTGGTTTCCATCTACACATCTTTTACGTCATATGCATTTACAATTTCTTGCATATTTTATGAGATCACTCTGTGCTGGCTTTAAGAAAATTCTCTTTTTCTTTTTAATGTGGGATTTGTCTGAAAATGGAGCTCAAATAGCGTCAAGATGACTACTTAAGAAGTTCAAAGCGGATTTATGTTATACTTCTTTTGTAGGTTGTGTTCTCTGGAGCAAGATCTGTGTGCGCTAGATACCTATGTGAGAACCAGGATCAGCCAAGTCCTATATCAGTTTTGGAGACACCATTTGAAAAGGATGACCATCTAGCATGTATATCATCTGGAGGTATCAAGCCAGACCGTCATGGTAAATGTCAACGATCTCCCATAATTCTTGGCTTTCCTTTTCTTTCTTGGTATAAAACTAAATCTATTCCTCCCACCCCAATCAAATTAACAGGTGCCGAGTTATCTGTTCACTCTTTAAGGTCCAATTTGATTGACAAATCTCCTCCAATAGGATCAATTGCACGTACATTGTCATGGGATGATACTTGTGCAGATACAGCCAGTTCAGTTTGTGTAAGAGCATCATCATCCACTCAGAGGACAGAGGAAGTAGAACGTGAATGGTTCTCTTTTGTTCAAACATTACTAACCGTGGCCGGCCTTGATGAAGTGCAGCCTGATGCTTTCTCAACGATGTGGCATTCTCCTGAAAGCCCTTTGGACCCATCACTCAGAGAAAAATACATTGATCTGAATGAGAAGGAGACACTACACGAGTCTAAGCGAAGGCAAAGGAGATCAACCCAAAAGCTTGTGTTCGATTGTGTAAATGCAGCTTTACTAGAAATTGCAGAATATGGGGCAGACAACTTCCAAAAAGCCATACCTTATATGGGGGTCCATAATAATCTACCACAGGGAACAACTAGACTAGTATTATTGGAACAAGTGTGGGACTGGATGAAGGAATGGTTTTCTAGTGAAGTGAAATATCTATCTACTGATGGTGGGGACTTAAACAGCCTGGTGGTTGAGGAAATGGTAGGGAAGGAGGTGATGGGCAAAATGTGGCTTGAAAACTTGAGAATTGAATTAGACAATGTAGGAGTCGAAATTGAAGTGAAGTTGCTCGAAGAGCTTGTGAATGAATCCGTCGTTGAATTGACAGGTAAAATGTGATGACCCTTGTCCAATTCTTCTTCTGTTTTTGCTTTTTTTCTTTCACAATTATATAATATTATTGTTGTTTGTGTATTATTGTATTTGCAAATAACACTGCCTACAAGTAATTTGTTTAATGTTGTGAAGTGTATGAAAATCTGTACTGATCTATATCTTGAATTATTTTGTATATACATATATGCTTTGAGGGGAACCATATGATAGATAGATAGATATTGGTGTTTTAACTTTTCTGAGTCAAGACTCAAGACATAGATGTGTCTTCTGTTTATTAACCACTAGAATATTCTTAGCTGTAAAAGAGATGTTCCTTGTTTGTATTTGCAGTACAAATTTACCAGCTAGATATTTTTAACCACAAGACAAAAACAAGAGTGAGTGAGGAGGAAAAATGTTGTGACTGGCAGCTGAACAACTCTTTTGACTATTTGTTCAACTGAATTATTGTTGTTTTGAATAACTAGAAAATGAAAGGGAACACCGACAAGATATGAGCAAATAAAAGATGTTTTGTCATGGTATGTGCAGTTCTATGAAAGTGACACTGCACTGTGCACAACCAAATCTAGAACCATCACATGCATACCAACTACAATATTATACTCTTTTCTTTATTAAATAAATTAAAATAATTGGGGATAGGTTGCTGAAAGGTGTTGTTTGCAATAACTTAAAATTTATGGGTTCGATCACGCCTTGGTATGATTTTTATGAATATTTGAAATCTTGATCTTTATGAATACTCAATAATTTATGAGATATTCGAGATGACTTTTAATGAGAAAGACTACATTTTATTATGATCTCTCCCTTATATTATATAATATTGAGCATAATGTTCCTACTAGTATTGGACATGTCTGGTGGAATCATGCCTACAGATGCTTCATGAAATTTACGAACCTTAATAAAAGTTTAAAATGTTATCTACCCTTCCACAATTGCAATTGCCAAGATATGCACACAGTCCTTGTCCTTACAAATAGAGAAAACAATAATTCTAAATATGAAAAAAAAGAAAAAAACATTTGAGGACCCTCACTCCTACCATGTTCTGTGAGAATGTGAGTGATGCTGCATACAGCCAACACTAAAGTATATATGTATTTACTTCCGAAAAATAAGTGAATCAATCAGGCTTCGAAAATCATACATCTCTACTCGTACACAATTGTTGCAACATTTGGAAGAACTGAAAAGAGAGATCAAATTTCACCGAACTTAGAAATGCACTCTAGTAAAGTGCTTCTCAACAAAGGAAATGTTATATTAACAAGCGAGATATGTATATCTCTACATGCCAGCTTTGCAAAGTCTTTCTGCAGACATATGTACACTGCCTTACATAAACAGACAACAAACGAAGGGTCTATAGTTTATGGTACACACACAATCACTGAAAAAGGCTTCATTCTCAGCCGTGTTGCCAGTTTATCTAATCCATGAGATTCAACGTCACATCCTCTGTTTCTTACTATCCTCATGATGGATTTGGGTTTGGTATATGATGTATTGCTTCTCCATCCAAATGATACTGGATTCCAAAGATCAACAACGAAAATAAATATTTCAGAAATATAAATTGGTCTGGTGTAAAGACCGGATCAACAGAACATACATAAACAGCCTTGTTGAAGAAGAAAAAGCTGATGAAGTTCATAAGTACTCAGCAATGCAATAAAGCACCTAAGTTCACATGTTCCAAAATTAACAATCTCATATACATTGATGCCCTTTAATGCATTCCATTGATGCCCTTTAATGACAGACATATATTATACATCTTTAGAACTTACCTTTTCCCTCATCCGTGAACTCCAGATGTCAGAATGGCCACCTCTTGCATCACCTTTAGCCAACCCAGATGTTTGGCTTATACGTGGATCAAGCAGTGGCTCCCTTGTTCTTCCAACAACATCATAATCTCCCTCCATATCATAATTTAGTTTAGGGCTGCTAACCAAAGTTCTGAGAACAACTGCGAGAAACAAAGAGAATGCCTGAAAATGATGGTAAGAATAAGATTTTAGCACAACATGGACCATATACCAAACGAACAGTTAGAAGAATCTTTAAAATACTAAATCAATCACAAGAGCACAAGCCAAAAACTACAAGTGGGTTGATTTACAACTGTTTTGACCATGTCTTTCATTCTTGTCCACCACTCGTGCTCATAAGTTGATAAAACACAAATTTTAGCATGTATCATATAGTATATACCAGGGAATTTCACGTCCCTTACCCAGCAAAAGAAAACATACTATCTGTACACAAGATCTTTTGATCCTCTTTCCTTGGCCAAAGGCTAAGTTGATTAATATAAAATCAGTCAAAGTTGATGCAACACCTTTTCAAAAATAATAATGGCATATTCTACCTATTCTAAAGCATGTTCCAGACAGCATATACATTAGTAATCCCAACTCTCTCAATTTCCACCTTAACGAGAAGCATCACCTAATCTGAAATCTGGATGAAGGTATTCAAAAACAAACAAGGAACACAAAATAAAATCTTAGAAGACCTTCAAGTTCAAAGAAAACCTGCCTGTATTACGATGACAACAATGCCAATCCACTTACAAACATCCATATTTTGTTGAATAAAGGTGCGGAGGCTGTGAAGTTCTCCAGTTGGGTCCGTCGGAAGATCCTAGGAAGAGACAAAACAGGTGTCCGAATTTGAAATATTAACAGGTAAACCAGGATAGAAACTCTACACCAAAAGAAGAGTAGATTTGAAACAAACAGCTCACCTTCTCCCAATGATGATCAATTGCAACAAATGCAACCAGACTTACTTCCAGGAGTACTAAAGTCATCATTAGCAGAGAGTACTAGTATTTTTAAGTGGTCAAGGCTAGCAGTCAGTCAGTAATAGTTGTTTATATCAATTCATGAATTAGAACTTAATTGAAGAAGTATAATGATGACCAATGGGACAACTTAACTTTTATTTTTCATTTGGTCATAGTAAATGTCGGAAAAGAAACGAAAAGACATAGTAAAATTAAGGGGGAAGACTTATGATAATAGTAACCTCAAGAGAGTCTAGAGACTTGCTTTCCCTTAGGATTGATTTAAATTCCTTCTCTTCACAAAATGAGAACATGAAGAGCTTTTTGTGTCGGTCTCCTCAACACCCTTCCCTCTTGACTTGTTTTTTTGAAGCATGACAAAGGGTATATCGTCTTATCTATGTCGGCGTCTCATCAATGAGCGCAGATTAATAGCCAAGAACATCAATAAAATCCAAGCCAATGAAATTTTAAGTGAGAAGTTAATCATCCCCGAGATCTAGACCAAGTGAAGTGTACCAAGGATGAGAAGGGCAATGTATAGGTGGCAGATGAACTTGTCAGACAAAGTTGACCGACATACTTCACAAACTCTTGACTGAAGAGGAGAACAAGAGTGATGTGTTGGGGGATCCAGATCACTCTGAGAGCCATCGAGATTTTAGGTACTGTAGGCGCATTAAGCTTGAAGAAGTAGAGGGGTTATGCATAAGATAAGCAGGGGTAGAGCGACCAGACCGGATGAGATTCCGATGGAATTCTAAAAAGCGCAGGCAGAGCAGAGCTAGAATGGTTACCTGATTGTTTGATGTCATCTTTAGGACTACAAAGATGCCTTAGGATTGAAGGTGGAGTACTATTATTTTGTTGTAGAAGATTTAAAATTGCAATAACTCTAAGGGTATCAAGTTTGGAGAGAAGGGTTGAGATAAGAGTAAGGAGGAGGGTTTCTAGTTCCGAGAACCAATTCTTCATGCCAAGGCGATTGACTATGAAAGTCATCTACCTTGTACGGAGATTGGTGGAGCAGTAGAGGAAAAGGAAGAGGGACTTTCATGTGATGTTCATTCATCTTGAAGAAGCATATGACAGTTTGAGAGAGGTTCCATGAAGAAGTGGGGACCGGTGTTTCAATCTTATACATTAGGGCTATTAAGGACATGTATAATGGGGCTAACATCCATGTGTGGATAAGGGGAGGAGACTCTGGTCACTTTCTAGTGGTAATGGGATTGCATTAGGGGTCGGCTCTTAGCCCATTTTTATTTGCTTTGGCAATGGATGCTCTGACGTGTTGCATTCATTGAGAGGTCCCTGGTACATGTTATTTGTTGATGACATGTACTGATTGATTAGATGCATAGCGGAGTTAACGACAAGCTTGTGTATGGAGACAAACCCTGCAGACCGAGTAGGACTAAGACAAAGTACGTGGAGTGCAAGTTCATTGATCTGCCTCGTGTAGCGGACGTGGAAGTGAGGTTGGATTTTCAAGTCATCTCCGAAAAAGGGATTTTGAAGTACCTGGGGCTATTATTCAAGGCAATAGAGAGATTGACGAGGATGCCGCACATTGTATTGGTGCGGGATGGTTGAAATGGAGACTAGCTTTTGGTGCGGGATGTTTAAAATAGAGACTAGCTTTTGATGTCTTATCTGATTAAATGTGTCACTAAGACTTAAAGGTAAGTTCTATTCAATATTATTAAGATCGGCTTTGTTGAACGAGGCAAGAGTGTTGGCTAGTCAAGAACTTCAATACCCAAAAGATAAAAGTTTTGGAAATAGAATGTTAAGATGAATCTGTAGGCTTACTAGGGAAGATGTGATAAAATCATAAAAAATGAAGATATTTGAGCCAAAGTGGAAGTGACCTCCATGGTGGACAATATGCAAGAGTCTAGACTGAGATGGTTTAGACATATCAAGAGGAGATGCATGGATAGCCCAATGAGGAGGTGTGATAGGCTGATGGTGGAGGGACTGAAGAGAGATAGGGGTAGACCAAAGAAGTCTTGGAGAGAGGTAATTAGCAAAACATGGTAACTCAAAAAACATGGAAATCCTTCGACTTATAATAGGAGGGTATGGAGGTCGAGTATTCAGGTAGAAGGCAGAAGGCTACTAGTAGATAGTTTTACGCCTGGTTTCTTTGGCTTGTAATATTGGTATTACTTTCGACATTTATATTATTTTACCACGTCCATATTCTTATTATTTTCTATTACTACTTGTTGTCTCATACGCCTCTACTTTCTTACTTTCATGCTATTGCTTTCGTCTTCATATGTTGTGTCTTTGCTTCTTTAAGCCGAGGGTCATTTGGAAACAACCTCTCTACCTAACAAGGTAAAGGTAAGGTTTGCTTACGTACACTCTACCCTCGCCATACACCACTTGTGGTGCTATACTGAGTATGTTGTTGTTGAAGTTAGCATTTCCCGCTATAGTCAAAACTGGAAACCCGGAAGCTCCATACTAAGATCAGACTATACATTCAAGACAATTCATGTTTTTAGTTTTTTACTTCTTAAAAGATATCCCTTTCATCATATAAACTCCAAACAGATTAGTGTGAAGAATAAAACACTCCAGTTCTGAGTTACTCATATCACGCAACTCCTATTCAGAGACAACAAATAAATAAGCATCCACCTATGACGAGCTTAATGCCCGTTCAGTTGTAAGTTCTAACTAGCATGTCAGTTTCTTTCAGCTACATAATCAACCCAAAAGTTATGCATTATAGGTCACACACAATAACCAGTGGAACACAAAAGAGTAAAAAGGATACAAAGCAAAGGCAACATCCATTAACAGCTTCAGCACCAACATGCCCAATACAAGTGATACAACATAAGATAACACCAATTCCCATGAATGCATATATAAACCTGAAGAAACAAAAATAGCATTTCAATAACTAATGATATCGCCAAAAGAATTGTTCAGTTATATTTGAATAGGAAAATATTAATAGCTGAGTTGGTTAACTGCCCCTCCCCCATTTCTCCCTAGCGTAACTCCCCGATGTATTAAACCCTTACGCCCTTCGCCACTCCAATTTTTTACAAATACGATCTCAAACATCAAATTCCTGATTCGGTAAAGAAATAATAACAGGAAAACAAACATTACCAGGGAGCTGGAAGCGAATTTTTGTTCAACTCTGGTAAAGCCGAGACGACAGAATTTGAAACGTCAACTGAGACGAAATTGTGGAATTGAGCATCATGAACATCGTTGTGATGGTGGTGGTGCCAGTGGTTAAGCATATATGCAGAGTAAATGATGATGGAGACCCCAATGAAAGCTTGTAAGAAATTGAGAAATTTCAGAAGGAATGCGGTGAAACCTTGGCAACATGGCGTTGGCATTCTGAATTCCCCGTCTACACAGAAACCCTAATAATTGTAGAATTGTTTCCCTCTATGCTCTGTTCCTCGTTCTGTACATTTTTGGTCAAGCAAAAAACTGTGGATGATGATGATTGAGCTGGCAAAAGGTTTTGTTTTTTACTTTTTGTTTTCCTTTTCAGTTAAGCAAAATACAATTATTGGGCCAGGTATTATGGGGCAAGTGCACAAATATTTGCTTTTTGGGTCATCATTTTAGAGAAAATAACAAATTATCCCTTTTATTTGACCATAGGTTTAATTTAAGCCAAACTCATAAACACTTCTCGAAATTTGTGGGTTTTTCCCTTATGTACCTCAACTACATTATTTTTCTATTTAATCTTTGAACCATCTATAATTTGTTCCTTATAAATACTGTAGGTTGACGTGACAAAAATTGTGATCTCACGTTACTTGAGCGTGTGAAGACGTTTTAAAGGCGCTGATGTGAATCCATGAACCACCCATCAACGCTCTTCTTCCCCTTTAACCCTAATTTCTCCCTTTTTCTGTTATTCTCCTCTTTTCTTTCTCTTCTTCATCATTAAGTTGGAGTTGCTCATCAGAATATATCTCTTACTCCATTAATTTATTCTTAATTATCAAGTTTCAATGTCGAAGTTATCTTGTTCATCGATTTCTTCTTCTTCAATCAGAAGTGTTTTGGGGGAAAATGAAGCGGCTTTAGGTTTGGAAAATGATTACGTGGCGCTGACGTATAAATGAATTGAAGTTTGATTGGTTGCAATTTCCACATAGGAAAGGTGGATCTCACGCACACAATCAACAAAAAATATCTACGAAAGTTTTGTGTCACATAGCTCTAAGTGTTTAAAATAAACAAATTATGGGTGATTCAAATATCCAATGGAAAAATGACATAGTTGAGTTACCTAAGGAAAACCTCAACAATTTAGGAACTTGTTTATGTGTTTGGCCTTTAAAATAGTTACATAAATATGCTTTTAACACTTACAGTCCTTTTAAGTTTATCATAAGCTAACAACAATGGTCTTTTAAATATGTATTTAACAGAAAATTTATTTGTTAAATTCGAAGGGAACTATAAATTTTTTGTTAGTGAGAACTCACATTTAAATGTATGTGCATATTCTTTCCTCTCATTACTTTTACTTATCATTATTTTTAAAATAAATTTTTATTTTTATTTGTTACTTTTAACATATTAAAAAATATAATTATTTTTTTCTATTGTTTATCCTTGGCTTTAAATACTTTTCTCCATATCATTTTTCAATATTAAATATTAGTTAGTAAAGATAATATGATAAAATACATATGTCAATAATTATTTTTTAATATATATGTCAAATCAAACAATGATAAATAAAAATGAACGGCAAATAATAAAAATGTCAAATGCACAATATCATGAAAAAAATTGATGGACTTCACGGTTTCAAAAAAGGGAAAATATATAAAAATTTCTCTGAACTAGGTTCGAAAACTCACTTTAGTACTTAAACTACACGGCCGTTTAAATATTCTCTTAATATTTTTTAAATGAATTAAAAATCACCATGAGATTATTATTCCACTCTCACTTATCACATCATAGTCATGTAAGTGTCGCAACAATGTCATATCAGCACCATGTCATTAATTATTTTCACCATTTTTCTTTAACACTTCTTAAAATTAATTTACACTAATTAATTAATTCAAAATGCGTTTTCTAAAATTAAAATTAAAAATTTTGACCCATTTTTATTTTATACCATACCTAGCCCCCACCCACCCCCTCAATTCTTTGTTGATCCTTCTTCACAATTTCTATCTCTTCAATAGTGGCGGAGGGAGAATTTTAATCAAGGGGGTTAAAATAAAAATAAATTAATCACATAAATAATATCCACAAATAAATGGATCGAATCAGATATAAATGGGTCGGATAAAAAAATAATATATCTAAAAACTTAAATAGATCAAGTTTTCAATAACGATCGATCCAACAGAAGCAACAAGCAGCTACCAACGCCCAACGGGCAACGACAAGGAAGAAGAGACGGTGAAAAATAAAATATGGAAAAATCCTAAAAGAAGAAAAGAGTTTTTAATGTTTAACTTTGTAATTAGGAATTAAACTAATAAACTTAAATTTCCTATGAGGGTTTTAATTTTTTGGAACTAAAATCGTTTTCTGATTCCATTATTATTTAAAAAAAGTAATTTCTGACTTCATTATTATTTAAAAAAATAATTAAAACGCCTAAAATATATAGCTGATAAAAAATTGCCTCTTTCCGAATTCGAACTCGCAACCTTACGTGCCTCAGCGCAGATTCTTGAACCCCCAATACCACTGTACAATGCCTTTGGTGTATGTTCAGGGGGTTCAATGTTATATATACACACATATATTTAAAATTTAATCGTGTATATATAGTGTAATTTTTCGACGATGGGGGTTCGATTGAACCCCCTTGGTTGAAGGTAAATCCGCCCCTGCTCTTCAATGTTTATTTTTTTCCTCTCCATATTTTCCAATTATGTCCACCATCCAAATTCCTTTCATCGTAACTCGCAAATTACCACCGAAGCTCCATTACTAGATTTTCCAAAACACCAACAAACAACTGAATCACCACTTCACCATCACTTTCTTCCTTAAAACACCATTAATAGTAAGCTTTGAAACTCTTAGATGGAGCAACAAAACAACAACAATCAGTCCGTTTTTCTTCCTTTTGCGTCTTATTTGGTAAACCTCCAACACTGGAGAGATAAAGGATCTACCATCACTGCTTTCATCTTCGAAAAAATCAAAAAGCGAAAAAAATTATTGATAAAAGGCTTTAGACAAAAAAAAAAGTCTTGATTATTTGGACACATACACGCAGTGACTAGCATTACATCAATTCAGATGTTAATTGCCCTAGCTGCAGTATACGATCTTGAAATCCATCAAATGGATGTGAAAACCACTTTCTTAAATGGAGAACTGGAGGAATAAATTTACATGGAACACCTGAGGGTTTTGTAGTTCTTGGTAAAGAAAAGAAAGTGTGAAAACTTATTAAGTCACTTTATGGACTAAAACAAGCACCAAAACAATGGCATGCAAAGTTTAATCAAACCATGTTGTCAAATGGATTTAAGATCAATGTATGTGATAATGTGTTTACATTAAAGATACTCTGAATCAGGAAGTCATTGTTCCTACATGAGGATGACACGTTGATAATGAGCAAGGACATTGCCAATATAAAATACACTAAGTGTATTGTCACGTCGTGCAAATTTTCAGTAAGATTTTGCATACGGATAGGGGAGGAAAAGTCTATAGTTTTGAAGCGGTTTATAGGAAACTCTAGAAGCCCCTAGATCTTTCTAGAAGGCTTTGGAGAGTTCTAGAAGGAAGACTAGACATTTTCTAGGATAACTTCGGAAAATCCTAGAAAGTGTAGAATTCTCTAGAAAGGGGACCAAAGTGTAAATAACTCAGGGACTTGTAGTAATTATAAATTACACTTTGGCCCCTACGAAGTAGTATAAATAGAGGTGTCACTCATTTGTAAATCATTTAAGATTGAAACAAGTAATCCAAGCAATATAAAGCCTTCTTTCAAAATTCTCTAAGTCTTTCATTTCATTCTCTTAGAGATCTTAGCATAAAGGGCTTACTTGAGCTTACTCGATCGTGAAATATGCGTGAGTAAGTTGTCAAGTGTCGCACGTATCAATAGAAAGTCTCTAAATCCGTGAAAATGTGGTATCAGAGAGAAGGTTTGCACTAAGGAAATGACCAACGAAGGAGATATAAATGCGGCTAACACCACCAACGTCGGGTTAGAGGGCAGACGAAAGAACCACAAGGGCACCAAAAGGGTATTGAGGAAATGTCGCTTGATCCCACACCAAATGAGACGCTAAAATCTCACCCGCATACGAGCACCAAAGCAAGGGACGATGAACTTGGCAAGGAGGCCATCGACGTCACCGTCGGAGAAGAATGGGTCTCATAGGTTGAAACAGCGAGGTAGGCCGTGAAGATATTAGGTCGGCATTTGAACGTGGCCGATGGCAAGTTCAAGATCCTCGAGGACTTCACCCTTGAGAAGACCGAACACCTCCACAAGAACTTGGAGGGACGCAAGCATGCCGAGTTCAAAATGAAGAAGGCTATCACTTTCTTGGAGTGTCGGTTCATGGAGGCGTTGAGAAAGATTGAGACCATAAAGGCCAAGATAAAAGCACTCAAGGAAGACGTGGAAGCTGGAGGATCGTCGTCGTTCGACCAAGATATGGAGGTCAAGGTCGAGGCTTCTAAGCCACCTATGTTCAAAGGCGTCCATGATGCGCAAGAGGTGGAGAATTTTCCATGGCATTTGGAGAATTACTTCAAGCGCAATAGGGTAAAGAGCGACGAGAGTAAGATCAACACCACTGTGTTGTATCTTCTGGAGATGACCATGCTGTGGTGGAGGAGTAAAGAGTTTGAGATAGGGAAAGGGCGTTGTACCATCAACATTTGGGAGCAATTCCAAGAGGAGTTCAAGAAGGCATTATTCCCTAACAACATCATTTTATGAGGCGAAGTGAAAGTTTAGGGAGTTGAAGCAAACGGGAAGCATACACGCATATGTGTAGGAGTTTACCACCCCCACACTTCAGATTCCCAACCTCACGAATGGATATATGATGTTCCACTTCATGGATGGGCTGCAGAATTAGGCCAGGACGGAGTTGGAACACCGACAGGCCAGGACTATTGATAAAGTCATCACGCAGGCTAAAGCTTTGACAAACTTCAAGCACGAGAAGAGAAAGAGTCAGAGGAGATGAGATGAAAGGTAGTCATGACTATGGTGGGGGAGATTGTGGCAAAGGCGAGGAGCAGCGGCCACAACCTAAGAAGCATGACACCTATAAGTTTGATGGAAAGAAGTATGAACGTCATGGCGACACGGACAGAAATACAAAGGTTGCTAAAAGAGGTGGTTGCTACATATGTGGTGAGTCACATGGCTATGCGAGGTGCCTTGAACTGAAGAGCCTTGGTGCAATCCTGCGGGTGCGGAAAGAGAAGGATGCACAAGGGCAAGGAAAAGGCGTAGAGACGATGAAGTTGGGATTGATAGGACTATGCGGAGTTATCACCAAGCAACTAGAGAAGTCGACAGTATACGGCGCACAGTATGCTGATATCACGATCAATGGAAGACCCGCTCATGCTATGGTCGACACAGGTGTAGAGGTCAATATCATGATCAAGACGCAACGACAAGGTTGGGGATGCGTTATTGTCCAAGTAATGCCTAAATCAGGACAGTCAATGCACCACCGACTCCCATGAGTGGAGTCGCGCATGGAGTAAGCATCACGCTAGGCAAATGGAAAGATAAGACCAACTTCACTGTCGATCCTTTAGATCTCTTTGACATTAATATTGGGTAAGAGTTCTTCCAACAGCGCCACACGGTAATTGATCCTTACTTCCAACGACTTCTGGTCATGGAACAAGGAGGAACATGCAAGGTTCCCATGGTTAAGGCACCGAAGATAGAAAGGCAGGTCCGACTAACGACCATGCAGCTCATGAAAAAACCTAAGAAGGAGAATTCGACATTTTTAGCCACCATTACAAGTTCGAAAGAAGATAATGGTGCTAAGAAGTCCTTGTCACCGTGCACAAAGAAGGTTCCAAGAGGGAAAAATGTTGTGATGCCAAAAAATCCGCCGAGGCACTTGACTACTAAGAAGGAAGTAGATCGTGAGGTCGAGTTAGAAGATATAAAGAAGAAATTGAAGGAGTTACATGAGGGCATTGCTCGAGTCATTGGACTGTTGGTCGTAAATACGAGAAGAAAAGACTGGATTGCGATGTAGCGACGATGCGATGCGTTCATCGCATCAATAGATGGGGGAGATTTTCACGTCATGCCAATTCTCAGTAAGATTTTGCATACGAATAGGGGCATAAAAGTCTAGAGTTTTGGAGAGGTTTATAGAAAACTCTACAAGGCCCTAAATCTTTCTAGAAGGCTTTGGAGAGTTCTAGAAGGAAGACTAGATATTTTCTAGGAATACTTTGAAAATCCTAGAAAGTGTAGAACTCTCTAAAAAGGGGATCAAAATGTAAATAACTTAGGGACTTGTAAGTAATTATAAATTACACGTTGGCCCCTAGAGAGTAGTATAAATAGATGCGTCACTTATTTGCAAATCATCCAAGCTTGAGACAAGCAATCCAAGCAATACAAAGTCTTCTTACAAAATTATCTAAGTCTTTCCTTTCATTCTCTTAGTGATATTAGCATAAAAAGCTTACTTAAGATTACGAGATCGTGATATATTTGTGAGTAAGTTGTCAAGTGTCGCACGGATAAATAAAAAGACTCTAAGTCCGTGACAGTATGCTCGCTAGTAAGTCTAATATAAAAGATCTAGGAGTTGCTTACGTGATATTGGAAATTAAGATTCTCAAAAACTCATAACGGTATAACATTGTCTCAAACTCATTATATTCAAATGGTACTTGAAAAGTTCAAATATTTGAATTTCAAAAGGGCAAAGACCCCAATTGATGTGAATCTTCATCTTGCAAAGAATAAAGGTGAAAGTCAGTCTCAATTGGATTATGCCAGAGTTTTGGGAAGTTTGATGTATTTCATGAATTGTACACGACCAGACATAGCTTGTGCTATTAGTAAACTGAGTCGATACACAAGTAATCTCAATCAGAATCATTGGTTGGAAATGGCGAGAGTTTTGGGATACTTAGATGACACTCAAAATTATGCTTTACATTACAACAAATATCCAATAGTTCTTGAAGGATATAGTGATGCAAATTGGATTACTGGGTCAACTGAAACAAAATGCACAAGTGGATACAATTTCACTATTGGTGGAGGAGCAATATCTTGGAAACATCCAAAAAAAACATATATAGCTTGCTCTACAATGGAGTCTGAATTTACCGCCTTAGACAAGGCAGGTGAAGAAGCTGAATGGCTTTAGAATTTCTTAGAAGATATTCGATTTTGGCCCAAACCAATGGCCCCTATATGTATACACTGTGATATTCAAACTGCAATAGGAAGGGCTGGAAGCGTTATGTATAACGACAAGTCTCGTCACATAAGACGAAAACATAACCTGTTAAACAACTACTCTCTAGTGTAATTATCACAATTGACTATGCAAAGTCAAATGATAATGTGTCAGATCCACTTACAAAAGGCCTAACTAGAGAGGGAGTTGAGAAATCATCAACGGGAATGGGACCGTGGCCGAGAACAAGTCATCGTGGCGGTAACTCTACATAGAAGTCTGGAGATCCCAAGATCTAGATTCAAGGAGATAAAACAAATTCATTGATGACGGTTCAATATAGTCAAAAATTATTTTATGGTCTATTCTTATGACGAGACGATGTTCAGTAACCAGGATAAACACGATAAAGATATAAGGAATTTTTAATGCTTTCTAAGTTTGATACATGGTATATCAATAGTGTATCTATGGGATAACACATGTAGAAACCACCTATGTGAGTGTGAAGTGTAAGCCGCTTCGAGGAGAATCCGGTAAGGCCACTTCTCTAAGCACTTACTAACCGAGATATGCTCATGGCTGAAACGGACAAAACAATGAGAACTAATAACAGTTCAAGGGTTGATTGTGTGACTTATGTTGTCTAGGTATACACCAAAGCTCAACGGTTTAAAGATATCAAATCTACCGAGTGACCGAGTATATCCGATATATGTTCACTACGAAAACTTTAAAGGGAAACCTACTTATCCAGATTGATTAACCCTTACTTACAAGACATAAGTTTTTCATACATATGTTTTAACAATAGTCATTCCCCATTCATGTGGGGGATTGTTGGATTTTAGCAAAATGTGAATGGGAAAAGAGAAGAGAAAAATGGAAAAGTGAAGGAACCAGTTTTGAAGGGAAAATGAAAAGTCATTTGCAAAGTGTAAATGAAAAGTTATTTCTCCCATATTGGTAGAAGAAAGGAATTTGTTGTTCTTATATTAGGAAACAACTCCTATACTTCTTAAAGGGTTAAAAAGAAGGTGCTGATTTTCAAAAAGTCATTATTTTTTCTCAAAAGACACATATTTCTGAAAAGTTGTTATTTTTTCTAAAAGATACAACTTTCTAGAAAAAACAGATCTGAACGGATTTTTCTAAACATACACGTTTCTTGCTGAAAATTGCTATAAATGAAATTTATTTTTTCGTTTTTCAAACACTGAAAATTTTTCCTTCTCTCTGCATACATTTTCTCTCGTAAACAAAAAGTGTCGATCGACTGAGTCTGTGTTTGGCTTGTTACTGTTCTTACGTTTGCTGAAGTTATTGAAGTTTGAGGTACCGCTACATCTTTAATAGGTTAATTCATTTTATCATGGGAGAAATTAATCTGCAACTTCGGGTACAATGAGGGGATTAAATTTCTTAAGGAGACCCAATAATTTCTGTGGACTCGAATTAAAAGTTTTTCTGTCTATTTCATCTTGTTTTTGTTTCTGTATTTTTGACTAACCGTAATACAGGTTATAACACTAGCCTCTTTTTAGCTATTTCAGTTTAATTTATTTCAATCCAAATAACTTTTAGACTGATTTAACCCAATCTATTTATTAACTCAATTCATTTAAATTTATCCAAATTCATCTCAACTTGTCCATTTAACACCCCATATTCAAATAAGAACTCCAAAAATAGAGACAATGAGAATGAATAGCCGGATCCATCTTTTACTATATTCACGCGTAAAACTTATAGTTTGTTGTTTTAACGCACAAATAGCAAAACAAAACAAATTTGAAGAGTCGGTGGAGATTGATCAGCCACCTGCACATGAACTTTAAATCCTTAGAGCTCTCTAGTATATACATGAAATTATTCCCAAGGTGTAAAAATTGAACTCAATAGTCAAAATTCTTGTTCTTTTGCTCAATTGACCCCATATTTTACTCACTCACCTATTTATTATACTTCAACCAACAACAAAAACAAATCCAAATACTCTTTCTATATAAACAAGTGCCTCATTACTCAACTCATTTACACTAAATTTTTGTGTAGTCTATTTTTATTTTTTTTCACAATGGGTCATCCAGATTTTGCTATCACCTTAGCTATTTGCGTAGCCATTGTTATAACAACTACTTTTGTAACATACTCTGAGGGTGCACCTCGTGCTTTTTTTGTGTTTGGAGACTCACTTGTTGACAATGGCAATAACAACTTCTTGGCAACTACTGCTCGAGCTGATTCTCCTCCTTATGGTGTTGATTATCCAACTCATCGTCCTACTGGCCGTTTCTCCAACGGATTAAACATTGCTGATCTTATAAGTAAGTGTGAAAATTGTCTTTTTTTTGTGACATTATTAAGGGCTCTTTTAGATTTTTCGAAAAAATTTGGGGGAAAATTTATTAAATAGTATTATTTCATACAATTTGTCATTATTTGGTAAATATTTTGACTTTCTTAATACTATTTTTTTTTCCTAATATTTGAATCAAATTTCATTATTTGGGATCTTTTAAAAATTGAAATTTTAAACCAAAGTTTTATCTTTTACAAAAACACCTTCTACAGTAGTTGTTGTGTTGTATTACATAATTTTTTACGTGAACATTAAAGTAGTGATGAGATAATATGAAAGTGATGACATGATTGTTGATGAAATTGATAAACAATCGGCTCGGTGTAACAAAGTCATGTGATTTGTTTAATTCATGATATATGAAATGATGTTTGTTGCAGTCACTATCATATTAATCTAGTGTCATGGACACTACTTGTTAATTGTTGCAATTAAGATTCAATTGACTTGTAACATAAATTTATGGTCAGTTTTGATAGTTTTTTAAAACTTATGGGCATAAATCATATTTTTCTCAAAAGTGAAACATGTTTCCAAAATATTATGGTCAAATACATGATGAAATTTTACCCAAATAATATTTATCAAGAATATTTAGAAATCTATGATCAAACGCTAGCTAAATTCTGCATGGTTTATCTCATAAATTCGTTTAAAAGAGACATTGTAGTACCACGGAAATTCAATTAAAAACGCGATCCAATAAGTGGGAGAATGAAACAATATGTTGAAAATATTTTTAATGAACAGGCAAACAACTTGGCGCTGATCTAACATTGCCGTATTTGGACCCTGCGCTTGATGGAGACAAATTGCTAGTGGGAGCAAATTTTGCTTCTGCTGGAATTGGAATACTTAACGATACTGGGATACAGTTTGTAAGTCAAAATTAAATATTATTTTTCAACTTCTTTTTTTTCTTTGGTTTGTTTTGAGAGAATAGCAAAATTGATCCTCTAAGCATAAGTCAAAGGGACCAATAAATGGTATGCACCGTTAATGTAAGTAGTAAACTAGTAACTTCTTTAATTAGTATGGTTGGCATATTTTTTATGAGGTTTAATCTTCCCAACCCATTCAATTAAGTATGCATCAAATGACAATTTTTTTTTATCGACCGCCACAAGAAAAGAAAAGAAAAAGTTTGTTTACACTCTCACTATCTTTATAGTTTATTTCAAAGCCTAGTTTACCACTGAAATGATATTTTGGTACATTTTAACTTATATTTAGGACTCGTTTGATCCCAAGAATATTTGGGAAATTTTTAGGAGGTTATATAACTTTGACAAATGTATTTGTCAAGTATCTTAAAAATATTAGAAAAAAGAAATTAATATTTGGGCCAAGTTTTAATATTTGGAAATTTTTAAAATAATTAAAATTACCACAAACTTTTTTTTTTATAAAAAATATCCATTATATTAATTTCAACTAATATTGTTACTACTTCCTGCTAAAAAGTTTGAGTTCTAATTTGAGAGATAAAATTGAGAAAAGGGAACAATTTGTGTTTAATAGGTTATAAATATAATAGAATCAATGACAAGTTTAAGTATGTAATTAATCTATTGTCTTGTCTATATTATTAATTTTTTTATTCTTGATTGTTATCAATTATATTATAAGGTTAATTTAATGGAACATAATTATAAAATATAAATATACAGACATTTTAAATAATTTTTAAAACTTATGGATATAAATTATCTATATATATTTTTTGAAATAGTCAACGAAACACATGGTGAATCTTCACCCAAATATGATTTGTCCAGAATATTTTGAGCCAAACGCTAGGATTTAAAAAGTCTTTTTTGCTTTGGTAAACTTTGTATCAAATCAAAATCAAACAAACAAACTAAAACAGTGTATCTATTTAGTTTATATTTGTTTTTTGTTTTGAAAGTAAATTGTAATTGGATTTTGATAAAAATGGTTATATGTAGGTGAATATATTAAGAATCTATGATCAACTAAACTTATTCCAACAATATCAGCAACGTGTGAGTGCTCTAATAGGAGCTGAACAAACTAAACGGCTAGTGAATGGTGCGCTTGTCCTTATTACTCTGGGTGGCAATGACTTTGTCAACAACTACTTCCTAACACCAATTTCCGTTAGACAACTTGAGTACAACATCCAAGATTACTCTCGTATCGTTATTAATGAGTACACCAAGATTTTGACGGTTAGTCATCTATTTATCTTTAATTTGACTTGTAGTGGATGAAAATTAGAAATGATGATTTGAAATGTACAGAGACTACATGATCTTGGAGCAAGAAGAGTGCTAGTTACAGGAACTGGACCACTTGGTTGTGTCCCAGCAGAGCTAGCCTTGTGGAGCTCAAATGGGGAATGTGCTAACGAACTTCAACAAGCTACAAAAATTTTCAACCCACTCCTAATCCAAATGGTAACGCGCCTCAATCAACAACTTTCCTCTGATATCTTTGTTGCCGTCAATGCCATGGAACTGCAGAATGATTTCATCAACAAACCCAAAGAATTCGGTACATATATATACATTGCTATTACCTTAATAATTATCGTCAAGTAAATTGACTAATTAACAAATTATGTTACAGGTTTTGTTACATCAAAGATGGCATGTTGTGGACAAGGACCTTATAACGGACTTGGACTATGCACGACTGCATCAAATCTATGCACCAACAGAGATGAATACGCGTTTTGGGATGCTTTCCATCCAACAGAAAAGGCAAACAAGATCATTGTTAAAACTATTTTTACTGGTTCGGACAAGTACATGTCGCCTATGAATTTAAGTACCATTATGGAAATCGATTCTCTCTAGATCGAACTATGGGCTCAGAACTTTTTGATATCAATAAAACATGTACTCTTAGGGGATCAAAATTATAGTTGGTAGCAATCAAAGAGTATGTGCCTAGTACTACTTCCGGATTGTCATATTTTACGTTTCATCTGTTGTTCTGTATCAGCAAATAAATTATCAAAAAGAGACATTTTGATCATTTGGCTAATGAAGCTTGAGATTCAATGAAAAATTACTTGATTTTTCAAATCAACATTATCCTAAAAATGTCAGAGGAAAACTCAATATGATAGACTGATCCGAGCTTTAGGATTAAAAATGTAAGAATTTTACTTTTTGATGAATCAGGATATGCTAAAACCAGAAATGGTAATGGGGTGGGACCAGTGCGGAGTGGATGGGTGGGTTTAAGGTTGTGCAGGACGGCAGGGATGCAGGGCAGGTTTAAGGTTGTGCGAGGATAGAGGGATGTGAGGCGGGTTAAAGTGGGTTTTTTTATAAAACTAATGTGAGGCGGGGCAAAGAAGATTAAAAATTTTACGGATTAAGCACTATCCGCCTTGTCCAATCCCGCCCTATTGTCATCCCTCATAAAACGTATACTTTTTATGTACCATGAGAAGGGATGGTATGTCTACAAATGGAATTTCCCTCTTTTTTGTTCGTAAGCTTATCAAAAATTCTACTTTCTCTTTTAAAAACACGGAAAAAGGCCTAAAACATCTTTAGGGATCGTTTGGTTACTGTATAAGTTGCATCTTATTCATGTATAAATTATTGCATTTGTTTTTACTATGTTTTGTAGAAGTTTATATTAGGTGGAAAAGTCAATATAACTTATATAATGTTTGTTTGGTAGGATTTCAAATATTGTATAAAAGGTATTCGTATATTAATTTTATGTAGTGTTTGGTTGTGTTTTTTGTAGTTTTACATAATTAATACCAATATAACTTATGAGGAAATCTATGTATAAGTTATGTATGGTAAAAGGTGGAATGAGTTATGCATATATTAGCTATACCTGTATTATAATAGTAAATTACGCACTTACCCCTATTAATTTGTTTTTACTCTTTTTTATTGAAAACTTTACCTATCTATACTATTTTCCAAAAAAAAAAATTTACCTTTTTTTTAATTCACGAACAACTATTTTTTTTTTCCTGTTTTCATTTGAAATCCAAATGTAATATTTTATTAATATGACAAAGTGAATGGTATATATTTGGGAAAATTGTATATAATAGCAAACTAATAACCTAAATTAAATGGAATAGCTAGGGTTTGATTTAATTGTGCTCCATAGCAAACGTTGGCAAAAATTTGCCAGGCGTCTCTCTCCCAAAAGTCTCGCTCGCCACTCTCCCATTCTCGCCTCTCTCGCTTTATACACAGAAGTGAATAATTTCTGTTTCTGTTTTGTATAAAGCGAGAGAAAATTGTATATACACATGCAAAAATGTATATCTTCGTGTTATACACTTAATTATACAATTTACAAACATTTTACTTCAAATATTGCAGAGAAAAAGGCCAAAGAATTATACAATTGCGAATTATACAATTGCAGTGAAATATAATTTTTTTTAGCTTTATACAACAAAAGTGTATATATTGTGTTTCTGTTTTTGTATAAAGCGAGAAAAACATCTATCTTCTTGCTATACACTTATAATTATGCAATATACATACATTTTTATTCGATTCAACTGTATGCAAAGCTAATTATACAATTGCAGCAAAATAGGCCAGCGAATTATACAATTTAGGCCAGCGAATTATACACTTATATATGTATAGCGAATTATACAGTTTTTATGTTTGCTATGGAGCGCAATTATGCAAAGTTTGCTATAGCATACAAATATGAATTTTTTGTTTGCTATATGTGAAAGTTGCCCTATATATTTTGCTGACAGTCTGACACTTACGTTAATAATATATTAAGGTTATATATTATTAAGTATATTTCACTTATTTAATTAACATACATTATTATTTTGTTTACAATGTGAATTTATACATAAATTAATAAAATATTTATATTATATAAAATAAGATATTATAATTCTCTCTCTCTCTCTCTCTCTCTCTCTATATATATATATATATATATATATATATATATATATATGGGCAAAAGTTTTCAAAATTACATTCCGTAGCAAAATTGTAGTTTGCTAGGGATGTGTTTTTTTATAATTTATACATTTTAATTGTTTGAATTAAAAATGGTTATAATTTCCGTTGGATGAAAAAGGAAAAATATCCCAGCAATCACGCGGATTCTGTTTCAATATAATTTCGTTCCTTCTTCGTCTCCTTTAACCGAAAGAACTCCATTTTAGTCCGTTCAAATAATCGATCAAGCTATTGAAACTGTCAGTTTGTACGAATTGTATAAGTATATGAAACTGTTGAATGTTTATACGAATCTGTCAGTTATTTAGATATACCTATTTAGTGTTTTTGGTGAATTGTATAAGTGTATGAAACTGTTGTATGTTTATACGAATTCGTCAGTTATTTACATATACCTATTTCATGTTTTTTTCGTGAATTGTATATTTGTATAAAGTTTTAATTTGTGTATGTAAAGGCTGAAACTGTTGTATAAGTGGCTGAAACTGTTGTATAAGTGTATGAAACTGTTATATATTTATATGAATTTGCCAGTTCTATACGTATACCTATTTAGTTATATACATATACCTAAGATAGATTATACATTTGTACAACCACAACTGTATAAGCAGACAACACAACTAAGATAGATTATATATTTATAAAACCACAATTACATAAAACATGAATTAACACAAACACAAAACAGATACTAAGATAGATTATACATTTATATATTTATACAACCACAATTGTATAAACAAGCAGTATAATACATGAATCAACACAAAAATATAAATATGATATAAAATCAAAACATATAGACAATGATTATACAGATACGTTATGATGTTCGAATAACCCAGAACCAACAACTTCATTTTTAACATTCATTTTCTTACTTGACCCATCAACAACATCGGCATGATCTTTCACACCTCCATCCACAAATCTAGTTGGGTCATTCCTCAATTTGGATTTGATCTTTTGCATGGTATTCGATTTAGACATTGAACCTGAAATCTCCCCAAAATCCTGAGTTAGACCCAAAAAAATGATGGGCGTTCAACATTATTTTCAACATGCAATAGTATACGTCATTTGAATCTCTTCGATGGAGATTGGACATCCATTGTTTGAACAAAAAATCTGAAGGGATTATAAAGTGAAGTGAAAAATTAGTTTGAAGAAATTGAAAAAAATAATCAACAATTGATAAAGTGAGATGAGTTTTTGGGTGGTATTTAATGTTTTTGAAATACTTTAGTAAATCGCAAAGACGTGCTAGAGAAGTTGAAAATTTGAAATTGAATTCGTGGAGGTAATTAAGGAGAAATTGAAGAAAAGAAGAAGAGATTGTATAATATGAAGGGGAAAGAGAAAAAAGAGGATTTTGTTTTGGGGAAATTTTTTTATACAATTCGATGGGCCCTACTATAGCAAATTAAGCTATATTTTGCCCTTTAAAGGGAATAACTGAAAGGAAAGTTACTGCATATAATTACCTCTATTAGTTTATCATTCTCCACAATTATATATATATATATATATATATATATATATATATATAATTGTTTTAATTAACATATTATTAATTGATATGCTATAACTTGATATTAATATGCTATAAGTAGTTTATTTTTAAAGAGTATGATTATAACTTGATATTTATCATCTTAAATATGTGTGGGATGTTAATTTTACAATATTTAAATTAATGTCATTTATAAAGTTTCTTATTTGACTAGTATAATTTTTAAATAATTAATTTTTATTTTTAAAGTTTATTATAATTTTATAATTGCAATTGTGCATCCAATCAAAACATGTTTAATTACACGGTGACATCCAAACATGACATGTGTAATTACAATCTAATTACATTGTGGCAACCAAACAAGTCAATGTAATTATTAGGCTGGTAATAATTACTATCCTAATAATTATATCAATTCCAATTACCAGGTGGCTTTCCAAATAGACTCTAAATATTATTTTCTCTTCCAAATATAAAAAAGACATAAAAAAAACATAAAAAACAATTGAAAAATAAAATTCAAATTTCGAAACGGTGAGTAACAACAAAAATAATCATGTTATTCAGTTACACAATGTCACGACCCAAAACGAGCCGCGAGTGGCACCCACATTTATCCTCCTATTTGAGCGAACCAACCAATCTAAACCCCAGTCATTTACCAATATTTCAACCATAATGAACAAAATACAATGCGGAAGACTTAAAACTCATTAGTATAACCAATAAACAACATTCTAAAATTTAATACTTATTATTCCCAAAATCTGGAAGTCATCATCACAAGAACATCTATCCTCAAATTACTAAATCTAAGAGTATTTAAGAAACTAAAATAAGTAAAAGTAATGGTCCATGTCCGAACTTCAAGACATCAAGACGTGAAGGAGAGATTCCAGTCTGAGCTAGGAACAATAGCTCACCCTGAATTCTGATATGCTGAAGAATGGCTAGAGTTGCGGACGAGTCGAAGTTGATGGCACGTTTGCTGCATTCCATAAATAACAAAGAAAAAGAATACAAGTAGGGGTCAGTACAAGGAACACGTACTGAGTAGGTATCATCGGCCAACTCAAAATAGAAAGCAATATATATCAAATAATAATATAAAATCAACTACATACTCAACAGGTGACAACAACAAGTACCATAACCATTGGCCACAACACCCAGCACATCTATGAGGACTCAAGCCTCCACACCATACTCATTTGGGAAATAGTTCTTTAAATTTGAGTATAATAACATAATTCAAGATTCATTCTCTTTATTATCCTGGTGTCGGAACGTGACACTCCGATCCCCTCAATATTCATTCTCTTTATTATCCTGGTGTCGGAACGTGACACTCCGATCCCCTACTATCCTGGTGTCGGAACGTGACACTCCGATCCCCTACTATCCTGGTGTCGGAACGTGACACTCCGATCCCCTACTATCCTGGTGTCGGAACGTGACACTCCGATCCCCTACTATCCTGGTGTCGGAACGTGACACTCCGATCCCCTACTATCCTGGTGTCGGAACGTGACACTCCGATCCCCTACTATCCTGGTGTCGGAACGTGACACTCCGATCCCCTACTATCCTGGTGTCGGAACGTGACACTCCGATCCCCTAATACTACGTGTCGGTTCGTGACACCCGATCCCCTAATCTCATTACTTTAGTTCATCAAGCCTTCCTTTATGTCAAGGCATCATTATTAATAGAGAGATTTTAAGGTTTAAGATTTCCACCGTATCATCATCATTATAATCCATCACCATTTACATAATCACAACATGCCACAACACAATTAAGCATATAGAAGACTTTACAATACCACCCAATACATATCAATCGCTATTTAGAGTTTACTATGAATAGCATAAACCATAACCTACCTCCACCGAAGAATCGTGATCAAGCAATCTACTTCTCAATGCCTTTGCTTTCCTCTTCACTTCTCCCTCTCTCGTTCGTTCTTCCCTCTTCTCTCTGTTCTTTCTATTTTTCCTTATTCAAACCCTTTTCTTTTACCCTAATTATCATATAATTAAGTATAAAAGATGATAAAAGTAACCCACTATTTATTTCAAGGTTATCTCCTTTCACCCCCAAGTAATTAAATTATTAACATTAACCCACTAACTTTATTATTATAATCATGAATAGTCCAAAACGCCCCTTAAAAACTTTTACCAGAAATTCGACTCAGTCAAGGTTACGCCACCCGTGACGGCCCGTCGTGCCTGCGACGGTCCGTCCTGCAGGGTCGTCACAGAGTTCAGAGAGTTAATTTCTGTAGAGGGGTTTGTGACGGTCTGTCGTGCCAACGACGGTCCGTCCTGCCATTCCGTCGTGAAGTTCAGAGAGTCGATCTCAGTACCCAAATTTTCAGAGTTTAAGTGTTTTGGAACGAGACCCTCGACGGTCCGTCGTGACCATGACGGTCCGTCGTGTGGTCCGTCGACACAGTCAGTTATTTTAAAAACTAAACTCTACTGCTCGAATTGACTAAAAAGGTCGTTACAATAGATACCAATTTACCCATCGTTCGTCCTCGAACGATCACAGGAAGAAAAACGAGGGCGAGAAAGAGTACCTGAGTCTGTAAAGAGATGTGGATATTTTTCTTGCATATCAGCCTCCTTCTCCCAAGTGGACTCTTCAACTGGCCGATTCTTCCATTGAACTTTGATGGATGCAATCTCCCTTGATCTCAACTTGCGGATTTCTCTATCTAGAATATCAACAGTCTCCTCCTCATAAGACAAATTCTCATCAAGAAGAACTGAATCCCAACAGATAATGTAGTTTCCATCCCCATGGTATCTTTTCAGCATAGACACATGAAATACCGGGTGCACTCCTGAGAGTCCTGGAGGTAATGCCAATTCATAAGCCACCTCCCCTACGCGCTTCAGCACTTCAAATGGACCAATATACCTCGGACTAAGCTTACCTCGCTTACCAAACCGCATCACCCCTTTCATGGGTGAGACATTCAGTAAGACTTGTTCACCCTCCATGAACTCCAAGTCTCTAACCTTTCGATCTGCATATTCCTTCTGCCTACTTTGCGCCGCTAAAAGCTTTTCTTGAATGAATTTCACTTTCTCTAATGATTCCCTCAGAAGATCAGTACCACATGGTCTTACCTCAAATGCATCAAACCAACCAATGGGAGACCTACATCTCCTCCCATACAGTGCCTCAAATGGGGCCATATCAATACTTGAGTGATAGCTATTATTGTATGAAAACTCTGCTAAGGGTAAGAAGTTATCCCAATGACCGCCAAATTCTATCACACATGCACAAAGCATATCCTCCAAAACCTGAATCGTTCGCTCAGACTGACCATCGGTCTGAGGGTGAAATGCAGTACTAAGGTCCAACCTAGTACCTAATTCAGCATGCAATGTTCTCCAAAACTTAGAAGTAAATTGTGTACCTCTATCTGATATGATGGAAAGTGGAACCCCATGCAATCAAACAATTTCTGAGATGTAGAGTTTGGCTAACTTCTCTGCATTGTAAGTCACCTTAACCGGAATGAAGTGAGCAGACTTAGTTAATCTGTCA
Organism: Solanum chilense; assembly: GCA_032847665.1. Lineage (NCBI taxonomy): Eukaryota > Viridiplantae > Streptophyta > Magnoliopsida > Solanales > Solanaceae > Solanum > Solanum chilense. Next base: position 67,776,917 of record CM064971.1, on the reverse strand, counting down.
ACAGTTACCCAGATAGAATCAAACTTACCCAATGTCTTTGGAAGACCAACCACGAAATCCATTGCAATTCTTTCCCACTTCCATTCAGGAATGGGCATTCTCTGAAGTGTTCCTCCGGGCCTCTGGTGTTCATACTTTACTTGTTGACAATTCGGGCACTGGGCAACAAAATCAGCAACGTCACGCTTCATTCTACTCCACCAAAAATGTTGCTTTAGGTCACGATACATCTTGGTTGCACCAGGATGTATAGAATATCCTGAACTATGAGCCTCTGTAAGAATAGTGTGGATCAACTCATCAACACGGGGCACACATACCCTTCCATTAATTCTTAAAACGCCTTCCTCATCAATTATTGCCTTTTTAGCCTCTCCTCGCAACACCATATCCCGAATTCGGCTCAGCTTCTCATCATCAAACTGTTTTCCCTTAATCTTGTCAAGAAAAGAAGATCTTGCCTCTACACAGGCCAAAAATCCTCCTTTCTCTAATATTTCCAGCCTCATAAAGTCGTTAGCCAAAGTTTGGACCTCTCTAGCCAATGGGCGTCTAGAAACTTGTAAGTGGGCTAAACTACCCATGCTCCCTGTTTTTTTACTTAAAGCATCCGCCACCACATTAGCTTTTCTTGGGTGATACAATATAGTAACATCATAGTCCTTCAGTAGTTCCATCCATCTCCTCTGTCTTAAATTCAAATCTTTCTGAGTAAAGACATACTGTAAACTACGATGATCTGTATAGACTTCACACTTAACCCCATATAGGTAATGTCTCCATTGCTTTAATGCAAACACGACTGCAGCCAACTCCAAATCATGGATCGGATAGTTACGTTCATGCACTTTTAATTGCCTTGAAGCATAAGCAATCACATTTCTCTCTTGCATTAGCACTGCACCCAACCCAGAATAAGATGCATCACAATAAACAATGAAGTTCATAATGCACTGCACCCAACCCAGAATAAGATGCATCACAATAAACAATGAAGTTCTTGCCTTCCACTGGCAAGGTAAGAATTAATGCAATAGTCAACAAGGTCTTGAGATTCTGGAAGCTTTCTTCACATTCATCCGACCATACAAATGGAACATTCTGCTTAGTCAAATTTGTCAGTTGGGAGGCAACAGAAGAAAATCCCTTGACAAATCGACGGTAGTAGCTAGCTAAACCAACAAAGCTCCTTACCTCTGTAACATTGGTAGGTCTTACCCAACTCTTCACCGCTTCAATCTTAGAAGGATCCACCATAACCCCATCCTTAGAAACCACGTGCCCCAAGAAGGACACTAAATCTAGCCAAAATTCACACTTGGAAAATTTGGCGTAAAGCCTTTTCTCCCTCAACACTTCCAATACAATTCTCAAATGCTCCTCATGTTCTTTCCTGCTCTTTGAGTATACCAGTATATCATTAATAAACACAATAACAAAGAGATCCAGATATGGCTTAAAAATCCCGTTCATCAGGCTCATGAACGCAGCAGGGGCATTCGTTAGTCCAAAAGACATTACTAAGAATTCATAATGCCCATACCTGGTTCGAAAAGCAGTCTTTGGCACATCTGCTGCCCGTATTTTCAATTGATGACAATCAGACCTCAAATCGATTTTTGAGAAGGTACACACACCTTGTAACTGATCGAACAAATCATCAATGCGAGGAAGAGGATACTTGTTCTTAACAGTTACCTTATTTAGTTGTCTGTAGTCTATGCACATCCTAAAACTTCCATCCTTCTTCTTCACAAATAAAACAGGAGCACCCTAATGGGATGCACTTGGTCTAATAAAGCCTTTCCCCAACAACTCCTGAAGTTGGGCCTTTAACTCCCTTACCTCTGCTGGAGCCATTCTATAAGGGGGTATGGAAATGGGGCGAGTACCCGGCTCCAGATCAATACAGAAATCAATGTCCCTATCCGGTGGCATACCAGGAAAGTCTGCAGGAAACACATCCAGAAACTCACGGACTATCGAAACAGACTCAATCGAAGGTACTTGGGAGGTATCATCTCTGAGATGTGCCAAGAAAGATAAACAACCCTTACTAACTATTCTCTTAGCACGAAGGATGGAGATGATACGAACTGGGGTGGAAGTATAGTTACCCTCCCACACTAGCGGACTGTCCCAGGCTTGGCCAATGTCACAGTTTTAGCATTACAATCTAAGATTGCAAAATTTGGAGAAAGCCAAGTCATACCCAGAATTACATCGAAGTCAACCATCTCTAGAATAATCAAGTCTACATGAGTATTGTTCCCCACAAAAGTCACAAGACAAGACCTATACACCTTCTCAACTACCACAGACTCACCCACAGGAGTAGAGACACGAATGGGCATGTCAAGCAAATCACAATGTAAATCAAGACCAATAGCAAATGAGGAAGATACATATAAAAATGTGGATCCAGGATCAAATAATACAGAAGCCATGCAATCACAAACCAAAAGATTACCTGTGATAACAGCATCAGATGTCTCTGCTTCAGACCTCCCAGGGAAAGCATAACAATGGGCCCTATCACCTGTCTGCCCGTTGCCCCTACCATGTTGCGCTGCAGTAGCTCCAGTTTTCCCGCCACCTCGAGTGATTTGGTGACCTCCATTACCTTGGCCACCACGTCCTCCAGAATGGCGGACCCTTCCATGACCACCTCTACCTCTGACTATTGGGGGTCTGTAACTCTGTTTTGGACAATATCTCCTAATATGTCCAGTCTCCACGCATCCATAACACTCTCTGGTTTCAAGCATAGGTCTCTGTGAGAATGACGAAGTCTGGGGGTAACCTCCAAACTCAGAGGAATGTTGGGTGGTCTGCGATGGGCCCCCAGCTACAGGCTGCAGTGAAGACTTAATTGGTCGGGTTGTGTAACCTCCTGAACTCTGCCCTCTGGAGTAAGAACCACCAAACTCACCTCCCTTACGAAACTTCTTAGATGTCGAGGCCATGGTGAAATTGTCTGGCTTCACCCCCTCCACCTCTATCACAAAATCAACCACTTCTTGAAAAGATTTTGCTGCAGCAGCTACCTGTAAGGCTGGAATCTGCAAGTCTGACCTCAATCCCTTCACAAAACGGTGAATCCTCTCTTGTGGACTGAAGCAAAGTTGGGTGGCATACCTGGATAGTGCACGAAACTTAGCCTCATAAGCAGTAACCGACATCCTGCCTTGCTCTAGGCTCAGGAACTCATCTCTCCTCCTATCCCTCAAAGTCCGGGGTATATACTTCTCCATAAATAAACTAGAGAATGATGCCCAAGTCATAGGTGGTGCATGTGCTGGTTGATACTCAACATATGACCGCCACCACATTTTGGCGTTCTCCTGAAACTGATAGGTCACAAACTCAACGCCAAATCGTTCTACTATGCCCATCTTATGTAGCAACTCATGACAATCAACCAGAAAATCATAGGCATCCTCAGATTCAGCACCCTTGAAGACTGCAGGTTTCAACTTTAAGAATTTAGTGAAAAGTTCATATTGATCAGTAGTCATTATAGGCCTTGTAGTCAATCGAGGAAACGTGCCTATTTCCAATGAGGTATCCATGCGGGGAGCCATAACAGCTGCATGTTGTACTCCCGGAACCTGAGGTGATGGTGCAGAAAACACTGAAGGTGTCTGGCCCTGATCAGATAACCCGCTAAGATAGGCAAGAACCTGGTTAATCATCTCTGGGGTAGGTTGGGGTGGTAACTCCTCATCTTGCACTTGTTCATTTTCCCCTTCCTCACCCTCTCTTACTACCTCATCAGTCGGTGGAGGAGTCACTGCCCTAGTACTAGCTGGGCCAGGTGTTTGTCCTCTACCTCTAGAGGACGTCCTCGCGCGACCTCTACCACGGCCTTTTGCCACTGCTCCTCTTCGAGCTACAGCCCCAGTGGCTGGCTCAGACGCATCCTGTCTTGCCGGTGTTGGTGTTGACACAGTTGTTGCTCTAGTTCTAACCATCTGCGAAATAGAGTGAGGATGTCAGATACCAATTTGTATCACCTAGATACCAATTGGATCCAAGTAATAGCACGAAAGAAAGAAAGAATGGAATTTTCCTAAAGTCCTATAGCCTCTCAAAGAAAAGTAAAGGCGTCTCCCAACCGTTCCTTAAGACTCTACTAGACTCGTTCTTGTGTGATGAGACCAACGAACCTAATGCTTTGATACCAAGTTTGTCACGACCCAAAACGAGCCGCGAGTGGCACCCACATTTATCCTCCTACGTGAGCGAAGCAACCAATCTAAACCCCAGTCATTTACCAATATTTCAACCATAATGAACAAAATACAATGCGGAAGACTTAAAACTCATTAGTATAACAAATAAACAACATTCTAAAATTTAATACTTATTATTCCCAAAATCTGGAAGTCATCACCACAAGAACATCTATCCTCAAATTACTAAATCTAAGAGTATTTAAGAAACTAAAATAAGTAAAAGGAATGGTCCATGTCCGAACTTCAAGACATCAAGACGTGAAGGAGAGATTCCAGTCTGAGCTAGGAACAATAGCTCACCCTGAATTCTGATATGTTGAAGACTGGCTAGAGTTGCGGACGAGTCGAAGTTGATGGCACGTTTGCTGCATTCCATAAATAACAAAGAAAAAGAATACAAGTAGGGGTCAGTACAAGGAACACGTACTGAGTAGGTATCATCGGCCAACTCAAAATAGAAAGCAATATATATCAAATAATAATATAAAATCAACTACATACTCAACAGGTGACAACAACAAGTACCATAACCATTGGCCACAACACCCAGCACATCTATGAGGACTCAAGCCTCCACACCATACTCATTTGGGAAATAGTTCTTTAAATTTGAGTATAATAACATAATTCAAGATTCATTCTCTTTATTATCCTGGTGTCGGAACGTGACACTCCGATCCCCTCAATATTCATTCTCTTTATTATCCTGGTGTCAGAACGTGACACTCCGATCCCCTACTATCCTGGTGTCGGAACGTGACACTCCGATCCCCTACTATCCTGGTGTCGGAACGTGACACTCCGATCCCCTACTATCCTGGTGTCGGAACGTGACACTCGATCCCCTACTATCCTGGTGTCGGAACGTGACACTCCGGTCCCCTACTATCCTGGTGTCGGAACGTGACACTCCGATCCCCTACTATCCTAGTGTCGGAACGTGACACTCCGATCCCCTACTATCCTGGTGTCGGAACGTGACACTCCGATCCCCTAATACTACGTGTCGGTTCGTGACACCCGATCCCCTAATCTCATTAATTTAGTTCATCAAGCCTTTCTTTATGTCAAGGCATCATTATTAATAGAGAGATTTTAAGGTTTAAGATTTCCACCGTATCATCATCATTATAATCCATCACCATTTACATAATCACAACATGCCACAACACAATTAAGCATATAGAAGACTTTACAATACCACCCAATACATATCAATCGCTATTTAGAGTTTACTATGAATAGCATAAACCATAACCTACCTCCACCGAAGAATCGTGATCAAGCAATCCACTTCTCAATGCCTTTGCTTTCCTCTTCACTTCTCCCTCTCTCGTTCATTCTTCCCTCTTCTCTCTGTTCTTTCTATTTTTCCTTATTCAAACCCTTTTCTTTTACCCTAATTATCATATAATTAAGTATAAAAGATGATAAAAGTAACCCACTATTTATTTCAAGGTTATCTCCTTTCACCCCCAAGTAATTAAATTATTAACATTAACCCACTAACTTTATTATTATAATCATGAATAGTCCAAAACGCCCCTTAAAAACTTTTACCAGAAATCCGACTCAGTCAAGGTTACGCCACCCGTGACGGCCCGTCATGCCTGCGATGGTCCATCCTGCAGGGTCGTCACAGAGTTCAGAGAGTTAATTTATGTAGAGGGGTTCGTGACGGTCTGTCGTGCCAACGACGGTCCGTCCTGCCATTCCGTCGTGAAGTTCAGAGAGTCGTTCTCAGTACCCAAATTTTCAGAGTTTAAGTGTTTTGGAACGAGACCCTCGACGGTCCTTCGTGACCATGACGGTCCGTCGTGTCGTCCGTCGACACAGTCAGTTATTTTAAAAACTAAACTCTACTGCTCGAATCGACTAAACAGGTCGTTACACACAATTAACAAACATCAATTATATATTGAAAGTAAATTAACACATGATGCTTCCCAGCGTCCTTTATGTTGAATTAGGATTGTATAATTGTTGGTATTCATAATTAAACAGTCGATCAAAATGAATGGAAAGAAAGTTTTATTTTTATTAACAAACCTTTTATCGGTAGGAGAAAATTATATAACCACTTTCAGTAAATCATTAGATTTGAAAAAAATGAAGAATATCACAAATCGTGGAGCACGATTCACGTTTTTTTTTTTTAGAAATATAAAACATAACTTTGAAAAAAAAAAAACTATTGTTATGTAGGTGAAAGAAACTGTTGTCATATAGTTGCAATTAAGATACTTTAAGTGCACACTTAAGTTTTTTTCCCCTAATAATAGTATAAAGTTTAGTACGTAATAAACTTGAAATAAAGTGACAACATACTATTTTAAACAAGACGACATTAAAGTAATAATAGTAATATTGATGATAAAAATATATTTTAAATGATAATAAAAAGATGATAATCATGAAAATAGCAAAGTCAAAGTAATATTGATAATTGCGATAGCAAGAGTGATAAATGGAAAATAACAGTGAATTAGTATTCAACTTATTAACAATTTAGAAGTTCAAAAGAAATAAATTAGAAGAAATGAGGAATAAAATTTGGTGTCAACAATGCCCGTTTTCAATAAATATATTATTTAATCTTTTTTTGACATATTTTTTTCTATTAATATTTTTTAAAATTAGCAAATGTTTATCCTATTTATATTCAGAAAAAAAATTAAAAATACAAATATTTCTTATTTTATTATAGTTATTTTTTTACGAAAGGATACATGAAGTTTTTCTATAACTATTTATAAAATAAGATTAAGAAACAATTTGTTTCCTATATTTTTATTTGTTAAAGTGATTTTAAAAAAAAAATTAAAAAAATACTTTTGACATAACATTAATTTACAAAATGATCATCTAAATACCTTTCAAAATTTATGTGTTATACAATAAGTATCTAATGTCTGGAATACATAAGGAGTGAGTTGACGCTTAGAGACTTCTTGAAAAAAAAACAAATGATGAAAATGACACTTTCATTAAATGCGTCTTTCCACACTCAATACACCTCATCATTGCTCTCATTCGCGTAATTCCACACTCCCATTTCTCTACTTTCACTTTGCATATACAAGTATTTTTAAAATAATATTCTTTTTAATCAGGTGAACCCTAAAAGAACATCCCATTAAATCAGATAGGAAAGTCTACAAACAAACAAAAAAAAGAATAATTTTTTTTATAGGTAATCTCAAAACAAGTGGAGTGTAAAATATTATATTTTTCACTATTGATCACAAAGACTTGAAGATGACAATTAATTAACAAAGACTAAGATGCTCATGTGTAGTATTGTCCCCGTGATAGTATTCGAATTTCGAAAGTTAAATGAGTTATTCTTTTTTACGTAATTTTTCCATATATTTTTTTTAAATTATTATTTTTTATAATTTATGATATTTTTCATGTAATTTATAAATTAAAAGTTCAAATATTCGAAATAAAAGAAGTACCATGTGAAATCATGTTCAGAAGTAAAAAATTTTATACAAGGGAATATAAATTACTCTATTCGTTCATTTTTATTTGTTATGATTTCTTTTTTAGAATCAAACATCTTTAACTAATATTTTAGAGAAATAGTATCACCCCTAAACTATTTAAAACTAATACTCCCTTAACGCTTCCGTGGCACAGTAAGTGTATTTCACTCTCTCAAAGAGAGTGAGGATCAAAACAGATAATAAAATTGTATTTTTAATTTTTTTTCCATAAATGTGTGTATTTTTAATTATTATTTTTTCTTATTTATTTTCTTTCTTCTTCACATCAACATAAAGCGGATCTCTCCACTACTCGCCTTCTCTAAGCCGCTGGAACATTACATTCATTGGATTCAGTATGGAATTTCATTACTCCTCTTGAGTCTAGAATTTTGATTTTCGATACCCTCAAAGTATTGAAAATGGAACAAAACTACCCTCTATCCACCTATTAGCTCCAAAATGTCCTTCTTATCCACCTATTGGCTCCAAAATACCTTTCTCATCCATCTTTGGGTTCAAAATTGACCACTTATTTAACGATTTTAAATTTAACTATTTAAATATATATATTTTAAAATATTTGGTGCTCAACTATTACTTATAATTTAATTTATTAATATCAGTTATAAACCAACTCACTATCCACTAATTACTAATTAAACCCCACCCAATTGACAAACCAATTCTAATATCAAAATCGACCTAAACACAACTAGAACGCGACGAAATTACAGAAACCTAAAAATGACATCCAAAAATTTTTGTGTCCGAATCGAACCCCCAATTTAAATTTAGGTTGAGCCGGTTATTTAGCAGGACACTTTCATTAGGATTCTCTTTCAAGCTTGAGTTCAAAATTTATGATTAAAGGTAAAGAAGTAGTACATTCTGAATTCATTCATGTACTTTTTGTTAAACATAATTTTATAAATATTTATGATTTGTTTTAAATATTAAAACTTTAATATATTGATTTTTTAAAAAAAGTTATCTATTAAGTGACATCATATAATTGAGATGAAGGAATAATTAAGATGAACATATTCAGACTTTTAATTTTACCGATAATTTTTATTTAGACACATGAATTATAATATGTTTTGATTGAGGACTTGAATGTATTATAATATACTTCTATGACATTTTCGCCTCAAATTTTTAAAACACTCATTGGCAGTAGCTTTCATGTTGTTGCATTGATAATGATGGGGCGAGTTTATTAATTGAGTGAGGTTTAATTAGTAATGAGTGGGTAGTGATTTGATTTATAAATTATATTAATAAGTTAAATTATAACAAATAGTTGAGCGTCACATATTTAATTTTTTTAAAATAGTTTAAAATTAAAATTGTTAAATAAGTGGTCAATTTTGAACCCAAAGGTGGATGGCAATGGTATTTTTGAACCAGTAGGTGGTGGAAAAGGTATTTTGGAGCTAATAGGTGGATGGAGAGTAATTTTGTCCATTTTAATACTTCAATGGTATTTCAGGTCCTTTTCTTTTTTGATTTTTCAATTTGTGCATGAAATTAAGAAATTTTAGAAACCAGCTCTATATTAATATTATTAAAATTGTTAATCATCATTTGAAATGTCAAACCACGTGGCCAAATGGGTTAGAAAATTCATCTTGATTTTTGGTGCCCCAATTTAATAATTTAAATTCAAGTTTGGAACGAATTTTGGGCTGTCAATGAATTTCATATGCGATTTTGAAAATAGAAATGAAAAGATCCATTGTTATATATCAATTACCTCAATTTATAGAATTCGACAAAATCATCAATTGAAATAACTTGAGTGTCAATCAAATGATGAATGAAACTGTTAGAAATGAAATTCTCGCCAAATTTTACCCTTCAGAATTGTTATTGCGGTTATCAATGATGAAAACATGAAACATATCAACTTCTCCAAAACTTGAGTTGTTTTTGATACATCAAAGATCTAAGACTTGGTAACATTAATGGTAGGAAGGAAGAATTGAATTGGTTGATTGATAAATTTTTGATTTTGCGATGAAGATGAAAATGGTGCAAAGAAGATTAATCAATGGCAAAAAACGAAATATTATCCAAGATCTGTAACTTACACCTTTCAATAATAAAACTTGAAATTTCATTTATAACTACACATTTCATTACGATAAGCTTAAAACTATCACATCTAAAACTTGAAATTTCCTCTTCTATAACAGAAAAGATTTCATCAAACAAATTTCAAAAAAAAAAAAAAAAAAAAAAGAAAAAAGAAAAGAAGAAAGGGGCTGGAAAGAGAAGAAAAAAATATAAAAGGAAAATAGAATAAAGTAAAAGATGATAGCCATTTTTCTAATAAAAAAATTATAGATATTATGTGGCAAGGGCAAGGACGTACTTTCAAACACAAAGCGTGACCTTTTAGAAGACTATACATTTTATTTTAAAAAGATTTAAGTCATCTGCAACTACTTAAAGTTGTCCGCGTAATTTACTTAGACACCTCAACTTATTCATGTGCCAATTGAACACCTTATTTGTTCAAAAGTCATTCCTATTAGACACAAAATGTTGTCATGGCAAAAACATGTGGTTCACTTTCTTTGAGCGTGTTAGTTATCAAAAATAATATTTTTTCCTTCCTTAACTTATACCCCTAAATTAATAAAAAATAAAAAATCAAAAATCAAAAATTAAGTAATAACAAAAAAAGAAGGACCGGTCGTCTTCTTCCCCCTCGTGCAATTATTCTTTCACCATTTTAATCATTTTTTACACAACATGCACACCACACTCCATCCACCTCTCTTTCTCTCACCCTCTACTCTACTGTTTTTTCTAGCTTTTCTTTTATTTTTTTTAATGTTGATTTACGTTTCAAAATCTCAAAGACGTCTCATCTATCATGATGAAAAAATATGAATCGACTTTTTTAGGGCAAACTTTGTTATTATTTTTTTTCAATTCTAATAAATAGTTAGTACTGTGTAGAAGATGAAGGTGATGAGTGAAAGATTTTGATTCTATCAAAATGAAAGAGAATGAGTGTTTAGCTTGAGAGGACACGTGTTTGGTTTACCTTGCAAGTTATCCAAAGGACGAAGATATATGGATCTCTGTGTTGAAAGATTTATGGATTGGTCTAGGATTTGTGGAGCAGATTGCGATGAAAAGTGAAGAAGAAGTACTGGATGAGTTAATTTCCAGTAGCTTGGTAATACCTTTCGATAATTCTATTTGCAAAATTCATGATCTTGTGCATGACTTTTTTTTATATAACATCTAGAAAGGAAAAGTTGCTTCACTTCTAGGAGGTTCAAAAGCTCTGTCTTCCTATTCTTCTTCGGATCTTATGCCACATGGAATTATCTTTCGTTTTAATAAATATCTATGTCATTTCGATGAAAATTTTGTGGTGTTTGATCTAGAAATGAAGATGTAACGACCTGTTTAGTCGTTTTGAGCAGTAGATTTTATTTCTGGAAAAACTGGCTGAGTCGACGGATCCCACGATGGACCGTCATGGGCACGACGGACCGTCGAGGGGGTCTCGTTCCAAAACACTTAGAATTCTGAAATTTGGGTACTGAAATCGACTCTCTGAACTTTGTAACGGAATGGCAGGACGGACCGTCGTGGGCACGACGGACCGTCACACATTTTCCATAGAAATTAACTCTCTGAACTTTGCGACGGACCTGCAGGACGGACCGTCACAGGTTGCGTAACCCAGGCTGGGTCGGATTTCTATTAAAAGTTTTTAAGGGGCGTTTTGGACTATTCCTGCTATAATTATAAATTTAGTGGGTTAATGTTGATAATTTAACTACTTGGGGATTAAAAGAGATAACCTTGAAATAAATAATGGGTTAATTCATCATCTTTTATACTTAATTATATGCTAATTAGGGTAAAAGAAAGAGGGTTTGAATAAGAAAAATAGAAAGAACAAGGAGAGGGAGAAACGAAGAGGAAAGCAAAGCATTGGAAAAGTAGATTGCTTGATCACAATTCTTCGGTGGAGGTAGGTTATGGTTTATGCTATTCGTAGTAAACTCTTAATAGCAAATGATATGTATTGGGTAGTATTATAAAGTCCTCTATATGCTTAATTGTGTGCTTGCATGATATGAATATTCTAATTATGATGAATTAGCATGATGAGGCTGTTGAATCTTAAACCCTAATCTACTTTGTTAATGATGATGCCTTGGTATAAAAGAAGGCTTGATGAACTAAAGTAGTGAGATTAGGGGATCGGGTGTCACGTTCCGACACCAGGATAGTAATAGAGGATCGGGTGTCACGTTCCGACACCAGGATAGTATATGAGGATCGGAGTGTCACGTTCCGACACCAGGATAGTATATGAGGATCGGAGTGTCACGTTCCGACACCAGGATAGTATATGGATCGGGTGTCACGTTCCGACACCAGGATAGTATATGAGGATCGGAGTGTCACGTTCCGACACCAGGATAGTATATGGAGCGGAGTGTCACGTACCGACACGAGAGGAATAAAGATAATGAATCTTGAAATATGATAATATACTCAATCTAAAGAACTAATTCCCAAATGAGTATGGTGTGGAGGCTTGAGTCCTCATTGATGTGAGTAGTGTTGTTGCAAATGATTCTTATGCGTGTTGCTATCACATGTTAAGTATTTGGTTGGTTTTATGTTATTATATGATATATACTGTTTTCTATTTTGAGTTGGCCGATGATACCTACTCAGTACTTGTGTTTTGTACTGACCCCTACTTGTATTCTTTTTCTTTGTTAATTGTGGAGTGCAGCAAACGTACCGTCGTCTTCAACTCAACCGCAACTCTAGCCAGTCTTCATCAAGCCAGATTTCAGGGTGAGCTATTGCTTCTAACTTGGACTGGATCTTCCTCTTCATGTCTTGATGCCTTGAAATCCCGGCATGGACTAGCTTTTTACTTATTTTAGCTTCTTAGAATACTCTTAGTTTAGTAATTTGAGGATAGATGTTCTTGTGGTGATGACTTCCAGATTTTGGGGATAATGATTGATAAATTTTAGAAGTTATTTAATTGATTTCGTTAATGAGTTTTAAGTCTTCCGCATTGTATTTTGTTCATTATGTTTGAAATGTTGGGGTTTAGATTGGTTGGTTCGCTCACATAGTAGGATAAGTGTGGGTGCCACTCGCTGCTCGTTTTGGGTCGTGACAGAAGAATCCTTATGTTAAACACCTCCTCTCTCTGAAGGTTGATAATGAGCATTTTCTTTCCTCCAACAGTCACCTAAAACACTTGAGGTTTCTTAAAAGTTTGGATTTGCAGGGCATAACATTGCTAGATTCCTTGCTGAAAGAAATTGGTATACTCGTTCATTTGAAGTACTTAATCATTCAGACAAATGCAAAAGCTCTTCCTCCGTAATTTTCAAACCTCTACGATCTAGAAATTCTGGTGGTGAATAACCTTAAGAGATCATGCATGGTACTATCGCCTTGTTTTTGGAGCGTTGCATAGCTACGAGATATGCCGATAAAGTTTTGTGAATGACAAAAGTCCTACATTAGTGGTAAATAAGATGGGTCGACTTCTTATAAGTCTTGGGCAATCTTTCTCCCTTTGAGCTAGCTTTTGGGGTATGAGTTAGGCCTAAGACCTAATTTCACACTCTTTGATTTTACATCAACGAATGAACTCTACATTCTCGGTTCAGAATACACAGAGGATATTTTCAAAAGGTTTCCTAATCTTCAAATCCTTAGTGTCTCTATCATACGAGAATGTTTAGGAGAGAAGATTTTTTACAAGATTGGATGTCCTTAACGAACTTAAAGAACTCCGTTTATCTTCTTATTGGGATTCATTCGATGAATATACACACGGCTTCCCTTTGAGCTTGAAGAAAATGAGGTTGCAAGGGCTCGTTTTGACATCCGGTACACTTTCAAGAATTGCTAGACTATCCAATTGATTCTAGAAGACACAATGATCGAGGAGGGGAAAGAATGGAACATGGAAAATGTTACCTTCCAGAATCTCAAATCTCTAAAATTGGCTAGTATGCAATTTTATGAATGGCAGGTTGATGAAGAGAAATGTTTTCCCGTGCTAGATTAACTAGATATAAGTAGATGTTATGAGCTTATGGACATCCCAGACAGTTTTGGAGATATTGCGTCATTAAAGTTTATCAATGTATCGTACAACCCTCAACTTAAAGAGTCGATCTTCAGTATTAAGGAATATGTTGAAGAAATAACAGGAGAAGACAAGCTTGAGGTATACTTGTATGGTTGAGGTATGCTTCTATGAATTGTTCATTTATCACAACTTACAAAATGATCATATAGGTCTACATTTGATAATACTCCATATGTGTTTATGTTAGTTAGCGTTGGGTGTTCAGGATTATCAATGTTTTGAGGGTGACAACCATCATATGAGCTGTTCTCAAATTGTTTTTCTTTGGGAATGCATCCAACAAGATTTAAGACTTGAAGTGACGTGAGTTGTTGTGGGATTGTTCTTCAAAGGAATAGTGGACGAGATGTTGAGCTCTCTTTAACACAAAGTTTTAACTTGTATATATACAAGTACACATTCATTTTGAACTGCTCAAAGCAACTATATTTTGTCACATTATTTTATGCATCCTTGATTAAACTAATAAATTACTCAAGACTTTTTTTACTTGTCGAAGTGATCTATTTGACAAAAGAAACCTTCCAATTATAGTTTCATCTGGATCATCCTTTTTTGATCCATATCAACATTTTGTATTGGGGCAGAGCTGGACCAAATGGGACAAAATTTTCTTAAAAAACAATGCCAAAATGAATAAAATTTTAGCGGTCAAAACTTAATTTTGTTCTTAAACTATCTGACAAATCTCTGATATGTCACATGATATAACAAGTAGTCTCAAACTTTCCTAGAAACATGAAAATCGAGAGAAGTGTGGCACACTCCTTAACTTGACAAAGTGTATTTATAAGAGTTTAGAGACACAAATATAATGTCTATCAATAAAAGGTTAAGTCATCAGCGGCCCCTTAAAGTTGTCTGCATAATTCACTTAGACACTTCAACTAAAACTAGTACCAATTGAACACTTTTACCTATACAAAAATCGTTCCTATTAGACATTTTTTTATACAAAAAATGTGAAGAGTGTGTGATACACTTGCGATGACGTGGCAAAAGACTAACTAAAAAATAACATTTGGCATTGGGTCCCAAAAATATAAAATAAATACACATTTAATATCTAATTTTTTTATATAAAAAAAAAAATGTCAACCTATTCTACCCACCTTACCTCACCCCACCCCACCCCACCCCCATTTCATCTTCATCTTTTTTCCCAAAACACATTCTTTCTCAAATTACAAAATCTTATTCTTTATCAATAACTTCAAGATTAATTTTTTATATATATATATATACTAGATAATTTAAGGCCCGTGATACGTGCCCAATATAATTTCACGTATTTTGTTGAAAAAATTATATAAATTCACAACTTAAGATATTATAATCCTCTCTCAGTTATTTCCCTATTTCCTCTTGAATACATCTATTTTTATTCGGATACATACAAAGCCCCTCTTAAATACATCCCTCCCCCAAAGTAATATGTCATATGCAATGTATTGGACAATGAAGGAACATATTCGAGAGTAATAAAAATTTAATATTCTTGTAATTGAAAAAACTTCCCAGATATAATGTAATTAACCTCCAAAGACATGAGATTTTTGTATTTAATACTATTTTTTTCTTTAGTAAACAACTTGAATATATTAATTTATAATCTATTTCAAATGTTCATACGACATAAATGTGTTGTTTACAACCTAAATTGAAAAAGTTGAATTCTAAAAAGTTCTATGCAGCAAGGAAATAAAGAATTGTGTTAGATTATGGGTTAAAACATTTCTTGTGCGAGGAATATATAAAATGTTGATATCTTTGAAAAGTTCATCGACCTTCATATATATTTACAAGTGGTAAAGATCAATTCGTAATATTTGCACCATAAGTTTTGCATATGATAAAATATTAATCATTGGTCAATCAATTCGTAAAGATCGATTTAAATTCTTTCAAATCCCTATTGCTTCAACTTAAGTATACTGTGTTTGTAAGTGGGTTTGTCGATGAATTTTGTGATACATTTTGTTATTGTCTTCGATAAACAGAAATACTAAAAAAAATGATTTCTTATTTCACAACAATAAAAATAATCAAGAAAGTAACTTTATTTTTATATACAATAACAATTATTATAATGTTATATTCTAAATATTGAAAGTATTTATTAAAAAAGTAATTTTTAACTCCATAACAATAAGAACAATCATGAAAGAAACTTTATTTCTATATACAATAATAATTGTCGTAATGTTATATTTTAAATTACATTAATTAATATTTTTTTATACTACAGTCCTAATATTATGTCGTAAAGAAAACTCTAAATCTTACCCCCACAAAATAAACAATATACTTTTTTACGGTTGTTTTTCCTAATTTATTTATTAGTTTCTTCCTCTATATTTCTCAACAAAGTCTTTTTGTATTGACATTTTCTTTTCTTTTTTTTTCAACTACTCATTTTTCTTTAGTTTGAATTTTAATATTCATAAGAATTTTAAATATAGATTAACGTTTTCCTTGTCAAATTTTCTCTGTTAAATAGTTCTTTATGATATTAAGAAAATATAGAAATAAAATTTTTATATATTTTAATCTTTTAATGAATACATTATCAAATTATTGATTTCTTCATAGTCAAACATTGTTCATTCTTTTAGTCATGAAATTTGATATTTTCTTCAAATTAATTAAAAAATAATGATACGTCATTTAAAAGACTATTTTAATATAATCAAGATAAGAATTTATTGGTCATATTATGTAACATAATATTCAAAATATCTTTACGCGATAACCTTTTAAAGTATTTCTAGGAACAAAATATTAACTATTCAAACATACTTATTTTAATTAGTTCAAAATTTTCTTTCAAAAATATGTAAAAACAAGCTTAACATTTTATTATTGTTTGTAAGAAGTTAATTAATAGAAACTCTTCATTTTAACAAAATTACAATAATGTCCTTATGGGCCCATAACAAAAATTAAGACATGTATGGATTCTTCTAGATTTTTTATTTTGACCATTAATTACACAAGTATTATTTTGCCCCTAAATGATGTTAATATTACTAAAATGTCATTGGTCGTCCTTCTCATGGCTCTTCTATATAATAGAAAGAGACTATTTTAATATAATCAAGACACAAATTTAGTGGTCATATTATGTAACATAACATTCAAAACATCTTACGCAATAATCCTTTAAAGTATTTCTAGGAACAAAATATTAACTATTCAAACATATTTTATTTTAATTAGTTCAAAATTTTCTTTCAAAAATATGTAAAACAAGCTTAACATTCATTATTGTTTGTAAGAAGTTAATTAATAGAAACTCTTCATTTTAACAAAATTACAATAATATTCTTATGGGCCCATAACAAAAATTAAGAATGTATGGATTCTTTTAGATTTTTCATTTTGACCATTAATCACACAATTATTATTTTGCCCTTAAATGATGTTAAAATTACTAAAATGTCATTGGTCGTCCTTCTCATTACTCTTCTATATAATAGAAATATATAAATATATATATATATATATATATATATATATATATATATATATATATATATATATATATATATATATATATATATATATATATATATATATATTTCATATTAAGAATGAAGAAGAAAGAAAATTTTGTTGGCGGTTACTCAACTCTACATCGATGACAAAATGAAATTGATAGCTTCAAAATTATTTCTTTCAAATTTTTTGATATCATTTTTGATAAATTTAATGAACACATATGAATTTGAGTAAAAAATTTTGTTCGAAATTTGTGATAAATAAATATCGGCTAACTTTTTTTATACGTAAAAATCATTTATCTTCTTTCATCTTCTTCATATTTGTTCCTTATTTTTATGAGATTTGAAATAAATCATACGAAGACTTTCTTTTAAATTAGAATCTTCATAGTTGATTTTCATTTATCTTCATATTTGGAAGATATAAATTTTTTTGTATATAAAAAAAGAAAAAAAAACAATGTTGGAGCTAAAATGAAGAAAAATTTCTAAACTAAATTATGAAGAAGATGATAGGTAGGGAGTGGGGTGCTTTCTTTTTTTGAAAAAAGTGTAAATAAAAGAAGAAAAATATAGTTTAAGTTAATTATAATGTCAAGTGTCAATAAAAGAAGAAAAAATGTAAAAAAAATAAAAAAGACAGTGTTTTAAGTTTTTTCACGCGCTTTAGGGAAGTGCAATACACATTTTTTGTCATATCAGAATTTTGTGTCTAATAGGTACATGTGTTGAACAATTAAGTGTTCAATAAATATAAGTCATAGTTAAAATATCTAAATAAATTATGCGGATAATTTTGAAGGGCGGTCAATGACTTAAGCCATCAATAACCATAGCAATGATATATAATGTGACATCTGATATTTTTATTAATATTAAAATGTTAAACGAATGCTTAGGTAACATAGGACAAAGCTAGACCCACCGTCAATTCTCAAATACAATAACGTTGGCCGAAAATTTATTATAAAGAAAGAGAAAAGGGACATTCATTTATTTATTTATTTATTTAAAAAGAGCTGGTACATAAATGAAACTGATTTGTGTTGATGGTCCTACTCAATTAAATCAATCTTCTTTCTCTCTAGCGATAAGGTTCTTCCTATTTTTTATTAATTGTTAAACTTTGTAATCTTTTTTTGTAAAGAAGTTGAAATTAAACAAGATTTTAGATCTCCCCAATAAAGGTCATTTTTTACTAAAAAAAATCCCCTAATACAACACCTAGCTAAGTAAAAAAGATGATTCCTTTATCTTTTTTGATTGGTTGACCATGTGAAGTACTTCACCATTAATCATGATGGAGTAAATTTCACACAGTTATAAGTTAGTATTAACTTGCGTTTGTATTGCCATTAACATTGAAGAAAATCTTACCCCGATACAAGAATCAGGTTCTTGTAATTCTATCGCAACACAATAAAACAAAGATTTATCGTGGAAATCTTCCTAACTCAAGGAAGAGAAAAACTACACCGAAGTTTTCTATTAATTCAAGATTTATAACTCAATTAATCAATGAATCTAACTCTAAACTTCTATCCTTTTCGATTAACTATAATCGAAAACTTCCCACTCAACAAGAAGTCAAACTCACTTCTTGTTTATAAAAACTCTCAAGTCTTCTTAACTCTAACCACCCAAGAAGTCAAAACTCACTTCTTGTTTACAATTTTCACAACATCTCTCCCAAGAAGTCAAACCCACTTCTTGTTACACAATCTAGGAATTATTACAATTCAATAATAAACCTAAAACAAATCAACAAAGACTGATAACCCTAGACTTATATTGATCAGACTTCAACATTCAATAGTTTTGAGTGGAACAGATATGTGGACCTGGTTCTTACGTTGCTGTGATGAAGGTGAACCTGGACCTTACGTTGCTGTGACGAAGGCCTGCGTTTTTTCTTCAGTAAATACTTCTCTCAAGATGATATATTTCGTGAATATGCAATGGTTATTGTTCTGGCTTTGCTGATAAATTCTCTCGATTTGTGTTAATGCAAGACACTATTTTTCTTCAACTTCTTCATCCTTTTATAGATTTGATTTGCCTTCAACTTTTACAAAAAAGAAATTACAAATCTTTTTCCTTCTTGAATTTGTCTATATTTACTTCTTTCCTTATTTGACTTGAATTATAACTTCATTGTTTCTTTCCTTTTTTGACTTAAATTGCTACTTTTTTATTTCTTTCCTTCTTTATTTCTTTCCATATTTGTTTTCTTTTTTTACAATTACGTGTATATGCCTTTTCTGCATTGTGGTTTCTGCACTGGTGTGTATATGTCTATCATCAAAACTTGCTAATCAAGAATGTGCTAACCATATTACATTGAGTAGTAATATACGACTTCAAGTTTCCTTATTCGTTTCAACTTGAACTTTCAACATTGTTTGTTCAAACAACTTTGGCTATTAACACGTTTTGTTTGATTTCACACGTTTTACTTGGGCGTCGTTCTCTAACTTATTTATGGAGAAGTATATCCCCCGGACCTTGAGGGATAGGAGGAGAGATGAGTTCTTGAGCCTAGAGCAAGGCAGGATGTCGGTTACTGTGTATGAGGCTAAGTTTCGTGCATATCTAGGTACGCCACCCAGCTTTGTTTCAGTCCACAAGAGCGGATTCGCCGTTTTGTGAAGGGGTTGAGGTCAGATTTGCGGATTTCAGCCTTACAAGTAGCGGCTACAGCAAAATCCTTTCAGGAAGTGGTAGACTTCGTGATAGAGGTGGAGGGAGTGAAGCCAGATGACCTCACCATGGCATCGACATCTAAAAGATTTTGTAAGGGAGGTGAGTTTAATGGTTCTTACTCCAGAGGGCAGGGTTCAGGAGGTTACCCAGCCCGACCTATTCAGTCTTCACTGCAGACTGTAGTTGGGGGTCCACCGCAGACCGATCAACATTTCTTTGAGTTTGGAGGTTATCCCCAGACTTCGTCATTCTCACAGAGGCCGATGCTTGAATCCAGAGAGTGTTATGGATGTGGGGAGACTGGACACATTAAGAGGTATTGCCCAAAACAGAGTTACAGACCTTCAATAGTCAGAGGTAGAGGTGGTCAAGGAAGAGGTCGTCATTTTGGAGGACGTGGTGGTCGAGGTAATGGTGGTCACCAAAACGGCCGGGGTGACGGGCAAACTGGAGCCACTACAGCACAACATGGTAGGGGCAACGGACAGACAAGTGATAGGGCCCATTGTTACGCTTTCCCCGGGCGGTCTGAAGCAGAGACATTTGATGCTGTTATCACAGGTAATCTTTTGGTTTGTGATTGCATGGCTTCTGTATTATTTGATCCTGGCTCCACCTTTTCATATGTATCTTCCTCATTTGCTACTGATCTTAATTTACCTTGTGAATTGCTTGACATGCCTATTCATGTGTCTACTCCGGTGGGTGAGTCTGTGATAGTTGAAAGGGTATATAGGTCTTGTCTGGTGACGTTTGTGGGGAGCAATACTCATGTAGACTTGGTTATCTTAGAAATGGTTGACTTCGATGTAATTCTGGGTATGACTTGGCTTTCTCCGAATTTTGCGATCTTAGATTGTAATGCAAAAACTATAACATTGGCCAAGCCTGGGACAGATCCGTTAGTGTGGGAGGGTGACTACACTTCCACTCCAGTTCGTATTATCTCCTTTCTTCGTGCTAAGAGAATGGTTAGTAAAGGGTGTTTAGCGTTCTTGGCACACCTCAGGGATGATACTACCCAAGTACCTTCAATTGAGTCGGTTTCGATAGTCCGTGAGTTTCTGGATGTGTTTCCTGCAGACCTTCCTGGTATGCCACCGGATAGGGATATTGACTTTGCATTGATCTTGAACCGGGTACCCGCCCCATTTCCATACCCCCTTATAGAATGGCTCCTGCGGAGTTAGGGGAGTTAAAGACTCAACTTCAAGAACTGTTAGGTAAAGGCTTCATTAGACCAAGTGCATCCCCTTGGGGTGCTCCTGTTTTGTTTGTGAAGAAGAAGGATGGAAGCTTTCGGATGTGCATAGATTACAGACAACTGAATAAGGTAACTGTTAAGAACAAGTATCCTCTTCCTCGCATTGATGATTTGTTCGATCAATTACAAGGTGCTTGTACCTTCTCAAAAATCGATTTGAGATCCGGTTACCATCAATTGAAAATAAGGGCAACTGATGTGCCCAAGATTGCCTTTCGGACCAGGTATGGGCATTATGAGTTCTTAGTAATGTATTTTGGGCTTACGAATGCCCCTGCTGCTTTCATGAGCTTGATGAATGGGATTTTTAAGTCATATCTGGATCTCTTTGTCATTGTATTCATTGATGATATACTGGTATACTCAAAGAGCAAGAAAGAACATGAGGAGCACTTGAGAATTGTATTGGAAATGTTGAGGGAGAAAAAGCTTTATGACAAATTCTCCAAGTGTGAGTTTTGGCTAGATTCGGTGTCCTTCTTAGGGCACGTAGTTTCTAAGGATGGAGTGATGGTGGATCCATCTAAGATTGAAGCAGTGAGGAGTTGGGAAAGACCTACTAATGTTACAGAGGTAAGGAGCTTTGTTGGTTTAGCTAGCTACTACCGTCGATTTGTCAAGGGATTTTCCTCTGTTGCTTCCCAATTGACAAATTTAACCAAGCAGAGTGTCCCATTTGTATAGTCGGATGAGTGCGAAGAAAGCTTTCAGAAGCTCAAAACCTTGTTGACTACTGCACCAATTCTTACCCTGCCAGTGGAAGGTAAGAATTTTGTCATTTATTGTGATGCATCCTATTCTGGCTTGGGTGAAGTGCTAATGAAAGAGAAGAATGTAATTGTTTATGCTTCAAGGCAATTAAAGGTGCACGAACGTAATTACCCGACCCATGATTTGGAGTTGGCCGCGGTAGTGTTTGCATTAAAGCAATGGAGGCACTATCTATATGGAGTTAAGTGTGAAGTCTATACGAATCATCGTAGCCTACAGTATGTCTTTACTCAGAAAGATTTGAATTTGAGACCGAGGAGATGGATAGAACTACTGAAGGACTACGATATTACTATTTTGTATCATCCGGGAAAAGCTAATGTCGTGGCAAATGCTTTAAGTAGAAAGGCAGGAAGCATGGGAAGTCTAGCTCACTTGCAAGTTTCTAGACGCCCATTGGCTAGAGAGGTTCAGACTCTGGCTAATGACTTTATGAGATTAGAAGTAAATAAGAAGGGAGGATTTTTGGCCTGTGTGGAGGCAAGATCTTCCTTCCTTGACAAGATTAAGGGAAAACAGTTTACTGATGAGAAATTGATTCGGATCCGAGATAAAGTGTTGCGAGGAGAGGCTAAAGAAGCACAAATCGATGAGGAAGGTGTTTTGAGAATTAAGGGAAGATTATGTGTACCCCGCGTCGATGATTTGATTTACACTATTCTTATAGAGGCTCATAGTTCAAGGTATTCTATACATCCTGGTGCAACCAAGATGTATTGTGACCTAAAGCAACACTTTTGGTGGAGTAGAATGAAGTGTGATATTGTTGATTTTATTGCCAAATGTCCAAATTGTCAGCAAGTGAAATATGAACACCAGAGGCCTGGAGGGACCCTTCAGAGAATGCCCATTCCTGAATGGAAGTGGGAGAGAATTGCAATGGACTTCGTGGTTGGACTTCCAAAGACAATGGGTAAGTATGACTCCATTTGGGTAATTGTTGATAGGTTAACTAAGTCTACTCACTTCATTCCGGTCAAGGTGACTTACAATGCAGAGAAGTTAGCCAAACTTTACATCTCGGAAGTTGTTCGATTGCATGGGGTTCCACTCTCCATCATATCAGATAGAGGTACGCAGTTTACTTCTAAGTTTTGGAAAACATTGCATGCTGAATTAGGTACTAGGTTGGATCTTAGTACCGCATTTCACCCTCAGACCGATGGTCAGTCTGAGCGAACGATTCAAGTGTTGGAGGATATGCTTCATACATGTGTGATAGAATTTGGTGGTCATTGGGATAAC
Organism: Solanum chilense; assembly: GCA_032847665.1. Classification (NCBI taxonomy): domain Eukaryota; kingdom Viridiplantae; phylum Streptophyta; class Magnoliopsida; order Solanales; family Solanaceae; genus Solanum; species Solanum chilense. The sequence continues at coordinate 67,753,530 of CM064971.1, read as the reverse complement.
TTCTTACCCTTAGCAGAATTCTCATACAATAATAGCTATCACTCAAGCATTGGTATGGCCCCATTTGAGGCACTGTATGGGAGGAGATGTAGGTCTCCTATTGGTTGGTTTGATGCATTTGAGGTTAGACCTTGGGGTACTGACCTTTTGAGGGATTCATTAGAAAAGGTGAAATCTATTCAAGAAAAGCTTTTAGCGGCTCAAAGCAGGCAAAAGGAATATGCAGATCGAAAGGTTAGAGACTTGGAGTTCATGGAGGGTGAACAAGTCTTGTTGAAGGTTTCGCCCATGAAAGGGGTGATGTGGTTTGGTAAGCGAGGTAAGCTTAGCCCAAGGTATATTGGTCCCTTTGAAGTTCTGAAGCACGTGGGGGAGGTAGCTTATGAATTAGCCTTGCCTCCAGGACTGTCAGGAGTGCATTCGGTATTTCATGTGTCTATGTTGAAAAGATACCATGGGGATGGAAACTACATTATTCGTTGGGTTTCAGTTCTTCTTGATGAGAATTTGTCGTATGAGGAGGAGCCTGTTGCTATTTTAGATAGAGAAGTCCGCAAGTTGAGGTCAAGGGAGATTGCATCCATCAAGGTTCAATGGAAGAATCGGCCGGTTGAAGAGTTTACTTAGGAGAAGGAGGCTGATATGCAAGAAAGATACCCACACCTGTTTACAGATTCAGGTACTCCCTTTTGCCCTTGTTTTTCTTCTTGTGATCGTTCGAGGACGAACGATGGGTAAATTGGTATCTATTGTAACGACCTGTTTAGTCGTTTTGAGCAGCAGATTTTATTTCTGGAAAAACTGGCTGAGACGACGGATCCCACGACGGACCGTCATGGGCACGACGGACTGTCGAGGTGGTCTCGTTCCAAAACACTTAGAAGTCTGAAATTTGGGTACTGAAATCGACTCTCTGAACTTCGTAACGGAATGGCAGGACGGACCGTCGTGGGCACGACGGACCGTCACACATCTTCCACAAAAATTAACTCTCTGAACTTTGCGACGGACCTGCAGGACGGACCGTCACAGCCATGATGGACCGTCACAGGTTGCGTAACCCAGGCTGGGTCGGATTTCTATTAAAAGTTTTTAAGGGGCGTTTTGGACTATTCCTGCTATAATTATAAATTTAGTGGGTTAATGTTAATAATTTAATTACTTGGGGGTTAAAGGAGATAACCTTGAATTAATTAGTGGGTTACTTTTGTCATCTTTTATACTTAATTATATGCTAATTAGGGTAAAAGAAAAAGGGTTTGAATAAGAAAAATAGAAAGAGAGAGAGAGGGAGAAACGATCGATCAAGAGGAGAGAACGAAGAGGAAAGCAAAGCTTTGGGAAAGTAGATTGCTTGATCACAATTCTTCGGTGGAGGTAGGTTATGGTTTATGCTATTCGTAGTAAACTCTTAATAGCGAATGATATGTATTGGGTAGTATTATAAAGTCTTCTATATGCTTAATTGTGTGCTTGCATGATATGAATATTCTAATTGTGATGAATTAGCATGATGAGGCTGTTGAATCTTAAACCCTAATCTACTTTGTTAATGATGATGCCTAGGTATAAAAGAAGGCTTGATGAACTAAAGTAGTGAGATTAGGGGATCGGGTGTCACGTTCCGACACCAGGATAGTATATGAGGATCGGAGTGTCACGTTCCGACACCAGGATAGTATATGGATCGGGTGTCACGTTCCGACACCAGGATAGTATATGAGGATCGGAGTGTCACGTTCCGGCATCAGGATAGAATATGGATCGGAGTGTCACGTTCCGACACCAGGATAGTATATGGATCGGGTTGTCACGTTCCGACACCAGGATAGTATGATAAGGATCGGAGTGTCACGTTCCGACACCAGGATAGTATGATGAGGATCGGAGTGTCACGTTCCAACACCAGGATAGAATGATGAGGATCGGAGTGTCACGTTCCGACACCAGGATAGTAAAGATAATGAATCTTGAAATATGTTAATATACTCAATCTAAAGAACTAATTCCCAAATGAGTATGGTGTGGAGACTTGAGTCCTCATTGATGCGAGTAGTGTTGTTGCAAATGATTCTTATGCGTAATGCTATCACCCGTTAAGTATTTGATTGGTTTTATGTTATTATCTGATATATACTGTTTTCTATTTTCAGTTGGCCGATGATACCTACTTAGTACTTGTGTTTTGTACTGACCCCTACTTGTATTCTTTTTCTTTGTTATTTGTGGAGTGCAGCAAACGTACCGTCGTCTTCAACTCAACCGTAACTCTAGCCAGTCTTCATTGCACCAGATTTCAGGGTGAGCTAATGCTTCTAGCTTGGACTGGATCTTCCTCTTCATGTCTTGATGCCTTGAAATTCTGGCATGGACTAGCTTTTTACTTATTTTAGCTTCTTAGAATACTCTTAGTTAGTAATTTGAGGATAGATGTTCTTGTGGTGATGACTTCCAGATTTTGGGGATAATGATTGATAAATTTTAGAAGTTATTTAATTGATTTCGTTAATGAGTTTTAAGTCTTCCGCATTATATTCTGTTATTTATGTTAAAATGTTGGGGTTTAGATTGGTTGGTTCGCTCACATAGTAGGATAAGTGTGGGTGTCACTCGCGGCTCGTTTTGGGTCGTGACAGTTTCCTTATTCGTTTCAACTTGAACTTTCAACATTGTTTGTTCAACTTTGGCTATTAACACGTTTTGTTTGATTTCACACGTTTTACTTGATTTTCTTTTTCTCATCTGTATGTACATGTATTTTCTTCAAGTCTGTCATCATATTCCTTGTTGCTCTTTGCCGCAATCTCTCATAATTGTACAGGTCATCTGCTGATAGATTACACATACGACAACAAATAGTGAACCACACTTTCACTTTATCAATCATCAAAACTACTTTATATGTTCTCCTAATTCCTAACAAACATCTTCTAGAAAATTTCTTAAGAAAAAGGTTGACTTTTTAGTGTTTGATTTTCAATAAGTATTCCTCACCAAATAAGGAAATACTTTCTCTATCTAATAATATTTGTCCGTTATTGACTTTACACATTTTTTATTTACTGTATTACCATTTTGAATATAATAAATACAATGTCTAGAAAAAAAATGTAGTAGAGAAATAACTATAATTAACGATAAGGATAAATTAGAAACCAAGTATACAATTATTCATTGATTTCATTAAATAAACAAATATTATTGGACTTCGAACATAATATAGTGGATAACTATTGTTGAACGAATGGAGTATGATTTACTTCACTCTCGAATAAGTTATTTTTCTTACACAACCATCTGGACTCTTAACTTTGAATACGTCCCCAACCAACGCCAAAACATTAATATCACTATCAATCCTTATTAAATCTAAAAAAATTCATTCGACCACTAAAACTATAATAAGATTTTCTTGTGCTAGGATCATTTTTTAGTAAATAATTTTTATCATTGATCATACCAAACACCAGGTTTAATTTTTCTCATATTAATTTTATAATTATAAGCAGTCATAATTACATTATTAGGGGTCGGTTGGTAAAGTGTATAAGAATAATGTTAAATAGAGTGTATTAATAATACTTGTATTAGCAATGCGTGTATTAATTATGTTTCCATTAATTACACATATTCTTTTTAGGAAAATTACTAAAAATACACGTATTATGTTTCCTTTATTTTCAATATCTCATTCTATTGCTAAAATCCCTTATTTCTCTCCTAATGTATTTATTGTATCTGAGTTACATATTTATGTATCCGAGACAATATTTAATGTATCCAAGTTACATATTGTGTATTCGGTTTATTTTATAATATATCTGATCTAGTGTTTACTGTATTCAAGCTAGTTTTTAATGTATCCTAACTATATATTATGTATCCGGTTTATGTTATAATGTATCTAAGATACTCTTTATGTATCCAGAAGTTAAAATTTTTAACGGATTATATGTGATTTATGTAAATTATATTTATTTTTATGTATTATTTATTTTGATGCATTAAGATATATGTCAAGCAAATGCATGGCATTAAAGTCATTGCATTGTTAATTTCTAGAATTCATAATATTAGAAATACATATTATAATACACAATGTAATGCATTAATTATACATATATTAAAAAAATACCAACAAGGTAAATACAAACAGTATTTTTACTAAAACACACTATACGAAACGATCCTTATGGTGATAAGAGAAGCTTGAAGCATTGTCATTTGTGCTGATTGATGCTTAAGCCTAACTCAATTTGCCAACCTGTAAAGGTCAACCTCGTTAATTATGCAATTTATTAAAGTCCTACATCGGAAAGTGGAGGAACCCTTCATAATTATAATTAAAGTGGACAACTTTATTGCTTTCTTTAATGAAATTAACCTTCCCTATAAGAAAACAATCTATAAATACTTTTTTAAAATATCATTAATTTTTTTGTCTTAAAAGAAGTTGGTGGTTTGGCTATGTCAAGAAAGTGGGTCTGCCATTATATTTTTGCCCTTGCTTGTGATTGTCCTAATGTAACAGCCATTAATTTATCTTCAGAAAATATTGATAATTAGTTATTGGTAAAGCTAGTAATCAATGTTGCGGTTAGACTGTTTGTGTCATATACTAATTGTGACATTCGTCTTATCCACGTACAACTACTTGTTGAATTATGTGGATTTGATGTTACGTACCTAATATCCTGAGGATTTTAGTCTTTATTATAATATACATTGATAGTTTAGGTGAATATTAAATACTCGTTTCGTCTCATATTAGTTAATCATCTTACTAAAAATAGTTTTTTTTTTTATATTAGTTGTCCACCTAACTAAGTTAATTAATTTTTTCTTATATTTTCTCTGCAATTATTTCTTTTTGAAAGTGCTTAGTTTGTAAAATATCCAAGAAAAATTTTAAGGGGTGAATTAGTAAACTATTTCTTGTTTATGATGTCTTACTATGCGTGTAAAAGGAAAATGATTAACTAATATGGGACAGAGGGAGTATGGAGAGATGAGCAGCATGAGAATGAGAATTAAACTAATGACTCATTTGGTATAATGGATAAGTGGTATTAATTTTAGGATGAGTTTATTCTATGATTGATTGAGACAATGGGATAGTAATATTATTTTTATCTCACGATGAAAATGAAACAACAATATTGAGATTATTAATTCTAAAATAATTTGTTTCGTAACCTTATGAAGGTTGCTAATTATAATTTGTTTGTTACGTAGTAGATGCTTCGTAGCTAAAGTAGGAAAGATTTAAAGAACACGTATGATCTGTTCTAATAGTTCAATTGGACTGAAAATTTGTTTGTGGTCCGAATCCACATCTATCTCCAAACGAAAAGAGAGAATATGAGGAACATGACTTGGTTAACAAGTCACATTCATGATTTAAAAAAAGAAGATTAGGTAAGTACTGATATTCACATGGATTAAGTAAAGATCAATTGATTTTGTACTTCTATAGAACTTGTTTTTAGTCCTTTATCTTTTTTACAAGTATTTATTCTTAAATTAATATAACTAAATTAGTAGAATGACTCAAGTGCTAACTCCATAAAATAAGTTGATTTTGATAAACGATACTTAATAATTATTTATGCTCTTTGCAGATAAAGAAATCCAAAAAGAAAGGAACCAAGCATGCAACACTACGACGAAAAAGAAACATGATCTCTAAATCAAAGGGATATGAATTTGCACAGCCTTGCAACGGTTAAATCATTCCATCTTGATTCATAATCAATTTTGAAGATCAACAATCTAATTCACGAATCAAGCAAAACTGTCTGAAGAAAGAAGAAATCTGAAGATCAGCATGTTAGGTAGTGGAGCCTGATTAATTTTAGGTTTTCCTATTTATTCTCTATTTTAGATTTTCCTATTTATTCTCTATTTTAGGTTTTCCTATTTATTCTCTGTAACCAAAAATACTCTGATTTATTAATATAAATATACCTCACCGCCGTGGAAGTTTACTCACGGGGTGTTACCACGAAATATTGGATTTTCTCTTTCTCTCTCTAGATCTCTCATCTCTTTCTCTTGAAAGTTCTTGAGTTCTTCATTCATCTAGTGTGTGTGCGTGAATTCGATCCTAACAACTAGTATCAGAGCTAAGGAGATTCAACACGATCACTGAAGATGGATAGTTCAAAGCTTGGAATCGAGAAGTTTGATGGATCCGATTTCAGTTTCTGGAAGATGCAGATCGAAGATTATCTGTACCAGAAAGATCTTCAATAACCGTTGACCGGGGTGAAGCCGAAATCCATGACGGAGGAGAAGTGGAAACTCAAAGATCGCCAGGCTCTAGGGTTGATCCGGTTGACTTTGTCAAGAAACGTTGCGTTCAACATCGTGAAGGAGAAGACTACGTCCCGTCTGTTGAAGGCACTGTCAAACATGTATGAAAAACCATCGGCTATGAACAAAGTATATTTAATGCGTAGATTGTTCAATTTACAGATGTCTAAGAATGGATCCGTTTCAAATCATATAAACGAGTTCAATATGATTGTGAGTCAACTCAATTCTTTGGATATTAATTTCGAAGATAAAATTAAGGCGTTGATTTTGATGTCATCTCTGCCCGAGTTTTGGGATACTCTTGTTGCTGCGATTAGCAGTTCTCGTGGATCTGAGAAACTGAAGTTTGATGAAATCCGTGATGTTGTTCATAGCGAAAGTATTCGCAAACGAGAAGTGGGAGATTCATCGGGCAGTGCTCTCAGCGTTGATCGAAGGGGGAGAAGTAAGACAAAAGGCCAAAATCAACATGGTCGATCAAAATCAAAGAATCGAGGAAATTCACTGAACAGATCAAACGTGACTTGTTGGAACTGTGGAGAAAAAGGGCACTTTCGGACGAACTGTACAAAGCCAAAGAAAAAACAGAATCAGAAATTTAGAGATGACAATGATTCTGTAAATTCAGCAGAGGACATTGGGGATGCTCTAATCCTTTGTGTGAATAGCCTGGTTGAATCATGGATTTTGGATTCTGGTGCATCTTTCCATCCATCTCCAAGAAAGGAGTTGTTCCAAAACTTCAAATCTGGAAATTTTGGAAAAGTATATCTTGCTGACAATAAAGCCTTATCGATTGAAGGAAAGGGGGATGTTTGCATAAAGACCACCTCGGGAAACCAGTGGACATTGGAGGATGTCAGATATATTCCTGGGATCAAGAAAAATCTGATCTCTGTTGGTCAGTTGGATAGCACGGGATATGCAGCAGAGTTTGGGAAAGGTTCGTGGAAGATCGTGAAAGGTGATATGGTAGTAGCACGTGACACCAAATCTGGAACCTTGTACACCACTGCAGGGTGTATAAACATGGCCGCTGTTGCTGAAGGTGCTTCAGGTTCATGTCTGTGGCACAACAGACTTGGACACATGAGTACTAATGGAATGAAGATGTTGGTTGCAAAAGGAGCATTAGAGGGTCTGAAGTCTATTGATATGGGTCTTTGCGAGAGCTGTGTTATGGGCAAACAGAAAAGAGTAAGCTTCACAAAGACTCCTAGAGAGCCAAAGAAAGTGCGGTTGGAAATGGTCCATACAGATGTTTAGGGACCATCTCCAGTATCATCACTTGGAGGATCCAGATTTTATGTTACCTTCATTGATGATTTCAGCAGGAAGGTATGGGTTTACTTCTTGAAGCATAAGTCAGATGTGTTTGCAACTTTCAAGAAGTGGAAAGCTGAAGTTGAGAATCAGACCGATTTGAAAGTCAAATGCCTAAGGTCTGACAATGGAGGAGAGTATGACAAATCAGAGTTCAAGGCATTCTGTGTAGCTGAGGGAATCAGATTGATGAGAACAGTTCCTGTTAAGGCAAGGCGGAATGGGATTGCTGAGATGATGAACAAAACATTGAATGAGCGTGGAAGTAGTATGAGGATACATTGTGGGCTGCCCAAAACACTTTGGGCGGATGCTGTGAGCACAGCTGCATACTTGATCAACAGGGGACCATTAGTTCCTTTAGAGTTCAAGATTCCAGAGGAGGTGTGGACAGGAAAAAAACTCAAGTACTCACACTTGAGGACTTTTGGTTGCACTGCTTATGTTCATGTTGATCCAGAAAAGAGAGACAAGCTTGATGCCAAGGCTGTGAAGTGTTACTTAATATGGTTCTGATTTGTTTGGTTACAGGTTTTGGGATGACAAGAACAGAAAGATCCTAAGACATTGTGACGTAACATTTGATGAGTCTGTCTTGTACAAGGACAGAGAGCAGAAGGTTCTAGAGATTACAAAGAAAGTGGGAGTTGAGGTTGAGTTGGAGAAGAGTAACCCCAGAGATGTCGAAGCAGATACTCAACCAAATCCTACTGAAGAATCTGAAGTGGAGCAAGTTACACCTGAGCAGGTGTTAAGGAGATCATCCAGATCCATCAGGGCACCAGATAGGTATTCACCTTTATTACACTATCTATTGCTGACTGATGAGGGGGAACCAGAGTCTTTTGATGAGGCCCTACAAGTGGAGGATTCGATCAAGTGGGAGCAAGCCATGGATGATGAGATGAGGTCACTTGAGAAGAACGACACGTGGGTGTTGACTGAGCTACCTGCAGGGAAGAGAGCTTTGCTGAACAAGTGGGTGTTCAGAATCAAGACTAAACCAGATGGCAAAAGAAGGTTCAAGGCTCGTTTAGTGGTTAAAGGATATTCACAAAGGAAAGGTATTGATTATGCTGAAATATTCTCTCCTGTTGTGAAGTTAACCTCTATTCGAATTCTGTTGAGTGTTGTTGCATCGGAGAATTTGCATCTAGAGCAAATGGATGTAAAAACAGCGTTTTTACATGGAGATCTGGACAAAGAGATCTATATACAGCAACCGGAAGGATTTGTGGTTCCAGGCAAGGAACACATGGTGTGCAAGCTCACCAGGAGCTTGTATGGACTAAAGCAAGCACCAAGGCAGTGGTACAAGAAGTTTGACTCCTTCATGACCAAGAGTGGATTCTGCAAAGCTGAAAAGGATCCTTGTTGTTACTTCAAGAAATACACTGATTCATATGTCTTTCTACTCTTGTATGTGGATGATATGTTGATTGCAGGATCTAGTATGAGGGAGATTAACAATTTGAAGACAAGGTTGTCTGCAGCGTTTGATATGAAAGATTTGGGTCCAGCAAAGCAGATTTTAGGGATGAAGATTTCTCAGGATAGATCTGCTGGCACTTTAAATCTATATCAGGAGTTGTACATTGAGAAGGTGCTGAGCAGATTCAGGGTTAATGATGCTAAACCCAGGACTACTCCATTGGCAAATCACTTTAAATTGTCAAATAAGCAATCACCCAAGACTGCCGAGGAGCGTGATCACATGGCACTTGTTCCATATGCTTCAGCAGTTTGGTAGTTTGATGTATGCTATGGTCTGCACTAGACCTGATATAGCACATGCAGTGGGAGTAGTTAGCAGGTACATGGCGAACCCTGGGAAAGAGCATTGGGAAGCTGTGAAGTGGCTTCTGAGATATCTGTGAGGTACATCTCGTACTTCACTTTGTTTTGGCAAAGGCAAGGTGACTCTACAGGGTTTTGTGGATGCTGATCTTTGTGGGTATGTTGACTCGAGCAAGAGTACATCCGGGTACATTTACACCATAGGTGGAACAGCAGTGAGTTGGATGTCCAGGCTTCAGAAGTGTGTTTCTCTTTCATCTACTGAAGCTGAGTATGTGGCAATAGCTGAAGCAAGGAAAGAGATGATATGGCTGGCAGATTATCTTGAGGAATTGGGCAAGAAGCAGAGCGAGAAGATTCTTTACTCAGATATCCAGAGTGTCATACAGTTGGTGAAAAATCCAGTCTATCATTCGAAGACGAAGCACATCAGAAGGCGATACCATTTCACTCGCAGGGCAGTGGAGGATGGTGATATGTGCTTGGAGAAGATAGAGGGTGCAAAGAACCCGACAGACATGTTGACGAAATGTGTTGATGTTGGGAAACTGAGGTTATGTAAAACCTCGGTTGGTCTTCTGTAGTTATTGCTACAGATGTTGCGGTGCGGTAAAGATGTTGATGATGAAGAGATTTTTTTGAGAATGTATTTTTTGGATGACTGAGTCAGTCTCCTAGTGGGAGAATTGTTAGGTAGTGGAGCCTGATTAATTTTAGGTTTTCCTATTTATTCTCTATTTTAGGTTTTCCTATTTATTCTCTGTAACAAAAAGTACTCTGATTTATTAATATAAATATACCTCACCGCCGTGGAAGTTTACTCACAGGGTGTTACCACGAAATATTGGGTTTTCTCTTTCTCTCTCTAGATCTCTCATCTCTTTGTCTTGAAAGTTCTTGTGTTCTTCATTCATCTAGTGTGTGTGCGTGAATTCGATCCTAACACAACAATCACAAGAGACAATTAAGTCAAGAATCTAGAAGATTATCACAAGAAGAAAGCAAAAGTGATTTTACCATACGCATATCTAATATGGACATGGATCAACAAATCACTCAATCAAGGAAACCGATTTTACCATGCACATATTCAATATGAACACAGATCAACAAATCGCCTCAATCAGGAAACCATCAATATCCTTGATTGAAATACCCATTGTATTTTCCTTTCAAAGAGCATACACCTACCTATATTAACCTGCTTTTACATTAGTTGAGAAGTACACACTTCACTTGAGCTTTTACTATTATCTTTGTTGTCTTTCATAAAAGTAATGTATTCTCGTGAGAATAAAACTGAAAAAGAAAAGAGAAAGAAGAAACTGAGGGTAGCTTATACGAGTTGAGGTTGTGTCAAAGTTGAAAATCTGATTTGCACATCACATAGGATTTACAGTTGAAATACCTTGTACCACCCAATTCTCTTCAAGCTCTTAAGGAACTCCTTGAAATCCAAGGGGACTGAAAGTAGACACCGCATCGGTGTTTCGAATCAGTATAAAATTCTATGGTTGTATACTTACTGCTCTTACTATTATTTTATAAGTGTATTACTAACTTGCAGGTGAGTTGGCTGACAAATACAGAATATGACAATATCTCAACATGTAAAATTGTAGAAGAAATATGACACATAATAGAAGTAAATTATGAAGGAACCAGCAAGGTAAAAGAATCTCAGATCAGTTTGTTGGTTAACAAATACGAATTATTTAAGATAGCCAAAAATGAAAACGTAGAAGACATGTTCTTGAGATTTAGCAAAAAAAAATTACGAACTCAAATCTCTTGGGATGGTGTACTCAAATGGATTAGAAGTTAGAAAACTCATCAGAAGTCTTCTCAAGGCTTGAAGACTAAAACTGCTATACTTGAAGATGGAGATCTGCAGAAAATGACCTACGATAAATTTCGTGAAAACCTAATGGTCTATGAACAAAATCATATTAATGGGTACAACAAAGATGATAAAAATAAAATTGTGACCTTTACAATATAAACTCAGAGGTCGATGAAGAAGTTGATAAATATCAAAATGAAGAAATGACTTTCGTAAATCAAGGAGCCAGACAAAGAAGATAGAGACCTCAATAGGAATTCAAGAACAATGAATTTAAAAGAAATGATGATTGCTGCTACAATTGTGTAAACCAAAGCATATTAAACAAAATTTTCAGAACAAGAAAGGAGAAACAATCGAAGAAATGAAGTTACAAATCGAAGCCTGGTATCAAAGAGAAATATCCTAAGATGATCATGATGAAACAACCAACATATGCTTCATGAAACTAGATGAAACAAGTGAGGTAAGACCTTTTAATTATCCTAACTATAATGACTTAAAAAATTCTTTGGATATGGTAACTGATGAATCACAGAAAGTCATTGATGAATACAATAAGATTGTTCAAGAGAAGAAAGATTGAAAGTTTCTTATAGAAGTAAATCAAATTGAAGTCCTTTTACTTGTGGATGAACTGGAGAAAGTAAAAATGTAGTTATACAATATCAAAAAATCTCCTTGTCATACCTCTGTCAAATCTAACAGATTTACATTTAACTAAACAAGATCTCCTAATCAGATCTATATCTAACTCTCCTTATCACTCTTCTGAAACTTCTATTAAAATTACTTATTATATTTGTGTGATCTTGGTCATAAATGGTTTAACTGTATAACATATTCTTCTGAAAAGCGGATTTTAGGATCAAAAGTTACATCATCAAGGACCCAAAAATACTTTGGTACCCAAATAATCTAATCTTATTATTCTGCATGAGTGTCTAAGAAAAACTATAAAAAGGGGATGTGGGTACCTGATAGTGGATGCTCCAGAACATATGTCTGGGAAGAAAGAAAATTTCAAAACCATCAAGAATATCGATGGAGGGTTTGTAAGATTTGGAGACAATTCTAAAAGAGAAGTAATCGGAGTTAAAAATATCACTCTCAGCTCATTATGCGATCTAGTTGAAGTGTATTTGATTGAAGGACTTAACTGAAACCTCCATTACATTAGTCAACTACGTGACGCCGGATTTCAAGTCACTTTCAATACAACAAGCTGCATTATCAAAAACATCCTGAGAAAAGGCTCACCCTCATCGGAGATCGAGTTAACAATATATATGTTTTAAATAATGTTAATTTTCTCTCACTTACTTGTCTTACTGTAGTCCAAGTGATCCTTGGCTATTGCATCGAAATTTTGGACACGCAAGCATACATGCTCTTGAGAAATTATCTAAACTTGAACTAGTCATTGGTCTGTTAAAATTAATTTTTCAGAAAAATCATATCACTGATGCATGTTAATTGAGTAAGGAAACTCACTCGTCCTTTAAAGGAAAGGATATTGTAAGTACCTTTAACCTATTCAGTTTCTTCATATTGATCTTTTTGGTCCTACTCGAACTGCCAATATTGGAGGTAAACGATATGTTTTTGCAATTGTTCATGATTTCTCTCACTTATAAAAATGAAGCCTTTGCTAACTTCGAAGTATTTTGTAGAAAAGTTCAAAAAGAGATGGATTATTTCATCACAATATCCACATCGATTATGGTGACGAATTTAAGAATAAAGCCTTTGAATATTTCTGTGCTCAAAATAGGTTCACCAAAATTTCTCTTCACCCAAATTGCCTCAGCAAAACAGAATGATATAAAGGAAAATTTGTTCATTACAAGATACAACAAGAATCATGCTACTAGATTGCAATCTCCCCGACCATTTTGAATAGAAGTTGTAAATACTGCTTGTACATTCTCAACAAGTGTCTCATCAGACCAACTGAGCTTAAAAACTAGCAGTCATATTAACCATGGTATTTCTATTCCTACTTCAAGCCTAGACTTTCTTTTTTTCCAGATAAGGTAACCTTAGAGAGTGTGATTATGTTCACAACAACATCGTTCTTGATTTAGGTGTTATAGAAGGTCCCAACTCTTGGTATGAATTAGTCCAGCCAGTGTTAGTAGGTAAGTTCATAAGTCAGATGATATGGTAAGAGTAACCCCATTCCATATCCAGTTCTACCGTCATTCGAGGACGATGATCCAAAGGGGGAGATAATGTAACATCCTGGAAAATTTTAAGTTAAGACTCGAGTCATACTTCGTTGTGAGTAAGATTTTTATCAAGTAATTCAAATTTTCTTATGCGTTAAGGTCAGTAGATGTAGCACGTTGAGTTTCAAAAATAACTAAAGAGAATTCATTTATGTCATTCATAAGTTTTTTAAGTTTTCGGTCAACTTTAAACGATCATAACTTTAAGTAGAAGATGAGTTAGGTGGCTCATAAGTTATAAAATGAAGGTTGTTGAATCTTCTTTCCAACGCCACCAATTTCACGTTAAATCCAAGTTACCTGATATAGTGCAGTGACGAATTAGGCGACGAGAAAACATTAAAAAGGTTTTTTTTTGTCCGTTCTACCTCTAAGAAAATCATAAACGGATTTTTTGACTAATTAAAGACTAAAAAACAATCAGATTTTCATCTTTTAATCCATCATTCTCTTCTCTCTTAACCCCTAAGGCAAAATCCTAAGAAAAAATCAAAGTAGAGAACTCCATTCAAGATGTTTTTCCATCTTTTTTAAAGATTCTTTCTCAAGGTAAGTCTTTCTTCAAGAATTCCATTCTTTCCAACTCAAATTCCTTCATACAATTATGAATCACTTGTGAAAATCATAATTCTTGTCTATAGATTTTCAAGAAACTATTTGAAGAAATTTCAAGAAAAGATTTTCTTGATTTTTCTCCTTCAAGTTAGAGTTTCAACGCTTCTAATCAAGTTCCTCTTCAAGATTATTCAATATTCTTCATGAACCTTGTTCTTCTAGGTATGTAAAGCTATCATAGTATTAGACTAGTTCGTCCTCATGTCCTACATCTACTTTCAAATCAGTAAAAGAGTGATCTAGGATTCTATTCCTAGATTTGATCAGTATTCTTGAGATGAGAAGTACCGTTGAGTTTTGAGTTTTTGAGTCCTTAAGTTATGAGTATTGAGTTTTTATATTTTTATTGAGATCATTGAGTTGATTTGTTCATGTCTATAATTCAACATAAATCGTATATTGAGTCATTAATTTTGAGAAGTTTTTAAAGTGAACACTTGAGTTCTTAAACTGAGTTTTGAAAAAGTAAAGATGAATTTTGAGAGAAGAGTTTTTAGAAATATGATTAGTATGACATTCGAGTATGTCATCAATGTATGCGCAGTATGGTATCTAGATATAACATCAAAATTTATACAGTATGACTTCCAGAGTCATTAATGATCATACTATAATGTAATTTTGATATGTTCTGAGAAAGAATTTTCAAGTATGAGTTGAATAAGAGTATAAAAGGACTATGTATTTCTAGATGTATTAATTTTTACATTGATAAAAGAAAAACTGAGATTCTAAATGAGTTATTAGTTTAAAAGATATTTCAAGACTAGTACCTCTTTTAAGTGGGCAATTTGAGCATTATCTCAAACAAAATCAGAAGAAGATTTATGTTTTTAAACATATGTGCATGAGTGTATATATTGTTTGGACCAGTATTGAGCACCGATATGAGGATGAGTTCAGACAACTCAAAATCTTCATAAATCATGTTTGTCAACATAGGTAGGGTCATACTTTTAGATGATTCCTTAAATACATCAAATACCTCCTGAACTTGGCAACAAAACTCACTTTAGTACTTTAACTATACGGACGTTTAAATACCCCTTTAACATCTTTGAACTATATTAAATACAACCCTGAGAGTGGTATACCACTCTCACCCGCCAAAACGTAGCAATGTAAGCACCACGTCACAGCCATGTAAGCACCAAAGTCATTATTTCTAAACTTTTTTTACTTATTCACCGTTTTCTTAAACTCATTACACTAATCAATTAATTAAAAATACATTCTAAAATCAAAAGTGTCACATCTTCTTCAACCCCTTCTCTTCTACCCCCCCCCCCTTTTTTTATTTCTTGATTTTCACCATTTTCAACCTTCACTAGCTTCTTTTTTTTCCGAATTTTCATCTTTCAATGGTTATTTTCTTCTTCAACATTCATCAAATACTTACTTTTTCTTCTTCGAACCATCTCTCTTCAACAAATTTTTTCATTGGAGAATAATATTTTTTTTAAAATTATTTTTTTCTTAACAACTTAAATGAAAAATGAAGATTGTGTAAAAAAGTTGATAGACCCACATTTTTTTGCATCACAACTAATAGAATTCAAAATGGGTTACTTGAAATTCAAGAAAGTTTGCATTCAATAAATATGAATTGGATCTTGAATTTTTGTGATTAATGAAGGAAGTGTGATATGAATGATGAAGATGAAGGGAAAAAATTTATATGAAAGAAGAAATGTATAAGGAGTGCTTCAACGGGAAAGAAGACATTTGGGGAAGACAACAAAATAAATAGAGAACAAAAAAAATAAATATTTTTTAAAAATAATTGAACCCACAAATTCCATTTACTTCTAAAAAAGAAATTTCACATTCTTTTAACTTTAACTTGTAAAAAAATTAAAAAAATATTAGTCAAGTATTGGTTAGTAAAAAAATGTCATATGCATGATTTTACCTTTCAATTTTTTTTTATTATTTCACGCGCTTTGAGGAGAATGACTACATTCACTTTGCCACATCAGCTCTTAGGGTGGTATTTAATAAGTTCAGAATTGTTAAGGGGAGTATTTAAACACTCGTAAAGTTAAAGTACTAAAGTGAATTTTGTTGCCAAGTTCAGGGGGGATTTGATGTATTTCCCTTGTTTTTTAAGCGTAACTTAGTGGATCCATTTAGTTGGGGTGTCTTATATCCTGGTAAGGTATCATCACATAGCTCATAGTGATGGTTGTCGGTTAGAATATCCAAAATAGAGTTAAAAGTGTATTTTTTTATTATATTATTTAATATGTTGAGTTTAGTGATGTGTAAGTATTTTTATAAAGTTTTAATGATTTCACTTATTTATTTATTTACATTAGTTGAGTATATCTACATCTTTTGCAGTCCTTTCATTCAGTTATTTATTATTCAACTATCTTACATACTCGTACATTCAATGTACTGATGTCATTCGACCTGCATTTTTAGTGATGCAAATACTAGTTCTTAAGATCCTGAACAAGAGTTTGATGAGATCACTTCATCTGCTTGTCAGCTTTCGAGTGAGGTTTCCTTACTTCTAAAGGACTCCGAGTTTATGAGTTGTTAGTAGTAGCTCTTTTGAGGAGCCGTAGGTCTTGTATCAACACTCATCTTTATATAGTAGAGGCTTCATAGATAGAGTGTTTTGAACAGTCTTTCAGTTTTAGATATTTGATTTAAAACTTATGTTTCATACTTAATATATTAGTGAGTTGTGAGGTTTAGTAAACTTTCAAATGTTATTTTTTCGGTTTGATGCTTATGTATGCTAAAGTTAGTGTTCCGCTTGTAGTCAGCCAAGATGAGGTTCGCTTGGGACCAACAATGGTTCTTGAGTGCCAACAATGTCCAAGGTGTAGGCTCGGGTCGTGACATCATTGCATCCACTACAAGAGAATATATCTCATTTAATAATGTCAGGACTTTTGCGGAAATCATTTTATGCCCTAAGGCACATACTGTACTTTATATCTTACAATTATACTTTCGCACAATGATTCATAGTACCCCACTGACATTATATCTTGATCCATGGACTATAATTTTAAAACATCACTTTTCAAAGTGAAACATAATACATTTAAATTGTGCATTTTATTTATCCAATCATTTATCTGTCCACACCATATGAAATATTCAAATTCAAGATCCCCGTCATCGTCTACGATATTCAGCGCTACTTTATATAAAAGATACCGTCGATGTTCTTTTGACTCGATTTCAATACGACATAACTTATCAAGATTTCTTCATATTTCATTATTTTAGGTACCTAAACCTTTATCAATGTTTAATGAAATATTATGCCGTCGTGCAAACACTTGCCACATTATCATGACCATCTTGATCATTTACTCTTCTCTTTTCTTAAATAGCTTTTCGTTTGGAATCGATTGATCTATTTCGCTTCAAGCGTATCATAAACTCTGTCTTTTAAAGTCTTTTATTGGAGTATTTGCAGTCGAATTATAATACAAGGACCAATAAATTCATATGACAATTAATTTGCAACATTATGCAAATGAATTATCTCTTGAACTTCAAGTTTATATTATTTTTAAAAAAGTGAGGATCTAGATAATTCATCACATAATTTTAAGTTGTCAATCATCTCTCTCCCTAATGTTAGAAAAACTAGAATTCACGCAACCTCATTTGGAGGTCCATCTTATGCACAGTGAAGCATTAAATCATACACAACATATTCGAACTTTAGATGAAAATTATTTAGTTTCTGACTCTAAATCAATTATGATGGGGAAACCTTGTTGACTTGATGCATACATGTGTTGCTCATAGAAGTGAGTGATTTCATATACCCAACCCATAATGATTTATCAATCAATATTGTTTCAGAATGATCGAGCATTCATGATACTTATCACAAGCTACATTTTCTTCAAGGAATGAAATAGTCATTTATATGTGCTTCATAAATTTGCATTATAAGAATATTGTCATGCCTTTGCATGACCCACCTCATCATCACTTTGAAAGGTCAAGTGTACTACTACTTTGTCTACCTTTCTTTTGATGGAGAATATTCATATATTTATCAAATTATTAGGTGGCACAACGACGACTGATTTAATGACTTTTCATACCATTATGATGATAAAAATTACCTTCATATTTTCAAGGACTATTTGGAGAACCCATAGCGTTCTTCCTATTATAATTACCACAATAATAAACTATTGTCATTTTGTCCATCAATGCACTTATTCATATGATAGAGTGGAGTAATTGGACTGATTTCAAACTTATCAGTATTACTACAACATTCGCTTTAGGGAATGGTGCAAATTCAATGGGATAGACTTCATGATTTTTCATCAAAGTCTTAGTCATCTTTGTATAATCACAATGGTGCACTGAGACTTAAACTCAATGTCTTAACCATAAAAGACATATTAGGCCATAAATCTATGAGACTCGAACCAAATTCTTATCATTAATGTGCATCAAAATTCAAATTGATGTCTATCCTGTTGGTGTGATAAAACATGAATCTACCGTCTTACCCTCAAACATTTTCATTATGGTGCATGCGAACTTTACCTGATTCTTACCCTTATGGTGTGATGAGACTTGAATCCACGTCTTACCCTCAACCAACGCTATAATCGACTGAAGTACAATATGAATCACCCTTTGAGTCTTTCAAAATATTGAAATAAAATTCACAAAATATAATCAAAATAATGTTCAAACTCATGCTACAAAAACTTTATACCTTTTCCATTTAACGATCTATGTGGAGTAGAGAATATTCAGCCAATAGTATGTGCCCGATTTTATGCATATAATACCTTGATTGTAGCAATTATCAATTTCTTCTGATTCTCAAAACGAGATCAACTAGAACATGAACTAAATAAAAACTAAAACTCAACCTCAATTGGCTATAGTCTTGTGATGATAACGTATTATAATATTTGAATAATATACTACAAGAAATATATACAAAGATATGGGGAGTAGAATGTAGAGATCATCTTATTCAAATGTATTCATGTCTCATGTGTGTCTCACAACGGTGAATGGACCCTATTTATAGGTTGAGAAATCACTTTAAAAGTCACCATATTAAGTACCATATTAAATAGATATATTCTTATCCAAAAAGGTTCATAGAATCTAGAGAATACATATAAATGATAAGTACATAAGTTTATGGATAAACTCAATGGACAATCCACTTAGCGTTCGTTTGGATTGACTTAAAAATGTAGCTTTTAAAAAAAATACTTTAAAGTGCTGAAACTTATTTTTAAAATAAGTCATTATGTGTTTGGATAAAAGTGTTGCAGTTGAAAAAAGTTGTTGATGTGTTTGGTAAATAAGTGTTGTTAAACACTTTTTTTAATCAAACTGTCTGAAATACCCTTAAAGATGTCAACATGATAAAAAGTTGATTAATTTAAGGTTTTTATACTTAAAAAAATTAAATCAAAATTAATTTATATTTTACATCCATAAGTAATAATATTTTCTATCATTCACATATTTCCTTATCATCACAAATTATTTATAAGAGGAACACAAATTTATTATTTAAGTTAATCTTGTATATGCAACTTAATAATAATAATAATAATAATAATAATAATAATAATAATAATAATAACAACAACAACAACAACAACAACAACTACAACAACAACAACAACATCATCATCAACAACAACAACAACAACAACAACAATAATAATAATAATAATAATAATAATAATAAATAATACAATAATAATAATAATAAATGTAATAATAATTAGAAAAAGGGGAATAATAATAATAATAATAATAATAAATAATAATAATAATAATAACAACAATAAATAATAATAATAATAATAATAAATATAATAACAAATATAAATAATAAATAATAACAATAAATATAATAATAATATAATAATAAATATAAATAATAATAAATATAATAATAAAAATAAAAATAATAATAAACAATAATAATGATAATAAATAATAATAATAAATATAAATAAATAAATAATGATAATATTAATAAATATAACAATATAAATATAAATAATAATATAATAATAATAAATATAAATAATAATAAATATAAATAATAATAAATATAATAATAATAATAATAATAATAATAATAATAATAATAAAAATAAAGAATTAAGGGCAAAAATGTAATATACTTTGTCAACATAAAATGACTTTTAAATTGAAAATAAAAGCACCTCTTACCTAGCTTTTAACTTTTGGCTTAAAATAAGTTATTTTTGACTTAAAATAAGTCACTTTGATAATTGTCAAACAATCTAATAAGTCATGAATTGACTTTTAAATGACCAGCTTTTAAGTCCATCCAAACAGGCTCTTAGTGCAGCAAATTTATAACAACTTCTTAAATATAAGAATAGAAAACTTCATTTTATTAACATATAGAGCCGTCAATATGAGCTATGCCTGTTGGGCCGGCCTGGCCTAACCAGGAATTAATAGTGATGGGCTACGATTTTTGCAGCCCATTTGAGAAAGGACTTTTTAGCCCAGCCTGAATAAGCCTGCTGATTTGTCGGGCTTGAAAAATATCGGTAGGGCCAGCCCGTGGGCAATAAAAATTAATGAAAAAATATAATATGATATTAAAATTTATAATTAAAGAGAGTCCAAACTTAAAACAATTAGATTAATATTTCTACTTAGATATTTATACTATTACTTAAAAAAGAAACTTAATAAATATTATAAAGATAATTTTATTTGTGGATTTGATTAAAAAGTAGTAACATTAACATCATGTAATATAGTTTTTGTCGATATTTATGATAATATTTTAAAATTATATTTTATAATTTATTTTAATAATTTAAAATAATATAATTTTTTAAAAATTGGACTGACCCGGCAAGCTTATAGCCCACGTACTTGTGGGTTGGGCCGACCGTTTTCTGGCCCACACAAATACGGGCTAGCCCGGCCTGACTCGTAAAATATCAAAGAATATATGGGCTAACCTGAATGGGGGTGAGGTAGCCCATGTTGACAGCTCTACTAACATATGAATTATTAATAACTAGTGTACTTAGCCGCGCTTCACGCGGTTATGAAAAGAACTAAAATAAAATTACATATCAATATCAATAATTACTTTAATAAAAAGAATTTTTGTTAATCGCATAATTTTATAGAAGAGAAGCTATGAAAAATATTTAGATGACAGATGAAATTTATTAAGAAATCAATATATGTGAACTTCGAAAATTTAAATATTAAAAATATATTTCATAAAGAAAAAGGGAAGGTAATAAGAATTGGGTATATTAGAACTATTTAAATGTAAACTTGTGATCATTTTTTTCTTTTTTATTTGAGATTTTCTTAGTATAATTTATATATAATTATGTAAACTTGAAATCTGATCGTTCTTTTATACTTATTTGTTATCTTTTTAATTATATTTTTAGTAATTTTTGGGCAATGTCTAACTCGGACTGCTATTAATAGTTAGTATTCATGATTATATAGTTAGCCAACAATATTCTAAATCATTATCCACAATTACTATTACTTGTTCTCGTCATCACCCAATCATCACATGTTTTAATTATTTTTATTATTGTACAATGTTAGATTAATTTAATATTTGTATTAATAACTTTTTAATGAGTAATTAAATTTTAAATAAAAAAAAGTTTAACAATCTTAATCAGCTAAAATTTCATATATTATTATTATTATTATTATATCCAATTATCTTTGGGACAACTTATATTGAAAAAAAAATGTAAAATCTAAAACTAACATAAAAGAGAACAAAAGAGAGAATTAACTATGCAAAAAAAGATTCAAGAAAATGACACATACAAAATTCCTATTTCTTTTAATTTTATTTGTCTTAAACACAAAATATTAAAAAGTATATTTCACATTTTAAATAAATATTACATTTAATATAATAAATTCCTATGATTAAAAAGTCACGGTAATTAAGTGGATTAATAATATGACTTTGAACTTTTGTAACATAATAAGAGTAATTTGTACATTATTACACTAATAAAGAACATTAATTATAGAAAATGAAAAGACAAACAAATTAGAGTTATTGAGACAAATATTTTATTATAAGTAAATAGAGAGATAGAAAATCAACTACATATTAAAAAATATAAATTAATCACAATTTTGAAATAACTTTAGAACTCCCGAAAAATAACATTTGTCACGACCCAAAACCGGGGCCGCGACTGGCACCCACATTTACCCTCCTATGTGAGCGAACCAACCAATCTAACCTTAACATCTCAATGTATAACAACAGAAAATAACGCGGAAGACTTAACATCATTAATAAAAATCAAATCAATAACTATTAAAATTCAACATCTAATATTTCCCCAAAAATCTGGAAGTCATCATCACAAGAACATCTATCCTCAAATTACTAAACTAAAAATGTCTAAGAAACTAAAATTCATAAAAGCTAGTCCATGCCGGAAGTTCAAGGCATCAAGACTTGAAGAAGAAGATCCAGTCCAAGCTAGAAGCATTAGCTCACCCTGAAGATCCGGTGTGACGAAGACTGGCTCGAAATTACTGCTGAGTTGAAGATGACGGAACGTTTGCTGCACTCCACAAATAACAAAGAAGAAAACATAAAAGTAGGGGTCAGTACAAACCACGGGTACTGAGTAAGTATCATCGGCCAACTCAAAATAGAAAACAAATATATATCAATAATATCATAATTCGACTATAAAACTCAACATGTAGCAACAACAAGTACTATAATCATCAAGAAGTACTATCAAGTTCATCCATGAGGGCTCAAGCCTCAATACCATACTCATTTGGGATTAAGTTCATTATGTTGAGTAAGTTATCATCTTTCGAGATTCATTATCTTTCTTCCTCTTGTGTCGGTACGTGACACTCCGATCCCCTACTACTATGTGTCGGTACGTGACACTCCGATCCCCTATATGTGTCGGAACGTGACACTCCGATCCCCTAATACTATGTATCGGAACGTGACACTCCGATCCCCTATATGTATCGGAACGTGACACTCCG
>CM064971.1:67531259-67730258 GCA_032847665.1 Solanum chilense | reverse complement strand
GAACGTGACACTCCGATCCTCATATTCATTCTATCCTGGTACCGGAACGTGGCACCCGATCCCCTAATTCATCAAGCCTTCTTTTACACTAAGGCATCATCATTCTCATTATATAATATATCAAGCGAATTAGGGTTATTTCAAGATTTGGGATTCAATAACTTCATCATGCTTTGTTAATTCATCACAATTTCATAATCATAGTCATGCAAGCATACAATTTAAGCACATAGCAGGGTTTACAATACTATCAACACATAACATTCACTATTAAGAGTTCACTACGAATATCGTAACATAAACCATAACCTACCTCCACCGAAGACTAGTGATCAAGCAAGAATTTCCAAAGCTTTATTTTCTCCTCAGCCTCTCGATCGATTCCTCTCTTTCTCTTGGTTCTTTCTGTTTTGTTTTATTCAAACCCTCTTTCCTTTACCCTAATTATCATATAATTAAGACTACAAGAGGACAATAAACCCCACTAATTAACTTAAGGTTACCTCTTTTAACCCTCAAGAAATTAGACTTATTAATATTAACCCTCAATCTTTATAATTAAGGAAAGAATAGTCAAAAACGACCCTTAAAACGTGTAGAGGAATCCTATTCTGCCTGGGATTTGCGCAACCTGTGACGGGCCGTCGTGCCTGCGACGGTCCGTCACGATGGTCGTCGCAGCCTCCCAAAATCCAGGTGAACTGTGACGGCCCGTCACACCACGGCCCGTCACACCAGTGACGGTCCGTCCGGCACCTCCGTCATGACGGTCAGAAACTCGTTTCTTGTACCAAATTCTCAAAAGTTGAAGTGTTTTGCAACGGAAGCTCACGACGGTTCGTCGTGGATGTGACGGCTCGTCCTGCAGGTCCGTCACAATTTACAAAGAGTCGATTTTCAGTACCCAATTTCAGAATTCCTAAGTATATTGAAACGAGACCCTGCGACGGTCCGTCGTGCCTGTGACGGTCCGTCGTGGGTTCCGTCGTTTCAGCCAATTTTCCAGAATTAAAATCTGCTGCTCAAAACGACTAAACAGGTCGTTACATTTAGTTTAATTTTAATATTCATAAGAATTTAAATATAGATTAATGTTTTCCTTGTCAAATTTTTTCCATTAAATAGTTTATCATATATGATATTAGAAAATATAGAAATGAAAATTTTATATATTTTAATGTTTCAATGAATACATTATCAAATTATTGATTTCTTGATAGTCAGACATTGTTCATTCTTTTAGTCACGAAATTTGATATGTTTTCAAATTAATTAAAAAATAATGATACGTCACTTAAAAGACTATTTTAATATAATCAAGATAAGAATTTATTGGTCATATTATGTAACATAATATTCAAAATATCTTTACGCAATAACCCTTTAAAGTATTTTTAAGAATAAAATATTAACCATTCAAACATATTTATTTTAATTAGTTCAAAATTTTCTTTCAAAAATATGTAAAAACAAGCTTAACATTTTATTATTATTTGTAAAAAGTTAATTAATAGAAACTCTTCATTATAATAAAATTACAATTATATCCTTATGGGCCCATAACAAAAATTAAGACATGTATGAATTTTTCTAGATTTTTTATTTTGACAATTAATTACACAATTATTATTTTGCCCCTAAATGATGTTAAAATTACTAAAATGTCATTGGTCGTCCTTCTCATGACTCTTCTATATAATACAAAAAAACTATTTTAATATAATCAAGATACAAATTTAGTGGTCATATTATGTAACATAACATTCAAAATATCTTATGCAATAATCCTTTAAAGTATTTTTAGGAACAAAATATTAACTATTCAAACACATTTTATTTTAATTAGTTCAAAAATTTCTTTCAAATATGTAAAACAAGCTTAACATTCATTATTGTTTGTAAGAAGTTAATTAATAGAAACTCTTTATTTTAACAAAATTACAATAATATCCTTATGGGCCCATAACAAAAATTAAGAATATATGGATTCTTCTAGATTTTTCATTTTGACCATTAATTACACAATTATTAGCCCTTAAATGATGTTAAAATTACTAAAATATCATTGATCGTCCTTCTCATGGCTCATATATATATATATATATATATATATATATATATATATATATATATATATATATATATATATATATATATATATTTCATACTAAGAATGAAGAAGAAAGAAAATTTTTGTTGGCGGTTATTCAACTCTACATCGATGACAAAATGAAATTGATAGCTCAAAAATTATTTTTTTCAAATTTTTTGATATCATTTTTGATAAATTTAATGAACGCATATGAATTTGAGTAAAAATCTTTGTTCAAAAATTGTGATAAATAAATATCGGCTAACTTTTTTTATACGTAAAAATCATTTATCTTCTTCATATTTGTTCCTTTTTTACAATTCTCAAAACCTCCATCCCAAGAAGTCAAAACTCACTTCTTGTTTACAATTCTCACAACCTCTCTCCCAAGAAGTCAAACCCACTAATTGTTACAATTATCTCAAGACTCTACTCCCAAGAAGTCAAACTCACTTCTTGTTACACAATCTAGGAATTATTACAACTCAATAATAAACCTAGAACAAATCAACAAAGACTAATAACCCTAGACTTTAATTGATGAAACTTCAACATTCAATAGTTCTGAGTGAAACAGATACGTGGACCTGGTCCTTACGTTACTGTGATGAAGGTGAACCTGGTCCTTACGTTGCTGTGATGAAGGTGAACCTGATCCTTACGTTGCTGTGATGAAGGTGAACCTGGTCCTTACGTTGCTGTGACGAAGGCCTGCGTTTTTTCTCCAATAAATACTGCTCTCAAGATGATATATTTTGTGAATATGCAATGACTATTGTTCTGGTTTTGCTGATAAATTCTCTCGATTTGTGTTTATGCAAGACGCTATTTTTCTACAACTTCCTCATCCTTTTATAGATTTGATTTGCCTTCAACTTCTAAAGGAAAGAAATTACAAATCATTTTCCTTTTGGAATTTGTCTATATTTACTTTTTTTCCTTATTTGACTTGAATTGTAACTTCTTTGTTTCTTTTCTTTTTTTACTTAAATTGCTACTTTTTTTATTTCTTTCCTTCTTTATTTCTTTCCATATTGATTTCCTTCTTTTACAATTACGTGTTATGCCTTTTCTGCATTGTGGTTTCTGCACTTGTGTATATGTCTATCATCAAAACTTGCTAATCAAGAACGTGTTAACCATATTGCACTGAGCAGTAATATACGACTTCAAGTTTCCTTATTCGTTTCAACTTGAACTTTCAACATTGTTTGTTCAACTTAGGCTATTAACAAATTTTGCTTGATTTCACACGTTTTGCTTGATTTCCTTTTTCTCATCTGTATGTATATGTATTTTCTTCAAGTCTGTCATCATATTCCTTGTTGCTTTTTGCCGCAATCTCTCATAATTGTACAGGTCATCTGCAGATAGAATACACATACGACACCAAGTAGTGAACCATGCCTTCACTTTATCAATCATCAAAACTACTTTATATGTTTTCCTACTTCCCAACAAACATCTTCTAGAAAATTTCTTAAGAAAAAGGTTAACTTTTTAGTGTTTGATTTTCAACAAGTGTTTCTCACCAAATAAGGAAATACTCTCTCTATCTAATAATACTTGTCCGTCGTTGACTTTACACATTTTTTGCGAAATTATAAATTTGTAATTTACTGTATTACTATTTTGAATATAATAAATACAATGTCTACAAAAAAAATGTAGTAGAGAAATAACTATAATTCACGATAAGGATAAATTAAAAATTAAGTATATAATTATTCATTAATTTCATTAAATGAACAAGTATTATTAGACTTTCAACATGATACAGTGCATAACTATTGTTGAACGAATGGAGTATGATGTACTTCACTCTCGAATAAGTTATTTTTCTTACACAACCATCTCGACTTGTAACATTGAATACGTCCCCGACCAACGCTAAAACATTAATATCACTATCAATCCTTATTAAATCTAAAAAAATTCATTCGACCACTAAAACTATAATAAGATTTGCTTGAGCTAGGATCATTTTTAGTAAATAATTTTTATCATTGATCATACCAAAGACCAGGTTTAATTTTTCTCATATTTTATTTTATAATTATAAGCAGTCATCATTATATTATTGGGGGTAGTTTGGTAAAGTGTATAAGAATAATACTAAATAGAGTGTATTAGTAATGTTTGTATTAGCAATGCGTGTATTAACTATGTTTCCGTTAATTACACATATTCTTTTTAGGAAAAATTACATAAAAAAATACACGTATTATCTCCTTCTATTTCTAAAATCCCTTATTTCTCTCCTAATGTATTTATTGTATCTGAGCTACATATTTATATATCCGAGACAATATTTAATGTATTCAAGCTACATATTGTGTATTCGTCTTATTTTATAATGTATCTGATCTAGTGTTTACTGTATTAAAGCTAGTTACTAATGTATCCGATTTATATTATAATGTATATGCGATACTCTTTATGTATCCAGAAGGTAAAAGTTTTAAGGGATTATATGTGATTTATGTAAATCATACTTATTTTTATGTATTATTTGTTTTGATGCATTAAGAAATAGGTCAAGCAAATGCATGCATTAAAGTCATTGCATTGTTAATATCTAAAATTCATAATATTAGAAATACATATTTTAATACACAATATAATGCATTAGTTATACATATATTAAAAAAATACCAACTAAGGTAAATGCAAACGGTATTTTTCCTAATACACACTATACGAAACGACCCTTATGGTGATAAGAGAAGCTTGAAGCTTAAGCCTAACTCAATTTGCCAACCTGTAAAGGTCAACCTCGTTAATTATGCAATTTATTAAAGTCCTACATTGGAAAGTGGAGAAACCCTTCATGATTATAATTAAAGTGGACAACTTTATTGCTTTCTTTAATGAAATTAACCTTCCCCATAAGAAAACAATCTATAAATACTTTTTTAAAACATCATTAAATTTTTTTGTCTTAAAAGAAGTTGGTGGTTTGGCTATGTCAAGAAAGTGGGTCTGCCATTATATTTTTGCCCTTGCTTGTGATTGTCCTAATGTAACAGCCATTAATTTATCTTCAGAAAATATTGATAATTAGTTATTGGTAAAGCTAGTAATCAATGTTGCGGTTAGACTGTTTGTGTCATATACTAATTGTGACATTCGTCTTATCCACGTACAACTACTTGTTGAATTACGTGGATTTGATGTTACGTACCTAATATCCTGAGGATTTTAGTCTTTATTATAATATACATTGATAGTTTAGGTGAATATTAAATACTCGCTTCGTCTCATATTAGTTGATCATCTTACTAAAAATAGTTTTTTTTTTATATTAGTTGTCCACCTAACTAAGTTAATTAATTTTTTCTTATATTATCTCTGCAATTATTTCTTTTTGAAAGTGCTTAGTTTGTAAAATATCCAAGAAAAATTTTAAGGGGTGAATTAGTAAACTATTTCTTGTTTATGATGTCTTACTATGCGTGTAAAAGGAAAATGATTAACTAATATAGCACCGAGGGAGTATGGAGAGATGAGCATGCATGAGAATGAGAATTAAACTAATGACTCATTTGTATAATGGATAAGTGGTATTAATTTTAGGATGAGTTTATTCTATGATTGATTGAGATAATGGGATTGTAATATTATTTTTATCTCACGATGAAAATGAAACAACAATATTGAGATTATTAATTCTAAAATAATTTGTTTCGTAACCTTACGAAGGTTGCTAATTATAATTTGTTTGTTACGTAATAGATGCTTCGTAGCTAAAGTAGGAAAGATTTAAAGAACACGTATGATCTGTTCTAATAGTTCAATTGGACTGAAAATTTGTTTGTGGTCCGAATCCACATCTATCTCCAAACGAAAAGAGAGAATATGAGGAACATGACTTGGTTAACAAGTCACATTCATGATTTAAAAAAAGAAGATTAGGTAAGTACTGATATTCACATGGATTAAGTAAAGATCAATTGATTTTGTACTTCTATAGAACTTGTTTTTAGTCCTTTATCTTTTTTACAAGTATTTATTCTTAAATTAATATAACTAAATTAGTAGAATGACTCAAGTGCTAAATCCATAAAATAAGTTGATTTTGATAAACGATACTTAATAATTATTTATGCTCTTTGCAGATAAAGAAATCCAAAAAGAAAGGAACCAAGCATGCAACACTACGACGAAAAAGAAACATGATCTCTAAATCAAAGGGATATGGATTTGCACAGCCTTGCAACGGTTAAATCACTCCATCTTGATTCATTATCAATTTTGAAGATCAACAATCTAATTCACGAATCAAGCAAAACTGTCTGAAGAAAGAAGAAATCTGAAGATCAGCATGTTAGGTAGTGGAGCCTGATTAATTTTAGGTTTTTCTATTTATTCTCTATTTTAGGTTTTCCTATTTATTCTCTATTTTAGGTTTTCCTATTTATTCTCTGTAACCAAAAATACTCTGATTTATTAATATAAATATACCTCACCGTCGTGGAAGTTTACTCGCGTGATGTTACCACGAAATATTGGGTTTTCTCTTTCTCTCTCTAGATCTCTCATCTCTTTCTCTTGAAAGTTCTAGTGTTCTTCATTCATCTAGTGTGTGTTCGTGAATTCGATCCTAACAACTGGTATCAGAGCTAAGGACATTCAACACGATCACTGAAGATGGATAGTTCAAAGCTTGGAATCGAGAAGTTTATGGATCCGATTTCAGTTTCTGGAAGATGCAGATCGAAGATTATCTGTACCAGAAAGATCTTCACGAACCGTTGACCGGGGTGAAGCCGGAATCCATGACGGAGGAGAAGTGGAAACTTAAGGATCGCCAGGCTCTAGGGTTGATCCGGTTGACTTTGTCAAGAAACGTGGCATTCAACATCGTGAAGGAGAAGACTACGTCCGGTCTGTTGAAGGCACTGTCAAACATGTATGAAAAACCATCGGCTATGAACAAGGTATATTTAATGCGTAGATTGTTCAATTTACAGATGTCTGAGAATGGATCCGTTTCTGATCATCGGGCAGTGCTCTCAGCGTTGATCGAAGGGGGAGAAGTAAGACGAAAGGCCAAAATCAACATGGTCGATCAAAATCAAAGAATCGAGGAAAATCACTGAACAGATCAAACGTGACTTGTTGGAACTGTGGAGAAAAAGGGCACTTTCGGACGAACTGTACAAATCTAAAGAAAAAACCGAATCAGAAGTTTGGAGATGACAATGATTCTGTAAATTCAGCAGAGGACATTGGGGATGCTCTAATCCTTAGTGTAAACAGCCCGGTTGAATCATGGATTTTGGATTCTGGTGCATCTTTCCATTCGTCTCCAAGCAAGGAGTTGTTCCAAAACTTCAAATCTGGAAATTTTGGAAAAGTATATCTTGCTGATAATAAAGCCTTAGAGATTGAAGGAAAGGGGGATGTTTGCATAAAGACCACCTCGGGAAACCAGTGGACATTGGAGGATGTCAGATATATTCCTGGGATCAAGAAAAATCTGATCTCTGTTGGTCAGTTGGATAGCACGGGATATGCAGCAGAGTTTGGGAAAGGTTCGTGGAAGATCGTCAAAAGTGCATGGTAGTAGCACGTGGCACCAAATCTGGAACCTTGTACACCACTGCAGGGTGTATAAACATGGACGTTGTTGCTGAAGGTGCTTCCGATTTATGTCTGTGGCACAACAGACTTGGACACATGAGTACTAAATGAATGAAGATGTTGGTTGCAAAAGGAGCATTAGAGGGTCTGAAGTCTGTTGATATGGGTCTTTGCGAGAGCTGTGTTATGGGCAAACAGAAAAGAGTAAGCTTCACAAAGACTCCTAGAGAGCCAAAGAAAGTGCGGTTGGAAATGGTCCATACAGATGTTTAGGGACCATCTCCAGTATCATCACATGGAGGATCCAGATTTTATGTTACCTTTATTGATGATTTCAGCAGGAAGGTATGAGTTTACTTCTTGAAGCATAAGTCAGATGTGTTTGCAACTTTCAAGAAGTGGAAAGCTGAAGTTGAGAATCAGTCCGGTTTGAAAGTCAAATGCCTAAGGTCTGACAATGGAGGAGAGTATGACAAATCAGAGATCAAGGCATTTTGTGCAGCTGAGGGAATCAGATTGATGAGAACAGTTCCTGGTAAGGCAAGGCAGAATGGGATTGCTGAGAGGATGAACAGAACATTGAATGACCGTGCAATGAGTATGAGGATACACTGTGGGCTGCCCAAAACACTTTGGGCGGATATTGTGAGCACAAATGCATACTTGATCAACAGGGGACCATCAGTTCTTTAGAGTTCAAGATTCCAGAGGAGGTGTGGACAGGAAAAGAACTCAAGTACTCACACTTGAGGACTTTTGGTTGCACTGCTTATGTTCATGTTGATCCATAAAAGAGAGACAAGCTTGATGCCAAGGCTGTGAAGTGTTACTTCATAGGATATGGTTCTGATTTGTTGGGTTACAGGTTTTGGGATGACAAGAACAGAAAGATCCTAAGACATTGTGACGTGACATTTGATGAGTCTGTCCTGTACAAGGACAGAGAGCAGAAGGTTCTATAGATTACAAAGCAAGTGGGAGTTGAGGTTGAGTTGGAGAAGAGTAACCCCAGAGATGTCGAAGCAGATACTCAACCAAATCCTACTGAAGAATCTGAAGTGGAGCAAGTTACACCTGAGCAGGTGTTAAGGAGATCATCCAGATCCATCAGGGCACCAGATAGGTATTCACCTTCATTACACTATCTATTGCTGACTGATGAGGGGGAACCAGAGTCTTTTGATGAGGCCCTACAGGTGGAGGATTCGATCAAGTGGGATCAAGCCATGGATGATGAGATGAGGTCACTTGAGAAGAACGACACGTGGGTGTTGACTGAGCTACCTGCAGGGAAGAGAGCTTTGCTGAACAAGTGGGTGTTCAGAATCAAGACTGAACCAGATGGCAAAAGAAGGTTCAAGGCTCGTTTAGTGGTTAAAGAATATTCACAAAGGAAAGGTATTGATTATGCTGAAATATTCTCTCCTGTTGTGAAGTTAACCTCTATTCGAATTATGTTGAGTGTTGTTGCATCGGAGAATTTGCATCTAGAGCAAATGGATGTAAAAACAGCATTTTTACATGGAGATCTGGACAAAGAGATCTATATGCAGCAACCGGAAGGATTTGTGGTTCCAGGCAAGGAACATATGGTGTGCAAGCTCACCAGGAGCTTGTATGGACTAAAGCAAGCACCAAGGCAGTGGTACAAGAAGTTTGACTCCTTCATGACCAAGAGTGGATTCTGCAAAGCTGAAAAGGATCCTTGTTGTTACTTCAAGAAATACACTGATTCATATGTCTTTCTACTCTTGTATGTGGATGATATGTTGATTACAGGATCTAGTATGAGGGAGATTAACAATCTGAAGACAAGGTTGTCTGCAGTGTTTGAGATGAAAGATTTGGGTCCAGCAAAGCAGATTTTGGGGATGAAGATTTCTCGGGATAGATTTGCTGGCACTTTAAATCTATCTCAGGAGTTGTACATTGAGAAGGTGCTGAGCAGATTCAGGGTTAATGATGCTAAACCCAGGACTACTCCATTGGCAAATCACTTTAAATTGTCAAAGGAGCATTCACCCAAGACTACCGAGGAGCGTGATCACATGGCACTTGTTCCATATGCTTCAGCAGTTGGTAGTTTGATGTATGTTATGGTCTGCACTAGATTTGATATAGCACATGCAGTGGGAGTAGTTAGCAGGTACATGGCGAACCTTGGGAAAGAGCATTGGGAAGCTGTGAAGTGGCTTCTGAGATATCTGAGAGGTACATCTAGTACTTCACTTTGTTTTGGCAAAGGCAAGGTGACTCTACAGGGTTTTGTGGATGCTGATCTTGGTGGGGATGTTGACTCGATCAAGAGTATATCCGGGTACATTTACACCATAGGTGGAACAGCAGTGAGTTGGATATCCAGGCTTCAGAAGTGTATTTCTCTTTCATCTACTGAAGCTGAGTATGTGGCAATAGCTGAAGCTGGGAAAGAGATGATATGGCTGGCAGATTATCTTGAGGAATTGGGCAAGAAGTAGAGCGAGAAGATTCTTTACTCAGATAGCCAGAGTGCCATACAGTTGGTGAAAAATCCAGTCTATTATTCGAAGACAAAGCACATCAGAAGGCGATACCATTTCACTCGCAGGGCAGTGGAGGATGGTGATATGTGCTTGGAGAAGATAGAGGGTGCAAAGAACCCGGCAAACATGTTGACGAAATGTGTTGATGTTGGGAAACTGAGGTTATGTAAAACCTCGGTTGGTCTTCTGTAGTTGTTGCTAGAGATGTTGCGGTGCGGTAAAGATGTTGATGATGAAGAGATTTTTTTGAGAATGTATTTTTTGGATGACTGAGTCAGTCTCCAAGTGGGAGAATTGTTAGGTAGTGGAGCCTGATTAATTTTAGGTTTTCCTATTTATTCTCTATTTTAGGTTTTCCTATTTATTCTCTATTTTAGGTTTTCCTATTTATTCTCTGTAACCAAAAGTACTCTGATTTATTAATATAAATATACCTCACCGCCGTGGAAGTTTACTCACGGGGTGTTACCACGAAATATTGGGTTTTCTCTTTCTCTCTCTAGATCTCTCATCTCTTTCTCTTGAAAGTTCTTGTGTTCTTCATTCATCTAGTGTGTGTGCGTGAATTCGATCCTAACACAACAATTACAAGAGACAATTAAGTCAAGAATCTAGAAGATTATCACAAGAAGAAAGCAAAAGTGATTTTACCATACGCATATCTAATATGGACATGGATCAACAAATCACTCAATCAAGGAAACCGATTTTACCATGCACATATTCAATATGAACACAGATCAACAATCGCCTCAATCAGGAATCCATCAATATCCTTGATTGAAATACCCATTGTATTTTCCTTTCAAAGAGCATACACCTACCTATATTAACCTGCTTTTACATTAGTTGAGAAGTACACACTTCACTTGAGCTTTTACTATTATCTTTTGTTGTCTTTCATAAAAGTAATGTATTCTCGTGAGTATACAACTGAAAAAGAAAAGAGAAAGAAGAAACTGAGGGTAGGTTATACGAGTTGAGGTTGTGTCAAAGTTGAAAATCTGATTTGCACATCATATAGGATTTACAGTTGAAATACCTTGTACCACCCAATTCTCTTCAAGCTCTTAAGGAACCCCTTGAAATCCAAGGGGACTGAAAGTAGACACCGCATCGGTGTTTCGAATCAGTATAAAATTCTATGGTTGTATACTTACTGCTCTTACTATTATTATATAAGTGTATTACTAACTTGCAGGTGATTCGGCTGACAAATACAGAATACGAAAATATCTCAACATGTAAAATTGTAGAAGAAATATGAGACATTATAGAAGTAACTTATGAAGGAACCAGCAAGGTAAAAGAATCTCAGATCAGTTTGTTGGTTAACAAATACGAATTATTTAAGATAGCTGAAAATGAAAACGTAGAAGACATGTTCTTGAGATTTAGCAAAAAAAATTACGAACTCAAATCTCTTGGTATGGTGTACTCAAATGGATTAGAAGTTAGAAAACTCATCAGAAGTCTTCTCAAGGCTTGAAGACTAAAACTGCTATACTTGAAGATGGAGATCTGCAGAAAATGACCTACGATAAATTTTGTGAAAACCTAATGGTCTATGAACAAAATCATATTAATGGGTACAACAAAGATGATAAAAATAAAATTGTGAACTTTACAATATAAACTCAGAGGTCGATGAAGAAGTTGATGAATATCAAAATGAAGAAATGACTTTCGTAAATCAAGAAGCCAGACAAAGAAGATAGAGACCCCAATAGGAATTCAAGAACAATGAATTCAAAAGAAATGATGTTTGCTGCTACAATTGTGTAAACCAAAGCATATTAAACAAAATTTTCAGAACAAGAAAGGAGAAACAATCGAAGAAATGAAGTTACAAATCGAAGCATGGTATCAAGGAGAAATATCCTAAGATGATCATGATGAAACAACCAACATATGCATCATGAAACTAGATGAAACAAGTGAGGTAAGACCTTTTAATTATCCTAACTATAATGACTTAAAAAATTCTTTGGATATGGTAACTGATGAATCACAGAAAGTCATTGATGAATACAATAAGATTGTTCAAGAGAAGAAAGATTGACATTTTCCAATAGAAGTAAATCAAATTGAAGTCCTTTTACTTGCGGATGAACTGGAGAAAGTAAAAATGTAGTTATACAATATCAAAAAATCTCCTTGTCATAGCTCTGTCAAATCTAACAGATTTACATTTAACTAAACAAGATCTCCTAATCAGATCTATATCTAACTCTCCTTATCACTCTTCTGAAACTTCTATTAAAATTACTTATTATATTTGTGGTGATCTTGGTCATAAATGGTTTAAGTGTATAACATATTCTTCTGAAAAGCGGATTTTAGGATCAAAAGTTACATCATCAAGGATCCAAAAATACTTTGGTACCCAAAATAAGCTAATCTTATTATTCTGCATGAGTGTCTAAGAAAAACTATAAAAAGGGGATGTGGGTACCTGATAGTGGATGCTCCAGAACA
The DNA here is from genome assembly GCA_032847665.1 of Solanum chilense. Classification (NCBI taxonomy): domain Eukaryota; kingdom Viridiplantae; phylum Streptophyta; class Magnoliopsida; order Solanales; family Solanaceae; genus Solanum; species Solanum chilense. The sequence continues at coordinate 67,717,580 of CM064971.1, read as the reverse complement.
TATTTCTAGGAAGAAAGAAAATTTCAAAACCATCAAGAATATCGATGGAGGGTTTGTAAGATTTGGAGACATTCTAAAAGAGAAGTAATCGGAGTTAAAAATATCACTCTCAGCTCATTATGCGATCTAGTTGAAGTGTATTTGATTGAAGGACTTAACTGAAACCTCCATTACATTAGTCAACTACGTGACGCCGGATTTCAAGTCACTTTCAATACAACAAGCTGCATTATCAAAAACATCCTGAGAAAAGGCTCACCCTCATCGGAGATCGAGTTAACAATATATATGTTTTAAATAATGTTAATTTTCTCTCACTTACTTGTCTTACTGTAGTCCAAGTGATCCTTGGCTATTGCATCGAAATTTTGGACACGCAAGCATACATGCTCTTGAGAAATTATCTAAACTTGAACTAGTCATTGGTCTGTTAAAATTAATTTTTCAGAAAAATCATATCACTGATGCATGTTAATTGAGTAAGGAAACTCACTCGTCCTTTAAAGGAAAGGATATTGTAAGTACCTTTAACCTATTCAGTTTCTTCATATTGATCTTTTTGGTCCTACTCGAACTGCCAATATTGGAGGTAAACGATATGTTTTTGCAATTGTTCATGATTTCTCTCACTTATAAAAATGAAGCCTTTGCTAACTTCGAAGTATTTTGTAGAAAAGTTCAAAAAGAGATGGATTATTTCATCACAATATCCACATCGATTATGGTGACGAATTTAAGAATAAAGCCTTTGAATATTTCTGTGCTCAAAATAGGTTCACCAAAATTTCTCTTCACCCAAATTGCCTCAGCAAAACAGAATGATATAAAGGAAAATTTGTTCATTACAAGATACAACAAGAATCATGCTACTAGATTGCAATCTCCCCGACCATTTTGAATAGAAGTTGTAAATACTGCTTGTACATTCTCAACAAGTGTCTCATCAGACCAACTGAGCTTAAAAACTAGCAGTCATATTAACCATGGTATTTCTATTCCTACTTCAAGCCTAGACTTTCTTTTTTTCCAGATAAGGTAACCTTAGAGAGTGTGATTATGTTCACAACAACATCGTTCTTGATTTAGGTGTTATAGAAGGTCCCAACTCTTGGTATGAATTAGTCCAGCCAGTGTTAGTAGGTAAGTTCATAAGTCAGATGATATGGTAAGAGTAACCCCATTCCATATCCAGTTCTACCGTCATTCGAGGACGATGATCCAAAGGGGGAGATAATGTAACATCCTGGAAAATTTTAAGTTAAGACTCGAGTCATACTTCGTTGTGAGTAAGATTTTTATCAAGTAATTCAAATTTTCTTATGCGTTAAGGTCAGTAGATGTAGCACGTTGAGTTTCAAAAATAACTAAAGAGAATTCATTTATGTCATTCATAAGTTTTTTAAGTTTTCGGTCAACTTTAAACGATCATAACTTTAAGTAGAAGATGAGTTAGGTGGCTCATAAGTTATAAAATGAAGGTTGTTGAATCTTCTTTCCAACGCCACCAATTTCACGTTAAATCCAAGTTACCTGATATAGTGCAGTGACGAATTAGGCGACGAGAAAACATTAAAAAGGTTTTTTTTTGTCCGTTCTACCTCTAAGAAAATCATAAACGGATTTTTTGACTAATTAAAGACTAAAAAACAATCAGATTTTCATCTTTTAATCCATCATTCTCTTCTCTCTTAACCCCTAAGGCAAAATCCTAAGAAAAAATCAAAGTAGAGAACTCCATTCAAGATGTTTTTCCATCTTTTTTAAAGATTCTTTCTCAAGGTAAGTCTTTCTTCAAGAATTCCATTCTTTCCAACTCAAATTCCTTCATACAATTATGAATCACTTGTGAAAATCATAATTCTTGTCTATAGATTTTCAAGAAACTATTTGAAGAAATTTCAAGAAAAGATTTTCTTGATTTTTCTCCTTCAAGTTAGAGTTTCAACGCTTCTAATCAAGTTCCTCTTCAAGATTATTCAATATTCTTCATGAACCTTGTTCTTCTAGGTATGTAAAGCTATCATAGTATTAGACTAGTTCGTCCTCATGTCCTACATCTACTTTCAAATCAGTAAAAGAGTGATCTAGGATTCTATTCCTAGATTTGATCAGTATTCTTGAGATGAGAAGTACCGTTGAGTTTTGAGTTTTTGAGTCCTTAAGTTATGAGTATTGAGTTTTTATATTTTTATTGAGATCATTGAGTTGATTTGTTCATGTCTATAATTCAACATAAATCGTATATTGAGTCATTAATTTTGAGAAGTTTTTAAAGTGAACACTTGAGTTCTTAAACTGAGTTTTGAAAAAGTAAAGATGAATTTTGAGAGAAGAGTTTTTAGAAATATGATTAGTATGACATTCGAGTATGTCATCAATGTATGCGCAGTATGGTATCTAGATATAACATCAAAATTTATACAGTATGACTTCCAGAGTCATTAATGATCATACTATAATGTAATTTTGATATGTTCTGAGAAAGAATTTTCAAGTATGAGTTGAATAAGAGTATAAAAGGACTATGTATTTCTAGATGTATTAATTTTTACATTGATAAAAGAAAAACTGAGATTCTAAATGAGTTATTAGTTTAAAAGATATTTCAAGACTAGTACCTCTTTTAAGTGGGCAATTTGAGCATTATCTCAAACAAAATCAGAAGAAGATTTATGTTTTTAAACATATGTGCATGAGTGTATATATTGTTTGGACCAGTATTGAGCACCGATATGAGGATGAGTTCAGACAACTCAAAATCTTCATAAATCATGTTTGTCAACATAGGTAGGGTCATACTTTTAGATGATTCCTTAAATACATCAAATACCTCCTGAACTTGGCAACAAAACTCACTTTAGTACTTTAACTATACGGACGTTTAAATACCCCTTTAACATCTTTGAACTATATTAAATACAACCCTGAGAGTGGTATACCACTCTCACCCGCCAAAACGTAGCAATGTAAGCACCACGTCACAGCCATGTAAGCACCAAAGTCATTATTTCTAAACTTTTTTTACTTATTCACCGTTTTCTTAAACTCATTACACTAATCAATTAATTAAAAATACATTCTAAAATCAAAAGTGTCACATCTTCTTCAACCCCTTCTCTTCTACCCCCCCCCCCTTTTTTTATTTCTTGATTTTCACCATTTTCAACCTTCACTAGCTTCTTTTTTTTCCGAATTTTCATCTTTCAATGGTTATTTTCTTCTTCAACATTCATCAAATACTTACTTTTTCTTCTTCGAACCATCTCTCTTCAACAAATTTTTTCATTGGAGAATAATATTTTTTTTAAAATTATTTTTTTCTTAACAACTTAAATGAAAAATGAAGATTGTGTAAAAAAGTTGATAGACCCACATTTTTTTGCATCACAACTAATAGAATTCAAAATGGGTTACTTGAAATTCAAGAAAGTTTGCATTCAATAAATATGAATTGGATCTTGAATTTTTGTGATTAATGAAGGAAGTGTGATATGAATGATGAAGATGAAGGGAAAAAATTTATATGAAAGAAGAAATGTATAAGGAGTGCTTCAACGGGAAAGAAGACATTTGGGGAAGACAACAAAATAAATAGAGAACAAAAAAAATAAATATTTTTTAAAAATAATTGAACCCACAAATTCCATTTACTTCTAAAAAAGAAATTTCACATTCTTTTAACTTTAACTTGTAAAAAAATTAAAAAAATATTAGTCAAGTATTGGTTAGTAAAAAAATGTCATATGCATGATTTTACCTTTCAATTTTTTTTTATTATTTCACGCGCTTTGAGGAGAATGACTACATTCACTTTGCCACATCAGCTCTTAGGGTGGTATTTAATAAGTTCAGAATTGTTAAGGGGAGTATTTAAACACTCGTAAAGTTAAAGTACTAAAGTGAATTTTGTTGCCAAGTTCAAGGGGGGATTTGATGTATTTCCCTTTTTTTTTAAGCGTAACTTAGTGGATCCATTTAGTTGGGGTGTCTTATATCCTGGTAAGGTATCATCACATATCTCATAGTGATAGTTGTCAATTAGAATATCTAAAATAGAGTTAAAAGTGTATTTTTTATTATATTATTTAATATGTTGAGTTTAGTGATGTGTAAGTATTTTTATAAAGTTTTAATGATTTCACGTATTTATTTATTTACATTAGTTGAGTATATCTACATCTTTTGCAGTCCTTTCATTGAGTTATTTTTTATTCAACTAATTTACATACTCGTACATTCAATGTACTGATGTCATTCGACCTGCATTTTTAGTGATGCAAATACTAGTTCTTAAGATCCTGAACAAGAGTTTGATGAGATCACTTCATCTGCTTGTCAGCTTTCGAGTGAGGTTTCCTTACTTCTAAAGGACACTGAGTTTATGAGTTGTTAGTAGTAGCTCTTTTGAGGAGCCGTAGGTCTTGTCTCAACACTCATCTTTATATAGTAGAGGCTTCATAGATAGAGAGTTTTGAACAGTCTTTCAGTTTTAGATATTTGATTTAAAACTTATGTTTCATACTTAATATATTAGTGAGTTATGAGGTTTAGTAAACTTTCAAATGTTTTTTTTCGGTTTGATGCTTATGTATGCTAAAGTTAGTGTTCCGCTTGTAGTCAGCCAAGATGAGGTTCGCTTGGGACCAACAATGGTTCTTGAGTGCCGACAATGTCCAAGGTGTAGGCTCGGATCGTGACATCATTGCATCCACTACAAGAGAATATATCTCATTTAATAATGTCAGGACTTTTGCGGAAATCATTTTATGCCCTAAGGCACATACTGTACTTTATATCTTACAATTATACTTTCGCACAATGATTCATAGTACCCCACTGACATTATATCTTGATCCATGGACTATAATTTTAAAACATCACTTTTCAAAGTGAAACATAATACATTTAAATTGTGCATTTTATTTATCCTATCATTTATCTGTCCACACCATATGAAATATTCAAATTCAAGATCCCCGTCATCGTCTACGATATTGAGCGCTACTTTATATAAAAGATACCGTCGATGTTCTTTTGACTCGATTTCAATACGACATAACTTATCAAGATTTCTTCATATTTCATTATTTTAGGTACCTAAACCTTTATCAATGTTTAATGAAATATTATGCCGTCGTGCAAACACTTGCCACATTATCATGACCATCTTGATCATTTACTCTTCTCTTTTCTTAAATAGCTTTTCGTTTGGAATCGATTGATCTATTTCGCTTCAAGCGTATCATAAACTCTGTCTTTTAAAGTCTTTTATTGGAGTATTTGCAGTCGAATTATAAAGAAGGACCAACAAATTCATATGACAATTAATTTGCAACATTATGCAAATGAATTATCTCTTGAACTTCAAGTTTATATTATTTTTAAAAAAGTGAGGATCTAGATAATTCATCACATAATTTTAAGTTGTCAATCATCTCTCTCCCTAATGTTAGAAAAACTAGAATTCACCCAACCTCATTTGGAGGTCCATCTTATGCACAGTGAAGCATTAAATCAGACACAACATATTCAAACTTTAGATGAAAATTATTTAGTTTCTGACTCTAAATCAATTATGATGGGGAAACCTTGTTGACTTGATGCATACATGTGTTGCTCATAGAAGTGAGTGATTTCATATATCCAACCCATAATGATTTATCAATCAATATTGTTTCAGAATGATCGAGCATTCATGATACTTATCACAAGCTACATTTTCTTCAAGGAATGAAATAGTCATTTATATGTGCTTCATAAATTTGCATTATAAGCATATTGTCATGCCTTTGCATAACCCACCTCATCATCACTTTGAAAGGTCAAGTGTACTACTACTTTGTCTACCTTTCTTTTGATGGAGAATATTCATATATTTATCAAATTATTAGGTGGCACAACGACGACTGATTTAATGACTTTTCATACCATTATGATGATAAAAATTACCTTCATATTTTCAAGGACTATTTGGAGAACCCATAGCGTTCTTCCTATTATAATTACCACAATAATAAACTATTGTCATTTTGTCCATCAATGCACTTATTCATATATCAATTCATATGATAGAGTGGAGTAATTGGACTGATTTCAAACTTATCAGTATTACTACCACATTCGCTTTAGGGAATGGTGCAAATTCAATGGGATAGACTTCATGATTTTTCATCAAAGTCTTAGTCATCTTTGTATCATCACAATGGTGCACTGAGACTTAAACTCAATGTCTTAACCATATAAGACATATTAGGCCATAAATCTATGAGACTCGAACCAAATTCTTATCATTAACGTGCATCAAAATTCAAATTGATGTCTATCCTGTTGGTGCGATAAAACATGAATCTACCGTCTTACCCTCAAACATTTTCATTATGGTGCATGCGAACTTTACCTGATTCTTACCCTTATGGTGTGATGATACTTGAATCCACGTCTTACCCTCAACCAACGCTATAATCGACTGAAGTACAATATGAATCACCCTTTGAGTCTTTCAAAATATTGAAATAAAATTCACAAAATATAATCAAAATAATGTTCAAACTCATGCTACAAAAACTTTATACCTTCTTCCATTTAACGAACTATGTGGAGTAGAGAATATTCAGCCAATAGTATGTGCCCGATTTTATGCATATAATACCTTGATCGTAGCAATTATCAATTTTTCTTCTGATTCTCAAAACAAGATCAACTAGAACATGAACTAAAGAAAAACTAAAACTCAACCTCAATTGGCTATAGTCTTGTGATGATAACGTATTATAATATTTGAATAATATACTACAAGAAATATATACAAAGATATGGGGAGTAGAATGTAGAGATCATCTTATTCAAATGTATTCATGTCTCATGTGTGTCTCACAACGGTGAATGGACCCTATTTATAGGTTGAGAAATCACTTTAAAAGTCATCATATTAAGTACCATATTAAATAGATACATTCTTATCCAAAAAGGTTCATAGAATCTAGAGAATACATATAAATGATAAGTACATAAGTTTATGGATAAACTCAATGGACAATCCACTTAGAGTTCGTTTGGATTGACTTAAAAAATGTAGCTTTTAAAAAAAATACTTTAAAGTGCTGAAACTTATTTTTAAAATAAGTAATTATGTGTTTGGATAAAAGTGTTGCAGTTGAAAAAAAGTTGTTGATGTGTTTGGTAAATAAGTGTTGTTAAACACTTTTTTTAATCAAACTGTCTGAAATACCCTTAAAGATGTTAACATGATAAAAAGTTGATTAATTTAAGGTTTTTATACTTAAAAAAATTAAATCAAAATTAATTTATATTTTACATCCATAAGTAATAATATTTTCTATCATTCACATATTTCCTTATCATCACAAATTATTTATAAGAGGAACACAAATTTATTATTTAAGTTAATCTTGTATATGCAACTTAATAATAATAATAATAATAATAATAACAACAACAAAAACTACAACAACAACAACAACAACTACAACAACAACAAGAACAACAACAACAACAACAACAACAAAAACAACAATAATAATAATAATAATAATAAATAATACAATAATAATAATAATAATAAATGTAATAATAATTAGAAAAAGGGGAATAATAATAATAATAAATAATAATAATCATAATAATAACAACAATAAATAAATAATAATAATAATAATAATAATAATAATAATAATAAATATAATAATAAATATAAATAATAAATAATAACAATAAATATAATAATAAAATAATAATAAATATAAATAATAATAAATATAATAATAAAAATAAAAATAATAATAAACAATAATAATGATAATAAATAATAATAATAAATATAAATAAATAAATAAATAATGATAATATTAATAAATATAACAATATAAATATAAATAATAATATAATAATAATAAATATAATAATAATAATAATAATAATAATAAAAATAAAGAATTAAGGGCAAAAATGTAATATACTTTGTCAACATAAAATGACTTTTAAATTGAAAATAAAAGCACCTCTTACCTAGCTTTTAACTTTTGGCTTAAAATAAGTTATTTTTGGCTTAAAATAAATCACTTTGATAATTGTCAAACAATCTAATAAGTCAAGAGTTGACTTTTAAATGACCATCTTTTAAGTCCATCCAAACAGGCTCTTAGTCCAGCAAATTTATAACAACTTCTTAAATATAAGAATAGAAAACTTCATTTTATTAACATATAGAGCCGTCAATATGAGCTAGGCCTGTTGGGCCAGCCAGGCCTAACCAGGAATTAATAGAGATGGGCTACGATTTTTGCAGCCCATTTGAGAAAGGACTTTTTAGCCCAGCCTGAATAAACCTGCTGATTTGTGGGGCTTGAAAAATATCGGTAGGGCCAGCCGGTGGGCAATAAAAATTAATGAAAAAATATAATATGATATTAAAATTTAAAATTAAAGAGAGTCCAAACTTAAAACAATTAGGTTAATATTTCTACTTAGATATTTATACTATTACTTAAAAAAGAAACTTAATAAATATTATAAAGATAATTTTATTTGTGGATTTGATTAAGTAGTAACATTAACATCATGTAATATAGTTTTTGTCTATATTTATGATAATATTTTAAAATTATATTTTATAATTTATTTTAATAATTCTAAAATTATATAATTTTTAAAAAATTGGACTGACCCGGCAAGCCTATAGCCCACGTACTTGTGGGTTGGGCCGACCGTTTTTTGGCCCACACAAAAAATGGGCTAGCCCGGCCTGACTCGTAAAATATCAAAGCATATATGGGTTAACCTGAATGGGGGTGAGGTAGCCCATGTTGACAGCTCTACTAACATATGAATTATTAATAGTATAAATTATAGGAACCACATATTATAAATACAAAATGACCATTTATCCCTTTAAGAATTGAATTACTAAAAATCCCTTAAAAAGCAAAGAAGCGGGATACATCACTCTGGCACGTGATACATAAGATCTGATACATCATAGTTAAAGGCTGCTGCGATTAATTAGGGTTAATTAACGTGATTTCTGTTATTCTTAACTGAAATCACGTAATTAATGGTCATCAGATTGTGTAACGGATTAGTAGGGATACATCACTCTGGCATCTGATACATCACTCTGGCACGGGATACATATTAACTGATACATCATAATTAAAAGGCTGCTGCGATTAATTAGGATTAATTAACGTGATTCCTGTTATTCTTAACTGAAATCACGTAATTAATGGTCATCAGATTGTATAACTGATTAGTAAATTCAAATTTTAAATCAGATTAGCTTCATAATTCAAAAATATTCTTGTAAAGGTTGATCTGCATACTAAGAATTCAAAAAAAAAAAGGTTTTGAAGATGAATATCTCAATTCTGCTGCGGCATTCTGGAATTTGGGTAAGCGATATTAATTATGAAGGTTACAAAGTTGATGGAATTGTTGTTGGCCATTCTATTTCGTTTGTGAATCTGAAAACGTTGATTTTAGCAGAGCTTGAGATCGACAATGTTACAAAGGATATTGAAATACGATACATTATCGAGGGAAGCTCATGTCCGTTGAAAATAAAAAACGACATGGGTGTGAAACTTTATTTCGAAGTGAAAAAGAATGCAACTGGAATTGGCATGTATCCGCTTTGTATTGATACAACTGATAAAATTGTTGGGGATATACGTAGTTTTGATTGTTCATCAGGTGAAGTCGTATGCGTGGAAGGTACCGAAAGAGATACTGAAGCTCTTGCTCTGGTCGAGTCTAGAATTTGTGACATTGATTATATTCCAGAATTAAATGTTACGAATTACATAACTGATTCCAATAGTACTGAAGTGAAGACTGGGTTGTTGTATAAGGACAAAGATACACTCGTTGCTGTAATGGCTAAATATAAAATAAAGAACAACTTCAATTTTCGAGTGAAAAGATCGGATAAGAAAAGGTATTTCAATGCTGACTCAATGATCTGTTTGTTTTTCTCTGTTTATATTTCTTTATATTGTATCTGATACATAATTCAAAACAGTCTATATCTTGTTGTTATATTTATAGCATTGCTTTTCTTATATGAATTAAACCACTTAAAAATTTTGGACAGCTATGTGTTGGTTTGCTTCAGCGACCAATGTGGATGGACATTAAAATCATCTTGCAGAAAAAAATCTGATGTATTCAAAGTGAGATATTTCAATAGTGAACATACTTGTCCGATGCGCGATAGGATACTAACAAAAGTACAAGCAACAATTGGATTTATTAGTGGTGTGACTGCCCCTAAATTGGTAAATCATAAAAGAATCCATACACCTCGGGATGTAATTGAAGATATTAGAGAATTGTATGGGGTTGAGATATCGTACCAACAAGCATGGCGTGCTAGAGAACGTGCACTAGAAATGCTCAAGGGTAAGCCATCAGAAGGATATAAACAGATGCCGAGATACATATGGATGCTAAATAAAGTGTATCCAAATTCATATATAAGGATGCAAAAGACGGAAGATAATAAATTCATGTATCTGTTCATAGCCCTAAGACCGTTGATAAGAGGGTTCGACTACTGCAGGCCTGTAGTTGTAGTGGACGCTGCACATCTTGGCGGGGCTTACAAGGGTACTTTTGTATCAGCAAGCACACTCGATGGTGCAGGTATGAGTGTTATAATTCTGATGTAATGTATAACTTATATTATATTAGTGTAAACATTGTGTATCGAGAAATTAAATGTGATATTCTTTGTAATTAGGATGCATATTGCCATTGGCATATGGTGTTGTAGACACTGAAAATGACTGTTCGTGGACATGGTTCTTCGAAAATTTCAAAAATGCATTTGGTGAGCGTGAAAACATGTGTATTGTATCGGATAGAAATGAAAGTATCATAAAGAGTGTAAGCATTGTATACCCAAACGTACCTCATTGTGCATGCATATGGCATCTGTGGAAGAATGTATGTTCAAGCTTCAAAAGGAGTAAAAAAACACTAAGTGATATATTTTACTCAATGGCAAAAGCATACAGAAAGGAAGATTTTGATAAATTAATGGCTAAGGTTGTGAAGGTTGATCATAGGGTGAAGGATTACCTTGAAGAAGCTGGTTATGAGAAGTGGTCAAGAGTTCATTCAACCATAAACAGAGGTAGAATGATGACTTCGAACATCGCTGAGTGTATCAATGGATGCCTTGTCGATGCACGTAAGTTAACTATAATAGACTTCTTGGAGGAAGCTAGACTTTTATTTGGTAGTTGGAACTATAAAAATAGAGAAATAGCGTCATATACAAAGGACACATTGGGCCGAAGATTTGAGGAGATATTGATTGTAAACGCATCTAAAAGTTCAAAGATGAAGGTATTTATCAATTTCATTGACCTTCTGTTTTATGTATAAGATACAAAGTAATTTTCAATGTTAATTGTTTTTTTTAAAAATGATATATAAATTGAATATTACGTAATGTATCACTAACTTCTTAAATTTGTAGGTTGTTCCATCATCTGAATATATTTTCACAGTTCATGGAGCCGGAAAAAGATACATTGTATGCATTGAGAGGAAAACTTGCACATGTGGAAGGTTTCAACATGATGAGATACCTTGCGCACACGCAATTGCAGTTTTGAAGCACAAGAATGTTACCAATTTGCAGCCATATTGCTCTGATTACTACAAGCCGTATGCATTAGAAAAAATGTACGAGGTTGTAATGGTTCCAATGCCAGATAAGGAGGATTGGAACGTTCCAGAATATGTTTTAGATGAAATTGTCCGGCCACCTAGGTACAGAAGGTTGGCTGGACGACCAAGAAAGCGAAGAAAGAAAAATGCGGATGAGAAAATAACACTGAACAATAATTGTTGTGGGCAGTGTGGACAAGAAGGACATAACAGGAGAACATGTACTTTCTTCCCGAAAGAGGATTGAAAGAATGTTTTAAAATAGGACATTAGTGTTCATGGTACTTCTATCTATTTTTTTCTTTATAATTTTGACTAAATAAAGTGTATTGGTTACACAACTTAATTTGATGTTCAAATATATGACTTTGCAGTTTAATTATGTGCCAAATTTAAACTCCAAATTTTATAAATAAATAGATTCAACAGTGGTGCGTTTCCAATGTAACAGTAATGATATAGGAGTTTGCTTGTGTATGTGATGTATCATATACATGAATATTATTGAAAAGATGTTATGTGTTCCGTGTATATTGTATTTTGAGATATTCAAGTGTACAAAAAATTGATTTGTTCAATTGTTTACTATATGATTCGTGTATACATACTTATGAGTTATAAATTTGATATATTATATTCAACAGTGTTTGGGTTTCAGTTTTACAGTAATTCAAGCTGAGCTTATTCGTAACAAGTTATGTATCAGATACATTCATTTTAGTGAAAAATATGTTATATTTTTCATGTATACTCCATCATGAGTTATTCTAGTGTCCCAAAACTTGACTTGTTCAAATGTGTACGACATGTTTAGTGTGTACAGCCTTATGAAATGTAATTTTGATATAGTACATTCTAGTGGTGTGTTTCACTGTAATAGTAATCAGGGTTAAGTTTGTTTATGTATATGATGTATCATATACATTCATATAATTCAAGTTGCTAAATATATAACTGCAATATTTTTTCAAGTATATATTATACTTATGTATCATATACATCATTTGTATAAAGTGAAAAAAAACTTAATAATGTATCATACACATTAGAACTTAAGTGTAATATACTTCATTTTGTAAATTAGCTGTCAAAATTACTTAAAATGAAACACTAAAAAATTTGTGAAGCAACAACTGTTTCTAAAACAATAACTTGAAAAAATATAACATTCATAACTAATAAAATATTGTAATACCAATAAGCTTTTAGAAAAACACAAAAGATAATTGTCTTCAACACAAAGCAACATATAAACTTGTTCATCCTGTCCTAGCTAATTACTAATCTACGTTAACAATGTCATCTTCAGTTGGTGTTGTGAATTGACTCTTAGGCTTTGGTGGATCGTCATTGTCACTTATGTATCCACCATTGACCTTGTCACTGCCGTATCTCCATAACAATGCAGCATATCTATTGCGTAGGTAATTTGCAAGATGTCCATCAGTATCAGGTGGTATAACAAGTTGGTCACTCAAAAACTCTGCAAATGTAGCTACGTATAACCCGCAGTCCCTACAATAAAATAAGTAATATAAATTTGTAAAATAGCTTACACATATATTGTAGACCAGAATTGAAAATACTTACAGGCTATCGTCTTCTTGTTGCATGATACCTTCAGCATATTCAATGTTGAAAGGAATATGTGACTCTAAAGGTACACCTGTTTGTTTGTCCTTGTATGCATCAAGAACTGACCAGTTTGTCCGCTCATTGTTTTCAAAGAAACCACTGTCAATCAGGTAAGAAGGTAACATCCTTGACAATTTTTTTATCTCGTCAGAATATACACGTTTCCTTGTGCCCAGAGAAGAGTCATACACGCGTATTACCCTCTTATTCAATTCAACCACAGCTAATACCCAATGAAAATCTCCATCATAATTGATTGGAATATAAACATCATCCACCAGATGCCATGGTAACCCAGCTGGTATTGAAAACCCTTTCATTACGTTGATTATTGACCTCTCATGTACTGATACAGCTCTTGCACGATCAATGTGTTCTTGGGTACTAATATCATCATCAGCCTCATTGTTATAATACCTGTCATGGGTATTGTTGATATGTGTGCTGAACAAACAATTGACTGTTGTGTATCTGTATTGATCCATGCTTCGAAGTTTTGATTTTTTACGAAGGTAGTAAAAAATAACATCGATGTGCTGCAAATAAAAGATAAAAATAATTATGCATTTGAAAACATTTATTTAAAAAAAAAAAACTGGTTGCTGGAAGTGATATTTGATTTTGATATGTATATATAACATATGAACACAATGTATCATATACATCATTATACAAGCATCTATTTGCCTGATCAGTCCAACAGTTCTTAGGCTGAGACATGGCATAAAACCAATTCTTATTTGTCGGAAAAGCAACGACATAATCCATCATTTCAAAACCCAATGAAGATGCTTTTGATTTGTATTTATCTTCTGATGGTTTCCTGTAGCATTAAGCGTAATGAAAATATGTTATTCAAAATTGTAACAATAGCTGGAATTTGAAAATTTATCAGATTCAGAAAAATTATATAAAACTTACTCTTTTGAATGAGCTTTAAGAAGCCCTGCAGTAACCCACTCAATAAACTCATCAATCAGATATGAAGGGGCTTGGTTTGTAATCTCACATCCTTGAAATGGAAAATTTGGACGCATTACATCAGTCATGACCGCTTTTCCTTTTTCACTTGATCCAAATGAAGTTAAATAAGGGGATTTGCAGTTTCTCGAAGGCATCCGGATACGTGCATGAGGAGTATTTATTTCGCTTCGAACAACAATATCTGTGATTGGAATATCAATTGGTAATTGACTGTCCGAAAGCAAACTTTGATTTTTGGTAAACTCCTGTTGATTTGCATTAGTAGGCAGACTTCCTAGCTCAGCAATAAGCGTATTCATGGCTTCTCATGTATCCGGAGATATTGAACCAGATGGTGTAGAATCCTACATGGTTTACACTGATAAGTAAAAATATATTGATAGACATGTGATATTGATATGATACATGAAGATTAAATTACCGATGTATCTTCGTTCATTGTTCCTTCAAATAAATGATGAGGCGTTTGTGCTGATGGAGCATCCTGAATAACAAATGTACTGATCAATTTATGATACCTTAAACATCAAATAATTGTACACAAAATGATTTTTAATGTATCAAGGACAGGTAACAGCAAACTACGAATTGTATAGATGAGACAAACAAATTTAACTAGTCACATGGATATGTATCTTGCAATGGAATGTATCACGTACACATTAAATACAAAAGTTTAGTACAATACACAGTAACTTGGAAAATACATATGTGAACATTACAATACATGTATCAAATTAATCCAATTAAACTGTAATGTATCATAATTATCAAATAAAGCAGCAATGTATCATAATAATATAATTAAAATTAAACGAATAATTACCTTGCTGTGTTCACATGTTTGATCAGTATGATGAGTATCTGAATTTAGGGATTGAAGTTCTGAAACGTCCTTCATTACTTGATGATTCTTCAACGTATCTTCATTCTTTATTTCGTAAAGAAAATTAAGTTAATGATAAATTATAGAATTTTATGTACAAATTTAATAAAGTAAATTAAACGTGATTGTCAACATCAAGTTCCATTTGTATCGGAGAGGTAGCTTGGTGTCCATCATTGCCTTCTTCATCGGAAACTTCAACCATGTTTGGTGTAGACTTGCCGCCCATATCCTTCATTAAATGAATTTGTAACATAATGACCTATGAAATTTGAAAAACACAACGAAAATACACATCAAAATACATTACCTTTGATTGTTGGCCATCATCCCTATTCTTAGAATTCATCACCTCAATGTGATTAGCCTTTATCAAATTCACAAGATACTCAAATTTGCTGTCGACCTATTGAAAAAAAATTACAGATTCAAATTTATATTTAAGAATTAACATTAACAAATAAATATCGTTACTTACGTATTCCTTCATATGTTGTTTCAGTTCTTCAATATCAGGAAATACAGACTTATCTTTGTGATACATGGGCAGAAGATACATTAGCAGGTGGGGTATGTTCTTCAGCTGGCATTGAGAATGACTGATTTAATTGCGGCTTTGACTGCTTTGACAGATTTTTCGAACCCTTTGTTTTAGGTGTATCAGTATTCTTTCTCCTCTTGGATGGTGGTTGAGATGATGTATCAGATACACGAGATGATCTTCTCAATAAATGATCAGGAGGGCTTGTTGAAAAATCCTCAAAACCTGACTTATCTTTAGTATGCACTTTTTTTGCACCAACATGTGGCGTAGATACTTCATTTCTGTTGACCTCTTGACTATCGGGTAAATCAAGGGATTCCACCTCATCTTGCGTTGGTGCAATGTTTGAACAAGTATTCTGCAATTAAAATGTTTAAATGTTATAACGATGTTTTATATAAAAAAAAACAATTATTTACAACAAATATTATAAAGCTTATTGATACAATATTAAAAGATAATTTAAAATTAATGTTACCTCGGAGAAAATGCTAGTCATTAACTTTTCATATTTTGGCTTTTCAGCCACCACTGTCCAATTACATAACCTCGGAATACCATTCGCCACTTTAACAGCAATGTCTGGACTTAGAGTAGATGCACATTCATAAATCCAAACGTTGAGTGCATAAGGCATACCAAATAAGCGATACATCTGTTTGCTTTGGTTGAAGTCTTGCCTGAGTGATGTAATCAGCTTATTAAATGCAATCTGACCCCAAGGATATATTTCATACCTACCATCTTCGACCATTAGAAATTCTTCTATACGTATGAATGTCTCACCAAAATGGCATAACAAGAAAGTATTGATGAAGTATATTATTGCCATTTCCACCGATTCTTGTGTGGTCTCCCAATACCCCATTGCAAAACGCTGCATCAATCGACTTTTGGTTATACCATTTGGGACAATTCGGGAAATATTTTTGTAATAACCGGCTCGGAGTGGAATTAGGATACGAAAATTCCTTAACATCTCCTTTGCATTTTAGGCCAGTTACAATGGCAAATTCTTTCATTCCAAACACCAATACATTCCCATTTGTATGCCGAACATGCAGAACATCTTTATTTTCATGTCCCACTTCCAACAACAACAAACATTTGGTAATCTGACCCTGGAAATTACATTTTGGAATTTTCAAATATGGTCCAAAAATTGTTTCCTTAAACAGTGCAACGCCTTCGTCTTTTATAGATAATTTGATTTTATTCACAAAATCAAAATTGAAAGTAGCCCCAAACCTCAATGGATGCGCCGGAATTTTTTTAATAACATAATGCATGCCCTGTTTATACAAAAAATAAAATAACATAATTCATGCACTGCATTATATGAATGTATATGATACATCATAATCATATTACAAATTACATAAACTTTATAAGATGTATATGATACATTCTATAACTGGCACCTATTATATTCTATAACAACCATCATATTCAGTTTTAATTATGATACTTTAAAGTTAAAATTATAAGAAATATGTATCATAATATGTATATGGTACATCTAATTAACTGAACTTATAAACATTGTAAAATATACTTGGTGTATCTGATACATCCCACAACTGTACCACACAGTTTTATTTTACTAATAACAACCCACAAATTATTACCATATTATAGACCTTAAAACTGAAAACCACATAATGCTTTTAGGATGTATATGATACATTCTATAACTAGCACCTATTATATTCTATAACAACCATCATATTCAATTTTAATTGAATGTATATGATACATTAAAGTTAAAATTATAAGACATAGGAATCATAATATGTATATGATACATCTGATAAACTGAACTTCTAAACATTGTAAATAGGCATGGTGTATCTGATACATCACACAACTGTACCACACAGTTTTATTTTACTAATAACAACCCACAAAATTATTACCATATTATAGACCTTAAAACTGAAAACAACATAATGCTTTTACTAATCGAAATTTTACTGAAGAATCTTAAAATTTTACAGACAGTGTGCTTTCAGTGATACACAATTCAAAATTATTGACAAAAATTATGAATCTGATACACACTATAAAATGTACAGAAACATGTTGGTTGTACTTTAATTTGAATGTATCAATCTTCATTGTTAATTACAGTTTACAAACACATACAACAGTTTACACTTAGGGTATTATAAACAAAAAAAACAAAATTATGAATTTTAAACTTTTCTTGGCCTTTTTTTCTTGATTTCTTCAGTCTTCTTCTTTGGCTCATCATTGTTGTTCTTCATCAACAATGGGTCATGCAATCGCTTAGATCTATTCTCAGCCCACAGCTCATCATCAGAATCATACACACGTTTGGAATTACCACACTCTTCCATGATATTTGTAAACTAACACGATGAATTGAATGAATGAGAAAATCTATTTAGATGGAAAGATAGACCTACAAAATAACAAATAGATTTGGATGAAAATTTGAAGGGAATTCAAAATTTACCTGCAAGTGGAATGTGGAATTAAAAGTAGAAAAGGAATAAAAATTAGTAAACTCACACGATGAATAGACTGAAGGAGAAAATTTGGTAGATGGAAAGAGAGTCCTAGAATATCAAATAGATATGGATGAAATTTGAACTGGAATTCAAAATTAACCTGCAAACGTAAACGTGTGGAATAAGGGGATTAAAAGTAGACAATTATACACCTACAATGTAAGGAACTAAAAAGGAAAAGAATAAAAATTAATATGGTAAATTTTAATTGGGGATGTTAATGGGGAAGTGGGTAGCTTAAAAATAGGATTTAGTTTTTGGTAAAGTAAAACTTGCCAATTGGGTGAAAAAAAGGTAAAAAATCTTAATGTATCTTTTATATTTTTTTAAATTGGGGGAATAAGGGATTTTTGAAAATTTTAAAATAAGTTGAGATAAATGGTTATTAAGATAATTAAAGTAGTGTATTTAAGTAATTTTTCCTTATTAATAACTAGTGTACTTAGCCGCGCTTCACGTGGTTATGAAAAAAACTAAAATAAAATTACATCTCTATATCAATAATTACTTTAATAAAAAGAATTTTTGTTAATCGCATAATTTTATAGAAGAGAAGCTATGAAAAATATTTAGATGAAAGATGAAATTTATTAAGAAATCAATATATGTGAACTTCGAAAATTTAAATATTAAAAATATATTTCATAAAGAAAAATGGAAGGTAATAAGAATTGGGTATATTAGAACTATTTAAATGTAAACTTGTGATCATTTTTTTCTTTTTTATTTGAGATTTTCTTAGTATAATGTATATATAATTATGTAAACTTGAAATCTGATCGTTCTTTTATACTTATTTGTTATCTTTTTAATTATATATTTAGTAATTTTGGGTTTTTGTCTAACTCGGACTGCTATTAATAGTTAGTATTCATGATTATATAGTTAGCCAACAATATTCTAAATCATTATCCACAATTACTATTACTTGTTCTCGTCATCACCTAATAATCACATGTTTTAATTATTTTTATTATTGTACAATGTTAGATTAATTTAATATTTGTATTAATAACTTTTTAATGAGTAATTAAATTTTAAATAAAAAAAAGTTTAACAATCTTAATTAGCTAAAATTTCATATATTATTATTATTATATCCAATTATTTTTGGGACAACTTATATTGAAAAAAAATGTAAAATCTAAAAATAACATAAAAGAGAACAAAAGAGAGAATTAACTACGCAAAAAAAGATTCAAGAAAATGACACATACAAAATTCCTATTTCTTTTAATTTTATTTGGGTTAAACACAAAATATTAAAAAGTATATTTCACATTTTAAATAAATATTACATTTAATATAATAAATTACTAAGATTAAAAAGTCACGGTAATTAAGTGGATTAATAATATGACTTTGAACTTTTGTAACATAATAAGAGTAATTTGTACATTATTACACTAATAAAGAACATTAATTATAGAAAATGAAAAGACAAACAAATTAGAGTTATTGAGACAAATATTTTATTATAAGTA
The DNA here is from genome assembly GCA_032847665.1 of Solanum chilense. Taxonomy (NCBI): domain Eukaryota; kingdom Viridiplantae; phylum Streptophyta; class Magnoliopsida; order Solanales; family Solanaceae; genus Solanum; species Solanum chilense. Next base: position 67,697,819 of record CM064971.1, on the reverse strand, counting down.
AATAGAAAGATAGAAAATCAACTACATATTAAAAAAATATAAATTAATCACAATTTTGAAATAACTTTTGAACTCCCGAAAAATAACATTATGAAAATATAAAGACTTATTAATAAACAACTTGAAATCTTTTATTAAAAAAATAAAAATTAAGAATTGCAATTTTGAATATTAATAAATAATTTATTTTTAATAAAATCATGTTTATTTTAAAAATTATAAATTAACTTTACATTTTTATGTTCTATTATTTTTGTTAATAAAAATATTTTCACCGGACTATGAAAGTATATGTACGTATTTCTTTAAGTAGCATATCGATATCATTTACTCATTTTCTACTTCTATGTTTAAAATATTATACGCCACAAACACAATAAACTAATATTATCAATAAAAAAGTGAGAGATGAATTTACCTGAACAAATAATTATTTTTGAAGAGTGTTTCATTATAATATAATTCAATTGTCTAAGAATCATATAGAGGTCTAAAGAGAATAAATTAAATATTTTTCTTTAAAAACTCAGAATTTCAATCTTCATGAACACAAACATATAATATTAAATGTATGATTCAACAAAGAAAGAGTTGTAATTACATCAGACATATCAAATTATTTTTTCTTGTAAACTCAAATTATGCAAGAATGTCTAACTATTTTCATTATATATATATTTCCTATAATCGGCAAATCTTGAATAAATAAGTTAAAAAATTATCTACCAAAAGAAGAAAAAGATAAAGAATAAGGAGAAAATTACATTTAAACACGTATAATCATTTTTTACAAAACATAAATAATTCAAAAGGAAATAATATAATAGAAACATTACTTGTTAAGAACCTAAAAAATAAAGAATAATCACTATATAATTCAAAATTCATTAATCTCCATCTCCTGGATATTTTCGTTTCATCCTATATACAAGAGTCAAGAAAAATAATAACAGATAAATTATTAATCCTAAAATGAATCTTAAAGTTAACAAAATAAAATATTATATCTCATTAAAAATTAAGGGAAAATTACATTTAATCATAAATTTTCCTACATAATCATTTTTGACAAATAATCAATATATATGTGTAGCTCACAATCCATTAATCTTCATCGCTTGATGTTATTATTTCATCCTATATACAAAAGTCAAGAAAAATAATAACAAATACAATATTAGTCATATAATGAATCTCAAAGATAACAAAACAAAATAATTTATCTAGAACAAATAAAAATATACTGACATATTAACCTTACTTGCTAATTAAAAGTAATATATGAAATAATATTTGAAAAAATGATGCACCTCAAAGCTTACAAATATTGTAACATGTCTTTCACTAATTCTCTAACCAAAGATGACTACAAAATAAAACACAATTTTAGTATGATTTTATAGTGTTAATGTAACCTTTCACATTAAATAATTAGAAGTTATGAATATGAAAGACTTAAGAGGTTATGAATATGAAATGTTTGAGAGTTTTGAATATTACTATTACTAATTTAAGAATATAATTTATATAATTGAAGATGTATAATTTTATAAGAAAAAAATGAATGGAAGTCATAGAGAGGTGCCACATCACCTCTGCTATGGTCCTTATTTATTTATATATATATATATATATATATATATATATATATATATATATATATATATATATATATTGATTGGTACATGTATAGTTAAAAAATTATGAATGGATATTCACATTCAAAGAATTTGTAACTAGTTATTCTTAATCAATATTTGAACTATTAATCTACTTAATAGTAACATTAGACATCCAGTAAATTTATTATATGTCCTTATTTGTAATGTGAAAAGTTCACCAAATATAAATATTATTAAATAAAAGTGTTTTCCAAATTAATTGACCAAAATACTTTCTTATAATTTGAAGAGATAAGTGTCAGAAACACACCTAAACTATACTTTTTTTTGAGTTTAATACCTAAACTATTGAATGTTTGAGTTTCACGTTTTAAACTATCACTTTTTAGTTTGAGAAACACACTTGTCTCTTTTATACCACTCTCATCATGGTATGTGTAATACTCTCTCTCTCTTTTATTTTAAAGAATTTTCACATCACACACCACATGGGGACAAATATTCAACATTGACAATAAATAAATAAATTATTAGTATCGTTAAAACTAAAAATTAAAATACTATTATAAAAAATAATATTTTCTTTATAAAATAAAATGTAAAATATTTTTCTTACCCTACACCATTTTTTTAAGTTTTTTATTTTGTTTAAATTTCTTTTATAAAAGTATTTCATTTTTTACTTCATCTCCTCCCCCTCATCAAATACTAATTTAGATATTATTTTATTTTCTTACAAATATAATTCTACCCATCCCACTTAACCCTCCGCTTTCAATTCCCCCCCCCCCCCTTCAAGTGTTTAGATATACATATCAAAAATATTTTTTACTTGCTGCCAAGACTTTTTATATTTTTTAGTTGTTTATGTTATATTCGGTACACTAGTAGAATTTTATTGCTAAAAATATATGTACGTGCATATCTAACACAAAATAAGAAAAACGTAAAAAAAAAAATTAGGAGAGAAAAATTAAATAGGATGGGTAGATTTTTTAAATAAAATAATATCAATTTCTATCGGGACGGGGGGGGGGGGGGGGGGGGGGGGGGAGTAGGTGGGGAGGGAGAGGGGGAGGATGAAATATGAATTTTTTAAAAATATTTTATAAATAATTCTTTTTTATAAAAAGACCGAGTTGTCGCGGGGAGGAGGTACGTGGAGGAGGTGGTGGAGTGAGATAAGAAAAATAATTTAACTTTTTTTATGGATCGTAATCTTTAATTTTTAATTAATATTAATTTTTTATTATTTAATTTTTATCTAGATAAAGTAATTTATCTATATGAAATGTCATGTGTCAAAGTTTTTTCATATAAAAGAGAGAGTGTATTACACACATCATTGATGTGTGTTTTTCAAACTAAAAAGTGATAGTTTAGGTATACAACTCACACTTCCAATAGTTTAGATATGAAACTAAAAAAAATTTGAATAATTTAAATGTGTTTTTTGACACTTTATCTCTAATTTGAAATTAATTTTAGAAGTTTAATCAAAATAGTGTAGTAATTTTTGTCACAACTCCCAAGCCACTTATCAACTGTTCCAACCACACAGATATAGCAAATACTCTTCCTTCTTTTTCATACATACAACTCATTACATATGCTAAATCCTCTCTTCCGTCAATATAGCAAATAGCCCCTCAATTTTTTTGTACTAATTCTAAAATCCCTCTCCTTTCTCTTTCTTCACAGTTCACTCTCCTCTGTCACTTTTTCCTTCCAAATCCACCGCAGATCTGACCTTCATAGCACCAGATCGGAACCCTACTCACCCCCCGCGATGGAGGAGGCACTGGAATTGGCGCGAGCCAAGGATACGAAGGAGAGAATGGCCGGTGTTGAGAGACTTCACGAACTTCTCGAAGCTTCTAGAAAGAGTCTCTCTTCTTCTGAGGTTACTTCGCTTGTTGATGTCTGCATAGATCTTCTTAAAGACAACAACTTCAGGGTCTGTCAGGGTGCTTTACAATCACTTGATTCCGCTGCTGTTCTATCTGGTGAACATTTTAAGCTTCATTTCAATGCTCTTGTACCTGCCGTTGTAGAAAGATTGGGCGATGCTAAACAGCCGGTTAGAGATGCTGCCAGGCGATTGCTGCTTACTCTGATGCAGGTACTTATGCATGAACGCGTTTTACTGTGATTATACCCTAATTGGATTATGTTTCTTTCTTTTTTTCATGTACATTAATTGAGGTGAGTTTTATGCAAATTTAATTTGGTAGTCTACCTCACACGAACGTAGAAAAAATTTCTTCAAATTTTGAATTAATTGGATTGGTTGAGATTTGTAAGACAGGGCAGAGATAACTGTGAGATTTCTGAAGAAGTAAGAACCCTTTATTTTTTTTTAATCATGAAGTGTTATCAGTATAAAGGGTTCATATAGCCAACCTTGGATTGTTGCATAGTTGTTGGATTGGTTCAAATGCTAAATAATGGTTGAAGATTTCTTTTCTTTTGTCTTTTTAGTTTTTTTATTGTGTAGGGTTAAGGGTGGTTGGAGGTGGTAGAAATGATTGAAGTTTGATTGGAACAGGTGGAGATTAAATAAATTATATGACCCAATTGTATTCTGGTTACAAATACTTAATATATATGAAGTCCAGTTGATTGGGGTATGTCTAGTATTTTCAAAAGGATCCAAAATCAGTGAGATGCAGCTCAATAAAATTTGTGACGTAAATCTAAGTTCTAATGTGATTCTTTAAACTTAGATTCCGTTTGGCCATATATTCTGAAGTTGATGACAATTTGAGTTCTTGAAGTTGTGATTTTTGAAACTTGGAGTTGTCTCTGAATATGCATTTACTCTTCTATTCACTTTTATTTGTCCACTTTTTCAAAAATATATTCACTAAAATAGATCCACTTCTAACATATTATAAAAAATAATTATTTTTGCCCATATTTTACCCTTACTATTAATTACTTATTCTGCAAATCATTTTCAAGACCTAATACTAAACACTAACAGGGGTAACGTGGTATAATAACATGCGTTTTTTTAATGGGAGTGCCAAGTCCCAAGTAAAAGTAAATGGAGGGGAGTACTTGGAAAATTTTTAATTTCTTTCGTGGGAACTTGACAATATTTGAGGAAATAATTTTTAAAATGATCAAATTTCACGGTCAAAATATTTGAATTTTTTTTCAAAATTTGATCAAAATCTATGGTCAAATGCTAGTTTATTTTGCAAATTCAGGTACATTTTTATTTGAAGCTATATTTATAATTGATAATTTATTTTGATCATTTCTTTTCAATTATAAGCTTCTCAAAAAGAAATTATTTCTGTTTAATTAATAACAAACATATCCAATCCATTTAATCTATATTTGTTGAGACGTGATTAATATTATGTAACAATAATTAGCTCTAGAATTATATGAATCACCATATGCTAGAAAAAACATTAAGTTCAAATAGGAGGAAAGTGCTATAGAGTTTCACTACTATATTACAACTCTTCCAATTCTTGATACTAAAAATAGAAGTATCTTGGTTTAACCTTAAAAGACGTGCTCTTTGATTTATGAATCAATCAAATGTGACAAAGATAATAAGTTTGTTTAAGAAAAGCTGAAGTGAAATTGAAAAGTGAACTTTTTATAAACAGGAAAGGATGGATGTATGTGATCAAGGAAAAACCATTCCCAAATTGGAAGCTAAATGATACTAATTAATGAAATATAAGAACTTGTAGTAGTGTAGTGGATAACTCCTCATACAGGGCACAACGAAGCAAGTGATGGGCACTAAAAATAAGGAAATTGCTCACTCATTTAGGGCCTTCAAAAAATTTGTGGCCTAAACCCTATGCTTTAGTGGCTTTAGCATTTAGCCAGCCCCGACACACTTTCATGGATGAAAAGATTGATAGTAGTGCAAGATTAAGTTCACCATTCTGTTACTGAAAATTCAATATGTGGACTGCAGAACGTTACGAATGATCATGTTCCTTGACATGTTAATTTTGATCAAATGTATGACTATCTAAAGAGAAAAGCAATACAAAATAATGAAGTTATTATGGTTGTTGCCTATAATGTAACTAATTTAGCCTGGTATTTAAATGGAGAAGGGTAGCTCGAGGATTTTTTTGGTGGTTGTCTGGAGAGAGAGAGAGAGAGAGAGAGAGAGAGAGAGAGGAATAGAAGAGTTTTTGAAGACGTAGAGTTGAGTTTCCCTTGGTTATAAAGTAGCCTCTGCTCCCTTATTTTATTTTGTTGCACTCAGATAGTCCCCTATTGTGGGTGGAGTTTGTACAGAACCAGTTGATTGTGCAAATTCTTTACCTCTTTTTGGTGCACTTGTATATGGTCGTTTATGGCCTTGTTTATGATATGAAATATGTTTACTTGATGATAAATAAATAAATGTAAAAGTAATTTAGCATATGAAGATGTCTTCTCTTGTCAGGTCAAATAGTATTTTCATGGCAAAAAAACTGACCATACACGAGGGGTATACCAAAAAGATAAAGAATGTAAAAAAATTGATTCTTTACAAAATCCAAATCTTCTATTGGAAGCTCCATGGGTGCACCGAAATAAAATAAAATGGATCAGAGAGATGGAGAACTCCTCAACTAGGAGAACCCAACTCTACCCTTTCAAAAGCTCTCCGATTTCTCTCTGTCCATACCACTCACGTTAACACAGTGTAACTACATTCAATGTGCTACATCTTCTTCTCCTTCCAACCTAACATCAACTCTTTCACAGTACATGACATTGTCTGTGAAGTGCCACAACCACCTCACATATCCCACCAAGTGTGTGAAAATAATATAACTGGGATATTCTTTCTTTCTCCACGAGGTGCTAGCTTGCGCGCGCCTCGACTAATTCCATGGGATACCTGCCACTTCCCACCAACAACAGGTACCAGATTCAATAGTCACAAAGATTTAAATAAGACACCTAACAAATTGAGTACTTATTTTGCAAGGGGATTTTTAGAATGTTAATTTTATTAACTTTCAGATGTAAATATTGTTAGCTGTCACAGCTACAACCATATCGGATATAATCTCTCTACCCCGAAAATTAGAGGTAATGTTTGAATTCATCCTACCTTCCCCAAACACCACTTGTGGGCACCCTCCCAAAGAGGTGCCAATCTATGCAGTACAGAGTCGGCAAAAGTCCAACCTGCAAACAAAAATGCTGCAACTTAAGTTCTATTAGTCATTCTTTTTCAAGTGACTACATGTTTTCTTTCCTTTAGATACTTAATGCTTATATGCAAAATATATTAGGAGTCGAGTGCGGTGATGTAATCCGTCACAAATGCCAACTCTCATTAAGCATTCATTTGTTACCGCAAGTAAAATATTACAATAGAGCTAAGACTACCATGTCCACATAAAAGAGAGCTACTATTGGCTTATCCTCCCTTTTTAAGTTGTCGAATACTGCTAAGTTCTCAGTAATACCATCAATCCAAATGCACCTATTTATAAAATCTAAAATGATACCATTGTATTTACTTTAGTAAACCTACAATAAGTAAAGTATTGGCACAATTTTTTTTTTTTTTTTGTGTATGTTTAGAAGACTGGTTACATTTTCAGCCACTGTGATCCACTGCCCATAGGCCTGCTATCAAATATACAGACATGGTGGTCAACTCACGGGCAAAAGTTGCCCAACTAGAACCAGTATGAGATAATTTCAACTTGTGCTCAAGGAGAAGAAACTAGAAATCTATTTGGTTGATTAATATATATATTCTGCAGGTTTCTTCACCAACTATTATCGTTGAGAGGGCAGGGTCTTATGCTTGGATGCACAGAAGTTTCAGAGTTCGAGAAGAATTTGCTCGTACTGTTACATCAGCAATTGGTCTTTTTGCATCAACGGAGCTGCCCCTTCAACGAACTATTCTTCCTCCGGTATGTGAATCAACATGCATGCTTGATGAAGCTCTTTTGTATGTTGTCATACAAAATAAGTAACCTTTTTAAATCCAATTTTGTAACATCCTTCTTTTTTGCTGCTATTGTCAGATTTTGCAAATGTTGAGTGATCCTAATCCTGGTGTTAGAGATGCAGCCATATCATGTATTGAGGTTAGTTCAACTGTTTTTGTATCTCAATTTGATGTATTTGTGGTATTGTGTAGAGTGAATAATTTTTATTTTCTCTAGAAAGGAAAGCAGATAGGTTTTACTTCCATTTTGAATTGTTAAAGTTGTATGTAATTATTGTCTGCATTATTGATTTTGCTGATGACTTGCCGCCTTTAATTTTGACAGTTTGTGTTAATTGTAGCTATATGGTAAATTGTAGAAGACAAAAGACCACATGCTTCATTACTTTGACCATTTTAAGATTTCAGGCATTTTATTGCAAAAGTGAGATGGGTATTTTTGTCCAATTGGTATTAAGATTTTATAGCTTGATAAATTTTTTTAGGGAAAAGGGTGAAAAATACCCCTCAACTTTGTTTTATTGGTTGACTACGCCCTTACCATTAAAACAAAGTTATTATTACCCCTGCCGTTATCAAACTTGTCAAATATGCCCCTCAATTGGATGGAAAACCCCTAATTTATTCGTCTCCATATTTTCTACTGTTCATCTTCATCACTTTCTTGAGCTTCCAATCAAATACTCCTCTTCGCCTTCTTTTCTATCTTTTCCAGACAATGGCACCTTGTTGTAACAACAATAGTGAATGATCTTCCATGACAATCAATGCCCTAAATCCATAAGTTCGTTCTGTTCGGACATAGTTGTTGATGAAGACCTTGTGCACAAGTCCCCTTTGTTGGTCGAATACAATACTTCCCTTGAGAAAATGGCTCTTACAATCATTACTAGTAAGTTGAATTTTACCGCCATCTTGCTGAATCAGCCCAAAAGCTGTCTGTTCTTCAGCTAAAGACAAAAAGATCACTTACAACTTCAACATGAGGGACTGTGTCAACTACCTCCAATGTGCCTTCATCTTTCAATTTAACAAACAACAAAGATTTGTTGATAATGTATTTTACTTAATCCCATTAGGTTATGAATATGTTATTCATGTCTTTAAAAATGTATTTTTCCTCCATTGATTTCTGCCTTTTTGCTTATATCAAAAAAATGAAGATGAACAGAACGGGTGGTATATTAGATGGATCGGACTCGGGTCATATATTAGATGGGTCGGGTCGGGTTTAATTTGGTTAATTCAAATAAATGGGGGGTTATTTTTGTTAATTTGGGGTTTTCCATCCAATGGAGGGTCATATTTGACAAGTTTGGTAACGACCAGGGGTAATAATAACTTTGTTTTAACGGTAATGGCATAGTCAACCAATAAAACAAAGTTGAGGGGTATTTTGACCCTTTCCCCTTTTTTTTATATTCAGATTGGGTGTGTTTGTATAAGACTATTTTTTGCCCATTGTTAGTAAGATTTTATACTTTATAAAAATTATTGTACGAAGGTTTGGAGTTGCTTACTTTAATATGCCTTGAGTGCACATGCGAAAGAGGCCAATATACTTCATACAGTTAATGATAGCTTGAATATAGATACGATGGAGTTTTGGTTATGCATTATGTTGGAGTTTGGATGGGAACATAATGCTAGTTTACTCTTTTTTCTTTTTGATGTGGTGTTCGTGACAACTTGTGCGGATTCCGATTATTTTCATTGGTATGTCACCTCCCACCACTAAGGTACCAATGTACGGACGTGCAGTGTTATAAAAAGCGTGGAAAAGCGCGCTTAAAGTGCAAGGCGAGGGCTCGCTTCACAGGAGGGGGAATGAAGAACACAAAATAAACCTCTATTTTGCTCATATTCTTTGATATTTCTACACCTGGCTCACTTATCAAGTGATAAAAAAAAGGATGCCTACACCTTGCTCCAACTGTTTTACTGAGATTTTTTTATATTCATTCCCTCAATTGAATTAGGCTAGGCGTCCACCGGGCTTGCTTAGTGCGGGTTACCTCTCCTATGTTTGCGAGCTATTGCATAGGAGTGGTTGTTTTATCCTGTGCGCACCCAAAGGGTAGCCGCTGCGGGTTTCTCTTGTCATCAAAAAATAAAAATTGAATTAGGCTAGGCGTTACCCTAGACTTTTAAAGTCTTCAATTTTTCTGTTCCGTAATCAACTTTTAGTTTCATTATTGAAGTCATTGAATGTTTCTGACTTTGAGGTTCAGTGTCTTTATTTTCCTTTCAATGATAAATTGGTTATATAAAGATGCTCCAATTTCACTGTCTTTGTTTTGATGCTCTTACAAGCTCGCAGTCTGGTTATGGCTATGCCTATATATGAAGAAAGTCTCCTGTGATTGATTAATTGATTAAACATACCCATCTGTACTAACAAAAAATAAAAAATAAACTTACCTATCTATGGTTAACAGTGCAAAGGCTCAAGATTGTTTGAATGAGTCCTATGATCAATTCAATCTGAAAGCCAGGTTGCAGGACACAGTATATGATTATAAACACCTATTCAATCTGGAAAGACATGAAACTATAATCTTCAAAGAAAAATAAGAGTATATTCCCAGAATTTAGTTTACCTTTTTTTGAACTGTGTAACCAAGATAATCAGCTTTATTCATGTGCCCAGTGGCCATATGGATTTTATTCATGTGCCCAGCATATAGCTTTTTCATTGTCTTTCATCAATATGTTACAATTTTAAAACCATTATATGCTGTGTGGAAATGATTAGTTGTTACTAGTTTTACTTGGTAATTATTTCTCTGTAGCTGGTTAAAGTTGAAGCAGGAGAGGAATGTGATGAATGTTTGAAAATATTTGGTTTCTGTTTGATCCAAATTGCTGCTTGTTAATGTTTGTGCATCGTTACTGAATACGTGCTCTATATTATTCTATAATGTAATGTTGATTTACTGCCTTTCACCAACAAATATCTAGTTCCATGATTAAGCATAATGTCTTTTAACAGTCCCTCTCTCCATGTTTTATCTTCATTGCAGGAGATGTATTCACAGGCTGGACCTCAGTTCCGTGATGAACTTCAGCGCCATCATCTTCCTACCATGATGGTATGTATATAACTTGAGTTGTTTCATTCTTGCAAATATTTTCCTAGCATATGAAGTTACTGTGTTTTCCAGTTGTAGATTTTATGTAACTTCGTTGACATAAAATGTGATGGGGCAAGCAAAATTTGTTTTTGATCTGTGTCTTGACTTGATAATTGGCTGCAGCTAAAAGATATTAATGCCAGACTAGAGAAGATTGAGCCCAAAAATCCCTTAGCAGATGGAGTATCGAGAAACTATGCAGCTACAGAGGTGAGATCCACTGGTCTTAATCCCAAGAAAAGCAGCCCAAAGGCTAAAAACTCAACAAGAGAGGTGTCTCTTTTTGGAGGTTAGTACATGCACCCGATATGCCTTGGAAACTTCTATTTTATTAAGCTTTTGTGGGCATCCTATTGTCATGTTACATGGTATAAAAGTTTTCAAGGTTTAACCTATCTAGAATTGTAGGTTATTGCATATCCTCTGTGCATGTTTTTTCCTGGTTCAAGGGTTTTTAATGAACGAGGATGAAGCGGGAGAGGGAGAAAAGCAGAATTGTGCAATGGGTCTAAGAACATAGAGAAATCATTTGCTGGTGGTGTAGGGGTATTTTTCTGTGTAAAACAACTGCTATGAGTGTATGTCTAAAGGGTAGTTTGAGCAAAAAGAGAGAACTTTTGCGATCACGTAATGCATAATAAGAACAGTCTATGATTGTATACTTGATCAAATTACTTGGTCTCTACTCTTGTATAGGGGATGCTGATATTACGGAGAAACCTGTCGAGCCAATTAAAGTGTACTCAGAAAAGGAGTTGGTTAGGGAATTTGAGAAGATTGCCTCTACCCTTGTGCCAGAGAAGGACTGGTCTATCCGTATTTCTGCTATGCAGAGAATTGAAGCTCTTGTTATTGGAGGTGTGTTTTCTATAGTGACATTTGCTGTATAACAATGTCCCCTTTTATTGAAGTGATTTTTTCCCTATCATGTCTTGACCAATTTATATTGTGCCTCATCTTCTGTTTCATCAAATCAGGTGCAACTGATTTTCCTTGTTTTCGTGGACTTCTAAAGCAACTTGTTGTCCCTTTGAGTACACAGTTATCTGATCGGAGATCCACCATTGTCAAACAGGTCTGTTATTTAGTAAATAATAGTAGCAAATCAGCTAGTGTGTCTTTTGGAAACTTACCTGTCCTCTAATTATTCGCTTCTGCCTCCTGCGTTGTTACCTGGGCTGTGTCAAATGAGTTATTTGCCTACTTATGGATCGATCTATACAGAAAACCTACTAGAAGTTTGAATGTTTATATCAAACATTTTACATCCCAGTACATCCAAAAAAACCTGCTAATGCTGTTTGCTCCCCTCACTGCAGTTGCCATCTTCATAGAGGCCTTTTAATAGTCAGATAGAATTGTGTTCCTCTCTTTTTACAATGCATTTATGCAAGCAAGGACTGCATCTCGACATTTGCACTTATTTATCCATTGTTTTGTGGACATTTTTTGCATCATTGCTTATTGATTCTTAGGTTAAAGAGTATCACCTAATCTGAATGTATGCACATATAGACATTTGTCCTTTCTGTTAGATTTTACCAGCTAAATGGTCTCCTCATACAGGAACCTGGAGTGTCCGAGTACATTTATTAGGCGGCTTGTACTTCACCTGCTCATTTTTTTTCCTGAAAAATTGATGAGGAAAAAAAGTTCATTAGTGTATCATATGCATATACTCCATGTAAACGGAGAAATATAAGTAGACTAAAGTGTTCCAATGGACTAGCTTTATGGTTTTTTCTTCTTATTTGTGGATAGGCTTGCCATCTATTAAACTTCTTATCCAAAGAGCTTTTGGGAGATTTTGAGGCATGTGCTGAGATGTTCATTCCTGTGAGTAACTTCTTCTAACAAATGTCTGGAGATATTTACTTTTCTGATCTCATTTAGGGAAAATAATGATCTTAAGCTAAATGGCATAGGTTGTTTCTGACTTCTGATTTGAATTTCAGGTTCTTTTCAAGCTTGTTGTGATAACTGTTCTCGTAATTGCAGAGTCTGCTGATACATGCATAAAGACGGTAAGACCTTATGTGCCATTATAATCATCTCTCTTTCATCCCTTGGTAATAGTTGGTATATTGGTTAGTCATGTGGTGCTACTTCTATTTTCAGATGTTGCGCAACTGCAAAGTTGCTCGTGCACTTCCTCGAATTGCTGATTGTGCAAAGAACGATCGAAATGCAGTTCTTCGTGCAAGGTTTGTTTCTTTGTTGTCAATTATCATGTCTATTCTGATTTATTTCTGGACAATGCTGTTCCTCATTTACAACACTTACAGATGCTGTGAGTACGCACTTTTAATCCTGGAACATTGGCCTGATGCATCTGAGATACACCGTTCAGCAGAACTCTATGAGGACCTTATAAAGTGTTGTGTAGGCGATGCAATGAGTGAGGTATGTACCTTGAATTCTATGTATCAGATGCATCATTCAATCTCCCCTCTTATTCACAGACACATAGGCTCTCTGTTTCATTCTGTACTCGCAATACATCTTTTTTCCCTTTTTTTGCAATTGTTTACTCAGTTGAAAACTTAACAGGTACGATCAACTGCAAGAACTTTGTACAGAATGTTTGCAAGAACTTGGCCAGAACGATCCAGACGTTTGTTTATGTCCTTTGATCCTGTTATCCAAAGGGTGCGCTGTTTTCTCTTAAAGTTGGTCTTCCAGCACTGATGATTAGCATTACTTTGAATTGCTTTTATATTTGGGATGATGTACTAAAGGGGACACTTCTGCAGATCATAAATGAGGAAGATGGTGGAACTCACAGACGGCATGCTTCACCTTCTGTTCGAGAGAGGAGTTCACACTTTTCACTTGGTTCTCAAACATCCGCTTCTTCACAAATTTCTGGTTATGGAACATCTGCAATAGTTGCTATGGATAGAAGTTCCAGTTTACCTTCAGGCACATCCCTCTCAACTGGGTTACTCCTGTCACAAACTAAACCTGTGGGTACTGGCACAGAACGTAGCTTAGAAAGTGTACTTCATGCCAGCAAACAGAAAGTTTCTGCTATAGAAAGCTTGCTCAAAGGTCTGGATATGTCTGAGAGAAGTCGATCCTCTAGTTTGGATCTAGGTAATTCTTTCCTCTTCCTTTTTTCTTCCCCATATCAAAATCTTGTGTGTAGTATTTTAGTGCCGAGGTGAAAGCCTTAAAAGTTCATTCACATGCAGCTTCTAATATTTGGTTGGCAAAAAGGATGCTGAAAGAAAACTAAAAAGACTGCGAGTGTTTTTGGTTCGAAGGAAAACATTTTCTGGAAAATGTTTTCCGATTTTCTCATGTTTGGTTGGGGCAAAAGTTTTGGAAAATGTTTTTCCAAATCAACTCATTTTCCTCAAAATTAGGAAAATGACTTCCCTTCAAAAATTAAGGAAAACATTTTCCAAACCTCTCCTCCAATTTTAAATTACATTTTTTGGGAAAAACAGCAATTTTTTTTTAAAAATTCAATTTTAAATTTTATTTTTTTTACCCGATCCCTGACCCCCACCCACCCACCCCCCCGCTCCCCGACCCCACCTCTCCCCAAAAAAATAATTTTGCTTTTTAAAATATTTTCAACTTCAAATTTTTATTTTAAAACTCCTCCCCCCTCCCCCCAGGCCAGCCCACCCCCAACCCCCCAAAAGATTAATTTTATTTTTTAAAAATACTATAAAGTTCAAATTTTTATTTTTGCACTCCTACTCCCTCCCCCTGCCCCCTCCCCCACCCCCCACCAACACCCCAAATGAAAAATTGTTTTTAAAAAATATTTTCAATTTCATAAATTATTTTCTACTCTAGTAAAAATAAAAGATGTATCTCAAAAACATTTTTCATTCATAAATCAAACACAAAATCATTTCCGGAAAATATTTTCTACTCACCAACCAAACATGAGAAAATAAGTTTAAAATCTACTTGTTTTCCAGGAAAACATTTTCCTTCGTACCAAACACACCCTGTAGCTATAATATTCTCTCTCAAAATAGAAGACTAGCCATAATGTATGAAATTTGATGAACTTAATTTTTCTTTTCCTGTCCCTAGTGCAGGAGTTGACCCTCCATCGTCTCGTGATCCACCATTTCCTCTTGCAGTTCCTGCGTCTAATAGTCTTGCTAACGCTTTAGTAGATGCACCATCTGGTTTCTCTAAAGCAAAGAATCGCAATGGCGGGTTGGGTTTGTCTGATATCATTACTCAGATCCAGGCCTCAAAGGATTCAACTAAATCATCCTATCGAGGCAGTGCGGTTCATGAATCTTTTTCAGGGCTTAATTCTTATTCGGCAAGAAGGGCTTCTGAAAAGCTACCAGATAGAGGTTTTGTTGAAGATAATGCTGAACTAAGGGAAGGCAGGCGATTAATGAACTCACACGTTCACAGACAATACATAGAGTCGCCATACAAAGATGCTAACTTTAGGGATTCTCACTATAATCATGTTCCAAATTTTCAACGTCCTTTATCAAGAAAGAACACAGCAGGAAGAATGTCTTCTAGCAAGAGAAGGAGCTTTGATGACAGTCAGCTCCCGCTAGGAGAAATGTCAAGTTATGTCGAGGGACCTGCCTCACTAAGTGACGCATTAAGTGAGGGTCTCAGTTCTAGTTCAGATTGGAATGCTAGGGTTGCTGCATTTAATTATGTCAAGTCTTTGCTACAGCAGGGGCCTAGAGGTTTTCCAGAAATCATGCAGAGCTTTGAGAAGGTCATGAAATTGTTTTTCCAGCACCTTGATGATCCCCATCATAAAGTTGCACAGGCTGCTCTATCAACCCTTGCAGATCTTATTCCAGCTTGTAGAAAACCTTTTGAAAGTTACATGGAGAGGATTTTGCCTCATGTTTTTTCACGGCTAATTGATCCCAAGGAATCAGTGAGGCAGCCTTGCTCAACTACATTAGAGATTGTAAGCAAAACATATGGTATCGACTCCCTTTTGCCAGCTTTGCTCCGTTCATTGGATGAACAACGTTCTCCCAAGGCCAAACTTGCTGTAATTGAGTTCTCAATTGGCTCTTTTAACAAGCATCCTTCAAATTCTGAAGGTGCTGGAAATAGTGGCATCCTCAAGTTATGGCTCGCTAAGTTGACACCATTGGTCTATGATAAAAATACCAAACTGAAAGAAGCGGCTATTTCATGCATTATATCAGTGTACACACACTTTGATGGAACAGGGGTTTTGAATTTTATTCTTAGCTTATCAGTTGAAGAACAAAATTCTTTAAGACGAGCTCTGAAACAGTATACCCCTCGTATAGAAGTGGATTTGATGAATTTTTTGCAAAATAAAAAAGAAAGACAACGTTCCAAGTACGATCCATATGACGTTACTGGCACATCTTCTGAAGAGGGATATGTAGGAGCTTCAAAGAAAAATAATTTATTTGGAAGGTATTCTGCTGGTTCAGTTGATAGTGATGGTGCCAGAAAGTGGAATTCTGTTCCAGACCCGACCTATATGGCTAGTTCTGTAGGTCACTCATTGTCGGATGATACTCAAGACTTCTATCATGGTGTTGAAGCTGGTGCCAACTCTGATTTTCCTGTTTCAAAAGCCAAGGATTCAAAACTTTCCGCAAGTGGCAGTGATGGTATATGGGCTAATTCACAGAAAAGCAATGATGACAGCTTAAACATGGAGCACACTTCCACAACCCGTCTGGAGGTTAATGGGTTAGTTGACTCGGAGCATCTAGCTGCAGCTGATAATGAATCTGATTTGGGACTCAATCACCTGAAACTTTCTGCTCTGAAGATAAACTTAACTCCAGCAACTGAACCAAGCATTCCTCAGATTCTTCATTCAGTGAGTTCTCTGTGGTCAACCTATGCCTGTCGAGTTTCACTTTATTATTAAATTGTCTGTGATTCTCCTCTTCCTTGGTTAATAAATATCTCAAATTATTTATGCAAAAACTTTGGATGTAAACTATCACAATCCTTACCCTGCTTTCTCTGGCACCTTTTCCAGATTTGTAATGGCAATGATGGAAGTCCTGCTGCCAACAAGCATGATGCACTTCAACAACTAGTTGAAGCTGTTACCAAAGATCAATCCATATGGAGCAAGGTATATTAGTCACAGATTTATTCTGTTTGTTATTGCTGTCCCTTTATGTAGATTTTAAGCCCTCATGTAACATTGTGAATAGCATGTAGTTAGTTCCTTTTTTAATATTCCAACTAGTTAGAGTTCAGTTGTTACCTTTTTATTTGAAAGGTCTTGTGAAAATCAATTTTTGATTTTGCTAATTTAAAAAATATGGATTTTATCATGAAGTAACATCTTTCATTCACTGCAGTACTTCAATCAGATATTGACTGCTGTACTCGAGGTGCTAGATGATTCTGCGTCATCAATAAGAGAACTTGCCCTATCTCTGATAGTTGAAATGCTGAAGAATCAGGTCTTTTGTCGCTTTTCAAATTTATTTTTGTTCCATCCCTTTAGCTGTAGATAAGAGAGGTTGTCTGCTTCTTTTTAAATCTTTTTGTTTAATGTCATTTTATGTTATCTATTTTCTGTTGTTCCAGAGAGATGCTATGGAGGATTCAGTCGAGGTTGTAATTGAGAAATTGCTCAACGTAACCAAGGACGTTTCTCCAAAAGTAAATTCTCACTTGGATGAGTTATTATGCTGAAAATTTCCGTCCCTCCTTTCTAATGTGTTGTTATATTTGTCTAGGTCTCAAATGAAGCTGAGCATTGTTTAACTATGGTGTTGTCTCAGTATGATTCATTTAGATGCTTAAGTGTGAGTGTTGGTGTTTTATTTGTATTTGCATAGCAAGATATCTGGGTTTTCTCTTTTCTTTTCACTCGGATCTCATGGCCTACTCTTTTTGATATTCCTATTTCTGATAAGTTGCTGCTGTCACAGGTTGTTGTTCCTTTGCTTGTCACGGAAGACGAGAAGACTCTTGTAACCTGTATTAACTGTTTGACAAAGGTAATTTGCTGATTGTATCTGACTCCTGAACTCGTTAGAGTATTGTGTTTAGTTTATTTTTTGGTGAAAAATAGTAGTGATTGCTCTACAGTATGTGAAACTTGGAAAAGCTATGGTGTGATTGGTAGTGATTTGAACTTTTGCCTCTTATTTCAGCTTGTGGGGAGGTTCTCCCAGGAAGAATTGATGTCTCAGCTATCTTCATTCTTACCTGCCCTGTTTGATGCTTTTGGAAACCAGAGTGCAGATGTTCGCAAGGTGCCAATTACGTTTTCCCTCTGTTTTCTTTCTTATCTCTTTAGAGCCCAGAAAAGCTTCTAGAATTAAGGATGTAATCAGTAATAGTTGATTGGTAGCATTAGGTCTGCAATATAATCATTCAGAGTTAATAGGTATTGCTTTATTAGATTGCATTGAGCTGCAGACGTCATCATTTCATTGTGTTTACTGATATAAGGTCATCATCAGATAAAACCTTGTACCTATCCCCAAAAGAAATGAAGAAGAAAATAAATAAATAAATTATGCAAGTTAACCTTAGTAATACAAGCTTTGAGGCTGTGACGTAACAAAATTGGATTGCTTATAATCAGATTAGTGTCTTGTATACTGTTGAAGCATGAAAAGAGATAACACTCTCTACTTATATATGGTTTTATCAAGTAAGCTGTTTTCTGATATGTATATTTTCTTGGCTGGCAGACTGTTGTGTTCTGTTTAGTTGACATATACATCATGCTGGGCAAAGCATTTTTGCCATACTTGGAAGGGCTAAACAGCACACAGTTGAGATTGGTGACTATTTATGCAAATAGAATATCACAGGCTAGAACAGGGACTCCCATAGATGCTAACCGCAGTTAGCTGGTGTGCTAGCTTCTTTGAGGGGATTTCCTTGTAGGTTTGTTTATGAGAGATTTTAATGTTTTCATGTGTCGTGTATATCGTGTGAATGTGCATTTTGAAGGTGGGTAAAGTTGTATTCTTTTATTCAACTGTGTGTTCATATTTTTTCCTCCCGCATGGGAGTTGGAGAGTGCGTGGTGAAATTGTAAACAGTAAATGTTGTGGTCTTAATGAAATCTACAGTATTTTGAGTTACTTCTTTAGGAGCCCAGACGATAGCCTTTCGCTCTTCTTATTTCATACATTTGGTGATCTTTGTAGTCGTTGATGCAGCAGTATTTTCTACCAAACTTGAACTTTAATAATACTTAGGTTACATTAAATAACACAATAATCCAATTAGGACTTACCTAGATCTTTTTGCCAGCACAAAACTGATTCGGATAGAAAACTATTTTACCATATTCTGGAGCTACACCTATGTATATATAATTTTCATAAAGGCAATTTGCTGTTAGCTGCTTAGGCTAAATTAGTTCCAGACAACAAATTAAAACTATTTATTGGGGTTTCAACTTTCACTTGGAAATGTTTTACACAAACGGTTCAACGCATTATTGTCATCTCAGGTATACCATCCATAGAGTATAGCAAGGACATAGAGAAAGTAGGGTTTACAAATCGAATCAAACTGCAAATTGAGTTAAATCGAAAAAAAATTTGACTAGTGGTTTGGTGTTAGAAAAAAAAAATCAACTATATTTGGGTTGGTTTATTTTCAACTAAAAGAAAGTCAACCCGAGACCAAACAAATTCGATATTATATATATAATTTTAAAATTTTATTTACACGTAAAAATGCTTTGATATAATTTTTAAATATCTCTTGTACTTTTTCATAATTTTTATCTTTTTAATATATTTATTTCATGTTTGGAAGTTAGAATTCTTAATGATCTAATAAAGATTATGGTCCATACATGTCGGTAATTATAATAAAGTTTAAATAAAAATCAAATTTATACTAATGCAAAAAAAAAATAATAAAAAATCAATTCAACACTAAAAAATGACAATAATATTGAATATTTGTATTTTTAGTTTTACATAGATTTAAACAATTAAAATACATGATCTAATTTTATTTTCTTTTAATATTTAGTTATGTAACTGATACTTACTAAACTTATTTTAGCATGAAATTATGATCAATTTCATTATGACTTATTAATTTGCAATATTTGTTTTACGCGATTTTATTATTATTTTTTGTTGGATATTAGAAATAACTTAGGTAGTTGCATATTGGTAGGACTAAAGAAATATTTGAAGTACAAGTAAATTATATGTTTGTATGAGTACTTTATCGAAACCCCCCCCAAAGAAATCCAAAAAACCCAAAGAAATCCGAAGTTAAAAAACCCGAGTTCTAATGGTTTGGTTTGGTTTTTAAATTCAAAAATCTGACACAAATAATTTGGTTTGATATTTGAAAAATCCGAACCAACCCGGTCATGTACACTCCTAATAGAAAGCATGTCTACTGATCAGTACTTGTCAACTATACTATTATAGGATGTACAACAATATGTGGGAAATCAATGAATAATATTACACTTAGTTTTTAATTTATTCTTATAATTATTTTTCAAGACATTATATTTATTATATTGAAAGGGTGATATAGTAAAATTGTACTTTTATTTATAATTTCTTTAAAAATATACAAAATAAATAATAGACAATATTATTGGACGGTGGGAATAATAATTTGGAGAAGAAATGGCATGGGTTGATCATTTTTTAGTTTTGTCTTTTAATATTCAATTATCAGTTGAATTCAAATAATTAATTGGATCGTTGTTTTTCATGACCCAATATCCCCCTAAATAGTGATGATATGCAATTCAATATGCTAATCAATTACAATTCTAGCCATTTTTTTTAGGAAAAATAACTTAAATACACAACTATAAGTTTTATATTCTCTAATTTTCCCTTCTTTTTTTAAATATTACATAATTCTTTTTTTTTTAATTTTAGTGTAAGTTTATAGATACATTACATTCTCTCTCCTATAGTACACAATTACCTATTTTAATGCCTATTTTTTCTCCATTAAAACACTCAACCTTTTAAATAAAAGACCTAATTTTGAAATTTTGAATTTCAAAATTCAAAAAATTTCAAATTTAAAAAATCAGGACAACTCTTAACTTCTTCCTTTTTTCTTACTCCATCAAGTTTCACTTCCTTTTTTTCCATAATCATCTTCCTTCTTCTTAACCCAGCAGAATTTATTGGTTTCTTCTTTTTATTCTTAATCCATCATCTTTTTTTTCTTAATCTGTAATCGTCTTAACCCAGCATCTTTTTATTATTAATCCATCATCAGTTCGTCTTTTCTTCTCTTTTTTGTTTTTGTTAATTGTTCTATTACATTATAGTAATGGATCCGTTAATTAATAGAAGGATATATGATTTCGACGATGAAGATTGGAAAGAAAATAGGAAAAAGTCTTTGCATGATCCTATGAATCTTCAGAAGGTTTTAAACAAAGACTCTGGCGAAACATCAAAATCAAAGGTTGTCAAAATACAACAAAAAAAGAAAAAAGAAGCAGCAAACATTGTTGTTAGGCCTACATTGTCTCGGGTTAGTATTTTGGTACTTAAAACTGTTGTTGAAATTATTAAAAATTTTAAGGAATCTAGTGTGCTTGCCGATACATTTGAATAAGTGTGTATAGTGTTTTAGATGGTGAATTGATACATGAATTTGTTGTGTATCATAATATTTTTTATGTATCATGAAGTTTTGAAAATTGTTATAATGTATCATTCAATAAGTTTAGTAAATGCGTCATCAACTGTGCTTGATGATACATATAGAATCAGTGTGTACACTGTTTAGTCAATTCACTGATACATGTAGTAGATATGTATCACATGTTTTGCATATAGTATGAATTTCTGAAAACTGATATCATGTATCAGTAAGGTATTAGTTGTTTAGTTGATGTACTGATACATGTTTTGAAAATTGTTATAATGTTTCATTCACTAAGTTTAATAAATGCGTCATCAACTGTACTCGATGATACATATAGAATCAGTGTGTATATTGTTTAGTCGATGTTTCTGATACATGTATTAGATACGAAATTGAATCTCCAACAACGATTCCGTCGATTTTGTAACTTTCATACTGCAATTCGTTCACCCAAATTCCGGAATGTCTCATCAAAATCGAAGTATTCACCTTGAAAAATACTGTAACAACAATAAAGTTACTGTAGTTTGAAATTTAACAGATTGTTCAAAAAAATTATTTTCAAAATAGATGACATAATCTTTGTTTTTCAAAATTTGAAATTAATATCCAATTAAGTGCTGATTTTATGCTGATTAATGATATGTTACCGTAAATTTAGCTGTTTTATTAACAAAATTAACTGTACCATTTTTTCCCCTTTTTTTTCTCAACAGTTTAAAATTACCATGTATCATTTACCATGTATCACTAGAGTCTAAAGTATCACGGCTCAACAAATTTAAGGGATTTTTTGTAAATACTAAATTTGTCGGGACAGAATGAAATTATTGAATTACACTATGGGATTCCTTAAATTTTTACTTTTTTTTATTACCAGGTATAATGAAAGCATAAAGAAGCAATAACAATATATTCTCGAATTTAAATATGTTAAATGCACAAAAATACAATTAAAATATTCAAAACTTGGTGATGTAAGTAAAAAATATCAAAGATTAGAAGTAGGAAATGCATCAAAAATATATTGGTTGACTTTACCCTTACCGTTAAAATGAAGTTATTCTTGTCCCTACTGTTAATAAACGTATCACTTGTATCCTTTTTTGGACAGAATCCCCAAATCAATCTACCATCCTAATATAACCCAAACCCAACCAACTAACTTAACCTCACCCAAACCTACTATACTTCACCTCCATCTCCTTACAATCTTATTTTTTTATTGGATGAATGTAAGTTTGTTTCATGGGTTTGAACTTATAAATGACTACATAGTTGATACTAGATAGTCATGAAGGCTCACTATATGTGTATCTAGATAATTATATCATTTTCTTTCTCGCTGTTTTCTTATAAGTATATAATGCAATATACATTGTATACATCACAAATTTGATATCAGATACATGTAATTTGATACTAGCTAGATGTATTTATGTACATTTATGCTTTATATATCACAAATAGACCAGATAGTACAATGTCCTCTTAGAACCAATTTATAAGTATGAAAGATACATTGCATACAATTATGTATTTTTGATATTGGATACATGAAAGTGATATTAAATACACTAGAATTTAATATTGGACAGATTGGATTAGGATTAGCATCGCTCAGTTTGATTCAGTTTTATATATTGTCAGTTCAGTTCATTGATTCAATTTTTAAATATGCTAAACTAATAACCAAACTAATAATATATTTTTATCGATTTTTCGTCATTAGTAGTTCGACTTTCAGTGAAACTAGTAAGAAATGGTCATACAATAATTATATAAATTGTCCAATAATTTGGCGCGAAAAGACAATAATATAACTTTACAGAATGCTCATAAATAGAATTTGAAAAGAACGTTACAACTGCAACACAAATAAAAGAACTAGTGCAATAATGTGAATTGAAAGCTAAAAGCGCAAATGTAGTAACCAATTGATATTAATATTTAATATTTATGTAGGTGTAAATGTAGTAAATAAATCGATTCGGTTTGGTTCCGATTTGATTTTAGATTTTTAGAAACCAATAGTATATAGTTTGGTTATGATTTTATTTTTAAAAAGAAGAAATAACCGAATTCGATAAGTCATATATTTATATTCTATTATTATACATGCATAATATATTATTTTTAAAAGTAATTGAAATATCTTATATATATTCTCAACAACCTTTATTTATAATAACTTTATGAAAGCAAAAATGTCCAAGACGAGATATTCACCTCACGTTTTAGGAACCGAGGAATCACACGTAGACGGACCTGAGCATTCTCCTGCTCTACGGAGCCCTCTGGAGCTAGAGTTGGGGCTGCTTGACGCTCTTCTCCTTTCGAGTGAATTGAATTACTTCGGCTCGGATGCCTAGGCGGCTAGGAAGGCTCGCTAGACCAGCAGCCAGACCAAGAATGAATGTGTAATGATGGTGATTCCACACCAGGCTCAATAAATAATTGAATGTAGAAAGGGGATCCTAAACTAAAAAGGAGTCCATGACCCCCTTTTAGAGCGTATAAGGGGAGGTCGAATTCCAAACCCTTCTTACTATGTCTAAAATGGGACCGCGAAGACAGCCCACCACTGAAACTTGATTTGCTCTCGCTCGGCTCGCTCCCACCTGTCTTCTTCCCACTATAGTGAAAGATCTTTCACTTCACCATAGCAGGAACCTCACTAGCCTTCTCGGCCAGTTAGTCTAACCACAGGGATCCCTTCCTGCTTATCCACCCACCGTAAACGATTACTAACAAACTTGGAATACGAATGAGATCCCAACATACCAAAACTAGCTGTCACTCCACCATTGTCGAAGATGTAAGGATTGATACATAAAATAATTTTTTATTTAATTGATAATCATATAAAGCAGACGATATTTTAGCCATTTGCATCAAGCTCAAACTTCCTTCCTGCATGCGCGCCCCCCCAGAAGCACACACTATCATAAGAGGTAAAATTTGATTGCTTGAGCTAGCTAGAAGCAGGAACTCCTATTTAAGTAAGGCCAGCTGTAAACAAAGAAAACAAGAGATTCGTGGTTGTACCGATACCAGTTGACAACTCTTCCAGTTAAAGTCAAGCTCCGGGTTTTTGCTCTAGTCAAAGTTCTATCTGGCTTTCCGCTGGGAAAGTAAGAGACGAGTACCCATATCCCTAGAACAACTGTAAAATAAACTCCATCTTAGTCTACCCGACTTTGACTTTGACTTGAAAGAGTAAGTTTTCGCCTCTGTTGTTGAAAGATGCAAGAAGCAACCTCTTATTGAAATGACTTTAGGAAGTGCCTAACCTTTCTCCTTCGATCCGATCCTTTCTGTGACCCGAAATGAGACAAGCAACCCTTCCTCTTGATCTGAGGTGCGAAGAGAAAGATTTCTTTTTTATGACTTCCACTTATCGATCCCGGCCCAGAAAAGTGACCGACCAGGGCAGGGCCCTATTGATAAATGAAAGAAAGGGTTTATGAGCCCTAGCCCTGTCCTGCGGGGAGGACCTCAGCTCAGTACGCATAGAAGTACAGTCTACCTCTATTTAGCTCTACTGGCTTTCTTATACCTATACCAGAAACCCGAGCCTACCTCTTCTGGTTGAAGTTCCGATGAACCGGGTACTCGATCTACGGCCCCCTCAAGGTTAGGGGCACTCAAAAGCGCCGTTGCCAACGGTGCAATCTATGGTGCCTCCAAGGCATCCAGCCGATCCTTACCCTTCCAAGTGATAAAAAGTACACCACACTTTTTGATTAGCTTTGCTCACGAATTCACATTCGACAAATAGAGTCAATGGTGACTCCGCCGTGGGAAGAGCCGCTTCCTTCACCACTTCTCCGTTCATTTCCAATACTGATAGCCAGGAGGTTTGCCTAGAAGCAGCCACCCTTGAAAGAGTGCGTAATAGCTCACTGATCGAGCGCTCTTGCGCCGAAGATGAACGGGGCTAAGCGGGGGCTCGCTTTGCCCGTTAAGAGTAGGTAACCCGTTCCCTCGGCTGAAACACTCGAAGATGCACATTTGGGGATTCGACGATAAAGATCGGACAATGATCTCACTTTCCTCCTCATATTCGGAAAGATTTATGTTAATTCGCTCTGCGAGCAGAGCCAAAAGCTATGGAACTTGGGTGTGGGTCTTTTGTCGAAATGGAATGGCTTTTTATCTTTTTATTTATCGTGAATGGGGGAATCATTACACATAGTATGCCCGATCGGCGTATTTTTTTGTTTTATGCCCCGTAACTCTTCCTCAGCCAGGCTTGGGCAGAATAGCAGAGCAAGTATTAGTAGCATAACAAAAAAGCCTTCCTCGTCATTAATATCTTTGCTCGCGGCAATTGTGACCTCTCGGGAGAATCGATGACTGCATCAAAGATGCAGTGCTAGTACATCTGAGACTTCTTAATTGGCTAGTTGTAAATAGCCCCAGGGCTATGGAACAAAGGATTATCTCGGACCTAGACCGAGGTATTGATGGTGATTTTCTAATCTCGCAGAACAGAATGTGATACGATGAGATAGAATGCAATAGAAACAAAGACAGGGAACGGGTTACCTATTCTTAACGGGCAAAGCGAGCCCCTTTATTCTTATTCTAAATTAAAGAATTCAGAATCAATCAAATCTCCCCAAGTAGGATTCGAACCTACGACCAATCGGTTAACAGCCGACCGCTCTACCACTGAGCTACTGAGGAACAACAGGAGATTCGATCTCATAGAGTTCAATTCCCGTTCCCAACCCATGACCAATATGAGCTTGAGCTTTGATGAATAAAAGAAGAATTGGTAGAAATTCTCATAGGTGAAGCAAATCAAACCTATTTTCAGACAAAGAAGATAAAAAAAGAAAACTATAGTGGCTAGGAAAGCTCTATGAAAAACAATTCATTTCTACTCACCCCCCCTTTATTTATTTAAGGAGATTCTATCCCACTACCCTGGAAATGAAAAAGAAACTCTATCCTCAACCCTTCCAATCCTTAGTTCATGGTGGAAACTTCACCCCGTGCATCCTTTGGTTGTGAGCCCCGCCTAGAGGGAGGCGCTAAGGGAAGAGCGTAGCGTTAAATCTGCCTCGCCTTTCAGAGGTTTGGAACCCTTCTGTTGAGCACCAATTGGAAATCCAATCTGACTTTCCTCGAATTCAACTCTTGTAACTAAACCGTTCTATACTCAATTAAGGAATAGAGTTCAAAAAGTTTTTGTTTTCATTGTTTAAGCAGCAATTTCTTATTTTTTTTCATAAATATAAAATAAAACAAAAAAGGGATTTTGACGACAAAATAGAAAGAAAAGAACCAATTTTGCATCGCTAAAAATTCACAATGTGAAACTTTCCCTCCCCACACCTTAAATAATCATATATCGAGATCTCGTATTCGATCAATAAAGAACGAGGACTAGCTCACCAGTAAAGGAGAGGGGCGGACTAACTTGACCGGTAGAAGGTGAGAATAGTCAATGAATCGGAAGAGGAATGTTGATCGCCTTAGTTTATGGTTCCGTTCCCCTGTTCATTAATAGGGGCTCCCGAATCTGACTTATTTGAGGAACAAAGTAGCTCGACCAACGAGAGCGGAATAACTGGCTAATTTCACACTTACCTATGAGCTATGAGAAAAGAGGTTTCTGGAACAGGTAGTGGGTACCGGCTCGCCGAAGACTCATTCTTTCCTCGGGGATGACTTCTTGCTGACCTAAGCTCAAAGAGGTGAGAACTCTCAATCGAATGTGATCGACACGACAGTCCCATCCTTCTGCTTTCCTTTGTATGAAATGAGGGCCCCCCTATCACTTAAAGGCAGCCTCCTAACCCGCGGAACCTGCTTGCCCGTTGGTTAGCTGCATCTGTTCTTTGAACATGGATGGCGGTACCGATTCTAAGTCGTTCTTGTGCTCTAAAAGACTTGCCTCATAAGAGAAAAAAATGACCTATGGGAAGACTTTATGGATTTCTTTTCCGAGAAGCAAGGGAGTAAGGTAATTCATCATCAACCAAGGCAGGAATCGTTAGAGTATTGTATTGCCCTCCAATAGGACTATACAGAGCAGCGGGAAGGTCGGAATCTAGTGAATCTGTCTGGTTGGATCTTCACGGACAGAAAAAGATTGCGGTCGATTAGTGGCCATGATTAAGACACACATAAACCGAGCTATTCACGGGACTGAACTCTCTTCTCTTTAGGCTCGCGTAGGTTAGGGAACTCGCCCCCCTCACTGCTTCCACTCCAACTCGAACAAAAAACCTTGGCGACCGTGAAGTCACCGGATGAATTGCCGAGTAAAGATAGAGACAAATAGGAATAACCGAACCACGTCTACAAAATGCCAGTACCATGCAGCTGCTTCAAAGCCAACGTGATGCTCCTTGGTCAGATGACCGGCCTATCATTCATTGGTTAGGGTTAGGGAAAAAGCTAGCTGGAAGTAATCTCTTCTTCTCAATGAAAGCTAAAGGCAGGCGGGTGGTTGAGACAGTGTAGTCCGTTTTCACAAGAGTACGGAGCTTCAAATTTGAGAACTCTGTTTCCTGTGGGAGGGCGCATAAATTAGCATATCATCCGAATAGATTTACAGAGAAATATTGTCAATCAAATCGACTTTTTTGTGTTAGCTTAGGGTTTCTCTCGCTTTTGGCATAGCGGGCCCCCAGTGGGAGGCTCGCACGACGGGCTATTAGCTCAGTGGTATCCCTTGAGTAGGGAAGACTTCGCAACAGGTCCTACGTGGATGCCCGGCTGCTTCAACAATTCTTTGAAAGGCTCTACTTATCCGGCAGCCTTCTAAACTCATCCATTCAAAAGGGTTGTAGAAAGAGAGCCCACCAAAGCACAGACTCTACTCACCCACTACTGGACCTAACGAGTCCAAACAAATTGGATCTTATTGTATGACGACAGGGGGCGAACCCGCAGGTTCCCCTTGCCCAACGTTGCAACTAGTATTTGGGTGTTTTTGCTTGAGTTGTACGAGATGAAAGTCTCATATACGGTTCTCAGAGGGGGAGTTCCGCCTATCTTCAAAGTCTTGTCACCCTGCCCGCTTGGGGTCTGAGTAAGGAAAGAGCTCGTAGCCGCGTTATTGGGCTTGTCTTGTTGATAACCTTGAGACCGGCGAAGAGGCGAGAGCTCACTCAATTCCTTTTTAAACTTTCGCAAAGCTCTCCTTTCCTTAGAGTGAGTTGGTTTTGAATGAAATGGACAGCGTCGTTGTGGTAAAGGTCGTAATGCCAGAAGAATCATTACCGCAAGGCATAGAGTGGGCCGGTGTCCATAATTGAAAGTGGCATCTCTGTTTGCGCACATTGGAGAAAGTGCTCTGCTAGTGAAATCGGTCCATTACAACATAGACTAAGGCGCTGGGTAGATCGTAGATTGCTGGGTATGAATTCGATTCTAAGACTATATTAGTATAAAGCGGCATTATCCCTTTACTAAATCCTCCCTCGCTTACCACCATGAACAAGACCTTTCCCGATCAATTGGTTTTTCATTATTTAATAAGAAAGATGGCAAATCCTACCATTGTATTTCCTTTTTTCATTTGGATCCTATCAACTTAGAGAGTGTCTAGATTAAGACACTTCTCGTATTCGGACTATCAAGATCGACTAAATGAGAGTGTGGCTGACATGGTAAAAGAACAAATCAGTCACACTTTTCTGGACCCCTTTTTTTACTAGCTTTAATTCCACTCCCAGCAGGACACACTACACTTAATGTAATAAAGATTTTTCTAGGAGAACAAAATGAAGCTAATTTACAGCTCTTTTCATATATCTATAATTGCTTCCAATAATTATGAATATATAGTGAATTTTTTGCGCAAGCCGTACATATTGCGTTAACAATAATGGGGGGAGGTGGTATTGGTTAGTTAAATATAAGTTGTAGTTTGAGTCCTCTCGAGGACGGCCCCCCTTTTTTTGGGAAATGATAGTGGGTAGGGCTTATCTTTCCCTTCAACCAGCCACTCTTTTAGTTCCCAAAATATATAAAATCCAGAATCCTTTTAAGCGCCTTATCACGAAAGTGACCGAGCAAGCAGATGATTTCCCCTAAGGCACCGATGGACCAACGCCTTCGTATGTATATCACCCGAATTTCTTGATTCACGGCGTCGAGTATTTGCACTTTAGATCTCATGACTCGACCTGTAGACGGTGATACCGCCACCTTTGGCGACGTGATCCTTTCTTATTCACTTGTGGTGGTGGCGGAGAGGTCGGCGCCTATGTTCTGGCTCTGGGGGGGTGGGTCTTCCCTTTCTCAATTATGACGTACTCGGTTAGGTTGCCATCTAGGTCTCGGTCGGGGGCGACTTCCAAATTATGGTCTCATTCTTCCCTTGATTCACGATCCTTGCAGCTGAATTAATCCCCCATGTGTCGGGACTTGAACCGTGGTGGTGCTCTTCTACAGCTTCTTCTACATAGGCTCCTCCACTTCTGGAATTGAAAAAGGAAGCTTTTCCAAGCCCGAACAAGATCAAAAGAACTGATCGCTTTCTACAATAAGAAAATAGTTATCTACTAGCCATGTTTTCTTTCTGTGATAATGCCGTAGCGTAGGACTCCAGGAATTTTGGAAGCTGAACATGCTCAAAAGATGCCTAAAGCTTTTAGCTTTGATCATTCGACGCCGAGTGAAAGGGTTCCTCGCTAAATAAAACCAAAGTTCCACAATCCCTTACCTACCCCAGCCCATCCCTTCACCCGGATAATGACCACTTAAGCACCTCTGGAAGCGAACAGAAAGAGATGGCAGAGTCCACCTCGTTCTTATACGACTTTCTTTCCCTGTGTTCTATCACTCACGGATGGCCTACCCAAGGAAGAAATCCAGGGCAGTCACCTGTATGTTAGGTAGCCTCCTCACTAAACACAAGTAAGAGCTAGCTTGCATTGAGAATGAGGGCCCTCCTAAGGACTTGTTTTCAGCTCCTTACTTACAGATAAGAGTCAAAGTTCAAACAACCCACTTTGCTCCGTTGCTCTGCTCGCTCCGACGATTCTACATACTGGCCGTAAAGAGAGAGCGCAGTGTGATTGGCTCTATAATGGAAATAATGGATATGCTCTGTCGTAGAGCTTCGCTAGCAGTGTCGAGCTTTGCTCGCGATTCGACTGGAACTAAGGACCTGAACTGAATGGAATTTCAGAGCTCTCGCGCGGCTATCTAAAGAATGAAGAACCGCTACTGAACGAGAGCGAGTGAAGTGAGTAAGCACGGAACGAGCCAAGATGAGAGGTTCTTTTTCGCTTTTAGTCTTGATGGGAAAGTAGGATCTTCTTTCTATTAAGTGAAGGAGAGAGACAGGACTTGCTAGAGAGGCAGGGCTCGGTCTCAAGGTTGAATTTAAAGTCACTAGTCAGTCCAACTGCACGAGTGAAGGGCGAAAGTCAAGATTACGTGCAACCAGGGGGATTTTATCGACCGAAACGCAGCGACGAAGGGCTTACCCCAAGACCTAGCATCGTCGAAGGTCAGGCTTAGGGCACGAGTTCTAAAGTGAATCATAGGGGGTCGCATATCCGTTATGGTTATCCCATATCCCCCTTTGTCTTTTCGTATGATTTTGCTTACTATACCTGCTGCTGTAGCATCAAGAAAAGGACTTCCTTACCTTTCATTCATAGTAGTCTTAATGACTAGTAGTTTGAAGCCTTAAGAAAGCGGTTTTTTTCGGCAGTGATTTACAAGTACCCTCACTGCAGTGACCGATGACCCATCTACTTGCAAGGAGACTTGTTGGCATTAACCGGTGTAGGATTCAAGATCAGGTGGGCGGTGGCTTATCGTCGTCCATTATCTAACCGAAAAGACGACGTGTCCTCGACAACCTGGCGGTTCTTCGGTCTCCGCTTTTGGGGGCGGGAGTGCTTGGTCGCTGGGGGTTTCTTTTCCTCAACCAATTAGGTTGTGTCGCGAGTTTGAAGACTTCCGTCGAAGGCACTTTTTGGGCTTTGTATTGATCCAAAAACGACTTTTTTGTGCAACCTAGTGTATATTCATAGAAGTTATTAAATGGAGCTCTTTAATTTTTTACCTAGAAGATTTTAATAACTCTAACTCTATTCCAAAGCTGGCAAGTCAGGGATACAGGATGGATTTTTCCTTTTCTATTCCAATCAATGGCCTCTTCCTAGGTGATACTGTTGCAGTGGTCTCAAAAACCCAATTATCGTATTTAAGAAAAAGAGGTCTATAAAAGTCACTTAAGAAAGATGGCGCCTTTGCGAGGATGTCTTGAATCAGCCTAAACCTAGTAAGGGAAAGCGATTCTACTCCAATTGCATTCATCAGTTGGATGAGAGTGAGAGGGAGTGAGGGGGGTATTCAAAAAGGGGAGCCGCGGGTTCTTCTGTTGAATGTAGTCCTCTTGAGCTGAGCTCTCTTTGAGGGCGGATTACATACACGATTTCTTTCATTTTTGCTCTATCGACTCAATACTCTTGTGTGTATTCTTTGGCCCGTCCAGTGAGTGATGACACTAGCGAGTAAACTGCAAAAGGGTCTTGCTTGGTATAATATAAGCGGATGACTTAGTTATAATTAGCTCAGATGTGAGACTAAGTATGTCATGGTCTCTTTCTCTTAGGTCAAAATGGTGATATTTTTGAAGATTTATTCACAATAAAGTTAGTGATCGAAAGTTCTGTAATGTTAGTCGTTCTAACTATTTTTCATTTAGAAAGAATTGTTGTCTTTTTATCTCTTTTGAATGTATCATCTTCATTTTTATTTTGTGTATTGTTAATAACCGAACCAAATCGAACCGAAGTCGTTAGCAACCAAACGGGTAGATATATATTGTATTTAGTTTGGTTTAATTTAGTTTTGATAATGTAAAAACCGATTAAATTGGCTTGATTTTGGTTATGATCAATAACCGATTCAAATCGATTGTGAACAACCTTAACTGTCTTAATGGGTGATCAATTTACCCAATATAACAAAACCAATAATCTGTTTTTTTAATATAAAATCATTGAAAACCTATTAACCCAATAATCCAATAACCCAATAATTACTCGATAACATTTCATTTGATTCGATTTACTGATAGATTTATTTTTGCACACCTTTACACCGGATGATATTAATATTCGTAAATACACTAAATCCATCACTGCATATTAAATACCCAATATCTAAATGAGAAAACATATACAAAGAAGTAGCAGATGGGAGAGTAGAGAGACGAGATACATTTGTCTAAGAATGTGTATAAAGGCAAATATAATGTATTTATAGGCAAATTTGAACAAAATAAGTAAATATTAAAACATAGGGGTCGTTTGCTACAAACATAAATAAAACAGAGATTAATAATGCAGAAAATAGTAATGCATGAATTAGTAATGCAAAGTTTATTTTTATCAAATATTTGGTTTATTGTTTCCCATCTCATCTTGTGTTAGGGTTAAAACTCAATAAAAACTTCTTTTCAATTATACCCTTGGATTATTATTACGTAATTGAGTCAAGATAGATAATTGCTGAACAATATTATTTTTATGACTTTTTAACTAGCTAGGTGAAGAACAATTTTGTTGTCATGTTTGATATTTTTTCACTTGAATTATTTGAGGATAAATAGTTGGCATCTTAATAAATACATCACTCACAAAATGTCAATTTTCAACTTAAAAAAGAAAAACCATCTACTTTTAAATTGAAATAGACCACACACACTCACCAAATATTGTATTGAGATCTATTGGAATCATCATTAATCCCTAATTCACAAGACCAAACTTTTTTTTCCACGATACACATCATCCTTAGCAACTAGGGTACATGTACGATCCATTTTCCCTGCCTGAAGGCTTAAACATGGATTTTACCGTCAATTGACACCATATTACGCAGTGAACAAGAATTTATGATTATTCAATTAAGTAAACCTAGAGGGATTGTATCTCCAATCCTGGCTTCCGGACGACAAGATGGTGGATTTGGCCGGAAATAAGCAAACTATCATCATCCTTGTGTTAGAAATATGGTTTTCCGTCCTTTCAAGATCTAGAGTACCCTTTTGAGGGTTACTGGGGGTGATCCTCGCCTCTTTTTGGTACTTGGGGAATAATAAGAAAATAAGACTTCGCGTCATTTAAATTCTGCTCCCGACCTTACGCTCTGGTGCTCCCAGTCCCGCTGAAGCGTCACCGCTCTAACGGCACCATTCCACTGTGATGGAAGAGTGGGCCCAGTTATTCTTAACGTTTTTCTCACCATGAATAACAATGACAATAAATATCAATTTACACCTCGTTCGTCCCTGAACGACAAGCGGAGGAGTAAGCTCGAATCAAATTGGAGTACATAAAAAATATTAGGTCGGCTTGTCATGAAACTACAAAAAGATAACGGTTCCCAAAGTATGAGCACAAAAGGGTCTTTACCGCGAAAGCGACTAGGGAAACGAGGCAACACATGGAGAAAAATGGCGCGCCCATTCACCTGGACTGATCCCGCCAGAGTAGCAGAATTCCCGTTGAGGCGGGCGATCGCGGTTAGTTTAGTAGGAGAAAGGGGAACGGTTTCACATTTCATTCTACCTTTAATTTCAAACTCCTTAAAATGCTCTCAATCGATTCTCTATGAACATCGATCTTAACTACGATTGCATGACACTAGCCTTGGGATAGTTTTAAAAAATATGAAAATAGGTTGCTTGATTTTCTAGAAAAACGTAGCATAGACACTTCCTTTACGTTTACAACGTCTCCACAATATTTTGAGCGTAAGAATTTCGTGGAAATACAGTCAAAATGGTTCAGTAATGGGTGGGAAGTTTAATGGGTTTCATGGTGTAAAATTAGATTTGGGCATCATTGAGGGGTTGTATTGGTAGACTAGTTGTATATTTAGGTACTAGGGTACTTTAGATACTCTAATATGATGAATAACCTGTTAAAATGGGGTCAGGGGCGATGGGGCGCCATGATCGCGCCTTGGAGTTCACCGAGATGAAGGCCACTCCGACGACCTCCTTCATTGCAACTTCAAAATAAAAATTTTCTTTTTCCAAAGCCCATGATTAACTAAATGAAGTCATAACATGTATGTTTTCATGAATTTTTGCAGGCTTGTCTACTATGTATGAATAAATAAAGAAAACTTGTCTTTCGTCTTGTTTTACAAATGTTGGAAGTCGAAAGAGGTACCACGATCACCGAAACACCAGGTTCTTGAGCGAGAAGAGTTTCCACTTGCTGTGCCTAGCCGAAAAAGCACCCATCTTCCAAGCCGCGCTGACGGATTTTGGTTGGGGTCCACTGACAAAAGCTTTCCCTTCTGCACACTCTGGCTTTATGAGGGAGTTCTACATCATTCTTCCTAATGTTCGCTGGGACGATCCTTAATCTACCATTTTCACTTGAGGAGTTGAAATCCTCCTGAGCACCCAGTTCATCAATGAGGTGCTCGAGGAGCCAAAAGTTCCTAATGCAGAGTACAAGGCCAATCCGAGGAAAATGGATCTAGGTTGGCTGCGGGACATACTAGTTGAGGTTTCATGTCGAGATCAAGTTTATTGGGTTACTATTGAGGGCATCATCGTTACTCACTGGTCATTGGATCCTAAGAGGTGGCTGCACTTGGTTTATAAGAGAACCCACCTGTGGAGCAATCACAACTATGTGACCTTTATCTCTTAGTAAAAGATGTTCTACAGAGACAACAAGAAGATATTCCTGCCTGGGCTGATAATATCGATGTGCAAGTAGGCGACGATGACATTCTTGGACACCAATTGGTATTTCCTATGGATCCCCTTTTCATCCCTTTTTGATAAGGCAACCTTCCACCCAAGGAAGGAAGAGAAAAGAGGTTGATGGGGCCGGCACAATAGGGCAACGGCTGAGGCAAACAATGAAGGAGAGGATGATGATGAGGTCGACGATCCTTTTCCTATGCAGTCTCATCCCCCACTTTCCAGTGCTCAGGTTGAGAGGACCTGGCAGCCGTTCAGAGGAAATTCAGACGTTCCCAAGCTAGCACGTCAATTTTGGTTCCACCCTTCACTGCCATTGAGGTTGAGATGCTCCTCCACAACCTGCGATAATAGAGAAAGATGAATTTAGCAAGGGATTGCCTGATGGGCCGAATATGGAAGACCCTAAAGGTCATTTTCTCTTGCATTGTCCCCTTCTGGAGCTTCCCACACTCGATCCAAAGGACTTTCGGGAGTTCCCTTGGTTGAGTGACGCATGGAATGGTGAGACATCCCTAGAGGACATGGGTCTGACAAAGACACTTCCCATTCCCATAGTCCTTGATTTTGTTTTTGCTCCAATTGGGCATGTAATAGATAGAAATTTGATTTTTTTTAATGTTTTTTGTAAGCACATCGGTGCTTATTTTGCAATTTCATAGCTAGTGGTGGATCCATAATTTTTGGCCCGTGAGTGACAAATAGACTTATAGATTAAATTAACTTTATATTTGATAAAATTATTCGTCTTTTTGATATATATGATAGATCAATGAATAAATATTAATAATAAGATATTACAAATCCACACTCCATACTAAAAGAATGAGGTTAACAAATTTAGAACTTTCAGTAATATTAATAATATTATAAATATTCATCATTCATTTACAATGTTCCTCGATGAGTTTTCATATTCTAAAAATTATCGATAATGACATCATTACTAATATTTGTTAATACATCACACTATATATAACTTACTAGACAATCATTTAAATGTTGATCATCAATGCTATTCCGCACTTCATTTTTATGTGATTCATTGTCAAAATTCTCACCATAGTTGTCGTACTAATAGATAATTAAATTCAACTTTACAAGTAAACAAATAAGTGAATAAGTCTCCGCAAGATTTTCTCCAACCAATGCCTTCGCAAATCACGAATTCCGTGCAAGTTGGAGAACTTGAGATTATCGCTTCGATATGATATGATGAAAGTATCGAGTTGGTAGCTTAAATCTTGAATTTTTTCATCATCAAACTCACTTGGATAACACTTTGCTGAAGACATGATTTTACCTTTGTCAAAATTAGAGAGAATTGACTGAACTCAAGCTATCCACCCCAAGAAGCAAATCACTACTTACTACATCAAAACGATCATTAAGTTCTTGAAGTTGCACATCAATGACAACAAAAAAAGACTTCAACACGCAAGTGGTGCACATACCTAATACCCGAAGACTTAGGTTTTGACTTTTCGAAAAAATAAGACTATCAAACTTGTGAATCAATATATCATGAACATTACAAAATGAGAAAACATCATCCAACAGAGATTTCCATTTCCCTCATATCTTGCAAGTTTTTCTTTGTAATATTCAGAAACTCCACGGCATTAATAATATGTTGATTTTTTTTAAATCTTACTCAACTCATTTGATCTTTTTTTTTGTAAAATTTTACTCAACTCCTTTGACATTGCCAACACTTTCAACATCAAGTGAAATATAAAAAGAAATTTAATTGTTTTAATTTTTTTAAAATGATACTTCGCTTGATTTCTTTCACTTGATGTGGACCCTTCAAGTTCAATCACTTCAAGAAAATGAACAGAAGACGAGAAAATAACAATAAAGTTATTTAAAGTTTTGAAATTTAATCCTCAACAAGTATCACCTTGCCTTTAAAGTCCACTTTCTTGATGTAATCATTGGCCTTTTTTAACTTCATCGAATTCAAATAACTGCTCTACCATTTTGGCTTGGTGATCCGGTGTAAGTATCTACACTTGAAAGATCTTCCAACAACATTCATCACATTACTAACATGATCAAAAAAATTTTAACATCCAAATGTTTTTTAGCAATAGCCACAAGTGTTAGATGCACTGATGAACAAAACATTCAATGTAATATACTGATGGACTATTTTTCATAATCAAAGTTTTGTCCACGTATTTTGGATGAACTTAGTAAGTGAACGGAAAGCAAAGAATAAATCACTTTCTTCAATGAACATGTCGATGTATCACCAACATGGACAAGACCGATAGTCATTCAATTAATTCACCATTCTTTTTAGCAAAACGAAAAACAAGAGTCATTTATTTTTTGTGAGAGATGTCTTTGACTCATCAACTAATAGACCAATGTAATCTCCATTCAGGTTCCCAATTATTGTTTTCTTTTGCACAAGCATTGTCAATATCTTTTTGAATCATAGGACAAGCCAAAGTATCATTTTTGTGGGACATTTGCTAATATCACATTTCCTACATCCGAATGTTTGTCCCCATTCCATAGCAAAAATCCTAGAAAGAAGCCTTGATAAGTTGAAGATTCACTTTCATCATGACCTTGAAAAGGTAATCCATATTGCAAAGAAGTCTTGACACATCAATTGAAGCATCCAAACACACTCATTTTTAAATTTTGAGAATGTTTGTCAGAACAACTTGAATTGATTGAACTAATCTAGCATCTTGTGGAAATACTTGTCATGAATATTATTATAATCACAAACATATTTACGGAACCTTTCAAGTGACCTATTCCAGTCCTAAAATCAATTTTTGTGTAAAACTCACTCATACTCCTATGGAGAAAAATCATCTTTCAATAAATTACAACCTAGACAATAGACAAAATCTTTCTCCATGCTATACTCCAGCCATTTAAAATAGGACCTTCAAACAACCTTTTACAAAATTGACTCATTCTTTTCCAATTTCAGTTGGAGGATATGAATCCATGTGAGGTTGACAGGACTCTTTTTTAATATAATATTTTCTCACTTCATCCTTTATTGGAGGGTTATAGTGAGAAATTCATACTCTTTTTCCAGGATTGACTTCAAGTGAATTTAAATTAAGGTCATCTATAAGACGCGAAGGATTGACATTCATATTTGAATTTGATTGAGAATGATTAAATTTCGTAAGAAACTTCTCCATCTCATTTCACAAAACTAGAACACTTCCCTATGAAAATCAAAATTTAGTTCAACTCAAAATCAATTCAAATATTTAATAGGGTAAGTCATAGTTAATTCAAATTAATATGGTTCATATCACACCTTTAACCAATAATGTCTAACAATGTTCATTAGAAATTTAGAATATCAAAGCAAAATTCTTGTATAATATGAAATCAATCATCGCTCATTAAAAATTTAAAGGACTCAAGAAATAGAAATAAAAAAATCTTACCAAAATAGAATTAAAAACTTACAAATCTATAAAAGATTTGTAGATGGATGGAGAAAAGTGAAAATAATAGCACCCAACAATAAGTAGACCTATGAGGCTTAGCCACTGGATGGAATGTTAATGAGTGCGGCGGGCAGGGGACGACGACGAAAACAAGTGACTTGGGTTCGGAATGGGGCAATGAAGACTTTGGAGAAGTGAAGACTTGGATGAAGACGTGTTTGAAAATAGTTGAAGAGAAAAAGAACACTTTTATTTGTGTTAATCAAATAGAAGAAAAGTCAAAAGAATAATAATTTAACTAATTTAATTTAAGTCAATAACAATTATAAAAAAATGTGCCAGTTGTTTTTCCTTAAAAAACGTGTTTAGAGCCTTTTGTTTTCTTAAAAGATTGTGTGAAACAATTTTCCATGTTTGTAGCTTTTTTAAAAAAAAATAAAATATGTGCAACAATTTCTAAAAAATAATAGATGCAAATGAGATTGAAAACCGCGACATCAAATTTATTAAGTCATAGAAAATTCAAATTAATATGATTCATATCACACAATTTTAACTAATAATGTCTTACAATGTTCATTAGAAATTTAGAATATCAAAGTAAAATCAAAATTCTTATCTAATATTAAATCAATCATCAATCATTAACAATTTAAAGGACTCAAGAAATAGAAATAAAAAAATCTTACCAAAATAGAATTACAAACTTACAATCTACAAAAGGTTTGTGGATGGATTGAAAAAAGTGAAAATAATAGCACCCAACAATAAGCAGACCTATGAGGTTTAGCCACTGGACTGAATGCTAATGAGAGCGACGGGCAGGGAATGACGGCGAAAACAAGTGACATGGGTTCGGAATGGGGCAATGAAGACTTTGGAGAAGTTAAAACTTGGAAGAAGACAGGTTTGGAAATAGTTGAAGAGAAAGAGAACACTTTTATTTGTGTTTAATGAAATAAAATAAAAGTCAAAAGAATAATAATTTAACTAATTTAATTTGAGTCAATAAAAATTATATAAAAAAAATATGCATGTTGTTTTTCTTTTAAAAACGTGTTTGTAGCCTTTTTTTTCTTAAAAGATCGTGTGCAACAATATTCCATGCATGTAGCATTTTTTAAAAATATAACGTGTGCAACAATTTTAAAAAATAATAATAGATGCAAATGAGATTCAAAACCGCGACATCAACTTTATTAAGTCATAGTTAATTCAAATTAATATGTTTCATATCGCACAATTTTTAACTAATAATGTCTTACAATGTTCATTAGAATATCAAAGTAAAATTGAAATTCTTTTCTAATATTAAATCAATCATCACTCATTAAAAATTTAAAGGACTCAAGAAATAGAAATAAAAAATCTTACAAAAATAGAATTACAAACTTACAAGCTATAAAAGATTTGTAAATGGATGGAGAAAAGTGAAAATAATAACACCCAACAACAAGCAGACCTATGAGACTTAGCCACTAGATGGAATGCTAAGGAGCGCGGTGAGCAGCGGGCGACAATGACAAGAAGTGACCACAGTTCAGAATGGGGCAATGAAGACTTTGGAGAAGTTATAACTTGGAGGAAGGAAGGTTTGAAAATAATTGAAGAGAAAGAGAACACTTTTATTTGTGTTTAATCAAATAAAAGAAAAGTCAAAAGAGTAATAATTTAACTAATTTAATTTAATTCAACAACAATTATTTAAAAAAATGTGCTAGCTTTTTTTCCTTAAAAAAAATGTGCTTTAAGCCTTTTTTATCTTAAAAAGATCGCGTGTAGCAATTTCCCATGCATGTAACCTTTTTTTTTTCTTACGCGTTCAACAATTTCTCAAAAATACTAGATGCAAATGAGATTTGAAACCGCGACATCAACTTTGTTAAGTCATCCTCCTACCATAGCACCACAAGCCAGTTTTGTTCTCTGGGTGGCACACTATATATTTATATAAATATTATATACATCCTATGCATATATAGAGTTTCCGTCAAAGTTCATGGATGGTGTGGCACCCTCATACTCCTTAATAGATTTGTCCATGTCCATAGCCTTAATTAATACGAGGCGGGAATTAGTTAATGCACGATTCAGACATCGAGACGGTGAATTTGGACAGAAATCAGCAAACTATCATCATCCTTGCACTAGAAATCTCTTCCTCCTTCCTTCCCAGGTCTGGAACAGCCTTTTGAGGGTTTCTGGGTTATCCTCACCTCCTTTTGACACTTATGGAAGAATGAAAAAACAAGACTTTATGTTATTTAAGATCTGCCCCGGCCTTTCCGCTCTGACGTTCCTCTCCCGTTGGAGCACAGCCACCCTAGAGGCGCCATCCCGCTTTGGTAGGAGAGTGGGGCACAAGTTACTCCCAACGTATTGTTCCCTATGAATAACGATAGTTTGGATCATTTCTAACACCCCGTACCCGAAAGAGGGAAACAAACCAGACTATGAAAAATTGCAGGTACTAGCCATAGAGATCAGCCATGGCTCGTGGTTGAACCTCAGACCATAGGTGTAGTCCGTGGGTTGACACTTAGACATAGGTTAGGGATCCCAAAATCATGGTCTCTAATGACCAAGCGATGCTTCACCTGGACAGACCGTGGGTCAGACCACGACCTCTCGACTGGGCCCGTCGATTGGTCACTTGGGAAAGGTCCAAGCATGAACCACAGGGGGATCTACAAACTAAAGGTGGGACCACGGTCCGTGTTCCATCCTCCCGTCGATTGGCTAAAAAAATCTCTGACTACAGACGACAATGACCGGGACAAACCGTACGTCGATACATGATCCATCAATTGTGGTATCGTGAATCATGGCCAGCATTTATTTTTAAAAGCTTAAGGGTCTTTTCTGATTTTAAATAAATTAAAATAATATCGTTTTCCCCTCATTTAGAACCCCTATATAAATCCTATTAACCCCAAATTCATCCCAAATTAGTTCACTCTCCCTAAGTCCCAAAAGAAAAATCAAAACGTTTTCTCAAATATCCTCTCTCTAGAACTTGAAGAAGAATAAGAAGATTTAACTAGTAATTGAACCTAAGTACCAGGGATAGGCATAAATATCAAAAAATCAAATTAAACTAATTTGATTCTTCGATCTTTCGGGTTCAACGTAGTGTAAGAGACTCGAATCTATGGTGCACCGAATAATCAATGTTTTATTAAATAAGTTTAAAAATATTTAAATTATATTACTTAATAATAATTATATATTTGACTCAAAATATTTAACTTGACTCATTTCAATTTTTAACTTTACCTGGCCCATTTCAATTTTTAAATTGTGGAGCCTAAACTGAAATGACAAAAATTTAAATGATAAAACAGTAAACCCTAAAGACGTAAACTAAAGAAAACCCAATTCAATTCAACTGAGACCAAGCGTCGTGACTTCAGTCTTCACTCTTCTCGCCTCGAACTATTGTCGACGCCAAATGGTACATATTTTTTGAATACCCAAGTTGTCGATTCTATTGCAGTTACTTGGGCATGAATCTGCTATCCTTTACCGAGAACAAAACTAAAATTTTATGCAGATATTTGTGCAAAATTGTAAAATTGGAGCTAGTTTCAATGCTAAAACTTCTTCTGTTTTGTGAAAAACTAAATCTTGATGAAAGGGGAATTGGATTTTGGAAAAAGTGTAGCAGCGACTGAATCTTTGTGTTGCTTATTGTTTTAGTTTTTTTTTTTTAGATGGAGAATGAAAATAGAGTTAGTGTTGGTGATTCAAGTGATGAATTATCTTATAATAAAAATGATAGCAACGACTCACTTGACAGTGCTAGCACCCAACCTAAAAAATAAAGAAAAGAAATAGCACCAAGATTCAAACGTTGGAATCATTTTGATAAGGTTGTTGAGAATGATATTAGTGAAGCAAAATGCAGGTATAGTCACCAATTTCATACCTATAATTCCATTAATGGTACAACTGCATTGAACCAACACTTAGCAAGGTGCTCTATTTATAATTCTATTTTTGAAATTACTTCTCAATATAAGATAAATTCAACGTCTGATGCACGTGCACCACTTTAAAAAATTAAACAATAAATAGTTAGGAAGGCTTTAGTTGAAATGATAATTGTGGATGAACTATCTTTTGGCTTTGTAGAAAAAGAAGGGTTTTAAAAAGTTTATGAGTCAAGCTCAATCTCTATTTAATATTTCTTCCAGTAAAACAGTAACAATGGATTGTTATGCACTATATAATGAACTAAGATACAATCTAAAGAAGTATTTTTAGAGACATACAACTAAAGATTTGTCTCACCACTGAAACATGGACCTCGATGCGAAGATTAAATTACATGTGTTTGATTGTTCATTTCGTTAACAGAAATTAGGTGTTGTATAAGAGAATACTAAATGTTTGCCTCATCTCTAGTCATAAGGGTGTACAAATGCAAAGACTATTGGTAATTGTTTGCTTGATTGGGACTTGAATAATGTGTTTTATGTTGCTGTTGACAATGACTTCTTCAAATAGTGTTATGATTACAGAATTATCTAAGCAGTTAGATATGTGGGAGAACGAACATAATGGATGGCAATCATCTTTATATGAGATTTATGACTCACTTACTTAACATAATTGTGCAAGAAGATTTGAAGGAAATTGATATTTCAGCCGAACAGGTTAGGCAAATGGTGAGGTATGTTATATCATCTTCGACAAGAAAAATTTTGTGAAATGTTGTGAAGTCTAAAATATATAATGTAGTAAAACATTGTTGCTAGATGTTTATAGTAGTTGGAATTCTACCTACTTGATGCTGGAAGCGGCAAAAAACTTTGAAAAGGTCTTTGATAGATTTGGTCTTTTGATGAACATCTTATATATATATATATATATATATATATATATATATATATATATATATATATATATATATATATATATATATATATATATATATATATATATATATATATATATATATATATATATATATATATATATATATATATATATATATATATATACTCATGTTTGTGAAGATGAAAGTATTGTTAGTGCGTTTTTATGTGACGAT
This sequence comes from Solanum chilense, assembly GCA_032847665.1. Taxonomy (NCBI): domain Eukaryota; kingdom Viridiplantae; phylum Streptophyta; class Magnoliopsida; order Solanales; family Solanaceae; genus Solanum; species Solanum chilense. The sequence continues at coordinate 67,654,319 of CM064971.1, read as the reverse complement.
TGGGCAAATGTGAAAAGTATTGTAAAATTTCTTGAAAAAATTTATTAGATTATAATAAAGGTTTTAGGTTCACATTATGTTAAATATAGTATTCATTTTGAGGATATATGTGAGCTTAATATATACTTGAAACTGTGTCTTACAAGTCAAGATCTTAATTTGAAAAATATAGTTGATGAGATGATGAAGAAGTTCAAGAAATATTGGGGCACTCCTCCTGATAAGATGAACTCAATGATATATATGTGTTAGATCCTCACAATAAATATGTGTATGTTAGGTTTAGACTTGAAGAACTATTCGCAGAGGAAAACAAAAAGAAAGTAAATAAAGAAGTGAAGGCTTGTATGGAATTTTTTTTTGAAGATTATATAAGAAAACATTCAAAAGAATTTCAATATCATCATATCTATCTAAATATACTTTATCGATTCATCTAGCTCTTGTTCTCAAAAATCGAGAACAAAGGCTTTGAGAATTAAACTTCACATGAAGAAACAAAAGGAAAATAGTGAAAGTCGAGCTGCTAAGTCAGAGCTGGAAAGATAACTTAAAGAAGATCAAGATCCCAAACATGATGATTTCGGTGTCTTAAGTTGGTTGAAAGTTAATGCTCTAAGATTTTCTATTCTTTCGGAGTTAGTTCTTCAGAGTTAGTTCATGATGTATTCGTTATTTCAATTTCAAGTGTGGCATTAAAACGTGCATTCAGTATCGGTGGACGTATTCTTGATCGATTCAGAATTTCTTTGACTCTTTAATGTGTGCAATCTCTTGTTTGTGCTCAAGATTGGCTTAGAAAAGAGCCTAATTCTATTTGTGTGGAAGAAAGTTTGGAGTATCTTGAGAAACATGAGTTTGGTGAGATTTCATATTGTTTGTGTATCGTAAAACTAATCTACTTATTTATTTTGCTTGACATTTACTTAAATTATCTTTAGAAATGACAAACAATGGAAGAAATTCTTGCATTGTTGACGTATGATAACAATTTGCTCTTTTGTTATTAATGTTGAGTTTCAATACTTTATTTGTTTGATATTAGATATCTTTTTGTATCTTGAAATATTCTAACTTCTAAGTTTCTTCCTTTTGGTTTGATTTTTATTAAACTCAAGTTCAAACATATCTTCTAAATCTTGCTCATTTGTTTGATTTTGAAAACATTGTGTGGTGGTTCAAGACAACAAAGAAGGGCATTGTGACTGTATTTACAGTTTTGTGATGTTTTAAATTTTGTGACTTTTTTTAGAAATATTTAGAGACAGTTTTTGGGCGTTGGCTGCTACTAGTACTCTGATTTTATTGTTTGTTATTGTTATTACTTGTAAAAAAATAGTTATTGCCTTTTGGCTAATGCTTGATCTTAGCGGACATTAATCTTGATGTTAGCAGGCAACAACTATATAAAGTTTGCATTGATGTTATTTTGTGATTGACTATTAAAAAGTTGTTGCCGTTGATGTTATTTTGTTGGTTGGAGCCTTGGTGTTAGCAGGTAGCAGCTACACAAAGTTTGCCGACTTACGATTGTTACTTGTTAGTTGTAAAGTTGTACTTTATTGGCTGGATGTTTAAATCACACTCTAAGTCTAAGGTAGTATAGTAGTTTGTTGCTTTTAAGTTTCAAGTTTGAGCAACAACTTGGTGTTTCTACTTTATGATTTTATCATTTTATGTTGTTACTTTAAGTATGAACAAAAAATTGATGTTATTACTTTTTATTGTTAGATTGTTAGTTGTTACTTTGAAATTTGAAATGTGAAGTGAATAACAGTCATTACTTTATCAATTTCCTCTTTATTTTTATTTGCACCGAAAAACCTTTTTAAAAACATTGAAATAAATAGAACCAAAGTTGAAAAATATTGAATCGCACTGATCTAGTTTGGTTTGTAATATGGTGGACACTTTTTTTAAAATCAAATATCAAAGAATAGAATCAAAATTTGACTAAACCGAACCAAAGAACCAAACACCCACCCCTCTTAAGGACCCAAATTCTCCATTGAAGATGGGCAATTGGGTTTGAGGTATGATGGCTTTCATCCATGAGTTCCTTTCACCCATGGAGTCTTCAAATTCCTCTATTTCTAATGGTAGAATTCCCCAATTAGCTAGAGTTTTCTTCATTCGCCATGAGTTCTTTTGATTATTAATTTTAATGATTTAATTATGTCTAAATATGCATGAATTGATGATTTACAATGCGTTTATGATGTTATCCCTATTAACCAATGAAAAGCCCCATGTTTTTTCAAATTGTGGTCTCATAACGTGGGTTATTGAGCATGAACCATGAGTTTTTAAGATCTAAAGCATGAAGTAATAGAATTATAATAACTTTATGATGAAATCCCTATATAATGCTTGAATTCTAGATTTGGTGATTTAAAGTGATTTTGAACCTTGGAAGGGCAAAGTGTGAGCTTATGCATGATCTTATGAGACATATGTAAATGCTTTAAGGGTGCTTTGAAAGTGAAGTTCCAATATTGACTGTCTTGTTATGTTTTTGTAAAAACATTCTCATGAAATACTTACCACCATGATATGAAAGGTTTTCTCACTTAGAAGGATTCTTAGGTTGAAAGATTATTCTCACATAATTGAATCAATGAATAAGAGTTATCCCGAACTAATGAACTAATTTGGATTGGTTGACAATAATATACTTTCATGGGACATGCGTTAAGTAAGATTTGATAAATATTCTGTGGGAATTTTGCTTAACACCGAGTGAATATTGAAATGAGATGGAAGTTTTTTATTTTAATTGAGTCCGGGCATCCCATGTATGTCTCATGAGATGGTTGTAAGATCTCGAAAATGACTTAGGTGAACTAGAGACTAACATGTTGGTCATGGTGAGATAAGGTCCTAAAGTGGTCTAATATATGGTATTTAGGCAGTGTCTAAGAGTTTAGGTGCATCGGATGTCAAACGTCAAGGGGCGACTAAGTCGTTCGACGACTAAGTAACCTATGCGCTTCATATGTGGTTTTATGTGTTTATGTATAATTCATGATGCTATAAGGTCCTTAAATGATTTATTATGATGTATATAGGTAGTGTGTTGAGTTTCGTGGAGTTTGGAGATCAAACATCCATGACATTCAAAAGGTTTGCCTTGAAACGACCTCGTGTGTCTAGGACGTTTCGTCGAGTTTTACGTGTTTATTTTAAATGAAATTAATATTAAAGGTCCTAAACTTGTATACGATCATGTTTGGGTTGGAAACGTCCATGCAAACATCTCCAAGGATCATCCAAGGGTCCTTGAGGAAGGACCAAAAGTTGGTGTTAAGGCTGCCCAAGATGGATCAAACTACGGAGGTAGTCGACGCCCAGTGGGTCAATCAATTCCCCGTGGTTGGGTCTCGTTGTTTGATACTTAGCCTTGGGAAAGGAGGTACCAAGTACAAGCCTTAGTCCCAGACCACGGACAACCAAGACGGTCCGTTGGTCAAGGGACGAGCCGTCGATGGCCCTTCCATCTGTGAAACTATCCTGCGTGAAACTTTAATGTTATGTGAGGGGTGAAGTTGTAATTTCACCCCACTTACAAATAAGTAGGGGTGGGCATAAACACCGGAAAACCAAAACACCAAACCGAACTGAAATTTTTCAGAATTTCGGTTTTCGGTTCGGTATTCGGTTTAATTTTTTGTATTTTCGGTATTTCGGTTCGGTTTTCGGTACATATTACTTTGGAATTCGATATTTCGGTTTAAACCAAAATATTATATTATAATTTATAAATTATATTATATTTAATAATTATTAATATTAAATAAATTTTTTTAAAAAATAAGAAACCCTAATACCCTATCATTTTGATTTTTGACTCTTTCTACAGACTCTTCCTCACTCCTCATCCTCTCCTCTGCTCTTCACTCTTCAGCAGTTCAACTCTTCTTCCTCTTATTTTCTCCTCTTCCTCTTCTACTCCAGCCGCCATCCACCGTCCATCGTCCACCACCAGCAGCGCCGCCAGCCGCAACAGCAGCAGCCAGCCGCCCGCGACAGCAGCAGGCAGCAGCCAGCCGCCCGCGACAGCAGCAGGCAGCAGCCAGGTGCAGGTATGTTTTCAGTTTTTTTAATTTTTTTTCTTGACTTTTTTCATTTTTTTTCTTTTTGATTTTGTTTTTGTTACTAGTTATTGGGAATTTATTGTGATTTTTTTATATATATATATAGATGGCTGAACAAACAAAATTAAATATGGGTGTAGCTGATCAAAGTCGAATAAGTATGGCTGATTCTACAGAAAATACACCTAGTAATAGCAATGATTTGTCGATTGACACAGAAATAACAAAAAAAAAGAAAAGAAATTGATCCTAGATCTCTTGTTTGGCAACACTTTGAAAAGATTTTTGAAAATGGTGTATTAGTTAAAGCAAAGTGCTTACATTTTAAACAATATTATGCTGCCAATACAACAAGAAATGAAGCAAGTGGACTAAAACAACATTTGACTTATCGGTGTAAAGTGTATAAACCTCCGACTGTTTCACCCGGTATTCAAAAATTATTAAATATTCAAAATAACAATTTAGAGACTTGGAAATTTGAGTAAGAGGTATGTAGGAGAGCTTTAGTGGAGATGATTATTTTGGATGAACTACCTTTTAGTTTTGTTGAAAAAGAAGGCTTTAAGAAGTTTATGAGTAAAGTCCAGCCTTTGTTTCATATTCCTTCTCGTAGAACCATAACAAGGGATTGTTATAAAGTTTATGGTGAATTGAGAATAAATTTGAAACAATCTTTAAGAGAAATACAACCAAGAATTTGTCTCACAACAGACACATGGACTTCAGTGCAAAGAATCAATTATATGTGTTTGACTTCTCACTTTATTGATAGGGATTGGGTGCTTCATAAAAGAATATTGAATTTTTGTCCTATCACTAGTTATAAAGGTGAGCATTTGGCTGAGTCTATTAGTAATTGTTTACTTGATTGGAAGTTGGATAACGTTTTTACTGTTACGGTTGATAATGCCTCTTCAAATGATGTGGCAGTTTTAGAGTTGTCCAAAAAATTAGATTTGTGGGGAACTAATTTGATGGAAGGTAAGCATCTCCATGTGAGATGTATGGCTCACATACTTAATCTAATTGTGCAAGATGGTTTGAAAGAAATTGGTTCTTCTATCAAAAAGGTGAGACAAATGGTGAAATATGTTAGATCATCTTCTTCAAGGGAAAGAAATTTCTTGAAATGTGTTGAAATGCAAAAGATAGAATGTGATAAGATGTTGTCTTTAGATGTGCCTACTAGGTGAAATTCCACCTATTTGATGTTAGACACAGCAGAAAAGTTTGAGAAGGCTTTTTAGAGGTTTGATATTTATGATGGTAATTTTAATTCTTTTCTTGCTACTGATGTTTGTGAAGATGGAAGTATCGCAGGGTCAATTCAATATGAAGATTGGGCTAATGTGGGGAATGTCACAAAGTTTCTTGAAAAATTTTATGAACTCACTTTGAAAGTTTCAGGTTCACGGTATGTTACTTGTAATGTTCATTTTGAAGATATATGTGAACTTGATGCTTATTTGAAATTATGTATAGCAAGTGATGACCTTGATTTGAGTAAAATGGCTTCGGGAATGAAAGAAAAATTCAAGAAATATTGGGGGACTCCTGAAAAAATGAACAAAATGATTTTTATTGCTTTTGTTTTGGATCCTCGCAATAAATTTGTCTATGTTAGTTTTGCTCTTGAAGAATTACTTGGGGAAGAAACGGGAAATGTAGTGAATACGAAAGTAGAGGCTTACTTGAGGGATTTATTTGCGATATATGTAAGTATGTATGGAAAAGGTTCCAAAAGTCAACCATCTTCATCTGACTCATCTGATTCTTCTGGTAGTGGTATTTCTCAAAATATGTCCAAAAATTCTTTGAGAACTAAGTTGCACATGAAGAAACACAAGAATGATTCTGGAGGGTTAGGTGTTAAATTTGAGTTGGATAAATATCTTCTTGAAGACCAAGAACCTGAATCTGAAGATTTTGATATTTTGAGTTGGTGGAAAGTTAATTCTCCTAGATTTCCAGTACTTTCACAGTTGGCTCGAGATGTATTGGCTATTCCTATGTCGAGTGTGGCATCGGAATGTGCATTTAGCACCGGTGGTCGAATTCTAGATCCCTTTAGAAGTTCATTGACTCCCAAATGTGTGCAATGTCTTATTTGTGTCCAAGATTGGCTTAGACAAGAAACCAAGCTTATTTGTGTTGAAGAAAGTTTGGAGTTTCTTGAAAAAATTGAACTTGGTAAGACTTTTTATTTTTTATTTATTTATGGAAAAAATAAAATACTTATTGTGTTGTATCTTGTATGACATGTTTCTTTTTATTAATTATAGAGATGGCAAATAGTGGAAGAAACTCTTCCATTGTTGATCTATGATTGACTTGCAAGCGGTGAGTTTAATACATCATTTATTTAATCATATCATTTTTTAATCTTAAAAGTAGTATTCTAAGTTTCTAATATTTGATTTTATCTTAAAAGGTCCAAGGGTCAAGACAATGAAGAAATAATTTTGTTGGCACATGACACTTGAAAGTTGAAAGCGATCTCATGGAAGAAAGTCAAGAAACTCATTATTGTTGTTTGTTATTGTTGAAAGTAATCTCATGGAAGAAGACAAGAAGTTTAAAATACATTATTTGTTGCTTATTATTGTTTATTATGAGTTCATGAAAGACCTTATTGTTACTTGTTAGATTGTTATTATGTTGTATTTGTGAAGACATTAACTACAAATCTACAATGCAACTTTTGTTTTAGTGTCATTGTGAATTCCAAATTGTGTGTTTTAGTGATGTTGTGAATTTAAAATTTGCGGTGTTAATGTCTAATGACATATTGAAGATTTGAATCATTGATATATTGAAATTTGGTAGTAAATTAGTAATGCACTTCTTTGATTTATTGTCTATTTTTACTTTTTAGCCCATTAAGTTGAAAAATCAAACAAAAAATTGAAAAAATTGTAAAGTTTAAAATTTTAAAAAGACCACTAAACAGGCCCATTAAAAAACCAAAATAAAAAATCGAACCGAATTAATAAAAACTGAACCGAATTAACAAAAACCGAACCGAACCGAAATATTTCAATTCGGTATTCGGTACGCAATTTACAAAAACCGAAAACCGAAAAAACCCCCGAACCGAACCGAAATACCGAATGCCCACCCCTACAAATAAGAGTATTGGCGGTTCTTTAAGGGTATTTTGGGTATTTTAAGTTTGTATATAAGTGTTTAACACTAAGAAGATTTCATTCTTCCAAATCAAAACCCCAAAATCCCTTAGAAATTCCTTAAAACTCCATTGAAGTCCAAAGTCAAGGAAGAGCTTGGATTGTTGAATTGAGTAGATATTCTTCATCAAAGTTATGAATTAGATTCATCAAGGTGTGAATTTTGATCCTTGAAACTCTCTTCATCAAGGAGCCCAACTCTCAAGAAGTTCTCTAAAGTTTTCAAAGTTGAACTGTCCAATTTCATGATTTTACCATGAGTTCCTACATTAAATTGTTTTTAAACGTTTATTATGGATTAAATTGTTATTGTATTGATGATTTTAACCTAAATTACCTATGAACCCATGAATTGGATGAATCCAAGTTTTTTGACTAAGTTATGGGTTACTTGATATTGACTTAATGTTTATGTATTTTAGTGTAGATTCCTATGAGTTATCTAATGATATAATAATTGTGTTCAATTGATATCTATGTTGTATTAGATTGATGAATGTTTTTTGAATTGACCTAGTTTCATTGAATATCATAGTTTCTATATTGAATTATAGTTCATGGCCATTAGTAAGGGTCTTATTGTATTGAATTGGATGATTTAGCATCGAATTTAGGTATTGAGGATGTTGTGGTGGTACACTTCCCTATTTCCTTTATTTTGATGTTAACTAGACTTCAATTATGTTGTTATTGGTATGGTACACTTATGGTGGTGGTGTTATGTGCTTTACTTGCAATTGATATGGCCTTGTCCGCGTTACTTTATGTATTATGATGATCAAGACCTTGACGGCAAACTACTTGAAGTAATGTGGCTATTTGTGTAGTTGAGTATGTGAAGTATGACAATGTCTATTTACATGTGAAGTCATATATGTGTTTTTCTATTCATGTTATCTTAAGTGATCATGTTATACTATGACTTTGACCTTGTGTGTATAGTCTTAGGGTTTATACTTGGTTATTCCTAATTGACTATATGAGTCTATGTTGGTCACATTGATGATGATATGATAGTGTATAGGATGACTTGAAGATGCTATGACTATGTCTATGTGTTTCTAGAATGACATGTATTGTAAGTTAAAGTGAAGTTTGTGGTGTCTTGTCTTGGTTGACTTGTGTCCCTTGCTTGATGTATGTATGAATGTGAATATGTAGTGTCTTGACCTAGAATGCTAAGGTCTCTTAGTCTTGAATGTGTGAATGATATGTGACTTTAAATGAAGTTAAGAGAGTTTTTTATGTGAAACCTTGAACCTAGCGGTAAGATTATGAATGTTGAAGTCGTAAGCCGTAATTGTATCCTTCAAGTAAAGGTTTGATGGACTTAAGGTTGATTGGCTGGAACGATATCATATCAAACCTTAGGAAAGTCATCATGATCTTCTTGTCGCCATTGTAAGGTAATCCTAGAAGACCTCTTTGATAGGGTAAATGTAATTGGGTTATGAACTTGATATGGAACCCTTTTATGTGAGCCTTAAATGTGAATTACTCTATGATAAATAAAGCTAGAACCCAGTGAGTATGGTAAGGGAAGTAGTGTTAGTCAAAGAATGAGACTAGAATATAAAGCATGCCCTTCATATTCCTTAACTATGTGCCTACATGGGATGTGCTTAAGTTCTACCATTGGCAAGTAGAACAACCTCATTGGATTAGGATAGAACTCCGAATTCCATGTCTTGATATCATGGTCTATGTCGGTTATTGCCTATTCTCATCGTATGGAATACCTATTAGCATTTGAGAAGTTCTATGAAGTTTAGGTGGTGGTATGCGACTCTATCTATACATTGCACAATAGGCTTTGAATGTGTTTTTAGGAGTTCCCAGGTCTTGTCCAAGACCATTACTTGAATGTCCTTTATGTGTTAAATGTCTTTTAAGTGAACTAATGAATAATGACTTACGTTAAGAAAGTATGTTAATTGAATAAATACTTATCTATAGTAGTTAAGGGTTGTCTAGTTAAGGTGTGAAGGGGGCATAGGAATGGTCACTTTGTATCTTACCTAGATGAGTCTTAAGAATGACTCTAGTTAGGGAAGATGTTGATTATGTGGACATGATCTAAACTTAGGAAGTCTTAAGAATTATTTAGGTAGTCTTGAAGAGGTCAATCATGGACGTTATCTTCTTGATCTACTTAAGTAAGTCTTTTGATAGCCTTTGATGAGGAAATGTCATATTATCTATATGTTGATATGTTTGATGTCTTTTAAGTGTGTATATGACTCATTATAAGTAGTCTTGAGGATCATTTGGGCATGCTTAGGGACATTGTATGGGCGGTCTCTCTTTTTGTTGCTTAAGTGAGTCTTAGGATATCTTTAAATGGGATGATACATACTAGAAGATGTCTAAGGTGAAGATAAGCAACTTCACTGTACATTGAAGGAATTCACTGTAACAGTGAGTTGAGGTTACTGTAAGGTGACTTCAATAATTATGATATTTGGTTTAAATGTTATCTTATGTGTTTCTAAGTTGTTAAATGTTGTTCTTATGATTATATATGATTTTTAAATGAAAAGATGCATATTTCTACTAAATGTCTGTTTTCATGATTTTCATGCATTATGTCATACTTAGTACATGTGGTTGTACTAACTCCATGCTTTTATCTATCTCTATAGTTGTTGGTAGTTGAGGAGCATTTGGAAAGGAAGACTTGGACTGTAGGATCGTTCAAGAGAAGTTGAAGTACGCCCTCATTTGACTCGAGGGCATATATGTCTTTTATATTTTCTATTAGAAGTATTGTAATAGACTAAGTATTTCTATATTAGTATTGTATATGGGCCGTGTCCCAAAAGTATTCTCGTGTCTTAAGTTTTATGAGATTGAGACTTAGTATTTCCTATGACTTCATATGAAAGAGATTTTTAAAGACTATGATATGTTTAATGAAAAGTTTTAATTCCGCACTACTTTTCATTATGTATATGCGATGAATGATATGGAAGGGCTTGTACAAGACCTCCGAGAGGTCAAGTACCCCGGTTACAATCCTAGATTGCCCCTAACTTCTAGAGTGTGATTTCGGGATATGACAATGGAAACATTCTACATTAGTTGAGTCCAAATTTCTAGTAGCAATCTCTGTATCTCATAACCTATGTGCCCCAATAGGTTTTCTAGCTAGTGGATCTACCTAAGCTAAGAGTTCATGGCTCTAACTTAGCCAAGTAGAACAATCCTTTTCGGTGTGGGAGACACCGGATGATCATGTTTTAGCTCACATGGTCTCTATGTCAGTTAAGACTATTCTTCCCACAATAAGAACATGATTAATGAACTATGGTTACTTGAGAAACTTTATAAATGAGTTCAGATGTTTTAAAGATGATGTTAACTTATTTTATCCATGATTATGACTTATCATTTCTAATATCTCATATGACGTTTGAACTTGGCAAATTGCATGCTTTGAAATGAATGGTTCATTTCAACATGTTTTAAATGATTTTTATGCATAATTATCATACTTTGTGCATTTTTATGCTAACACATACTTTTGCCTACATTGTTCCTCAATGTAGGGTTCGAAAGACAAGTGTCCATTCCAGTGTCTAGAGCTTGAACCATATATATTTCCAATCTTGGTGATTCCTCAGGGTTCGGGAATGAAATTGTTGTTTTTAGTTTCCACTTCTTGTACTTTCCTTTTTGGATATGATGTATGGTCCAAATCTAATTTCGTCAAGTATTGTTATAGATGGTTATGTTGAGACAAGTCTAAACTTTCACTTTCTTTTATGCAGAACTTTTTAACACTCATAAATGTAGTTTACTCTTTATTGCTCCATTCTTATGTTATGAAAGCTAAACGATTTGTGTGTAGTCGTTCGGGGTTCTATACGCTATGTTACATCTAGGGGATACCCCTTGGTAGTGACATTCGTTACAGTTAAAATGACTATATATATGCTGGTGACGATAATACACTTTATATCAGTATGAATAATAAGTTTTAAAAAGTAATGATGTGATTATAAATTTCATTTACATATAAAATAAATGGTTAGTGAATATAAATGTGGTGTTTTTTTAACAAATATAAGTTGTGAATCAATTTTTGTATTAAAAGTAGGGAAAAGGGTCAAAAATACCCCTCAACTTTGTTTTATTGGTTGACTATGCCCTTACCGTTAAAAAGAAGTTATTTTTACCCCTGCTATTAGTAATTTCATCATTTTGCCCCTCAATTGGATGGAAAGTCCCAAATAAGTTCAATTAACCCGATTTCAACTGAAATTATCCAAATATCTATTTTAACCCAAATCCGAGCCACCATACTAGAAGCTAACACTCAATTCCTTCATTTTCAATCTCCTTCTCAACGACATCAACAATTGCCATGAAAGACAGAGGCAAAGTTGCAGCAACAAACACCATTAATGGCGAAAACACTAAAATTTCATATTTCAATTACTTTGTTTCATCAAATATCCCATGTATGAAACATCCAAATTCATCTCCTGTTTGGATTTGTTCTTATTGTCTCAAAGACAAATTACTCAATCTAAATTGCTCTGATGATATAGAAAGAAATTCTTCAAATATAACCCATCCGCCCACTGATAGAATCCACATATTGAAAATCATAAAATTTGAAATTTTCTACACGAATTTTGACTCGACAAAACACAATTATCAACTACACCTCAATCTCAAACCTATCATTAGAAAGGGGGAAACCCCAAATTCACGGAGTTGACAATCTGAATCATCTGCTATACATTTCCCTAAATTCAAGCACACATTTGACAACAACAGATATCCAAATTTCATAATCAGTAAAATTGATCAAGATTAAAGAAAAAATGGATTAAACGGTAGCTGAAAAAACTGATGACAAAATCTACGGCTTGCGAGGAAGAAGGGGATATTGGATTGGCTTTTCACTTGTGGACAAATTTCAGCCATCAATTTTAAATCAATTTCATAGTTAAGTCTCAAATATGATTTTGATTTTGAAGATTAGGAAATATTAGTATTGTGGGCCGGTTTTGGCTTAGAGTTAAAATAGATAATTGGGTAATATCAGTTGAAATCGGGTTAGTTTAAGTTATTTGGGGATTTTCATCCAATTGAGGTGCAAAAATGATGAAATTAGTAATGGTAGGGATAAAAATAACTTTGTTTTAATGGTAAGGGCATAATCAACCAATAAAACAAAGTTGAGGGGTATTTTAAACCATTTTCCCTTAAAAGTATCTCAAATCATGATATGAAATTTCCATATAATGGGTTTTGAAGAATATGGAATCCATCTCATGATATGGAATCATAAGATGGAATCAACGTAATATCACATGTCGCTGATCTCATCTCACGATTTCATATCGTGGTACGGTATCGCATGACCAAACACTTACTTAGTAATAAACAACTTTCTCTAAATCATTTGTAAGCTAATTTATTTGTTTAAAAAATTACTACTACAAATATAAAACATAAGTACACATAATTAAGATAATTTGAGAGCTATTTTTGACCCTTATGGGCTTTTGCATTGAATAATGGGAAAATTATGTGGTTAAGAAAACTTATACTACTTAATTACTCATTACAGTTATAGTTTGTTATAATTACCACTCACGACTAATATTATACATTAATTATGTGTGTTGACTTCGAGTTTATATAATTAGTCACATTTGTATATATAAAATTCGCTAGAATATATAAATGCACATGTATAATATACAATTATCTAATCAATATGCATATTTAATTCACCTCTGTCCCACTCTCTGCCCTCTCTCGCTCGCCTCTCTCCTCTCTCTTCCAATCTTGCTTGCCATATATACAAATACATATGTATAATATACAATTATCTAACCAATATACATATACAATTCACCTCTCTCTCACTTTTTGCTTTCTCTCTCTCTCTCCTCCCTCTCCTAGTCTCACTCGCCTCTCTTCTTCCTATAACATATAGCTACGAATTATAATTATCAAACTATAGCTATAGAGAGTAATTAGTCTTTTTTTTAGTGGTTATAGGTGAAAGTTCCCTCTGAATAATAACACCTTTATGAAAAGTTATAAGTATTATTTAAAAAAATTCCTCCTCTGTTAACCTATTTGTCAATCCAAAATAATTTTAGTGAAAAGTTATAGAATATGGGTCGGGTCATAAAAAATATGGTTGCCCACCCATTTAATTCAATCTTGGTTTCTAAGCTTGGATCTGCCCTCCAACGCCTTATTTGTTAAGTTTTAACTTGCATCTACTGCTACATTTCAATCATCTCCGGATTATCTCTCAGTAAGGTGAAATTTTTAGATTAATTATTGTAACTAACGAATGAATTATATATATATATATATATGAGATCCTGCCTCGTAAAAGCTTCGCATTGTGATTTTTCTCTTTTAATTGATTGCTATTTTCTCTGTATACTAGTAAGTTCTTTGCTTTATAATCGAGTTTGGGAATGATTTATTGTAGAGATTTTAGTACTGGTATTATGGACCCGTGGCATTTTCCAGAAGATATTAAATGCAATTTGAAAATATTGATCTTATGGGTTCCCTTTCTGCTCTTGAAACTTGTAAAACCTGCACCCTTTTTTTTTTGTGTAACAAGATATGAGATATTTTGCTGGTGCAATTTAATTTGAAATGGCATGATGATAAAATTCGCGAGGAACAATGGATGTTTTCTCCCCAGCTATATTTAATCACACAGTTGTTGTCTAGTTCTAAGAGTTCTTAGACCTAAATTAATCACCTATCTTTTCTCATTATATGTTTGGATTGCAGTTATCAATTTAGTGGCTACTTATTTGAGCACCAAGTCTCCTAACAACTTTTTCGTTCTTTTCAGTAGGGGGGATTTTGATGTTTTTAGGATTTGATATTTGATCAAAGTGGGTGTGTGGGGGGGGGGGGGGGGGGGGATTCAAAGTTTTTAGGATTTGATCAAGTAACTAACTTTAGCAGTTATTCATCTTGGTACTGCTAGAAAGAGATAGAGGAAGCTTGGAAAATGACACTTGTTGTTTACACTTTGTGAAGATGGCAATGCAAAAATTTAAAGTCTCCTCAATGAATGCAATCTACCCCATGTTTGCTCTTCTTGGCAGTTTACAATTAGGAAGATAAAATTTGTTCCTTGTCTGTATTATTAGAAACTGTTGATTTACTTAGGTAATATGGCCTGCTGAGAATTTAGAAATAGGTGTGTTTGGACACGCCTACTTTCTTCATGAAACAGATTCTTCTGAAATTGTAAGGAACTGTGGAACTCCTGTTGAAAGAAGTAAAGAAAACTGAGAATTCTAAAAGTCAACAAACTAAAATCAATTTCTTAGTACAGATATTTAAAGATCTTTATTTTTAAAAAGTGCTTATTGCTTGCAGATATTTGAAAAACCCAAGTGCACAATTACGTGAAGCTTTGCCTTTTGCCAACCGGGCACACCCATTTAAATTTGTACAGTACTATTTCAGTAAGGTTAGCATCTCAAATTATCAACTATATGATAGATAACCTTAATTTGTGTCTTCGTGATGATACCTGCCATCACTATACATAAAAGTTCATAAAACTCTTTAGCATTACACTTTATTTTACATGTATTGTTACAACTGATATCTCTATTCATTCTTTAATAGACTCATTAAAAATCCACATTAGTGCATGGCAAGTTTATGATATTTACAGTGGCATCATAATAATCTCAATAAAGAAAAAAAAATCCAGCTATTCCAAATCACCAAAGTATGCTAGGCTGCTCTCCGAAGACATGCAACTCCTCTACCCCCAACCCTAATTGATTCTGTAGTTCGGATTATAGGCTCCGTAATTAATTCCCTTTTGTCTCTTGAATGTAGAACACATCAGGACATCAACTTTTCAATGTGCCTTTTTCACATCTCTGTTGTAATTATTTAAAACTTGTTACATTCCATGATAGCATTTTATTATTCGCGGGGTTACAGAAGCATCATATCCTTACCCTCATCTTGTTCGCACCTCCATGGATTTTCTCCTCTTCCTCTCATCATAGATGACTGAGCACTCTAAATATTTTAAGTTCCAACCTCTACTACTCTCATGAAAGTTGATACCTGTGATTTTAGCATTTTTCTTTTGGTCGTCTTTCTGTTGCTTTCAATCTGTGCCAGTTGTATTTTTCTTTCTCGAAACTGTCAATTTTATTTACAGAATCTTCCAAAAGCTCTGCTTTCTCAGACCCAGCTAACAGTCTTTCCCCTTCTTATTCCGACTCCATCAACAAAACCATGTACCTTTGATACTTTCCAGTAGCTGGACTGGGTTTTGTCTTCATCATCCGAGATCAGAAATATGCTCTGGAGGCAAATATTAGACATGTATTTTTGCACATTCCCAGAGTCTCTTGTCATGGTGGCAGATTGACAGTTCCTCTCTTGTCATCCCTGCAATCTTCTCGTAGTTGCTTTGAGTTTTGGACTCTGTCTTGTGGAATTTGCTTCTTACTCCCTTCTCCAATCTCAAATAGATCATCACTCGAGATCGAACAGCTCCCTCCCCCCTTCCAATCCCTTGTGCTTCATCATCTGAAGGCAGTGCAAACAAGGCCTCTCCCAATAAACATCCTTACTCTTGACGTGGCCTAATCTTTCACCAACTCCTATAAACTGGTCAAACTTGCCCGCCAAGCATGACTTTAGGTAATTCCTTTGGTTCTAGTTTCCATCAGCCCTTCTTTTACTCCACTATTCGGTGTGTAAAGCGTCAATATCACATTTCGAGCTGGCATATCCAAGGCGTAAGTTTGTGTGTAATTGATGCTGTTACCTGCATGCAAAAGATGGGCTACGAATTCAAAGCCTCCTTCTTTCATCACTTCCTTTGCTATCCAGCTATTACTCTTGAGCTTTAACCTTAGTTGGGGTGTTTAGAAGGTATGGTGAAGACTTGAAGCAGTGATTAGTAAATACTAACTATTTCAGCTGTACCTTCACCTTCTTTACACTTGCTGCTTGAAATTTCGACTTCTTTACTTCTTGTAGCTGCAAAATTTTCTCTGAACACTATCCTATCAATGACCGAAAGTGGAACAGAGAGCTACTACTGCTCATGGCTTCCAATTTATTAATGAAAAAAGGATTTTGCGTATGTTGAGTTACTGACACTTGTGTTGGAAAAACCACACATATTGCAGAAATGTATGATAACCTTGGAGCACAGCCTGGAGGATCGTCTGCTAATACACAAGCGAACCCTTTTGGAAATGCATTCTCTGGTGCTAGCTCTGGGTTCATTAGAGGTGGATTAGGGGCTTATGGAGAAAAAATTCTTGGATCAAGTTCTCATTATGTTCAAAGCAATGTAAGTTTTTCCATAGTTTATTTTATTTGTATAGGTTTCTTAAAAATAATGATTCTTATGTTAATAGTTGTTCATTTGGTGGTGGAACATATGTTAAATGACATAACAGTAGGCAAAGGAATGTTGTTCCTCAATAGGCGAAGGAAAAATGCTTTCTTTATTTGCTTTTTTTTTATCTAGAGTCATTCCACCATAATAATAGTTTTCTTGTAAGATTTCAATTTGTTTTTTTTTTCTTCGATCTTTCTTATATAGCCGAGAAATTCCCAAGGGCAAGTAGCACACTTTGTCTTTACTTTGATGACATCATTCAATAGGTATTGTTACTAACACAGAGATTTAGGTGTGATTTGAACTTTGAAATAAACTTCAGATGTAACGGGCTCTTCCGTCCATCATCATATAGTGATTGAAATTCTGAAATAAGGTGAAGAAAATTCCACTCCTTAATAACTGCATTCATGAGTTAGTATCACTCAAATTGACATATACCTGAGAGGAAAAAGACTATATGACCTCTGCTTAGAAGAAGAGGAATAGGTGGTTAAAGGAGATGGAACTAATAATAGATCTGGAAAATTATTACACCATCTTCTGATTCACCGTTACAAATATATATTTGCCTCCGCCTTGATGTTTGAATTCTCGTTATGTCTTGATGTGAAGTGTGCGTACCAGATCGGATGGAATGATTGTTAACAAGGGCGATTATTGAAATTGTGAACGCTTGTATGTGACATAATTATTTGGGATCCCTAAGGGCGTGATGTAGCGCTCAAAGAGTTGGGGCAAAATGAGGAATGAAGATTCAAGTCCTAATAGAGGCAACACTTGGTGAAGATTTTCCAATATGCAATCTGTTTAGTTATTCGTTTTTTCGCAATCTGCCTAAGCCTTTCCGGGTGGAGTTACCTGATTTGTATTAGGTAACTGTGGATTAGTCAAGGAGGCACGCAAATGACTTGGGTACCACCATTATAAAAGAAAGTAACATTACATAAGTCTCTGTGATTATAGTTTATTTAGCAAATGACAATTATATTGACCCAGGAAATTACCTTGATGGTTGATCAATGAAGTAGAAGGTGATTAGAGAAGAGGACAGGGTAGCAAAATGCTGCGGGAAGTGGAATTGTGGCCGGAAAAGGGGAAGAGATTCTGCAGGGTATTTTGTCTTAACAGTTGGGTTAATTAAAGTACGGTCTAAGGCAGGGAAAAAGATTTTCCCTCACTACCAAATGATATAGATGCTTTCTTCATAAATGATATATGTATTTGTCAGAGAGTGATTGAATTAGAGTTGCTTTTGTGACTGAAGCATCATGCAGAAACGAGCAAAATAAATAAAAGAAAGAATGAGGAAGTCATCAGTTGAAATTCAGTAAATTGCCATCCTTTTTAGGATTTGATAATGCAACAGCATTTTAGAACTTTCTTTTCTAAAATATAGTTTTTCCTCTCTTGTACTTCAAAATGTTTTAGCAAACAGAAGTCTCATGTGCATCAGGATTTTTTCTGTATTATCAACAGCAACTACAACAACAACAATATACCTTGATACCCAGTGAAATTCCACAAGCGAGGTCTGGGGAAGGGTAGAAAGTATGTAGACCTTACCACTACCTTGTGGAGGTAGAAAGTCTTTTTCGGAAAGACCCTCGGCTCAAGGAATTTTTCTGTATTATCATGAGCCGCAAAAATGTCTTTTCGCCTTTGAAGTGCTTAAAAGCTAATTTCTGAAATACTCAGGAGTTCAGGAAATACTTCTCTCGCCTAAATAATTCTAAATGGTAATTACATTCTTAGTGGAGCATTCACATGCTTCTATTCCTTGCACTTAATTCGCTGCTATCCCTCCTATTTTGCTTCATCGTTATTGCAAATAAAGAAAAAAATATTTATGTATTTCACGGAATTACATTGACTGTATTGTTGTTTGGAAAATGAGGTTGTGCAACACAATGAAGATATTTTCGACGATAGTACCATTAACTGCCTTATTTTAACATTTTTAGTGCCCAAAACATCTACCGTTTCATAATACTTAACTTCTTTCAGATAAAAACACCTACCATTCCATCCATAATATTTTATTTTTGGATGACACTGATTGTGTAGCTTTGCTGGTAGAAATGAATTCTAACTTGCAACTTTTTTATGTAAACAGATAAGTAGATATTTTTCTGATCCCCAGTACTACTTCCAAGTGAATGACCAGTACGTGAGAAACAAACTGAAAGTTATCCTTTTCCCTTTCCTGCACAGAGTAAGATTTTGTTAGCCTTGATCTCATTGTAGTATCATCTTAGCATTATGGTCCCCTAGTTCTAATCTTCTCAACTGTCTGCAGGGTCATTGGACAAGAATCACAGAGCCTGTTGGTGGCAGGCTATCCTATAAGCCCCCTATCTATGACATAAATGCTCCAGATTTATACATTCCATTTATGGCCTTTGGTACTTATGTTGTTCTTGCTGGCTTATCATTGGGTCTGCAGGGGAGGTAAGCTTATGGTTTCCTTGAGCTTCTTTTAGGCTTTGAATGTGGTTGTTAGTAATAGTAACAAGTACGTGATCTTTTACCCATCATATATCTGTGTTGAATTTGGTAATGGTTGCTCACCTCATATTTGTTGAAGTGCCAAATGGCATGACATTTTGTACTTGAACATGCAGTGTATGAAATTTTAAAACGTTTTCAGCAACAATACTTAATTCAGTTATTTGTGTGAAGCTATTTGCTACACCAGATGATTTCGTTTTGTGCTAATGTCCTTTAGGTCATCTCTTCAATCCCAATCTAGGTTCCTACTTCGGTTGGACAGAATGACAGATACCAATTGAAATTTTGTTGTATTAGATAGAAGTGGGTCCAAAAGGTAGGATTAAAATTAACTTTACAGAAAGGACATGTGATATCTTCTAAATACTGAATTATTAATTAGAAGATACTCCTGCCAAAGAGTATATGAAAGAATGTTCTTTAGGAAAGTAATCAAATCGTGCACAACTCAACAGAAAATAGGATAGTTAGTTATGGACAAAGGAGTAGTTTTCGGTATGTCATGTCAGATACAATTGGTGATGTTTCCTTGATTACTGACTCTGGTCTCTGTAGTCTTATTCTACCCATGTGTATGCCTCTTTTTTTATGTTCCCAGTGTACTGCAAATTGTGACATTTTACCTTCTTGCAATATCTTCTGTAGTGTGGATCCCTGCATTATTCCCTCTTCCTTTTGTTTGTGTTAATTCTTAATCTTGTCATATCTTGTCAGGTTTAGTCCAGAAGCTCTGAGTTGGCTGTTTATCAAGGGATTGGTTGGCTGGTTTTTACAAGTTTCATTGCTGAAGATGACATTGTTGTCATTGGGTAGTGGAGAGGCTCCACTCCTTGACATTGTTTCATACGCAGGATATGCTTTTGCAGGATTGTCCATAGCTCTTTTGGGAACAATTATATCAAACTATTCTTACTACTTTTTGATGCCGTGGACATGCTTGTGCATGGGAATATTCTTGGTGAAGACGATGAAGAGAGTTCTCTTTGCAGAGGTGAGGACGTACGATTCAAGTAGCCATCACTATCTCCTACTGTTTATTGCCCTAGCTCAATTTCCTCTTCTCTTTTGGCTTGGGAAGATTAGCCTTAGTTGGTTCTTTTGAATTACATCTCCAGTTGTTAAGGTGGTGTGGCAGTTTATGCTTTTAGAGAAGTAAAGCAATCAATTTGTAATCTTCGTCACTTTGATGTTCTATTCTTGAATGCTAGAGAGACATGTAAACGAACTGATTATCCACTTACTCCACCTAAATGTGTATGATAAGGCTTGTAATGCTTAGAAGTTTCCCACTGGTAAACAGAAAGTACAGGAGAAGGACCGAACGATGATTCTTTTGGTCGTATGAAACTCGATTTCTGCTCTCGTTATTTGATCTAATTTAGATAGACTCCATTAGATGAATGTAAGTCATTTTAATATTCTCAAAATTTTCTTTCAACTGTTGTACAAATGCATATGTGATGGTTGAAAGAACTGAAAATACACCTGAACTTGGGGATGCAGTAGGGGTTTTGGTATGTTGTGTTCATGTGAAGGAACATATACTGTGATTTAGTAAATCCCACTTGTCTGCAGATTTCAATTGGGATAGCACTCACTATCCTTTTATCTTTTTGATTAGGCAGAATTTGTCTGCACAGTAAAGATGTGTGTGTCACATGTTAGCAGTAATGAACTTTACCTGCCACATTATGTAAGATTAGAATACCTTATTAAACTAATCCCAACTTGGGCTTTGATTACCTTATCTTTCCCTGCTCTGCAAAGTAGTTATAATAATGGTTATTTTTCATTCATAGGGCTACATTATGGACATTGGTAACCATTCGTCTGAACTTTTCAGTTGGTGAATTGTAAATATTACTGCATCTTTCTATATATATATATATATATATATATATATATATATATATATATATATATATATATATGTATATATGTATATAATTTTAGAAATATGAGTTTAGTGCCAAGGGATGAACTAATTAAGTTTGATAAAACTAGATCTGTTTTTTGTAATAATTTGGTGACCAATCATTTGGCATTGAGTAAAGAATGAATATTTATTCAGTGAGATTATAGGGAAAAGCTTGACAGGGTGGGTCCAAACCCTCATGGAATCTCATCGGTTGGTTAAAGGAGCCAACATTGCACGCAGCATTCTTAAATTCCGCACACATTACAATGATTTCTCTCTCTCCCTCCTGGATGTTTGTAGTAGCTCATAATTTCATTCGCTTGAAAATTTGTGTAAATATAGTTAATTCAACTTTTCATTAGACTTCTTAGTTCGTCACATATTAGTTGATAATTTTTTTAGAAATAGTTATTTTTTATCTTATTAAATCAAGAAAAAAATAATTAATTTTTTTATCACCCTTTTAATTAATTCTTTTTTTAAATATTCACATTTATTTATAAAATTCTCAATAAAATTTTTAAGGAGTGAATTAATAAAATCATCTTTTTATTTATGATTTCTTAATATGAATGTGAAAAAAATAATCAACTAATATGAAATAGAAGAAATATAAAATAATACTTGCTCAGTTTTGTTATATTTGTTTATTTTAATAAATTAAAAGAATGTGTCAGATCAACACATATTAAATATATGAAACGGTGGGCGTAGCACAAAGAATATGATGCACTCCCTCCATTTTTCTCTCTTAGCTAATCGCATTAGAATGATGACTCTCTTGAAAGTTTTCGTGTTTTTACAGCTGAAATTAAAGTTGTAAGAATGTAGGTTCTCTGCTTATATCATTGTCTTTCAATCATTTAGTGTTCTAATACATTCACAACAATTTAGGGCTTGTTTGGTTGTTGGTTAATATTTACGTATTACTAATTCATGTTATAGTTATTCGATCTTTTTTCTTGCATGAAATAATACTAAAATGACTCACATTTTACACCTATATTGGTTCAAGAGGTTCCACTTGAATCAGCTTGGTCAAATATTTTTATTTTTTACATGAAATGTTAGAGGTAAACAAAATGAACCCACTTATTTATTAAAACATAATGAAGAAGCATGGCTAGATTAATTGCATGTTCTGATACCCAAGATCCTATCCCAGTATAGGCAAAACTCTTTAAACGTTTTAGCTTTTAAAGTCATTAATGGGTAGAGTCCAAATATTAATAGATGCAGTCACATTGACCATTATAATCTTAACTTCTGCATTATAATTATAATTAGACAAAATCGAATCAAATCATAAATTGAGTTAAATTTGAAAAAGAAAATCAACTAATGATTTGGATTGACTTGATTTCGTATAGGAAAAAATCCCTATTATACTTATATTGGTTTGATTTCAACTAAAAGAAAGTCAACTCAAGATCATATCAACTGACATTACTCTTAAAATTTATTTCATACATAAAGAATATTTACGTTAATATAATTTCAAAATATTTCTTATACTTTTTTTATAATTTATATACATTGGGAAAATGTATATACATTGTTGTGCGTTATGTATCAACTAAATCATTTCATAGTATGTATTATAGCAGTATGAATTAGATGTATAAACATTGTGTATAACATGTATATCATGTATATATGTGTAAAACCATGTAATAATGTATACGACATATATAATGTACCAATATTTTTAAGTGTTGAATTTCTTCTTTTTTACAACTACCAGAACAACTATTTTAAATCAATAAAATCGAAAGTTGAACCCTTAAATATTGAAATTGGTTTTGCTCTTTTCAATTTTTAAAAATTGAAGAACCCTAGATCTTTTTTATTTTTTTGGTGTGAATATTTTTCTCTATTTTGTTGTACAAGATATTGCAAAGGGGTTTGGTTCCATCAACGTATTCTTTTGGAAAAGATTTCATCTTTGTTGCGTGCAAAATTTGGTAGAGAACATTCAAGAATTCCTCAAATTGTGAAAATAGTTATGCCATGAAAAAAAAATGTTAAATGTTTTGCTATGATTTTGAATTGTGGTGTGCGCATATATTTTAAGAGCTAAAGCAAAGTGCAAACTATTTATTTGGATGGTATACCTCAGCAACGTTTGTCATATTCAAATGTGTAGTCAATTCAATTTCATAGTATTTTTTTTTATAAAATAAAAAATGGCTTAGACTTACCATGGAGTGTGCACCATGCACGACATGTTCACATCATCTACATATTATCACCTTATTAAGATATATTTTCATATATTATATAGAATAGTTTTCTGAAATGAGAGCAACTCCGTAATTTGCTCATTTCATTAAGCAGGCATTTGGTAATAGGACTTGACGGCATGATATCATCATAATATTTATTTATGAAACCTATACAAAATTTCAAAATTCTTTAAAAGTAAATTTCAAAATTTGTGATTTCAAATTTTGTAAACGAAAGTAAAACTTGACCTATAGATTTATATTTTGTAAACAAAAATATTCATAAGGTGATAAATATATTTATAATTATCGATAATATCTACCAACCGTCTATTTCAAATGTAAACAAAAGATGAGTTAGTTGGTATTAAAAAAAATTACTCTTTCCAAGTCCATCAATATTTTACTACTCTTGAGTGATTCACACTAATGAACAACATATGAAGGGTAAGTCCGACAAGAGTAGATATCTTATTTCCAATAAACCATCAACTTAAGCAAAATAGTCTAAAATAATCTCGAAAAAGAAGTAATGAAAGTACAAGAAACACCAAATAATAATAAAAATAATAGATAGTAATGTAATAGAAACTACAATAAAATGATATGATAATCAGAACAACATATAGTAACAAAAATTGAAGGAAAAGAAACTACAAGAGCAATACAACGACTGCTAATATGAAGGGAAAACAAGACGAAGCACGACTACATACTAACTTTCTGTCCTAATTTGTGTATACCATATCCTCCTATCTAAAGTCATGTCCTTGCTAAACAGAAACTATTTCATGTCTAGTCCAATGATCACCTCTCTCCAATACTTTTTCAGGCTACCTCTACCTATCTTAAAACCATCCATAAACAATCTCCCACACCTCCTCTTTGGAGCATATGTATCTCCTCTTCACGTACCCAAATCATCTCAATTCTCACCGTTCGCTTTTTCGCATCATGTTCCGCCCCAAATATCCATATTTCTTATTCTATGCTAATAGTACAGAGCAATAATAGTGTGTGTAAATACAGATCGATGAATAATCTAATCCAATGTTTTTGGTTATGTATATGCTCAAGTGTACATCAACCCCAGGAACTGAGCCATCACCTTTATTCACTTTAAAAGTTGGAAAACAAGTGAGCAAAGAATATCTAGTCGCAAAAAATGTAAAGTTAACTATGCATTGACTTACAGCAACTCATAGTCTGAAGTGAAGTCGCAGCGTTTTACAGTCAATCAACCCCCCTCCTCCCCCCCCCCCCCCCCCCCCCCTTTTTTTTTAAATTAAAGTTTGATTAATCAATATTGTATTTTTTAGAATGACCTTGTGATAACCCATATATTTATTATAAACTTTTATTCATTCTGTAAGATTGTATAAGAAACTACAATTCCAAATCATATCAAAACGAGGCCTTAATATAACGTGTTTCTTATTATATCCATAATGTGTAAATTATACTATATCATTCCTCATAAAAATAAGTGGTTATTTTTTGCGTTATGCAACAAGTAGATAAATCATTTTGATATGTCAGCTTCAAATTAAAGAGATATATATTCTGTTCTTAGAGCACTATCGTTCTCAATATCTCCAGTGCATCTAATATTCGATATACTTAAGACATGTAGTAAGAATTATGCTTTAGCACCACCAAGGGGTACCTTACATTCTTAGGACCACCTAGCTAAAGAATTCAAAAAGAAAATATTCAATTTATATTCATATCTATGACAATTAAAAAAAACACTAACAAAAAAGGTAGTAGTACTTTTTATACTAAGATAACTAAAGGATCCAAATTAAGATAGCAAGTCTAAATTATAAAGATAATAAAATGATGAAAGTTCTTAAGGAGGAACTAAAATTAAGATAGCAAGTCTAAATTATCAAGATAATAAAATGATGAAAGTTCTTAAGGAGAAACTAAAAAATACTAAAATAAAATTAGTGATAGGTAGGTAGTTAAACCATGCAAAAATATGAGATCTAGATGTCAACAAACGAGAGATCAATATAGTAATTACTTTAAATAGACGGACTCCATAAATAGTATACTATAAATTAATGTTGACTCCAAATCATCTTTAATTTATATTCGTTTGGGCCATGTTAAATCGGAGACCATGTCATTTCCGGCTCACGTAGCCTTAATTAATTAAATTAAATTAACGGAAAATGATAAAAAGATAACTTTATTCTTAAACAATGAGAAATCCAAAAACTTAATCCATTTTTATTTGTCATGTTTTCAAAAATCGACTAATTTTCAAAGTTAAATTAGATTACATTAATTTAATATTTTAAACAAAAAATTTAGATATTCAAAAATCATATAAAAAGTATTATACATTACAATTTTTCGCATATCAACATGTTAGTAAAATTTTTTATAGACTCTTAAAATGAAAAGTATGACAATTATTAGTAGACAAAAATAATAATAATTTACTCTAACAATGTGAACGTGTTATTTGAAATAAAAAGTAATGATAGATTTTCTACAATCTTATTTGTATGATTATGTTATTAGTTAAAAAGATATATTAAATTATTCTATTTTATTGTTAAAAATAAAAAAATTAGAAAATATTTTAGGTAAGGTGATTTTAAAAATAAGAAGCAAGAACTAAGTTCTTTAAACAGTAATATTATTATTAAGAATACAACATGCTCGCATTTTAAAAAAATCTTAATAAATTTATTTTAAAAATAATTCTCTTACTCATTTCAGCGACAAGAAAAGCATAATCATTAGCGATACAAATATTTTTAGACCAAAATATTAATTAGATATACTTTTTAAAAAAGTTTCATGTAATGAAAGATCTTTTAAACCTATTTTTGTTTAATAAATAATTGTGGACTGCTCATCGCTTACGCCCAGTCAGCTTTTAATATTCGGAGGATCCACAATGGATAATGATATATTATACTGAAACAATCACTACTTTTAACTTTTGTTGATTAATTAAAGTGTAATTTTTTAAGTAACATAAATTAAGTGTATCTTAAACATGTACTTAACACATTATTTTATGCAAAATTAATTACATAAGATTGCAACTGTATAACATAGATTATCATATTCTTTTTTGGTGATAGATGGACTTATGTTCTAATCATTAAAGTATTTGTACATATATTATAAAAATAATACTACGTGTTAATTGGAAATCCCAAATTATCCAAATATGAATTCATATATTATTAATTATTACTACTATGTCTCTATCAGCTCTATCTTTATCTTATTAACCAATAATTGTTGCAGATATAACCGTACGTAAGGTAATTTGGGCGGGCCCCAACCAGACAGAGCAACAAATAATGTTATTAAGCAGTTCTTATATGCTTTCATAATCAATTAAGAAGAATTATTAATTTTACAATTTAACGATTTCAAACACCAAAAACCAAACAAGTAGAAGTTTTTTTCTACAAAAGTCAAAAACATCAAAATTGTTTTTTAATCAAAGTCTTTTTTTAAAAATACCAATCGGCACATGAAATTTGTATCATCACAACCTAACTTGTAGTCACACAACAAAGTTAATAAAATGCAAACTTTCCATGTTCTATTCACATTTCTCAAAATTATTATGTCTGTGTGTCACATTTTCTCAAAAATAGTTACGTATGTGTTACACATTTTTTCAAAATAATTGACCAAGAGTATAATATTTAGACCCGAAGAGATGAGTTCAAAACTACTGTATTATACCCTCGCTAATTATGTGCAGGAAAAATTTTTTGTTTGTCGTTTAATATTTGATGCCCGTATACTGAAGTATCAACTAAATCTAAGTCATATACTACATAATCCATTAGTAGATGACGTTTTTAACTAAAACAATTTCATATTCAAAATTCGAATTTAAGACTAGTGATTAACAATGAAGGATTAACAACGAAGGAGGTCAATCACTACATCACAATTCATGTTTGTGGCAAAAAAATGAATATTTCTAAACAATATATAAAGTTTTGTTAGGGCAAAAATGTAAAAGACTCAAGTTGGGAGGAAATAGTAGTAGTAGTTTAGTAGTAATTGATGATAAGCTGCTTGATTGAAACAGGTGGGGAAATGTGTTTATAATGACAGTGAAAGAACTGTGTCCGATGCAATAGTTACAAAAATCAATTTCGTCTTCTTCTTTTATTTTTATTCGAAGATTAAAGGCAAGGTGAGGAAAGAGAGAGAGAGAGAGAGGGGAGAGAAGGGACCTTATCTCTCTTTGCAAAAGGACATTAACAATAAAGGCAAAAACCAAGAAAGGAAAGAATAGAAAGAGGAAAGTATTCATACCCAAAATTGCCCAACTTCTTGCTTTGCTCTCTGCTACTCAATCCATTGTCAGTCGTCTCTCCATATTCCAACTACACAATAACAGTAAAAGGGCTTCAAAAAGCTACTTTCAGCTAACTCGGAGGTTGTTAAAGACGCTTTTAACAGTAGCAGCCTTTTCTGTGAGCTTTTGATTTATGGGCGGAGCTAATAAGCTCCAGTTTTATGGTGAGTTTGGGACTGCTTCTTGCGGCTGTGCCTGACCAATACTGAATTATTTTTGCTTTTTTTTTTTTGGGGAGATTTGAGCTGCCTACGTCACGATGAATCATTCTGTTCCTGATTTTGATATGGATGATGACTACTCTCTTCCTGCTTCTTCTGGTATTACCAGAACTAAGAAGTCCGCAATGTAAGTTTTTTTTTTTGTTTTTTTAATCATTTGAATGAAAGGTTTTCTGATTTGTGATTTTGAAGTGGAAGAGAATTTTTGTTTGTTGGTTTCATAGGGCGGAAGAGGAAATCATGGAACTACTGTGGCAAAATGGTCAAGTGGTTATGCAGAGTCAAAATCAAAGATCTCTTAAGAAATCTCACATCGGTAACGGCAGTGGAGGTGGTGGTGATGCGGTTATTCCCTCTGAACAAGCTGTCAGTAGAGAGATCCGTCATGTAGAGGAAACAACTCCACATCATCTGTTTATGCAGGAGGATGAGATGGCCTCGTGGCTTCATTACCCACTCGATGACCCCTCCTTCGAACGTGATATCTACTCCGATCTCCTATATCCCACGCCCACTTCTACCTTAACCACCGCCGCGCTGCCACGAGAAAACCGTATGTCTACGTTTGAGATCCGTCCACCTCCGCCACAACCATCGCCTGCAGCGCCGATCGGAACGGCTCCTCGGCCGCCTATACCTCCTTCTAGGCGCACCGTCACAGAAAATTCAAATCGATTCCAGAACTTCGGACACTTCTCGCGATTGCCTAAAGCAAGGCTAGAACCTGGTCAGGCGAACTTAAGCAAGTCACCAAGAGATTCAACGGTCGTGGATTCAAACGTAACTCCAATTACAGGGCAGGAATCTAGAGTTTCACACATACCTGATAATGTGGTAGCAGTACCCGGCGGAAATGTAGGATGTAGTACAGTAAACGGCAGCACCGGGACTGCGACTGCGTCAACGGCAATTAGGGAACCGACGACTACATGTGATATTTCAATGACGTCATCTCCGGGTGGCTCAGGAAATAGTGTAAGCGCCAGTGCCGAACCACCAGCACCAGCACCAGCACCGTCTAATAAGGGGGCGGCACCAACGGCAACGGCAGCAGCAGCGGATGATCGGAAACGGAAAGGAAGAGAAATGGAGGACGAAGGTCAGAATGAGGTGAGCAGTAATTGTTGTTTTCTTCTCTTGTAATTCCCAATTACTAGCACCTGTCTATCAAAGTCGCTGTCGTTTTTCGTGGCTCGCAAGAATATCTAACTTACGGTGCATTTTAGCGTTACGAGGGATTTTTCTTTGCTACGTCACCGGTTTGTGACGTGACGTGACGTGGCTTCGAGCCGGCAATTTTGTGGCTGTTATTCAGGACACGTGGCGGATCAACTAACCATAAAATAAAGTTTTTATACTGTTTTTAGTTATGAGGTGAAAAAGAAAAGGGAACATCTAGTATTAGTGGTTAAAATTAATAAGAAGACTCTAGAACCTTTCGAAAATATTTTTTTTTTTTATTGACCCCTGTTTTCTAGCAAAGGTCACTGGAGTATTTGGACTTATTTAACTTTGTCCCTTTTTCTGCGGTAAAGAAGAGGGGCGCTGTATGTGATCTCCTTGGGAATGTTTTCTGAAATCAGCCTATCTTATATTGTGCTGAATTTTCTGACAGTCTTAAAAATCACAGTTTCATATTAGGATAAATTTTTTAAAAAAATAAAAAAATGTCTACTTAGTGAATTTCATTTTCTGTAGTGGATAAGAAGTATAAAAAATTATCCCTATAACTCTTAACTTTAAACTTGTCATGTGATTTATATACATATGAAGTTATGTTATTAATAATTAAATAAAAAATTTAAACTAGATAATTTTAAGGAGTTCCAATTCTTTTTCCTATATATATATATATATAACGCAGGGTCATGGATGTGCTAGACTTTCGAATGCTAGTTAGGCATTGTTGACCCTTCCACCTTAAATAAAATGAGTTAATGGTAAAAAAGTAAATGCATACCCATGCCTCAACTATTCATTGATCTCTACTTATTGAAACTATCATTTCCTACAATAGTAAAAAGTACCTCAATGCTGAGTCGACAAAATATATATACGCCAACTCAACATCGATATCTGTTTTAATACAAATAGAGTGATAGTTAGGATATTTGACTTGTGAATAACTGTGTTTGTTCCATACCGATCTCATGAGTTAGCGAAAATGTTCTCCTCCATACCAAACACACCTTATTTGCCTTTGAATTCTGTATTTGCTACTGTATACTGGATACTTGCAAGTTTCACATAACAAATCAGAGCGGTGGTAGTTGGTTTTAGGAGACAACTTTGAGTGGACAAAGAGTAAATCTCTTTTCCAAGAGAGTTCTCAAAACAATCAAGAAGCATCTCATTTTCTCAACACTCTTAGAACATATAATTCCCATTAAGGACCTGAATATGAGTTGATAACTGTTTGAACAAGATGTATATATACCTCAGTGCCATAATGTTTACATCAGATGAAACCCACCTCATAGTTCTTTGCTACTTCTCCTGACACCTTAGTTTGTAGACAGCATTCCATATTGCACCAGGTCAACCTGCAAGTTACTTCTAAATCAATTTGTTCCTCGGAAAGGATCAATAATTTGTGTCAAGCAGAAACCTTTTTTGCGATAAGAAAAGAAGAAAACTTAAATGAAGTAAAGAAAGGAAGTGTGGTACATTTAAGTCTAAATACATTCTAAGGTTACCGACGAGTGGGAGCAATCGAAAACTCAGGAGCACTTGGAAAATCTCTTGGTCTATTGATGTATAAATGTAAGAACTACCAGAAGGTGGCAGAAAGAAAATTTCAAAGTGGTGGTGATGAAGGGACACTGGCAATTGCTGGCCACTTTTATCTTCCTCCTCACCAGAATGGTATACACGATCTTACTTTTTGGGAAGATCACGTGAACTTTTCTGTTGTAAGATTGTCAAACTCAACTTTCCTGATGTGTTGTCTTGTGGGAGAACGACAAGAAACTCCGGAAGCTGAGAACAAATTCTTTCCTTTTTGTTGAGGTTGCTACATTATATGTAACTGCATAACCTGTGAAGCAGGCCAGATGTTACCATAATTCTTATCTTTGATCATTGAGATTCTGCTTCTCATTAATAGATTCTGATGACTCAGATTTTACTATTAATGCTTCATTAACTTATCTCTCAATTTCCCTAGGATGCTGAATTTGAGTCTCCTGATACGAAAAAGCAAGCACGCGGTTCAACATCCACAAAGAGATCTCGTGCTGCGGAGGTCCATAATCTTTCAGAAAGGGTATGTGTTGTGCAGTTGTTGATTTGAGGGTTTTGATAATTTAACTGTTTTTGTCGTTTGACTGTTAATCAACATGCCAATGCTCCAATCACCACAGAGACGTAGAGACAGAATAAATGAGAAGATGAAGGCCCTGCAGGAACTCATACCACGCTGTAACAAGGTTTTGGCCTCTTCTTTGAATTCTCTACAATATAGAAAACATATATATAGTTTACTCTCCTCTTAGTATATTAATATATTTAACTTAATCTTTTGTTGGATTTCAGACGGACAAAGCTTCAATGCTTGATGAGGCAATTGAGTATTTGAAATCACTGCAATTGCAAGTGCAGGTACATTTATTAACATCCTTTTCATGTATTGCCTCTTCATACATTCCAACCCTTATTCAATTTCTTTATAGTAAAGGATTTGATAGTTCTTCGTGAAGAGGGAATAGTTTATTGTAGTCCTATAACTTATTTGGCTTAAACACCAGAAATTTGGATAATTTTACACTTAAAGAACCTCATTCTCTTAATGCCTGCATCTCAAATATAAATAATAGAAAGTCAAGATATTAAATATTTAGAATTTTTTTTTATGTTAATATTACATTCTTTCATTGTCTGCAAGTCACTATTCATTGCTTAATTTTAATGTTGTCAAGTCCTTTTTTTTTTTTTTGTAGCCCGTTTGGATATGCTTATTTTAAGTGCTTTTAGGCTAAAATAACTTTTAAGAGTGTTGTCGATTAAAAAGAAGTGCTTTAAAGCACTTGGTTTAACGGAAAAATCATAAAAATAAACAAAAGCCATAAAATAGGATTTATAACTTATGGCTTGTGACTTATAAGTCATAAGTCAAAAACCAACCAAAACATGCTCTTAGTAAGTTATGAGTAAGTCAACAACATTTTGTATAAAAACACTTTTTCTTGTTTACAGTATTATTAGGAAGTAGTTACGGTAACTAGACTACTCAGAGCGCCAATTGGGGTCGGTCAGAATATCCTTATCTCATAGCACTACACATACTCAAATAAAGAACAGTCTAATAAGACAATCATATAATATCTAAGAAATATAAAATCTGAATTACCAGTATTTGTAATTCATGTAGCAATACCTGGATGATTCTAATGCAGTATTTGCAAAACTGTCTAAATTTTAAGAACCTGCATGTTAATTAAGTACTACAGTGTTATTCTATTTTTTAGTTTAATTGTCCTAATGGAATCAAATCTCATCTTGTCATTACTTCACACGTTTTTCCTATGCATCTAATTGCATTACGCTTTTCATATATTTTAAGTATTTATACACATATGTGCATGCATGCTCACCACATATGTGGGGGGGGGGGGGGTTCCCTACCATCATTTTGAGTATGAAATTATCTATGCTTCCATTTTTTCTATTGATTCCATAATGTATGTATACAGTATATTTACTTCCACTACAAAACGACACTACTATTTAGTTTCCAAATATTTACTGCTAGAAGATTACATTTGCTTTTTGTTGAAGGAGGAAACAAATAATTTTAATTGACGAAATAATAGCCTTTTTATAACTAATAGAACAACAAATCACCATTCTTTATTTGCTAAAACTTTTAGTTTCTACACTAATTAAGTTACTTCTACAACCCGTGGTGTTATTTTCATGGTCTTCTTCTTCATCTTCTATATATAAGAATGACCAATGTTTAATGCTTCCTTACTAAAGGGCAGGGATAACTAAGCTGGGCCACTTTAGGGCATTCAACGTTTCTTCCCAAAAAACTGCTTGGAAAAACACTTTTGGGCTCCATTAGTGTTTGTTAGAGTGGGTCAAAGTCCCATATTAGTTGGGTGATGGAGTGACAGTCTGCCTATATGTACTTGGACAGTCCTCTGCTCATAAGCTAGCTTTTGAGGTTGAATTAGGTCAAAATGTTTAATCTTTACATGATATAGAATGTAAATAGACTTCATTTCTAGTAAAGTAAATAGCCATATTTATGTAGCAGATTAATTTGTAGGTATCAGCTTCTATATCTTTCCTAAGTTAGCAAACAATCTATTTTATATATTCATTGCTTACCTTTTGGAACAAGATAACTTCTTCCATCTGATTACATGGTAGTAGAATGAGGTCCTTCCCTGTTTGGACTCCCGGTCCATGTTCTAGTTGGGTCAGAGCGTGAAGGGGTGTTCGAGTGGGTTAAAGTCTCGCAATGGTTGGGGAATGGATTGACGGTCTGCTTATATGGATTTGGGCAGTCTTGAGTTGAGTTAGACTTAGGTTTCATATCTTTATATGGTATAGAATGCATATAGACTTCATTCTGGTGAAGTACATAACTGTATTTAGATAGCAGGTTTGTGAAATCGTCTTCTATCTCTTTCCTAAGTTAGCAGACCATCTATCGTATTTATTCATTGGTAACCTTTTGGAATAAGATAACTTGCTCCATCTGATTATATGGTATTTGAACCAAGTTCATCCCCGTTTGGGCACCTGGATTGCGCTCCAGTTTGGTTGGGGTGTGAAGGGGTGTTAGAGTGGGTTAAAGTCCCACAATGGTTGGGTAATAGACTGATAATCTGCTTATATGGATTTGGATAGTCTTCCCCTCCTAAGATAACTTTTGGGGTTGAGTTGGGTTTAATTATCATATCTTAATATGGTATAGAATGTATATAGACTTTTATTCCTCTAAAGTACATAGCCATTTTTAGAAAGCAGATCTGTAGGAATCATCTTCTATCTTTTTCCTAAGTTAACAAACAATCTATTGTATTTCTTCATGCTTACCTTTTGGAATAAGATAACCTCTTCCATCTGATTACATGTTGTAAGAGTCAAGTCCATTCCCATTTGGGCATCCTGGTCCACACTCTAGATGGACCTGGGTGTAAAAGGAGTTTAAGAGTGGGTTAAAGTCCACGTTGGTTGGAAATGGACTGCTGATATGCTCATATGGACTTAGGTAATCCTCCCCATGAGTTAGCTTTTGGGGTTGAATTAGACGACAAAAATCTTTATAGTGCTAATTCTTTGCCAGTTCCATCATTGCTCATAAAAGAGCAGTTCACCTTGTAATATGTGCAGTTAAGTGCTTAATTTGTTTGTAGCACATTTCAAATTCCATGAAGGTGCTCAAGTGTTATTATCGAATTTCAGTTGGACGTGAATGGAAATGTTACTCCTTCGCTGAAACATTAAACCTATATCTTTCACCTTAGTGTATTTGAATATATAGATAAAATAGACCAATGTACATCTTCAATGTTACGTCGTGAATATTTAAGGATCACTGATCATATTCTCACTGCCTTTAACCTCCTCTTCCAAAAGTGACATTCCTTGTTTGTCAAAATATAAAGTTTATTGTTCTCCTTATTGACCTGCGTTTCCAGCTAACACTTTGGTGTACATTTGTTCAGTGACAAGGAAGTTTATTGGAGTTTCTCAACTAATCTCTGGTTGTGTAATATGCCTGCTGAACTTAGTTGTTGATATAGCCATTTACTCCTGTTTGTTATTGTCTTGAAATGGATTTGTACTCGCATTGGAGTGTAGTTTGATCATATCTGTTTGTCTACAGATGATGTCCATGGGATGTGGCATGGTCCCGATGATGTATCCTGGAATGCAGCCGTACATGCCGCCAATGGGAATGGGCATGGGTATGGGGATGGGTATGGAGATTGGCATGAACAGGCCAATGGTGCCATATCCACCTCTATTACCAGGTGCAGCAATGCAGAATGCAGCTGCAGCAGCACAAATGGGTCCTAGATTTTCTATCCCTCAATTTCATTTGCCACCAGTTCCAGTACCAGATCCATCCAGAATGCAAGCCTCAAGTCAGCCAGATCCAATACTAAATTCACTTGTTTCACATAATTCGAACCAGCCAAGACTTCCGAATTTTAGTGATCCATATCAGCAGTTTTTTGGTCTCCAGCAAGCGCAAGTTGCATTACCGCAGGCAAGCCCTTCCTCTTCTACTTGCTCCTTAACTCATTTCATAGCGACTATGTCAATATAGTCGACACAATGAACAAATCTACTTGTTGCTTATCATGATAACTATGTCCAAGTAGAGACTACGGACAACAAGTTTACTCTTTGTATCTTGCGATGACGGTTTGTTTTCACCTTGGTCATTGCCTTATTGGTCAATAGCACTTCACAGAAGATTGTGTTGCTAGATTACATTTATTCTCCAAACGAAACAGATACTCTTGCTTCTTCTATAAAACTTGCCAAATTGAGTTTTTACTTAAATGAGTGTCTATAGGATGATTGCAGCTTGACACAGTCCAAGCATATCCCTCCTTTCCTTTCAATGTGATCTATATGTTTTCTCTAGTGATCTGTCATTTTATAAAACTTTGCTTTTAAATGCAGAATCAGGCAGTAGAACAGCCCAGTAATAACAAAACCGGCAGCAGCAAAGAAGTTGGAAATCCAGGCAATCATCAATCTGGCAAGCTTACCCTTCAGATCTTATTGTTTATTTATAATACATATGCCATACCGTGTTGGTTCTTATACAACAAACTGGAGAAAGAGAGAATTAAAATTTAAACCTCATTGAGTTGTTATCTATTTGCAGGTTAATTAGCTGGAAGCGAGAACGTTTGCCAGAAACTAAATTTTGTAGCGTAAGAGGGACATCAAGTGCAGGTTGATACAAATATAGCATCACTAACTTGTAATTATTAGTAGAGTATCCATTTTGCTTTTACATATTGTGGCCCTGAAATCGCATTTCCATGTGGCATATGCGGATATAACTTGAGGCCAGTGTTTCAACGGCATATGTGATCTTCAAGCATTTCCTGGCTTATGATTCTTCTTAACCCCAAATTCATCCGTCTGCTGCCCCTTTTTAACTGCTGCAGAAATTGATGAATGATGATCATAAACATATTCATGATAATTCTCAGTCTGATGCACCAAAATGAGGTATGCATCGACTGTATTACTGATATCTCTCTACTAATTTGTGCAAGGCAATATATGCTATCAAAATGAGCCACTTTTTTCCCTCCAAAATGCGTAAAGTCCAAATTAATTAATCAACCCAAATGAATATGAATTAAATTCAAACTTTTTCTATGAATTTAACCCAATAAAATTTATGTCTTCGAGATTTATTGACGTGTAGACCTGTCGAAACTTGACAATGAGATTTGAAATATTCATGAATGTGTTCTAATTTTTGTGGCTTCAAAAGTAGTTATTTCTTCTTGTTGCATTCTATCTAGGCCACTACTTGCAAGTGATCTATATGTATATTTGAAATAGAAGGGTCTTACTAAGTATTCACCTTTTCTTAGTGTAACATTGTATCATAAGGAATAAGAAGAAAAAAATTGATTAGAACATTTGAACCAAAAGGAATATTCACTTTCCTTTGGAATTCAAAAGGGATCAAAATTTGCTCCAAAGAGATCTCATTCAATATGGTAGTTTTCCGATTAACGAGTCAACTACTTGGAAATCGTTAAGTTGTCAATGATTTTGTTCAAATTACCATGGAAGAAAACTCTCCAAAAGACTTCCCTCAATTCATAGTCAAATTTAGGGATCCCATTATTACTTCACATGTTCTAAAATCTCCTTCTTTCCTTAAGTCGTTGCTTCATACTTTCCCTATTTATTGAAGTTAGCCATTTTTTTATCGCCAAGATTTACACGCTTATAGTAAAATTCATAGCTCGTTGTGGAAAAAATTAAAATTGCATACCGTTTGATTTTTTTGAAATTAGAAATAGGGTTGTTATGCGGAATTCGATATAATATGAGAAAATATAAACGCGAAAAACAAGACAACAGATTTACGTGGTTCACCAATAAATTGGCTACGTCCACGGGAAGAGGGGGAGCAGTTTTATTATGGAGAGGCAAGAACAGAAATTACAGAATAGGGTTTGTCATAGCGTCTATATATAGTGCTAAGCTACGCCCTAACAGGCTTGGGCCCAACATACAGAATTGACAGATAATTAAGGGCCCAATAGAACAACATGCTTGGTTCTCTCATGATGGGTCCGATTCAAGGCATTCAACAAATCTCCACCTTGACTTGAATTCTCCGAACAGATTCTTCAGACGCACTATGATAGTGCCAGGCCTCTCCCTCTTCCTCAGAATTGCCCCGCAGGGCAATTAACAGCTTCTGATGTTGAGCAAGTCCAAACAGTGTTGAAACTTGCTCTGTGGAACCGGCTTTGTGAACATATCAGCAGGATTATCAGCAGTTCCTACTTTCTTCACCTTGATTCTCTTCTCACTTCTCAGAAAATGATACCTTACGTCAATATGCTTGGTTCTCTCATGATGGACTTGATCCTTGGCTAGACAAATTGCGCTCAAACTGTCACAGTACACCGTAGCCTGATCATGATGCAGACCAAGATCACTAACCAGCCCTTTCAGCCAAATCCCTTCTTTTGCAGCCTCTGTCAAGGCCATGTACTCCGCTTCCGTAGTAGACAAAGTCACTGTAGGTTGCAAAGTTGCCTTCCAACTGACGACAGATCCTCCAAGGGTAAACACATAGCCAGTCATCGATCTTCTTGTGTCAACATCTCCAGCATAGTCTGAATCAGAATAGCCATTAACCAAGCACTGAGTATCACCTCCATAAATGAGACCAACGTCAGATGTACCTCTAAGGTACCGGAAAATTCTCTTCACAGCCTGCCAATGTTCTCTCCCTGGTTGTCCCATGAATCTGCTCACTACACTGACTGCGTGTGCTAAATCTGGCCTTGTACAGACCATAGCATACATCAAACTTCCTACGGCACTGGCATAAGGGACTCGTGACATATACTCCTTCTCTTCTTCTGACTGTGGAGCAAATATGGCAGTGAGATGGATATTGACAGCACTGGGGTATCAATAGGCTTAGATGAAGACATGCCAAACCTCGCCAAGACTTTCTGATTGTAGCTTCTCTGTGACAAGAAAAGTTTCCTTCTCTCTCTGTCTCTAATGATCTCCATCCCTAGAATCTTTCGAGCGGCTCCCAGATCCTTCATCTCAAACTCAGCACTAAGTAAACCCTTCAGCTTCTGAATGTCATACTTCTTCTTTGCAGCTATCAGCATATCATCTACATAAAGCACCAGATAGATGAATGAATCATCCTTGAGCCTATTGTAGTAGACACAACAATCATATGAGCTCCGAGTATAACCCAACTTCACCATATAGCTGTCAAACCTTTTGTACCACTGCCTTGGAGACTGCTTAAGTCCATAGAAGGACTTCTTCAACTTGCAGACGTGATTTTCCTTCCCTGGAACTTGGAAACCATCCGGCTGAGTCATGTATATCTCTTCCTCCAACTCTCCATGTAGAAACGCTGTCTTCACATCAAGTTGTTCAAGCTCCAGATTCTGATGTGTAACTATCGCTAGTAACACTCGGATGGAAGTATGTCTGACCACTGGTGAGAAGATCTCATTGTAGTCCACTCCCTCTCTTTGGTTGAAACCTCTGGCAACAACCCTGGCTTTATACTTGACTCCTTCTGCTGGTGATATCCCTTCCTTCTTCTTGAAAACCCATTTGCAAGTAATAATCTTTCTCCCTGAAGGCTGTATGACCAGATCCCATGTCTGATTCTTGTGTAAGGACTCCATC
This sequence comes from Solanum chilense, assembly GCA_032847665.1. Lineage (NCBI taxonomy): Eukaryota > Viridiplantae > Streptophyta > Magnoliopsida > Solanales > Solanaceae > Solanum > Solanum chilense. Next base: position 67,615,515 of record CM064971.1, on the reverse strand, counting down.
TCATCTCCCATAGAAGCAAACCATTTTTCAGAATCAGGACTTAAAATGGCTTCTTTGTAAGTAGACGGCTCAGATATATCTACCTCTTCAGTAACCTGCAGTGCATAACCCACCATGTCCTCAAAACCATACCTCGTAGGTGGCCGAACTCCAACCCTCCTTGGCCGATATTGAGCTATACTCCGATGGATATCTGATGGCATAGATTCTGGAATATCAGTTTCTGTCTGTGACTCTTGATCCTCCTCTTCAGGTTCTTTCAAATCGCTCTCATTCTGAATGACTTGAACCTCCACCTGTTTATCAAGACTCCCAGTTTCTGACGTAGTTGTAGGCTTCACAATGGTTCTAAGTAGAGAACTTTCATCAAAGACAACGTTCCTGCTCATAATAATCCTCTTTTCTGCTGGAGACCAGATTCTGAAACCTTTCACTCCATCTCCGTAGCCCACAAATACTCTCTTTTTAGCTCTTGGTTCTAACTTACCTTCACTGACGTGATAGTAAGCCGTACAACCAAAAGCTTTCAGATTTGAATAATTAGCAGCTTTTCCTGACCACATCTCCATAGGTGTCTTGCACTGTATGCCTGTATGTGGTCCGCGGTTAATCAAGTAGCAAGCTGTACTAACCGCTTCTGCCCAGAATCTTCTATCTAGCCCAGCATTAGAGAGCATGCACCTTGCTCTCTCCAGAAGTGTTTGATTCATCCGCTCAGCTACACCGTTCTGCTGTGGTGTATTTCTGACTGTACGATGTCGAGCAATCCCTTCATCCTTACAGAATTGATCAAATTCAGACCAGCAGAATTCCAGCCCATTATCAGTTCGCAACCTCTTGATCTTCTTCCCTGTTTGATTTTCCATCAAAATTTTCCACTCCTTGAACTTCTGGAAAGCTTCACTTTTATGCTTCATCATGTACACCCAAGTCATCCTTGAGTAGTCATCAATAATGGACACAAAAAATCTGCAGCCTCCCAAAGACTCAACACGGCATGGACCCCAGCAATCAGAATGGATATAATCAAGTGTGCCTTTTGTTCTGTGAATGGCCTTTGGAAACTTGTTGCGATGTAGTTTTCCAAAAACACAATGTTCACAAAACTCTAGGCTCTTAACCTTATGACCAGCAAGAAGATCCTCCTTTGACAGAATTTGCATCCCTCTTTCACCCATATGACCAAGTCTCATGTGCCATAACTTAGTCATATCCTCCTTGTGAACTTCTGACGATGCAACATGGGCTGAACCTGTAACCGTGGAACCTTGTAGAAAATACAAAGTACCACGCATGACACCTTTCAGAATCAGATTTGAACCATTCCAGACCCGCAAGACTCCATCTTTTCCCGACCAGCTGAATCCCTTGCTGTCCAAAAGACTGAGAGATATCAGATTTTTCGTCATCAATGGAACGTGCCTGACCTCGTTCAATGTGCAGAAGCTACCGTCATGTGTCCTTATCTTGATCGAGCCTGTCCCAACCACCTTGCAGACAGAACTGTTGGCCATCGAGATGCTGCCTCCGTCTACCTGCTCATAAGTCGTGAACCACTCTCTCCTAGGACAGATGTGATAGGATGCCCTAGAATCGAGAACCCACACATCTGAATGATGAGTGTGCTCATCCGCAACTAGGGCAATGTCTTCTTCAGAATTGGTGTCTCCTTCAGCAACAGCAACAGAAACTGATTGTTTTTCCGATTGCTTCTTCTTCTTCGGACAATCAAATTTCCAATGTCCCTTCTCCTTGCAGTAATTACAGACATCATCCGGCTTTGCACCCTTCGACATCGGCTTATTTTTCTTTCCGCCGTTTTTCCTTCCATTTCCGCTACTGGTGAACAGACCGGAAGGTTGTATGTCCGTACTTATGCCATTAGCCTTATGCCGTAATTCCCTGCTGTGAAGGGCCGATCTGACTTCTTCCAGCGACACAGTATCTTTCCCAACAATGAACGATTGAACAAAATTCTCAAACGACATTGGGAGAGATACTAACAGAATCAGGGCAGCATCTTCATCCTCGATCTTCACATCGATCTTACGCAATTCTAATAACAAAGTATTCAATTGCTCTAAATGTTCCCTGAGTTGTGTACCTTCAGCTATTCGTAAATCGAATAGACGTTGTTTCAGAAGCAGCTTGTTGGTTAAAGATTTTGTCATGTACAAACTCTCCAGCTTCAACCACAGACCAGCAGCAGTCTCTTCATCCGAGACCTCCATGATGACGTCATCCGCGAGACACAGCATGATCGTCGAGTACGCCTTTTCCTCCAGAATCGCCATCTCAGGAGTAACGACGGCGTTCTTGTCTTTCGACAACGGCGCCCAGAAGCCTTGCTGTTTCAACAAAGCCCGCATCTTGATCTGCCATAAACTGAAACTGTTCCTCCCTGTGAATTTGTCGATTTTCACGTTCAAAGCAGACATCTCGAATTCTCCAAGAACAACGATTAACCGAGAGGCTCTGATACCAATTTGTTATGCGGAATTCGATATAATACGAGAAAATATAAACGCGAAAAATAAGACAACAGATTTACGTGGTTCACCAATAAATTGGCTACGTCCACGGGAAGAGGGGGAGCAGTTTTATTATGGAGAGGCAAGAACAGAAATTACAGAATAGGGTTTTCCATAGCGTCTATATATAGTGCTAAGCTACGCCCTAACAGGCTTGGGCCCAACATACAGAATTGACAGATAATTAAGGGCCCAATACAACAACATGCTTGGTTCTCTCATGATGGGTCCGATTCAAGGCATTCAACAAGGGTTGTTCAGTGTTATGGTTAACAACCAAATCAAATCGCAATCCGAATCAAACCGATTAAAAAAATTGATATTCGGTTTAGTTTGGTTGGGTTTGATTTTTAAAATTTTGAAAGTTGATACTATTGTTAGCTTCTTAATGTTATGTAAATTATGATGAATGACAATTAACACATTACTCACAATTCTCGCAATCATGTAGATCCAACATGGAAAGCAATATATTTGATTCTTACAATTATGCTAAGTAAGTCAAAGATTCAAAATATGCTGACCAGACAAGGAAATAAATCAAGCCAACCAAGTTAAGCAAGATTAAGAAGCAAATCGTTAAGGACCAAGATCTGCTGATCAGACAAGATCCAGCAAAATCAAGAAAGATAGATAAGTCCAAAACACAAGTGGCTTCAAGAAGGAAATGAATAATTGTCTAAGCTGCACTGGAATGGAAGGCATCAATTTAAGGACCAAAATAAGGAAAGGAACATATGACTGATCAACACTGCAAGGAAACTTTAAAATAGACATAACATTCGCACACTTGGCAGAGATCAAATTAGAATGAACAAGAAAAAGAAAAAACCATGAATCAAGCCAGAAGTAAAGACAATTAGTGATATTTTAAGGAGAAGATAAAACTAGCAAAGGAAAGCAGAGAAAATGATTTACTGCATTTGCAAATCAACTAAATCGACTCAATCAAGGTCATCCTAAACTGAACAAATCACATCGCAAGAAATGAGGGACAATTCAGTCACTATGGATACTGAACTTCAAAAAGAAAAAAAAAAGTATCAATGGAAAGGAGTATCAACAGTGATTGACTAACCAATCACGAAAATTCTAATCTCACGACTGGAAGGAAAATCGCTTTAACAAAGGAAGCATTTGCACAAACAAAGGAAGCAGATTCTCACATGAAAAAAGAATTAAACAAGATCAAAAGAAATCAGCAGATGACAACTAGCCAACTTCTGATTCAAGGCGGAAATTAACTTGGCATGTCGAAGCAAATCAAATGAAATCTTGCTCAATCAAGATATCATTACAAAAGCCTTGAGTGAAGGAAACTCCCTTGGGTTTTCCAAATAGAGCTAAAGTACGCCTTTATATTCAGCCTATAAATGAAGACCTCAGAAGACCAAGAAAATCACGCACCTTACTTGAATTTATATTGTAATCTCTTTTATCTTTTATAAACAATGTACACCTTTGAGTGAACAATTGTAAAGAAAAGAAAAAGAAAGATATGAGTGTAAATTATACAGGTAGAGGTTGTGTCAGAGAAGAAGGTCTGATTTACATATCAGATGGACTCTTAATCGTAACATTCTGTAACACTCAAGTTCTCAACAAGCTCTTAAGGAAACCCTTGTAGCCCAATGGGACTGGACCAGGCACCACATCAGTGATCCAAACCAGTTTAAAATCATTCTGTGTTATTTACTTACTACAAGTTATTATTATTGTTTATCTGTTTCACTAACGTGCAGGTGAGTCGACTTACCAGAGCAGGAAGTCGACTTAAGGGAATTTTAATTCACCCCCTCCCCCTCTTGACTTTCAACTATTTGGTTTGGTTTTGATTTTACTAAAAAAAACAACCGTAAAATAACCAAACCGAACCAATAAAATTAGAAATATAAATTTTATAATTATTTTATATTATTCACAAATAAATTAAAAATATTTTGTGAAACTTTATCATTTTCTCAAGCACAACACTTTAGCCCAAGTATAACAATCTCAAATCCAAGTCCATCAATATTCATTTTAGTCTTTACCTACTGTACACATAAAATAGTCATCCTTTCTCTTAAATGAATCACTTTGTTTGTGTAATGATAACTCTAATACAGTTTAATTGCTTGACTGAACCAACACTAGCCTTTTTGTAGATTGTTTTTGTGTCTATCGAGATATATACGTCCTCAAAAGAATTATTACTTTCAAATCGAACAAATCAGAAAAATTGAACCAAACCGACAATAACCAACCTGAAAGTTATTCTTTTTTGTTTGGTTTGATTTGATAGAAATATAAAAACTATAGCAAAATCCAAATTCCTTCTACATTGCTATAGTTTTATTTATTTATATATTATTGAACTCAACTTCAGATTTTTCATCTTTTGATTTCTCCAATTATGTTTTACCAAAGTAACCTCTGTTTTTTTCAAAAAACAATGTTGTGAAATCTTGATTTCCAACCACGACAACAAATTTAATGATAGAGAGATGACATACTCTTTCCTTGATGATAAGCAAAATTCGCGTGTCAAAGTTCACACCGTGAAAGTTCATCTTCCGGTGATTGGCGTCTCCCGCTTATAAGAATGATGTTTGACATTCCCCTTCATCTCTTAGAATACTTGACAAACGAAAATGAAGGATGTTATTAACTTTAATTTTTAAGTGAGAAAAGGGTATTAATATTTGTCTTGGGCGAAGAGGCATTTCTTGAACCAATAGCCAAGTCACACATAGTCTTTGGGGAATTTTTCAATTTTTTATCACAGTTGATTCAAAAAATGAAGAAAGTATCTACATTGGGTAAAATATTTAGCTTGTCCATATATGGTAGGACGAATGATAGACACGTGACATATATAATGAATCGAGGATATTCAAAGAGTGATGAATTGACAGTTTTGAAGGTGTGTTTGATGAACCTCAATCCCGACTTATTACTAAAATCGTAAGATGACCATCATCGGAAAAAAGCCACAAACTTGTTTCCCAAAGAGTGGAAAGGATTGTTTGCCGATGATGTGGAAAAGGAAAAATATGCTAGATATATTTGTTTGTTATCACATAAATAACATAGAGATATTAGTTAGTATAACTAACGATATTTTCACGCGGAGTAAGAAAATTGAATATATTACTTTAGGGCTCAAGTGGAACTTTTCTTTTGATTGATGTAGTACTTTGTTACCTATAATTAATAGTTTTAACACAACTGTACATTGGACATTCATTACTAAGAAACTGTCAAAAACGGCGGTCAAAAGCGACAGATTGTGTCGCTTATATGGTCAAAATCGATCGAAAAATGGTGCAGTTATATTTGTCGCCTTTTGGATCGACACTTTTCAAAAAGCGACGGACAGCGTCGCTAAAAAACGACGAACTTGTCACGACCCAAAACGAGCCGCGAGTGACACCCACATTTATCCTCCTATGTGAGCGAACCAACCAATCTAAACCCCAATCATTTACCAATATCTCAACCATAACGAACAAAATATAATGCGGAAGACTTAAAAACTCATTAATATAACCAATAAATAACTTCTAAAATTTATTAACTATTATCCCCAAAATCTGGAAGTCATCACCACAAGAACATCTATCCTCAAATTACTAAATCTAAGAGTATTTAAGAAACTAAATTAAGTAAAAGAAATGGTCCATGTCCGAACTTAAAGACATCAAGACGTGAAGGAGAGAATCCAGTCTGAGCTAGGAACAATAGCTCACCCTGAAATCTGATATGCTGAAGATTGGCTAGAGTTGCGGACGAGTCGAGGTTGATGGCACGTTTGCTGCATTCCATAAATAACAAAGAAAAAGAATACAAGTAGGGGTTAGTACAAGGAACACGTACTGAGTAGGTATCATCGGCCAACTCAAAATCGAAAGCAATATATATCAAAATATAATATAAAATCAACTACATACTCAACAGGTGACAACAACAAGTACCATAACCATTGGCCACAATACCCAGCACATCTATGAGGACTCAAGCCTCCACACCATACTCATTTGGGAAATGGTTCTTTAAATTTGAGTATATTAACATAATTCAAGATTCATTCTCTTTATTCTCCTGGTGTCGGAACGTGACACTCCGATCCTCTACTACTACGTGTCGGAACGTGACACTCCGATCCCCTAATTCTACATGTCGGTTCATGACACCCGATCCCCTAATTCTACGTGTCGGTTCGTGCCACCCGATCCCCTAATTCTACGTGTCGGTTCGTGACACCCGATCCCCTAATCTCATTACTTTAGTTCATCAAGCCTTCCTTTATGTCAAGGCATCATCATTAATAGTGAGATTTTAAGGTTTAAGATTTCCACCGTATCATCATCATTATAATCCATCACTATTTACATAATCACAACATGCCACAACACAATTAAGCATATAGAAGACTTTACAATACCACCCAATACATATCAATCGCTATTTAGAGTTTACTATGAATAGCATAAACCATAACCTACCTCCACCGAAGAATCGTGATCAAGCAGTCTACTTCCCCAATGTACTTGTTGTCCCTTCGTTCTTCACTCTCTCTCCCGTTCTCTCTTCTTTTTCCTTTTCAAACTCTTTTTCTTTTACCCTAATCATCATATAATTAAGTATAAAAGATGATAAAAGTAACCCACTATTTATTTCAAGGTTATCTCCTTTAACCTCCAAGTAATTAAATTATTAACATTAACCCACTAACTTTATAATTATAATCATGAATAGTCCAAAACGCCCCTTAAAAACTTTAGCAAAAATCCGACCCAGTCAAGGTTACGCCACTCGTGACGGCCCGTCGTGCCTACGACGGTCCGTCCTGCAGGGTCGTCACAGAGTTCAGAGACTCAATTTCAGTAGGAAGGTCTGTGACGGTCCGTCGTGTCTACGACGGTCCGTGCTGCAGCTCCGTCGCGAAGTTCAGAGAGTTGATCCCCGTACCCAAATTTTAGAGTTTAAGTGTTTTGGCACGAAGACTCTCGACGGACCGTCGTGCCTATGACGGTTCGTACCTGTCGTCGAGGGTAATGAGGAGAGCAGCAGGGGAATTACACAAGTGTGGGACGACGGAGTCCGTCACGGTCCGTCGTGACCATGAAGGTCCGTCGCGTGATCCGTCGATCCAGTCAGTTTTTATCAAAAATAATTCTGCTGCTTGAAACGACTAACAGGTCGTTACAGAACTGCAACGCGTTTTGAATATTTTTCCAAAGAAAAACGACACAGTCTATCGCTTCTTTTATATATATATATTTTTTTCAATAAGCGAAGCAGTCCCTCGCTTTTCTGGAAATTAATATTTTAAAAATACCATAATGGCGATGGATTAAAGGACATTGTCCACGCTTTGTAGAAATTTATATTTTAAAAATCTCAGTAAAGCGACAGACGAAAGAACATTGTTCATCACTTTAAAAATAATTTTTTAAAATATCCAGAAAAGCGACGGACTAAAGGACCGTGTCCGTCGCTTTTCACGGTTTATTTTTAAAAAAATAAAGCAAAAAAATAACTGACAAAATCATCCTATCTGTCTTTTTTTCTGCAATTTTTTGACAGCAGAATCTTGCAATTTCTGGTACCCACTTGCAAATGCATATCAATTCAATTCAATTCATATTCATCAGCTCAATCAAACAACAATCTAAACATCACACAACATATAAAACATCAAACTTTATCAATTTTCAAAAACATCTAAATCACAACAAAAACTTATAAAGTTATTCAAAATTAGTTTCAAAAAGTTCATAAAAAAGACCTAAACTATGGAGTGCGATGTACAAAATCATAATCCTCGTCATTGTCGTCCTCGGTGTCCTCGGCAGGGGAAGACGTAGTAGGCCGACGATCGAGGTTCAATACTTATTCTTTGATTTCTTGAAAGGTCGCACTCATGCTTTGTCGTTCAGCTACTCTTTTCCGTTGACTCTGCCAGTGCCATGTAAGTTGTGCTATTTGAGCCGACATAGCAACAATCTGAACAAAGTCAAGTGTCTCGATTTGACTTGACGATGTAATACCTTCTAAGCTTGACTAGAGTCTTCTTACATCGTTTCAATATCATAGACCATAGACTCTACCCTTGTGTGTCCCTCTACGTTCTCTGTCTAAATTTGGGTGGACAGTTCATATGTCATTTGAACCTAACTATCTAGATTCTCAGCGATGTACTAATGAAACTCATTCCTCATATTAAATATAAAAATTGACATCAATATAATATACACATTATAAATATAATCACTATTAATATATATCATTCATACTAAATAACTTTAAAAAGTTCATTCGGCCCTTTACTCGATCCACACATTCAGATCCGACTCATTTTTTTTCTTCTTTACCTGTGTGTTCTTGAAAACCTCCGGTTCAATGGGAGTGCACCTCAATTATTTTTCCTACAAATAAAAATTCAAAATTTAGAACGATATATAAAAATCAAGGTAACTAATTATATGATTAAAAATTTGAATTTGAACTCACAATCTCTCTTGTAATTGTTTCAGCGGTCTTTGCACCCCTGTGTGCAACGAGCAACCCTTAAGACTACCTCTAGCCTTTTTGGATTGTTCGGACATTGCCTTAAACTTATTTGTGTTTCAATACAAACGCAAATCATCAAATACATGAGGCAACATCCAACCCTAACGTTGATCAGTATATTAAGTTCAAATTAATTAAGGTCAATAAGATTTTCAAATACTTTAAAATTCTAATTAAATTTAAATAAAATCCAAGTTCTAATAAGAATAGAAATAAAATTCTAATTAATTAAGGTAAACAAAATTTCAAGTTCATATTCCTAATTAAGTTCAATTTATAGTAAATTCAAGTTATAATTAATTCTAAGTTCTAATTAAGTTGTAAATCAAATCTCTAAAATCTCAAATTCAAGTGACTGTTAAAATTCCAAATTCAAACTATTAGTAGTCATAAATCTCAAATATAATTTGAACTAGTCCTAAATTTAATATTAAAACTAATCTTAAAATTAAAAATTCAAACAAGTCCTAAAATCACAAAATCTAACTAGTGCTAAAATTCTAAACTCAAACTAGCTAACTATTTCTAATCTCAAATTCAAACTATTACACCTAAAATCTCAATAATAATTGAAACTCTAGTTAGTCCTAAAATCCAAAAATCAAACTAACTCAAATAATACCCAAATTCAAACAACTCCTTAAATACCCTAATTCAAACTAATCCTACAATCCCAAAATTAAACTAATTAACTCAAAAAATACTCAAATTCAAACAAATTCTAAGATACCCTAATTCAAAATAACCCTAACATTAAAATTTTCAATTCATTCACTAAATAATAATTTCTAATTTAAACTAACAATCAATAAACACAAAATTAATTAACTAATTATAATCAAATAACAAACAACATCAAATATAGTTCAAATTGAATTTTGTTTATAAAGAAAACTCAACCTTAAAGGAGAAGGAGAGATGAAGAGAGAGGGGAAGGAGGTGGCGGCGACAGCTTCGACAGGTGAAGCTCGCGGCGACAACTCCTCACGACTCTTACCAGCGGCCACAATAGGCGGGGGGACATCAGTGACGGAGTGGAGAAGGAGAGAAGAGAATGTGAAAAATGAAAAATGGGGGGGGGGGGAGGGGACATATATTTAATGAAAAGTAACAGACAACATCTCTAAGTCCGTTGCTTTTCATTAAATAGTTAATCGAACATTTTGACCGAAACGTGACGGACACAGAGACCCTATCCGTCGCTTCTTTAAAATATTTGACCAAAAAGCAACGGACATAAAGATGTTGCCCGTCACTTTCATAAAAAAATAATTAGTAAAATAGAATATTTCAAAAGCGATGGCCGCGTGACTATTGTTAAATTTATATATAATTATTTTTAATTAAAAGCGATGGACAATATATATATATATATATATATTAAATAAATAATTATTAATTATATATATATTTGACGCAAAAATCTGCATAAAAAAGTGACACACTAGGAGATATCATCCTTTGCTTTTTGTAAAATAATTTTTTAAAAAATAATTTTTATTAAAAAGAGACGAACTGTGTGTCATATGACACGCTTTTTGGGGCGACGCCGTTCATCGCTTTTTGGTGCGATGACGTCCGTTATTTTTAGTAGTTTTGTAATAGTTACTAAACGGTACTAATGAAATATATTGATATTCTTGTGCTCTAATCTCTCTATATTTTACGTATTTTCGACGAAAAATTTATATTCTGAAACGTCTCCGGATCTCAAACCCATCATACTCAAACTTTCTTGGTTAAAGAGAAAAAACCTATAGTTTCATAGCTCTATTGCTTTATATGACTTTCTTTATTTTTTTAATGTCTTCATTTTATATATTTGATTAACTTATAAGCGAATATAATTAACTGCTAATAATCAAATCTACGAGTAACTATATCAATGTGTGTCCGTGATTCGCCCTCGCAATTTCTTATACTTTTAGAGGCTGTTTGGTTATGGTATAAGAGGGCATGATGTTCATGTATAAAACATTGTATTTGTTTTATTATGTTTGGTAATTTTTTTTATTAGGTTGAAAAGTCAAAGTGACTTATACTATGTTTGGTTGATAAGTTCTAAATATTGTATTATAGTTATTCATGTATTAATTTAATACGGTGTTGTACATAATAAAATTCACGTCGAGAAAACAATAACCAGGAACAAAAATTATAGCAACAATCAATTTATTATTTCAAATGCGAGGGATAAATTCTCTATGATTCCTCTGAATTCTCCTTTACAAATATAAATTCAAGGGCTTTAAAGCTTGATCTTGCACTTGAAATTTATCTTGATCTTAATCTCTATCTTGATCTTGATCTTGGACTTGAACTTGAACTTGGAGTTGAACTTTATGTTGAACTTTATCTTGATCTTGAACTTGAACTTTAACTTTAACTTGATCTTGACTTCTAGTTAAATCCAAGGGCTTCGAGTTTGATCTTGAATTCGGCGATCTTGATCTTGATCTTTCTTGATCTTGATCGTTCTCGAAACTTGAATGATTGAATTCTTGAACTTGTAGAGAAATCTGCACCTTTGATCCACAAGCTTTCTCTAGCTTCTTGTTAAAATTCTTGGTCCTCTTTTATGAATTATGAATTATGAGACCTCTATTTATAGTTTTAGAATAGAGGAGTTGTGATTGGAACAAGACTCCCTTCGACCAATCAGAATTAAGGGAAATATCATATGAAATTTATGGAGCGGACTTTAATTAAATTCATATCTATCTAAATTTAAATAATTAAATTAATTATATTAATCCATAATATTTATTTGGATTAATATAAATTTAATATAATCTGAATTATTTAATATATTTATATTTAAATGAATTTTTAAATGATTACAAATGCCTATGCTTCAAATCTTGTCGGAGTACAGATATGTTATGATTGAAGACAAGGCTTGTTGAAGTATCTAGTAAATTATATATATATATATATATATATATATATATATATAATATAATAAATCGCATGAAGCAACATTTATGTTTCACTGAGGCTACACGATGGAGAGTCACAATACAAGAGCTTTATTTTGAGGTGTGAAGAGAGGATACATATTCCCATCCTAACAAAGGTAACTTTATGGTATTGTTAAGGCGAAACATGATATATATAAATCCCCGCCTTAAGAAGGGTAACTTTATGATATTCTTAAGACGAAAAAGAATAGTTATAAATTCAGGGGTGGCTCGACAGTGTTAAAAAATATATATACCTTAGGCCCCCAAATTTAAGGGGCCTTGTTTTTAATAATAGTAGGTTATAAGGTATTATTTTTTAACATATACTGAATACTATTTTTTTTTTAAAAAGTAAGTTTTTCATGAATGAAGAAATTATTAGAAGAAATTTGACATATTTGGAGTACTATATCTCATGAAAAATAATTTAAAATAAGAATGATTATATTATCAATTGAAAAGTAGAAGAAATCAATTATATAAAAGTTATTAACAGTTCAAATTTAGGGCCCCGTTTGATTTTTTGCTTTAAGCCAAAAATATGCATGAGCCGCTCCTGTATAAATCCCCGCCTTAAGAAGGGTAACTTTATGTATTCTTAAGGCGAAAGAGGATAGATATAAATCCCTGCCTTAAGAAGGGTAACTTTATGGTATTCTTAATGCGAAAGCGGTTAGATGTAAATCTCCGCCTTAAGAAAGGTAACTTCATGGTATTCTTAAGGCGAAAGCGGATAGATGTAAATCCCCGCCTTAAGAAGGGTAAATTCACGGTATTCTTAAGGCGAAAGCGGATAGATGTAAATCTTCACCTTAAGAAAGGTAACTTCATGGTATTCTTAAGGCGAAAGCGGATAGATGAAAATCCCCGCCTTAAGAAAGGTAACTTCATGGTAATCTTAAGGCGAAAGCGGATAGATGAAAATCTCCGCCTTAAGAAAGGTAACTTCACGGTGTTCTTAAGGAAGCGGATAGATGTAAATCCCCGCCTTAAGAATAACAAAGAGCTTTATTGATAATGACAACTTTTTTTTATCTATTATATGCCTAAGTTTGTTGCTAACGACCTCCTTTTTTGTACCTTGCAGTTTGAAGAAATGACAACTTTCCGGGAATACATTTCTCCGTCCACCAGACTTGGGCATCTTATAGTTGAGACTAATGAAGGGAGAGAGCAAACACGATTTTTTACTCATGCTCCACTAATTGGTCGATATGCAAATCCATGGCCTTCTTTGGAAAACCCATTTCATATGGGGAATTGGAACTCGATGCATACTCATACTTCCAATAATCTACTCAAGTTGTGGTCTCTTCAAGCACCAGATCATGATCACGCTACATTCCAACTCCTCTTCCAAGTTTAGGGTGTCGCATAATTCAAGGCGAAATACGATGCGGGAACATGATGGTAGTTGAGGGAGAATATCATCACATTCCAGGGTATTGGGAATGGACCGAGGATATACTTGGTAGAAGCCAAGAGGTACTGGTTACAGCCCAAATTTATGATGTTGTTTATGCATGTTTATTCACTTATGACCGTAACTCATACATTTTGCAAGAGTTTTTTGAGGCTTGGTGTCCAAAAACCAATACACTTCTTACATCTGCCGGAGAATTATCTATTTCTCTATCGGACTTACATATTCTTGGGGGTTTGCAAATTTCGGGTTCACTTTATGAGGAAATAGTGCCTGAGGCCAAAGAACTTTTGGTTTATCATGAAAAGACGACCAAGTACATTCCTCGGGTTTGTGAATATTTATTAGGGGCATTTCATAATCATTGGGGGATTAGTTAAGAAGTATCCTACAGCAAGTGGATAAGCTTTTGGTGTAAGAAACCTCAGAGGTATGAAGCTGCTCCACCGAGAGAGGAAAAGAAGTCTTCTCACCGCGAATCTACCCATAATCCTAGTGGGAACTTACCTGATACAAGAAGGTGGTTACATGCTGAAGAAAGGGTGTTTTCTGGACTTAGAGTTAGAGATGACAAAAGAGATGAAACATATCTAGCTTCTTTTTTGTCTTGTTGGTTGTGTGCTTTCGTCCTTCCCAATAAAGAGGGTGAGTTTGTACGTCCGGGGATTTTCAAGATGGAAAGCTTGAAGATGTGTGGGAGGAATCAATCTTGCAATTCCGGTATTAGCTAGCAATTACAACGGTTTAAATAAGATATCGTCTTTACCTCAACTTGATCAAATTATAGTGTACTTCCCCATCCACTATGTTTATGGTTGGCTTGTTAACTACTTCAAGACTCATTATGCATTTCCCGATGGCCCATTTATTCCTACTATGGTAATATATTCTGGAGAGGGTGGTGCAAGGTATTTGATAGCAATGATGCGAGAAAACTCATTCATGGTGGGGATAATGTGAGTAAGACATCTACTATGTTGGATAAGACGTACCCTTACTTTCATGTGGATAATGATTGTGCACCAGAGTTGGAGTCAAGCTAATTCATGAGTATTCGCTTTAACTATCTTCCTCTTTGAGGTAGAGATTCATTCATTATTGAACCATATAGTCCACATCGCTTCAGTCGTCAATTTGGTAACAAAACATCTCTGATATCATGAAGAATGATATTCGTAGTGCCTCCTTGGACAAGGGTCTTACGTTCTGGCGTATTTGCGCTATGAGACGATCTGCATCACGAGCAACTTTTCCTTCAATTACACCTAATGTGGGTAAGTCTTTTGGATCTGACTATAAAGCTTGGTGGAAGAAAACTCATGGGAAATTTCTTGATGATTATTTCCAAGCTTTAGTGGATGTTGCTCGACCGATTCCCGTCATACATTTAGAGGGTTCTGGGGAAGTAAATAATAAGGTCTTTAATGATGGTATGCCTTCTCCTTAGGGTGTTAAGACATCCCAGAAACGTAAAATGAAGTCTCAATTGCCTTCGGTAGCATCAAAAATAAAGACACCTACTCAAGCCGCTTATGTTTCGAAGAGATTTCTTAAAGGTGAGAGTGAAAGTAGTAGCAATGAAGTCTTTTTTAGGAGATTATGGGTATTAGATGATTCTACCCCACCCGTGGTTGAGCCTTGTGATAATGCAAGCAGTGCTTCAAGAACTATAACAACCTCTCTCAATAAGGTACGGTTAAGACATTTACTCTAATAACTTAGTACTTTTTATTTATTTATTTATTTATTCCTCCATTTTTTTTGTAGGAGAAACGTTTTACGACTCCACAACAAGAGGAGTCACAAAATTGTGGTGAGTCCATATCTCATTTAGATTTGATAAAACCACTTTCTATGACTCAAGTGGAAAAAGGGTCACCTCATGTCTCCCACAATGAGGTTATAGATGATTTGGGATATGAAGAATGGAAGCATCCGCCATCTGCTATGTCTGCATTTAATGGGAAGAAAGTCATCCTAGATGCTCAAAAAGATTTTATTTCTGCTCTTTGAAAAGTCATTAAAGGCAAGCTTTCAAGAAGTGACATAAATTCTGCTTCTTCTCTTAGAGATGAAATTCAAGTAATCATCAAAGAGTTAGACTGCAAGACGTGGATGTTTCAAACTTGAAAACTTTATTGAACTCTTTCTTTGTTTTTGCTGCTTCATATGATCAAGCATGATCAACCCTTCATGATATAGATGTAGAAAGCGCCAGAAAATAGTTGTTTGTAGCAGCGGGAGAACGTATTACAAATTCTATGTTTGAGGATCAAGATAAAGTTGATGAGGCGTCCTCCCTTCGTCAATTATTGGGTGATATGAAGAAGGAGATAAGAGCATTGTGCAAAAGAGCGCAAGATTTGCAAGTCCTTTTGATAGATGCCGATGAGAAAGTTCAAGAAGACAAGCTAGCAACCTCATTTGCAACCCAGGAATTTGATGCATGTTTTGACGCGGATTTTAAGAGTGATTTAGATCAAAAGAAAGAGCATTTAGAGGCTATGCGTCAAGAGTTGATCAATTACAAACTATGCTTGGATTAGATTTTATTTATTTATTTAATTCTTTTAGAGTTTGATTGATATGCTAGACATTCTTTTAGGATAATGTTTTCTTTTGTTCATATTATATCCAACATTATACATGTCTTTAATCGCATTCTTCAACTTGCTCTTTATTTTTTTGTTGGAAATTTGAACAACCTAACCTCCGTCCACATTTACGCCAATAAAAAAAGTTCAGCATTTCTTTAAGCTTCTGCATCAAAGCTTGCTAATGTAGCACAAGAATTCGAAGATTTTAACATGCAAACTTAATGAATTTGAAGATTTCAACTTGTAAGCTTAAAGATTTGAACTTCCAAGCTTGAAGACTTTAACTTGTGGATTTAAGGATTCCAAGTTGTAAACATGGAGACTTCGAAGACTTTATTTTGCATACATTGAAGAATTCAGCTTTCAAACTTGGAAGATTTGAAGTCTTAAATTCACAAACTTGGAGACTTCGAAGACTTTATTTTGCATACTTTGAAGAATTCAGCTTTCAAACTTGGAAGATTTGAAGTCTTCAATTTGTAAACTTGTGTGAATTTAAAGAAACTTCAAGTATGTTATTAAAGAAACTCATAATTTATAAGGGTTAGCCCCCATCTATTGACCAATCAATACGTCGTACAAGTCTAACATTTTGATGAGACAAAAGATAAAACAAAATACTTATATTTTTAATAATCATGTGACATCTAAGTGGGAATATGCATTTTTTTTGCACTCATGCAACTCAACTTAGTATATGGTTTAAGCGCCTACGTACCTCAGTGAGGAGGATCAAGTCACAACGTAGTTATGGGGGATTGAGTTTTTTTTGGTTATGCCGTACAAAGTTTATAGTTTTGCGGGCTAGGAGTGACATGCATTTTAGGCTCGTACCTTAAGGAGTATCATCTTACTTCAAGGGTAGTACCTCTTTAGGGATTTGGCGTTAATAAGATTGATTCTTAAGCCATCAACATCAACAAGCTTGTAAGCACCATTTCAATATGATTCTTGTACGACATATGGTCCATCCAACTTTGAGGTAAATTTGCCCCCAGATTGTGCGAAGTAATGATGGGTCTTATTACTGTGAGAACTTGGTCTCCAACTTCGAAACACTTCAAGCGAACCTTCTTATTGGAAGCATGAGATAGACGAGCTTGATAACATTTAATGTTTTGTTGGGCTTCTAGACTCTTTTCATCAAGTGCTTCTAACTCAGCAAGACGCAGTCGAGCATTTTCTTCTTCAGTGAGCCCTTCTTGAATAGCAAGTTTCAAGGAAGATATTTGATGCTCAAGTGGCAAGACTGCTTCAACTCCAAAAGCAATTGAATATGGTGTTGCTTGAGTTGGAGTGCGGTATGTCGTTGTATATGACCACAAAGCTTTCTCCATTCTTTCATGTCAATCTCTTTTGGACTTGGAGACAACTTTCTTGAGCAGGTTACAGAGTCTTATTGAATGCTTCAGCAAGACCATTGGCGGCAGCATGATACATAGAAGATTTACGCTGCTTGAAGCCAAAAAAATCACAAATCTTGTTCATTAACTTGTTATCAAATGGCTTTCCATTGTCAGTTATTATGTAGCGAGGGATACCAAAGCGATAGATGATATTCACTCGGATAAAATTTACAACATTCTCTTTCTTCTCTTCCTTAAGGGCGACAACTTCAGCCCACTTTGAGAAATAATCTGTTGCAGCCAAGATGTGCAAGTCTCCACCAGAAGACTTTGGTGGTGGTCCTACAACATCCAGTCCCCAAGCATCAAATGCTCAAGATGCCATGGTTGGATGCAATACTTCGGGCGTCTGATGACTGAAATTCATGAAATTGACAAACATCGCACCTCCGAGCATAACTTAAGCAATCCTCCACTATGGTTGGTCAGTAATATCCAATCATCTTTATGTGAAAGTGAAGTTTTGGTCCAAATTGATGTGATCAACATACTCTTGAATGTGCTTCTTGCAAAGCTTGAATCACTTCTTTCTCTCCCAAACAACGTAATAGCACACCCTTAAATGATCTTCTATATAATGTGTCCTTGTATTAAAGGAAGTGAGGTGCACGATGACGTATGTCAGTCCTTCTCTTTGGATTTTCTGGAATTATCCCATAGCTTATGTAGTCAACAATAGATTGTCTCCAATATTCTTTTACGGCTTCAGCAGCGGAGACAATATAATCAAGACCATTTTCAATATATTCTTCCTCATTTGGCGGTGGTACTGTCCATTTTTGACAGACAATTTCTTGTTTTTGATCAGGAAGGGTAAGCGTTGAAGCTAGAGCAGCCAATGCATAAACTCTCTTATTCTCAGTTCTACAAACATGTTGAAGGGTTACATCTCCTGTCCATCCTATCAAATTTTGAGCAAATCATGATAAGGGCGCAATTCATGCTTCTTCACCTCATAACTTCCATAGAGTTGATTAATCACCAATTCAGAGTCACCAAAGACTTGTAAATGTAATTGATTCATGTCGACGTCCATTTCAAGTCAAACTATCAATGCTTGGTATTCATCGACATTATTAGAGCAACATTGTTTCAAAGTAAAAGAGAATGGTAGAATCTCTTCTTGCGAAGTGATGAACACCACGCCAGCACCAGCTCCGCCACGATGTCCATCCCCATCAAAGTACATTTTGCAAGGAGGTTGAACTTCAATTAACATCCCATCTTCATAGGGAAGCTCATCAGTTAACTCCCAATCATTCGGTATAGGATGGTCTGCTAAGAAATCCGACATTGCTTGTCCTTTTACAGCCTTTTGAGGGATGTACACGATCTCAAACTATTAAAATTGGATGTACCATCTTACTCGGTGACTAAGGATAGGTTTTGACATAACAAACTTGATGAAATTTGCTCTAGAAATAAGAGGAACAACATGAGCTTAAAAATAATGCTTCATTTTTTTAATTGAGAAGACTAGCGCCAAACACAATTTTTCAATTGGCGAATATTTCAACTCATTTGGTGTCATCGTTCTACTTTAGTAGTAAA
Source organism: Solanum chilense (assembly GCA_032847665.1). Lineage (NCBI taxonomy): Eukaryota > Viridiplantae > Streptophyta > Magnoliopsida > Solanales > Solanaceae > Solanum > Solanum chilense. The sequence goes on along the minus strand of CM064971.1, from coordinate 67,596,486 downwards.
GAGAGTTTTCTTTGATTTCACTATTCTCTTGAGCTAATAGGTCTCCTACGGACCTTTCTTGTACCGCAATATAGAGTATCAGTGGCTTTCCAAGTATAGGGGCTGCCAAAACTTGAGGTTTTGCTAAATACAATTTGATACTTTTAAAGGCATCGCTACATGTTTCATCCCAATTAAAAGGAGAAACTTTCTTATTGAGGTGAACAAATGGTTGGCATCGTCCTGCTAGATTTGAGATGAACCTCCTCAAGTAAGCTAGCTTTCCTTGAATACTTTTGACTCATAAATATTTCGAGGCTCAGGCATCTTTGATATTGCATCAACTTTGGCTTGATCGATTTCAATTCCCGGTGTCTCACAGTGAAACCAAGGAACTTTTCAGAAGTAACTCCAAAGGCACACTTTAATGGATTCATCCTTAGTTGATATCTTCGAAGCAGCTCAAACACCATTCTTAAGTCTTTCAAATGATCACCCCTCTTTATCGATTTTACCACCAAGTCATCAACATAACATTCAACATTTTTATGGAGAAAGTCATCAAAAATATTTTGCATAACCCTTTGATATGTGGCACCAGCATTCTTTAAGCCAAATGGCATCACCTTGTAGCAATAAATACCTTCTGGGCTGCGAAATACGGTGAGTTCTTTATCCTTTGGTGCCATGCGCATTTGATAATAGCCAGAAGAACCATCCATGAACGACATCGCCTCATAACCAGTGGTGGCATAATCCATCAACTCTGGAATTGGAAGAGAAAACTCATCTTTAAGGCATGTGTTATTTAGATCTCTAAAGTTAACACAAACTTGAATTTGACCATCCTTCTTCCTCACAGGAACAATACTTGAAGTTCATGTAAGATATTTGACCTCACAAATAAAGTCTGCCTCAATGAGTTTGTTAACTTTATTTTCGATCAAAGGAACCAAATCTGGCCTAAAACGTCTTTGAGCTTGCTTAACAGGACGAGCACCATTTTCAACTGCCAACTGATGAACCGCTACTTTAGGATTCTATCCAGGCATTTCTTTATGATTCCAAGTGAAGACATCCCTATATTCTTTGAGTATGTTTATATAAGCAACTTCTTCATGAACTTCTAGAAAAGAACTCAAGTAAGTCGGCCTTGGGTGTTCATCAGTGCCAAGGTTAACTTCTTTCAAAGGATCTATGATGGTCTTTACTCCTTCTTCAAGTTCCGGTGGAGCATCTCCAGCATCTTCCTCTTCCAAAGGATCATTATCATTGACAGATATATGACAACACGAGACAATATCTTCTAACTCTTCATCAATCTTCATTTGAGGCAAAGAATGATACTCACTTTGGATTGTAACATAATTTGACGAACCTACACTTTCTTAATCTTCCTCGCGCTCCTTAGTGTAAACCACTGTTTGAACTGTTGCCTTGAGTTCCTCTTTACATGAAACTTCAAGGTTTACTCGTCGCCTCATTTTAGAATGGATCAAACTTCTAAAGTCCATTCGAATTAAATGTGAAGTAGGCCTTGTAACTTTTAAATAAATTCTTAGATTTTTGTGATTTTTCTTCTATGGACCTAACCTCTCAAACATAGAAGTTCTTGCAGTCGCTTCCCCAAGTCGATCAAAGACGGAAGGACTGTTATTGGGAGCAGTGACGTCATCTTCAAAAGTTATATGATTATTGGTTGCCCTTATTATGGAGATGTGAACCGGTGGTGGTTGGTTATAGCCTAAACCTTCACATGCCTGTCTAGTTTTATCTTCTGATGGGAGTTTCCCTAACACTGATGGCTTATTTGGGTTGTATCTGGCCTTCACAAATAACTTTTAAGCATTAGGATCAAAACCTTCACTTGTGCGTTTCACAGGTAGCGGCATAACTCGCACCTGACTTTGAGTGATTGTTTTTCCTGGCAGTTTTGAAGACAAGGTTATTGCATCAATCTGTCTGATAGGAAGATTAGTCCTCTTAATGTATCTTCTTGAAGGTGAGATGATTTGACTTCTTCTTTCTTTACTTTTGGAACATAGCAAAGTCCAGAAGTCAGTTTCTTCTTTAGAGACATGATCTTCCCTTCAGTAAGATTAGGACAAAGTTCTTTAGTGTCAACTTTGGCCTTTTCAGTGTCCGGATCAACTCTTTTTCTCATGATCTTGTCAGATTTGGTTGATTTGACGTAATTGGATTTTGCCTCTTTAACAACATAACCCTTTAAATAGAATTTTACATCAGCAAAATGTGTCTCAACTTTGGTGAAAGGATTATCATCCCCAACAATTTTCCTTTCAATTCTGCCTTCAAGATACTTCAAACATTGATAGTAAGAAGATGAGACGATCTTATTCTCATGTACCCAAGGCCTACCAAGCAATATATTGTATGAGGCCTTTGCATAGATGTCGTGCATCCATGCGCTTGATTGCAAATCTTCCATTTGAATTTCTAATTTAATAGAGCCTAAAGACCTTTGCCCCCCTTGATTAAACCCTTGTATCAATAAATGACTTTAACTAAATTTTACAGTCGCAATGTCGAGTTCCTTTAATGTGTGGATAGGCATAGTGTTGACCCCAGATCCTTCATCTGTTAAGATTCTATATATCTTCTTCTCTAGCACGTGACCCACCATATACAGAGGACGGTTATGTAATGTTTCACCAAATAGAAGATCATCATTTGTGAATGTGATTTTTGTATCACATACATATGCTTCTTGAGAAGAAGGTTTAATAGACTTTTCAGAAGATGAAAGAGAGATTATTGACGAGATTTCTCTTGTTGCCTTTTCTTTGCTACTAGGAGAACTTTCGGTGAGGCTTCTGTCGTTGTTCCTTCTTCTTGGCCAGTTGGAGCCACTTTTGTTATTTCTTCTTTATCAGTATTAAATCATGATCCCTCGATATTTTCTTGAGTAGACTTTGTGCGCAACCAACTTGGTAATAATTTCTCTAGAGTTACAGGATATCAGGGTTTCTGGTAGTGATGCACTTCTACTTTTGCCTTCTTTGAGCGATTGATTGATTTTTGCTTCCCTAGTTTTTTCACCATCTTCTGTCTAATTGGTTGCTGTAATGACTTCTTTCGTGTCACAAGAATCCAACCTTCATCAGCATCTGTATCAACTTGAGATTGCTCTTTTTCAAATGAGTCATCTTTATGCTTTTTAGAGACACATATTTGGACCGGATCGAGTGAGCCGAATGTGACAGAGATTTGGTTAGAATTAGCTTTCTCATCATCAAGGACAATCTTATTTTCTCTAACCAATCGCATCACTTTATCCTTGAAGAGAAAACATTTTTCAAGAGGATGACCTACAAGTCTATGATACTTGCAATAATTTGGGTCATCAGCTCTACCAGCTTTATCAGGTTACTTCATCTCCGACAACTCAATGAGCTTTAACTCTAGTAACTCATCAAAAATATCAGAAATGTCAAAATCCAAGAAGGGGTATTCCTTTTCTTGCATCTCTCTTAGGGTCGACTTTTGGTTAGAACGTGCTTGAAAATTCATTCTCACTTTTTGCTTTATGCCCTCCTTCGTAGTAAACTTCGCAGGCGACACATTAACATTCATGGATTCTTTGATGTCACTCCTGGGCACAAATTTGCTCCATCTTCTCTTGGGCTCTTGCTTTTCTCTTCCTTTGCAAGGATCATGGACAAAATTCACATCTTTCCCAACGGAGGACATGCTCAACTCCATATCATGGGCGCGAGTAGCGAGATCTTTGAAGGACTTTGGCTTTATTCCTTGTAAGATGTAAAGAATATTCCAATGCATCCCTTGAATACACATTTATATCGCAGAAGCTTCACTAAGCCTATCCTTGCAATTAAGGCTAGCGTTCCTCCACCGATTTATAAAATCTATGACTAGTTCATCCTTTCTTTGGAGAATGTTCGTGAGTTCTACCATACTCAATGTACGCCTTGTGCTACATAAGCGATTGAGAAACTCGTGCTCTAGTTGTTCCCAACTATTGATAGAATTGGGCTCGAGATTCGTATACCAATCAAAGGCATTTCCCTTTAAAGAGCAGACAAACTGCTTGATAAGGTGGTCTCCGTACATGTTTCCACGAAGTATGCAACATGTTGCTTTGGATTTCCTTTGCCCTCAAATTGTTGAAACTTGGGAGGTTGATAACCAGCAGGCATTTTTAAGTTATCAATTCTTGCAGTGTATCGCTTGACATACATATGAGAGGACTTTGTAGAGACTTCATACTTATCTTTGATAGTCCCTTCAATGAACTCCTTCAAGCGATCGAGTAGGATCATTCCTTCGGAAGAAACAGGCATCTCAGTAACAAGCAGTGCCTTCTTAGCATGATCTCCAACCTCTTGAACTTCAACACATTTTCCAGGCACATGACTCATTTCTCCATATAAAATTACTTACACTCGATCCATCAACTTATCGATTCTAGACTTTTGGTGTTGTACATGCTTTGTCAATCCTTCAACCAACTTTTACAGATTTGCAAGTTGTTCCTTAGGGAAAGAAGCAGCAGTCACCATTGTTTGCATGATCGTTAGAGATGTCGGAGAGTAACATGGATGATCGTGTAAGTTGATCTTTAGTGGACTCACGTTACATGATGCACGAGGATATAATTCACCGGTTGAATCATAGCTCTTCTTTGTCGTAGAGTTCTTGGAACCAGATTGCTCAAGTAAAGATAAGGTCTACCTGATTTTTTCAGCAACAGTACTTTCCCCTTCTAAAACATTTGTAGAGGAAGTTGATCATGTTGGAGTTGCAGAACCAAAAATTGGAGTTGACGCGGACGACACTTGAAGTGTTTGTTATCCTAGCTCAGCAGCTTTTCTCCTTATAACAGCTCCAAAACTTTCACAGGTAACACCCAGAATGTCTTCAACATTAGTAGAGAACTTGGATCAAGTGGACTTAAAGGCATTTGATTGAGAGTTGTTCTTCATGAAAGTCATCTGAATGTTTTTTATGGCATGAAAAGTTGATATGAGAGGTAGAGATTGTCCCACTAGGCATGCCTGAATTTGTAGACGATAAAATTCACGTCGAGAAAACAACAATCAGGAAGGGAAAATTATAGCAACAATCGATTTATTATTTCAAATACGAGTGTTACAATCTCTATGATTCCTCTGAATTCGCCTTTTCAAATATAAATCAATGGCTTTAAAGCTTGATCTTGAACTTGGGATTTATCTTGATCTTGATCTCTATCTTGATCTTGATCTTGGGCTTGAACTTGAACTTGAACTTGGAGTTGACTTTATGTTGAACTTTATCTTGATCTTGAACATGAACTTGAACTTTATCTTGATCTTGGCTTTTAGTTGAATCCAAGGGCATTGAGCTTGATCTTGAATCCGACGGTCTTGATCTTGATCGTTCTTGATCTTTATCATTCTTGATCTTGATAGTTCTTGAAACTTGAATGCTTGAATTCTTGAACTTGTAGAGAAATCTACAGCTTTTGATCCACGAGCTTTATCAAGCTTCTTGTTAAAATTTTTGGTCCTCTTTTCTGAATTATGAGACCCCTATTTATAATTTTAGAATAGAGGAATTGCGATTGGAACATTACTCCCTTCGACCAATCAGATTTAAGTGAAATATCATATGGGCTTTATGGAGCAGACTTTAGTTAAATTCATATTTATCTGAATTTAAATAATTAAATTAATTATATTGATCCATAATATTTAATTGGATTAATATAAATTTAATATAATCTAAATTATTTAATACATTTATATTTAAATAAATTTCTAAATGATTAAAGGTGTTAGGTTACCTTTTTTGTAATCCTACATAATTAATAACTACATAACTTATGACGGAATCTATGTAAAAGTTATGCAAGATAGAAGGTGGAATAAGTTATGTGGATATTAGTTATACACATATTAGAAAGAAAATTACACATTTATCCCTATTAATTTGTTTTAAAATCTTTTTTATTAAAAACTTTACATAACTATTCTATTTTTCCAACTATTTTCGTTTCTTATATTTTTTATACAAACAACTTTCTATTTATATTCATTTAAAATCAAAAAAATATTTATTAGTATTACGAATAGGAATGCATTATTTTGGTAGTGCATATGCTAATTATATATTTGCATTATATATACTAAATATATTCACATATTTAATTATCATGTATTTATATTTATTTAGAATGTGAATTTATATAATATTTATAAATTTGATATACTAAAACTGTTGAAACAACATATGCATCATATTGATAGTAATTTACATTATATAAAATAGGATAGTATAATTTACTTGAAATATATTAATAGTATTTTATTATTTATAAGTTTTAAACATTAAAAAACAAAGAGAAAAAACATAGAATTACTAGTCAAGTATTGAGAAATTTTCTTCTTTTAAGGGAAAATTTATACTATTTGCTTACATATTTTATTTGTAAATAATATATATTAATATATATTAATTTATATTAAAATCAATATTCAATAGTTAATTATTAATGTAATGTAATCTCTACATAACTAAATATTACCTACATAACTAAATCCTATAACTAATACCTGCAAAACCAAACCCTGCATAACTAATACATACATAACTAAACTCTGCATAACTAATATTGACGCTCAATTTTGGCCTAACATTTTCACTATTTGTGACTTTATTCATTTAATAGTTCAAATAATCATTTTTATAGTTTTAAATAAGTTTATCGATAACTATCCTTATTTATCAAAAATTGGATTTTTTAGTAGGTAATAAAGTAAAAATTTAAGGAATCCCATAGTGTAATTCAATAATTACACTCTGTCCCGACAAATTTAGTATTTACTAAAAATCCCTTAAAATTTTTGTGCCGTGATACTTTAGACTCTAGTGATACATGGTAAATGATACATGGTAAGTTTAAACTGTTAAGAAAAAAATAGGGAAAAAATGGTACATTTAAACTTGTTAACTAAAATAGCTTAATTTACGGTAACAGATCATTAATCAGTATTAAATTAGCACGTAATTGGATATTAATTTCAAATTTTGAAAATCAAAGATAATATCATCTATTTTGAATACATTTTTTATGAACAATCTGTTAAACTTCAAACTGCAGTAATTTTATTGTTGTTATTGTGGATGTTTCATGATGTATCAGCAAGCACACTTGATGGATTCAAAATGTATTAATGCATCATCTAAAACACTATACACACTTGATGGATTCAAAATGTATCAGCAAGCACACTGATTCAAAATGTATCAGCAAACACTTCATGTATCAATGCATCGTCTAAAACACTATACACACTTATTCAAAATGTATCAGCAAGCACACTTGATGGCGCAGTTATTGAAATTAATCACTGATACATGATAAAAAAAATTTCAAAAACCCTTGATACATAGGAAATCATATGATACACATCTAATTCATGTATCAAATCATAGACTAAACATTATAATCCACTTAGTACTTATGTATTAAACCTATTGTCTAATACATGATAATAATTTTCATAATTTTTTGATACATATTGAATTCCTTAAAATATTTACTAATTTCAACAACAATTTTAAAATACGTATAAAAATACAAACCCGAAACAATGTAGGCCTGACAACAACGTTTGGTGCTTCTTTTTTCTTTTTTTGTTGTATTTTGACAACCTTTGATTTTGATGTTTCGCCAGAGTCTTTGTTTGAATCCTTCTGAAGATTCATAGGATCATGCAAAGACTTTTTTCTATTTTCTTTCCAATTTTCATCGTCGAAATCATATATATTTCTATTTATTAACGGATCCTTTACTATGATGTAATAGAACAATTAACCAAAACAAAAAAAGGAAGAAAAGAAGAACTGATGATGGTATAATAAGAAAAAGAAGAAACCTATAACAGATACTGGGTTAAGAAGAAGAAAGACGATGATGGAGTAAGAAGAATTGAAGACGTGATGGATAATGAAGAACAATAAGAATGGGAGAGAAATTGTGCAGTTTTTTGAAATTTCAAATTTTTTGAATTTTGAAATTCAAAATTTCAAAATTGGGTGTTTTAATTAAAATTAATAATTCAAAAACCAACAACTGATTTAGAAGATTGAGTGTTTTAGTAGAGAAAAAATAGGCATTATATTGGGGGATTGTGTATTATAGGAGACAGAATGTTATGTATCTATACACTTCTACTAAAATTAAAAAAAAAAAGGAATTATGTAATATTTAAAAAAAGAAGGGAAAATTAGAGAATATAAAACTTATAGTTGTGTATTTAAGTTATTTTTCCATATTAAAACTACATTTTTACATGTCATTAGTTACGTTCATTATATTTTTTTCTAATATTCATTTTATTCGTTACATCGGTTAATATTCGTTTGATATTTTGCACAGTTAAAAAATTTATTCAAGCACGAATACAATTTTATCAGCCAATAATATTTCGGTCTAAATCTTGAGTTCATGATTTAGTCCCATTGTATAACAATACTCTATTTAGGGCTCTATTACGTCAAAAATGGTGGGGGACAAATATTAGGTTTTGAGGGTGAATTTTCAGATTTTAAGAATAAAAAAGTTTCTTTTTTTTCCGATGAGTATGCGTGAATCTGGCAAACTACCACCAACCAAAACCCTTTCACTTCTTTGCAAACAACTCACAACCTCATTGCTTCTTACCAATGAACATCAACCACTGCCAAAACCCCATTGTCATCTCTTTTCTTTTTTCGATCAGTTTGCCACATCCAAAGATAAACCATCAACCCTTTTGTTTCATCTTCTCCTCTCTTTGAACACCAAAATCACCAGCCAAAGATGAGCAGAAACTAACTCACACAACCATCGCTCAACCCACAACAACCACTTTCATTTCCACCGTTTCCGGCGAAATACCCTACCCCAAACAGCTATTCAAACCACCCAAAACACTCAATCTATTGTTTTTCCTCTTTCCTTGTGGCTGCGACGAAACATCAGCTGAAACAACCAACAAAATCACCCAAATAACTCCCAGATCTTGCCCAACACCCTCATTCCCCACCTTCTTCCGACGGAGAAATAACAAGTGATGACCATTGTGAGGACGACCAGATCTATTCGGGTTCACATTTCCAGCAAACCCAACGAACAGAAATCTCCAAACCACCATGACACCATAAACAGTGTACTGTACTCTCTTTTCCATTTTACTTTTTAATAAATTTACTGTTAAATAGTTTAAAGCTTGATAATTTTTTTTCTTTTTTCTTTTGTATTGTTGGGCTGCATTTTAGACTGTGATTATCTTTTATTTCTTGTTATTTGCTGTAGAATGGCTTATTGTCGTTAGTATTATTTTAGATATGGCTGGAAGAATGTCACATTCAGTGAACTCCATCACATGTCATTTATTTTTTGTTTGTTTATTTAGTTGTTTTGGGTTCAATGATGACAATAAATTCTTCGTTTATTTCATTTACTGTTTATGACTTCAATTTATTAATAAATTACTATTCATAAATTGTTTAGATTAAGTCTACATATTTTGTAAAGTTTTTCCAGCAAACTATCTCTTTAATATTTCTTTGTTGTTTCATTGTTATTTCACATCGTTTAAAATTAATATGCATTTTGTTTGATATGATCTCGAGTTTAGGAAATACAATATGTTAAAATCTGGTGAATGAAGAAATTACCGTCAATCATCAAGACTTTCCATGTTAATAAGACGTATTTTATTTTTATTTATTTATATTTATTTATTACTAACACTTTTACTAAATGTGTTTACTGGTACGCCGGTGTTGCTTTCAATTGAAGCTATTTCAATGGAATTTGAATCATATTTTTATATTTATTATTGTGTATATTATTGACGTTAGGAAAATTTAGGATGTTTTTTATTATTGTTTTATTTTATTATTTGTGCATATTATGCGTTTATTATATTTGTATATTTGTTTAATTTCCTCATCAATTTGAAAAACAAAAGTTTAGTTGGGACCTATATTTTGAATTGCGAAGGATGCCTAACATCTTCTCTTCAAAATAACTTGAACCCATTACCTAGAATTTTCCGATTTCATAGATCACTTTAATTGATTTCCTGTTTTTTTCCTAAAATTAGGTGGTGACTCTTTTTAAAATTCGTTTATTCTTTAAATTCTTTTAAAATATAATTAATTGATTATTTTTTGAGTCACCACAATATTTCTCCATATTTGAATAAAGTAGGGATGTAAACAGAATGGCGACTCCACTGGGGATATGGAGGTTCTAACCAATTTTAATTCATTATTTTCAGATTGAGGAGTATTTTATTTTATTGTGTTATACCTTCTATTTTGTATATTTTGTTGATTATTTGTATATTGTACTTGTTGTTCATTTATTATTCATTTTATTGTATGTATACTTTCATTGAATTTCATGGGCATATTTCTATCGTATGTATAATATATTAAAGGATGGTTTTACAGAATCGTGATCGAACTTTTTTATACTCAATCCTTTTTCGGAATGATCGGCAATTTATTGGTTCATTATACGTCCAATGGTTGTCATAAATTTCAGCTTTAGTTGTTGACTTGGGTTTCCTTTCAAAAGTCACTCTTAGTCAACTAGGGTAGAATTAAACCAAATCCCGAATTTAGAGCATTTTGAATTTAGTTGACCCAACACCCAAGGCGTGTTGGCCCATTGGAGGCCCACCTTGTGTCCATTTGAGCTATTGATCAATAAAAGACAAATCGTACATATGTGTTTAAATTTGAAGGATGTATACGATATTTGGCAAATCATTGTCACTCGGGGTAGGGAACATAATAGTTTAATCGAGTCAAAGAGGGATCAAGTAATCATTTTATCCAAAGGTGGTAGCATTAGAGATAATAATAAGTTAAAGAGGAAATACCTTCCACAAAAGGCCTAGTTTATGATTGTTCACATGTGTGGGACTGAGTATTTGTATTTTTTCCCCTTATTTTGTAATCCTATTTGAATTATTCATAGAATTGTACCAAGTGTTTTGGGATACAATTGATAGTTGTCAAATACCGTAATACATCATTCAAATCGATAGGTCTGCCCTTAGCATAAAAGGGTCACATTTGTATAGTGCAATAATTGCTTGTGTATTATGTGATGTATATAATTGAGTTTGTCTTCAATCAAAATAATATTTTTCTTATTGATTCTTTGTATGATATTTTGCATTATTCATTATAAACAAAAATTAACACTTTTACCTTTTGAGTTTTTGATATATGTAAGAATCTAGAAGTAATTGTTTGTCTGAAGTTGCGTAAGACAAAAGGATTCACGAAATTGAGTCTTCGTATTTAATAAGACATTAATCTCAAGTCAAAGAGACAAATTAGGGGAGTCCTGACTATGAAGTTACATTTCTTTATTTTATTTATTTTTTATTATTATTATGGCCTAACTTTCACAATTTCTTATATTTTTGTAGGAAAACCGTCCCCGATAATAGTTGGGGATGGTAATAACAATGCGTAATTTTGGTAAATAATTAGTAGAAAAAACAGTTCCAAGAGACGTTTCAAAAAGACTACAACAACATGTGGTTAATATAAAAAAAAATAATAGACCACATTCAACAGAAACTACAAAGGTCGACAGTTAAGAGGACACAAGGATTCGCTCCGAGTTTGTCTAAATTTTTAAATGTTTTATGTCATATCTGAATGAACTACGCATACCTAATTCTCATTTTAATGAGATACATAGGCAACCCTTCTTGGGTTCAGTATACATTTTTTGAATAGTAAAAAAAATAAGGGAAAAGGGTTAAATTGCCCCTGAACTATGCGAAATAGACCACTTACATCTTCCATTACATTTTAGGATCAAAAATATCCCCGCGGTTACCCTAGGAGACCATAAATACCCTCAAGAGTTAACACCCCAATTTTTTAGTGATGTGGCATGTCATATGGAACTAATCCCTCCACCTAAGCATTGTCATCTAAGATATATTACAAAAGTACTTGACCTTTAGTGGCGACAAAGTTTTCACAAAATCCTAAAATATTGTCACTAACGGTTATGAGTGATTTTTAATGACAACTAAGGCTCCAACAACCATTCGCTAGTAAAACTTATTTTTTAAAAAAAAAGTAGATATTTAATTTTTGATTACAATCTAATTTTCTAAAATAAATAACTTGCAATATCAATATTAAAAACACTCGATATTATTATGAAAAATCATAAAAATTACTTTTGAATTCACATCTTCTACTATAAAATTCATCATTGTACATTTTTTACGTTTACATATAACATAAAAATAAAACATACAATGTCTTCAAACTCCTATTTAATCGATATCATTTTTGTTTTTTAAAATCAATGAAGAAAAAAAACACAAAATTAAAATTTAATGTTAAAAACTTTTAATGATGATTTCTCAGGCTTTTGTGGCGACTATTGTCGCCGCTAAATGTCTAGTTCTTTTGTAGTGAATCCTAGTTGACAATGCTTAAGTGGACGGATTAGTCTCACGTGGCTTGTCAAGTCAATAAAAATAGATAATTGTATATAATAGCAAACTAATAACCAAAAATAAATGGAGTAGTTACTGTTTGATTTAATTGTACCCCATAACAAACGTTTGCCAAACTTTGTCAGTCGCTTCTCTCCCAAAACTCTTGCTCGCCACTCCCCCATTCTCGCTCGCCACTCTCCCTCAGCTCGCCTCTCTCACTTTGTACAACAAAAGTGTATAAATTGTTTTTCTGTTTTGTATAAAGCGAGAGAAAATTGTTTATACACATTCAAAAATATATATCTTCGTGCTATACACTTAATTATACAATTTAGACACATTTTACTTCGATTCAATTGTATACAAATGCAAATTTTATACAAATATTGCAGCAAAAAAAGCCAGCAAATTATACAATTGCATTGAAATACAATTTTCTCTCGCTTTATACAACAGAAGTGTATAAATTGTGTTTCTGCTTTATAGATAAAGCGAGAGAAAAACATGTATTTTCCTCCTATAAACTTATAATTATACAATATACAAATATTTTACTTCGATTCAATTGTATGCAAAACAAATTTTATACACATATTGCAGCGAAATAGGCCAGCAAATTATACAATTGCAGCGAAATAGGCCAGCAAATTATACAATTTAGGTTAGTGAATTATACAGTTGTATATGTATAGCGAATTATACAGTTATATGTTTGCTATGAAGCGCAATTATGCAAACTTTGTTATAGCATACAAATATGAATTTTTTATTTGTTATATGTGAAAGTTTCCCATAAAAATATGGGGTGTTAAATTTTGAGGGTATATGTGGTCTCTTAGAATAACAACAGGGGCATTTTTTATCCCAAAATATAACGAAAGGTATAAGTGATCTATTTCACATAGTTTAGGGGCAATTTTGACCCTTTTTCAAAAAAATAAATAAATAATGAGTAATATTGTGTGCATATTTTCGAAATCTTATCTGCACAAACTATGAGAATCTGATTCTCATTTCGATGAGATACGTAGGCAGCTCTTCATGGGTGCGGTATTCATTCTTTTAAACCCAAAAAAGAAAAAGAATAAAATAATTTATTTATATTTTCAAAGTCATATCTGTGTGAACTACGCACACCTAATTTACATATCAATGAGATATGTAGGCATATCTTTTTGGGTTCGATATTTATTCTTTACAAAAACAATGTGTGTATATCGTAAGAGTCATGTCTTCAACTCATTTTGGACCAATGCAGTTAGGAGCGTGTAAAAATATTTGATATGATGGAGAGGACTGAATTTGTGGTAAACCGTTGATTTTTTTGGTACATCTCATTTATACTTTTGTGATGCTTGAAAATTCTCTTGCATATATTCAATATAAGAATAAAATTAACTTTATGTTTCATGTGCATTGTGTGGTGAGCTTTAGATCAAAATTCAATTGTATCTCACTGTTGATCTAGAACTTGGCCTGAATGTTATCAAGGCAAAATCTTGAGTAATGTTTGGTTTGAGAAAGAATTTTTCACATCCGGAGCCTACACCCTAGACGTGGCCGGCATTCGATGACCATTTCTGGCCTCGAGCAAACCCTTGGCCCAACTTACTTAACTCAGCGGAAGACAACAATCATACTTTAGTATGAAAGAACTTAATTGAACTGCACAGTGATACTATCTGAAATGTTTTAAAAGTTTAAACATTCAAACTGGCCAAAATGTCAACTCAAGTCTTGAACATAAAAATGAAAAGTAAAGACTACTGAACTACTAGTTGTCTATGAAGTCTTTAAACCGAGTGAGATGGATGTTGGGGACTAACCCCACAACATATTAATGAACTAAACTAGTAAAACAAATGAAAAAGATGTCCTACAGAATGCAAGGAGGTTCACCACTAACTCTGGAGCTCGAACGGGATCAACGAAGCGCTGTATGATAATCCTAGTTTACCTGCATCTACATTATAAGACGATGCAAGCCAAGTGGCATCAGTACATTGAATGTACGAGTATGCAATTTAGAATGCTAAATACATCTATAAAGCTTGAAACAGATTAAGGGTCAACTTACCTTGGCTCTACTTGACTCACAAGATAACAACTCAATATAAAGCAATAAAGACATATGCAATGTATATAAAATTGGTAAAACAATGTAAACACTTAGTTCATTAAAGATAAAACAATATTAAACTCAACTTTCTTATATATGAAAGTAATACAATTTATATGGGAGTTTCTCTAACCGACAATTATTGCTCCCTAGTATACAATCAAGTGTAAGTGATCGCGCAAGTAATATAGTTTCTTTTGAAACGAGTTATCTTTACCAAGGTACTTATGATCAACTTATATCCACACGTAGTTCCACAACTAAAGAGAAAAGTAACTATTTCGCAGGTTGAATGTTTTATGATTAACTAAAACTTTTATGAATTGAATTTAATGTAAACAATATTGAACGACTTTGATGTAATGTTTCAGGCAAGATTAAAAGCAATTCCAGAGCTACAACATATTACGAATGTCATGCATCATAATATCGGCTTAAATCTAACTTCAATAGTCAAATTACTGGTTTATAGGGTTGATAATATGATCCGGGTTAAGCACCTCTCGCCTCCTACCCCAGTTAGCTATCTAACTACATTTTTGGCGGGGATAAATAAACAAACTGACAAACATTTATATTTCATCCTATTTTATAACCAAGAAAGGTGTTCGTCTTTTGGGCTCGCTCCTGAACACGAATCGCCTCAAGTTAATGGGCTGACCGAGCTCTCTATATTCTCCTATCTATCTAACCTATCCTATGATAAATTCGAGGTTAGACACTAAATTTGTTCCTAGATGGCCAGTCAAGAAATAGTAAAACAAAAATATAAAAGTAATTTTAATTGACAACCAAAGATTAATTCATAAAGCTTCAAATATTCAACAATAGATTCGCAGTTGCAGCCCAGAACTAGGGCGTTTAGCTACTCATACTCATACTATTGAAGAAATAATAATAGTTCTAAAACGAATATGTAAAATAGAAGAATTAAGATAATTACAAACTTAATTCTTGCCCTTGTACACTAAACAAAGATTGACCCCTCACAATGGCAGCCCTAGGATCTATTTATAGTAGTAGATAAAGTTCAACACAAATCCTATTCAAATTTGAATTCCTATTTAATGTTTAAAACTTGGAAAATTCGGAATTTTTGTGAGCATGCGCGGCTAGCAGCATCTAATACTCTACACATCCTGGAACAGTGCACCTTCATCGCGCCTAGAGACCTTTTTTGCGTGTAGAGCTTTGGCGCGACGCGCCATACAAAGCGCCTCAAAAATGTCTCTGAGTGACTAGCCTTGGCGCGGCGCCCATGCCAGTGTGCCTCGCCTAGGTGCTTCAACGCTTAGTCATTTTTTTCACGTTCGTCTCTTCTCCTTGTTTTTCTTCGCACAAGCTCCAAATTCTTCGAGAATTAATTGAATTACTAATCATGAGTATAAGTGCTTAATCAACACAATCAACCACAAAATCAAGGTAATAACTAAATATTTTCCTCAATCACACTAAAATATGGGTCATTATCGACTACCTAGGCATATAAATATGCCTAAAATCAACAACCACTACTATGAGCCTAAGTGGTAATACATCGTCGCCCATGGTGCCAAAACTGTCTTATACTTTGTCATCGCATAAGACATCCTCAACTAACTAGATCCACTAGCTAACTTACGTCATCATCTAAAAAGTATGACTTATTATTACCCATGATGACTATATAGTTTACATGGAGACTTGAGTTAATCTGAACTTTCATCCCCACATCGATGGTCAATACTACTCCCAAAATATACTTTAGCTCATGCTTTTAAAATAGTCTCTTTCCTCTGAGTTCTGATAACTTGCTCAACTCTTTTAGCTTTAAAAAGCTCCTCGTGGAATCAATGTTTCCCTTTCTATTAAAAAAAAACTCTTCTCAAACTCTTAGTTTCCTCTTGACTTAAATGTAAAAATATTTATAACTTCCTAGGGAATACTTAGCTCCCTTATACCTTCTGAGAAATAAACTAAACCTTTAATCTTTTCCTTATCTTGAACTTGACACTTAAAATGAAATTAAAAACGTTTAAGTAAGACTCTAAGAACTTTGAAAAACTTTACATTAACTCACTTCATAGATTTGGACTTGACTTCTTAACTTTCTTAACCTTGATTCTAACTTCCCTTCAATTTAATTGTAGATTCAAGGATCATGATCTCACGTTTATGGATGATTTCATGATGTTTATATGTACTTTAGAGTGTTGGAATCAACTAGGAATGATAGGTACATCACTTAAGAACTAGTACAAAAAGATAGGAAAGAACGGGGTCTCAAGGTGACCTTGGTGGTTTGAGAGGCGCGGAGCGCCAGCGCTTGATGGACAGACTCTTGTCTGAGGTGCTCTGGTTGGCGCGGTGCGCCGGGGCCTGTCAAACAAAGACTATCCTGAGGGGCTCTGGTAGGCGAGACGCCCTAGGTGTTGTCAGACGGGATTTTTGACTTTCCTTCTCCATTTTTGATCTCTAAACCTCCTAAACTTCCATGGATCCCACCCCAAACACTTAGGATAACTAAATACCTCATTACTCAATAGATTAGACTCAAAAATCGTCCAGAAACATGGATCAAATCTACTAGATATGAACTACAATTCAACTAACAAGAATTTCACAATTTTTCATCAAGAATTCTCATATTCATCATTCCTTATGCTCTTTTATTTTGTTGAATTGAAATAAATTGGGTGTGGGTGAAAGTACACAACACCGAATTATCTTACATACCTCGATAGGAATCGCCCCGACGAAATCCACTCAATGATCTTAACGTTCTTGGACAATTCTTGATCTTCCCCTTCTTTTCTCTTTTCTCCCAATCCTTAAGCGTTCTTACTTTTTCTAAAACTGATTTGAGACTTTGTTTTGTCCCTAATGTAACCTAGAAACGAATTAGGAAATACTAGAGTGAAAAGACAACTTTACCCTTACTAAAATTTGGATTGGTTTTTTCTCATCTCAACAGCCCAACTTCTGAAACACATATCTCCCTCATACGACATCGAATTTTCGCAAACTCGACGGTATTGGAAAGATCCTCCCAAGAGATATCCAACCATAGAAATCATCCAAACTACTCCTGATATGGAAGTTATGGTCGTTTAAAAATCATCAAAACTCACTTTTGAAAGCTGAAATTTTTTTCCAAATTTCCCTACTTATTTCCAAAACTGATTATTCTTGGTTTCATAACTTATTCCTAGTTAGTTCAAGTTATGATAAGTTAGAGGAATGTAGGCCTTTTTTGACCCAATTGTTCCTTGTAAAGCTTACCAAATGATATTAATCCTAGTTTTTCCATTTTGAGCCTATAATCTTTTGTTGAACAACCACATTTTAGCCATTACCCTTTGGAGTGCTTACATGCACTATCCCTCTCTTAACCCAACCTTCTTGAGTGCACCAAGAATGTGCAAATTATAAGAGAAGATCCTTGTTTGATATTTCTAAAAGCAAAGATATCGAGTCTCCCAAAGTCAAGGAAGCAAAAAAGGGGCTTGTAGAAAAAGAAAAAGAAAGAAAGAAAGAAAGAAAGAAAGAAAAGTTGAAATAAATAAACAAAGACAAAAATACCCCTACATGGTTAGTGAAAGACAAGAAAAAAATACTCCAACAAAATAGAAGAAAAATTCAAAAGAAATGAGTGAAATAAAAGAAGAGATCCAAGAAATGAGGACTTAAAAAAAGTCGAAAGGAATATGTGAAATAAAAGAAAACCTCCAAGAAATAAGTATTCAAAAGAAGTCGAAACAAAAAGGTCAAAAAAGAAGAAGAATGGAAAACTCCAAAAAAATGAGAATTCAAAAGAAGTCGAAAAGGGGAGGACAATGAAGAGGATCTGACGCCAAAGACATGTCAATCATTAAGGGCATAAATTCAGTGTGACGCTCAAGGAGGAATTAAGTCACTCTTATCCCAAATGAATATCATACCCATACCCAAGCCTACATTACAAGCCAATGACAAGCCTTACATGATCTCATTCCAAATGTTCTCAGATTAGTGGAGATTTACGTAAGGGTCAAGCATATGGTATTATAGTTGTATGCATTGAACGTTCTTCTGAGTGTGAGTGCACTTTGAGAAATGTCCTAAAATCAAATATTTGAAATATGTGTGAAATAGGACCAGTCTTTGTCGTGAGGGCACTTGAAACATGAGGATTAGTACAATTGAAAACTTATGTTTGAAGTAAGATGAATGAATCTTGTTGATCCTTAAGTATGTTTGAGGTACCTCTTGAATATGTGGAAATTACCTTGAATTAAATCTCAATTAGAAAAAGACAAAAAAAAAAAAAGAATGAGAGATTTACCTACAATCCTAATTGTTGGTACCAATTATAGTCAAGATTTAACTCTCATCGCATTCTTTATTTTTTTCAAAAAAAAAAAAAGTGAGCAAGCATCCACTCTTTAATATTTTTTTTGATTTCATTTTTTTAGAGTTTCTCCATTTAAAAAAGAAAAAAAGAAGAAGAATAAATTGCCTTTTTGAGTTGTTTATTGTAAAAAGTGGCATTAGGTTAATCTTGTATGTGTGAGAGTCCTATTTTACTTCATGGGGTTGTCCGTCCCAAAAATGTGATATATCTTATTTTTACAATTTGAATATAGCAAGGAATATCATTTTCATATTTTATCATGTTCATATTGTGCATTTTCTACTGATAATCTCTTTGATTCTTTGCAAAATTCATCATCAACAGAATTAGAACTACATTTGACCTGATTCCTGACTCAACAGGATATGTAGGCGCCACGACAGCTTGGTCATATCCTGTCACGACTTAATTTCTCGAGCCATGCAGGCACCTACTATAACCCATCAGTAGGTAAGCCAAACCACAACCCAGAACAACACGTAATGGGTGTGAGGGTAGAAACTAAACACGACTAAGCAAAATTACTATAACAACATAAGCAAACCAAAACATAAATACAATTAAGGATCCCTCCCAGAGCCTGGAAGTCACTAATACAGAGCTACCAACAAAACGAGTACAAGTCCCAACAGTGGATCACCGAAACTAGACTGTCTCGAAAAGTAAAAGACAAGTCTTTATATAAACAGATGGAGACTGAAATAGTACAAAACGTTGTGTGCTCACCCCTGTCTCCAGACTAGAAATGCTCCAAACTCGATCAACGCTGACTACTGGTGCTCGGACCTGCATCACGAAAATAGATGCAGAGCGTAGCATGAGTACCAAATAACAGGTACCCAGTAGGCATCATAGGCCGACTGAACTAGAAAAGTAAAGCACTACGAAAAAACGGAATCACAAAACTAGAGGTCAAGAACAGAAGGCTAAGTAACACAATAATGCACACGAGTGTATAAAGATCTAACAAATTAATACAAAAAAAAAAAGCTAACTACACCTAACTGGACCCACCATAATCCCAGAAGGTACACTCGTGCACAAGTTTAAATAAAAACCCGAACGGACCCCCATAAGCCCGACGAGTACACAAAATAACTATAACTTAAGGAGAATAAAACTCGAGGCCAAAGAACACCGAACCAAAAAGTAGAATATGACGGTACGGAGGTCGGGACTTGAACCGGACGCTCACTAGAATTACACAAGTATCCAATTGCAAAATATAAGTAACTGAGGCCGGACCTCTAACCGGATGCTCTACATACTTGAGGCCGGACTTCTAACCGGATGCTCTACATAAGTATGTGGATGTTCGAGGACGGACCTTAAATCCCGATACCCGACAAAGATGTCGATATAGCTGCTGAAAGAGTCTTTATCTATCCATAATCATATAAACCCGTGGAACACCATCAAGACTTAGCTAATCAATGTAAGTCCTTAAAGCTGAATCGAACTCAACTTTGAATCACGGAGCGGAATTCATTGTCACTGACGTAACTCGAGAAGCCGTAACATCGAAGAAATAAGAGTAACTATCGCTAGAGCAAGCTCATCGTCTTTCTAAATACCCAACTATCAGACTCAAGTCTGCTACATCAGTCTACAAGGATTTAAGCCGGCCGAGCGACGTCGGGGCTAAACTAAGTCCTACCGACTTTGAATCATGCATTTCTAAGGAAAACCCTAGTCAAACCTAAACTAAGGCCCAACATATTTCTGACAACTAGTATTCAAACATACAAGTAATTCATATAGCAAAGAAGGTCAATTAATAACAATAAACATGCTCACAGTTACCCGATAATTCTCAGAAAAAAGGGCGAAAATATGATTTTTAACACATATGCATGATCCAATAACTACCCAACCCAAATCCCAACTAATCAACATGCATTCACATGTTCGAGTTCAATCTAAGAAGAGAAACCAGTAGCTCCTCGTACAAATCCTCAATAAAATTTGAGTCACAATAAACATAAAAAGGTCAAGAGTAAAATATTGATTGCTCACATGTGTTAAAGTGGTCATGCTTTTGTCGACATTCTCTTTTAAAAAATCTTTTCTCAAGGTTTCTTAATTAAGTTAGCTAAGGTGACATTGTGTCTACTAATTGTTTTTTTCAAGTACAAGAATAGGTGAAAGCATTGGGGCGATGAAACTTTAAAACAATCATCGAGCCATCCAGCTCGTTACAGTTGGAAAATCGTCGAGTCATCCACCTCGTTACAGTTGGACAATCGTCGAGCCATCCACCTCGTAACAGTGGAAAATCATTGGGTCATCCATCATTTGCATTTTCATTATATTTTTTTAATTTATTTTTTATTTGTCGAGAGGGCTATTGCATGTTCTTGTTTACTGCCGAGGTCATTGCATTTTTGTTTGCCAAGAGGGTCATTGCATGTTTTTATATACTGAGAAGGTCAACACATTTTTTTTTTCAAGAGAGTCATTGAACTTTTTATCTACCAAAAAGGTCATGCATTTTTAATTTATCAGAAGGGTCATTGCATTTTTCATAGTCGCATCTATTCGGAGGTGAAGGATGTGCACCCTATCTATTCAATGTTCAAGTTGATGAAAGCTTACGTTGAAAGATATTTGCATTTAAGTCGCATCTATTCGAAAGTGAAGGATGTGCACCATATCTTTTCAACGTTCAAATCGGTGGAAACTTGAGTTGAAAGATATTTGCATTTAAGTCGCATCTATTTAGAGGTGAATGATGTGCGTCCTATCTTTTCAACATTCAAGTCGGTGGAAACTTTCTATGAAAGATGTTTGCATTTAAGTCGCATCTATTCGGTGGTGAAATGTTTAAGTCGATGGAAACTTTCCTTGAAAGATATTTGTATTTAAGTCGCATCTATTTGGAGGTGAAGGATGTGCATCCTATCTTTTCAACGTTCAAGTCGGTAGAAACTTGCGTTGAAAGATATTTGCATCTAAGTCGCATATATTCAGAGGTGAAGGATGTGCACCCTATCTATTAAATGTTCAAGTCGGTGGAAACTTGCGCTGAAAGATATTTGCATTTAAGTAGTATCTATTCGGAGGTGAAGGATGTGCACCCTGTCTATTCAACGTTCAAGTTGATGACAACTTGCGTTGAAAGATATTTGCATTTAATTCGCATCTATTTGAAGATGAAGGATGTGCACCCTATATATTACACGTTCAAGTCGGAGGAGACTTGCTTCTAAAGAATTCTTATTCGTCCTATCGATGGACATACACTCAAAATTCTACCAATGGATCAAGTTTTTTTCATTCATCCTATCAATAGACATACATTCAAAATTCTACCGATGGATAATATTTTCATTTGTCCTACCGATAAACATACATTTAAATTCCTACCGATGGATAATCTTTTTCATTCGTCCTACCGATGGACATACATCTAAAATCCTACCAATGGATCATCTTTTCTCATTCGTCCTATCGATGGACATACATTTGGATCCTACCAATGGATCACCTTTTGTTTCATTCTAGTGATGGATCATTATTTTATTTTTTATTTTTTGTTCTCTCGATGAATCATATTTTTTCATTCGTCCTACCGATGGACATACATTCAAAATCCTGCCGATGGATCATCATATTCATTTTTCCTACAAATGGACATGTATTCATATCATACCGATGGATCGTCTTCATTCGTCTTATCATAAGAGATGCTATCTTTTTCTTTCATTCTGTCTTTACTAACGATTTTCATCTTTGTTTTTTAGAGAACATCATAGAGAATGCATTCTCAGTTGAAACACAGGTGGGAACTACTTCAACAAGGACACATCACGGCGTGGAACCTTTTGGAGGCAAGTTCGGGATTGACTTCCACCACATATCAATCACATTTTTATAAAAAAGATCATGTGTTCGGTCAAACTTGAATTTGTCAATTTTTGATGTCCACGATTTCTTTCATCAGTCATATCTAACGAAAGGGACAGCCATTGACACTCAATTTTAGCCTAACATTTTCATTATTCATGACTTTATTAATTTAATTGTTCAAATAATCATTTTTATAGTCTTAAATAAGTTTATCGATAACTATCCTTATTTATCAATATTTGAATATTTTCATTAGGTAGTATTAAAATTATTTTTTTTAATGTCATTAGTTACATTCATTATATGTTTTTTAATATTCATTTTTGTTTGTTACATCGGTTAATATTCATTTTGATATTTTGCACAGTTTAAAATTTATTGAAATACGAATACAATTTTATCAGCCAATAATTTTTTGGCCTCAATCTTGAGCCCATAATTTAGGTTAATAGTATAACAATACTCTATTTAGGGCTCTATTAGGTCAAAAATGGTGTTGGGGGGGGGGGGGTTAAATATAATGTTTTAAGGGTGAATTTTCAGATTTTTATGAAAAAAAAAGTTTCTTATTTTTTTCGATGTGTATGTTAGAATCTGGCGAACTACCACCACCCAAAACCCTCTTCTCTTCTTTTTTTTTTTTTTTTTGTTTTAATTACCCTTGGGGGGGTAAGGGGCTGAGCAACACCCCCAGGCCTTAACATTAATAAAAGTAAAAGATACAAGGAGGGGGGCATAAACCTTACCTCCTATCCTAAGATGGTTCAGAAGTCAACTTTCCCAAAAAGGAAGTTCGACTCATCCCCTTACAATAAAAGAGAAACCAAAATACTATGTACCTAGAAGAGAGGACTCCTCTCAATACAAAGTATCTAGGAAACGTAAATAAGGGAGACTCTCCCCTTACAAAAGTAAGACGAGAATATAAGGTGTATCCTATTCAATGAGACTATACCAAATAGCATAGTCTAAGTGAATAGGCTCCTAACCAAAAACGGTATAAAAACTATACCATAACAAAGACGATCATGGAGGTTTCTTGATTCTTTTCAATTTCTTTCTCCTGAAATTAGCCATGCCAAGTTTTTCTAGAATGAAGCTTCCTCTCGCAAGAGTAGGTAATTGATCCTTGATGTAAAAGTGTTGAACAATGTCTGTGTTGTGACTATATTTGGATAGCCGATCAGCCGTGTTGTTTGCCTCCCTGTAGACATGAGTAATCTTGAATCTTTCCAACTGATGCACTATTCTGTGGATTTCCAGGATGTATGGCTGTAGGTTCCATGGGTAGTTGGTTTGATTCGAAAGCCAATGAATGACCAATTCTGAATCCACTTCCAAGTGTATTTTTCTATATCCATGCTGAATGCACCAATCTAAACCATGGCTAGCTGCTTGAATTTCCGCTTGGTTGTTGGTACCAATACCCAAAGGAATAGTAAATGCATATATCATATTACCTTGATAATCTCTTACTATTCCTCCTCCTCCAATTTTCCCGGGGTTGTTGAGGGCACTCCCATCAGTGTTGAGCTTGAGGAATGGTTGTTGAGGTTTCTCCCACGTTACTTCTTTAACCATAATAGCATGTTTGTACCTTGCCACCATTTCGATAAGAGAGTTCCAATTGTTAGGCCATTCGATGTATGGATAGGCTGTGTTGAGGAGATGGTTGAAGTCTTTGACAATGAGGAATTTTACTCGAGATGTGTTGGATTGCTTTGCTCCGTATTTTGCTGCACAGCGATTTTTCCAGAGATTCCAGAGAATGATGACTGGCAGCAGCCTGGTTGCCAGCTTCTGCACTTCAGTTGCCTGCGCCAGGTTCCTCCATTTCTGCAGCAGTGTGTGAATTGTGGAGTGCTCATGTTGTAGCCCTGCAGCTGCAGAAAAGAACCTCCAAATATTGTTAGCAAAATGACCAGTTACAAATATATGATCTATGGTGTCTTCCCCAGGGTTGTAACAGCAGGAACATTGGGCTGCCTCCCTCCCAAATTTAATAATTCTTTCGTTAGTGGGGAGCTTACCACGCAATGCCCTCCACACTAAAAAAGAAATTTTAAACGGGATTAACTTATGCCAGATATTCTTACTACAATTATTTTTCTCCTTCCTGTGACGAATGTGTTCCCAGGCAGTAGAACAGGAGAACTGCCCTTTCTCAGAAGTTTTCCAGACTGCCTCGTCCAGCATGTGTTCCTGAAACTTAATGTCAGTATTCAAAACTTTTGCAATCAGTAATGGAGGAACCCATTGTCGAAGCAATGTTTCGTTCCATCTTCCATTAATTAGAAAATGAGAAATAGTGGTGTTGTTTAGGCTCGTGATATGATTGCATTGAGGAGCAAGAGGGCCGTCTCCTAACCAATTATCCCACCAAAATGAGCTGCTGCCAGAGTTGATTCTCCATTGAATTTGGGATTCGGCAACGGCTTTATTTTTCATCATAAAATTCCAAACTAAAGACTGCCCCGTGTGTAGTTTTTTTGCTACCGGATGAGCCCTTTGACAGTATTTTGCTCTCAAGAATCGACCCCATAATGTTTGTTTGCTTCTGAAAATCCACCACTGTTTATGTTGTAATGAAACACACACATCTTCAAGACGTCTTATACCAATACCTCCCTCATCCAAAGGGAGGCACATCGTATCCCAAGAGGCCCAATGATACTTTCTTTTTTCCTTGTCCCAACCCCAAAAGAAATCTGCCATGGCTTTCTTGATATACCGGATAGTTGTTTTAGGAGGAGAGGTAGTTGACATTGTGTGGATAGGAATGGATTGTAGAACATGTTTGATCATAGTAGCCTTCCCACCAAAACTAAGAGTCCTTGATTGCCATCCCGTAATCCTTTTGGTGATCTTTGCGACTAAATCTGAATAGTAAATGATTCTTTGACCACCAATGTAAAGGGGGCACCCCAGGTAGGTAATGGGACTGTTTTTCTGAGTGAAGCCTGTGATTTCTCCAATTATATTGATGACCTCTATGGGGGCGTTCGATGGGACCATGAAATGACTCTTGTCTTTATTTATGAGTTGATCTGAGACAGACTCATATGTGGCAAGAGTTTTCATAATCATATGGAGAGTATCTCTAGTGGTGGAAGAGAATATAATGATATCATCCGCAAAGCTGAGATGATTAATCTGTGGTCCTCTACTTTCCATTTGAAAGTTCTTGTAACGTTGTTGTTGATGAAGCATATTAAGCATCCGAGACAACACCTCTGCCCCTAAAATAAATAAGGACGGCGATAACGGATCACCTTGTTTGAGACCCCTTGTTGACTTGAAAAAACCATGCCTGTACCCATTAATAATAACAGAGTACCAGTTGTTGCTCATTATTCTCCACACAAGGTCAATAAAATTCTCACCAAAACCCATTTTTCGTAAAACCAAACAAGTATACGACCATGACACTCTATCGTATGCCTTGGTCATATCGAGTTTGATTACCACATTGTCACCCTCATTGGGTTGTTTGATACGATGAGTGATCTCTTGAGCCAACATAATGTTTTCCGAGATACTTCTTCCCTTAACAAATCCCGACTGATTCTCAGAAATAAACTGAGGTAAAATACCTGCTAATCTGAAACAAAATATCTTGGAAATAATTTTGTTGGAGAAATTACTCAAGCTGATGGGTCTGAACTCTGAAAATTTATTGGGATGATCAATTTTAGGAAGAAGAACAAGACAAGCATGCGAAAAATATTTAGGCAAAATATTTCCACAAAAGAAATGTTGCACAGCCTTTAGAACATCTTCCTTAATAATATCCCAACATGATTGGTAAAATTTCCCTCCAAACCCATCCGGACCTGGAGCCGAGTTAGGATTCATGGAGAAAACAACCTTTTTTAATTCCTCCATATTAGGCATTTGTTGAAGAAGTTGGTTCTGCTCATCTGTAACCATCCGGGGGATACAGTTAAGAACCTCTTCACTGATTCTGTCTGATTTCCCAGTGAAAATATTTTGAAAGTACATACAAGCTTCTTTGGCAATGTTCTCATCTCCCTGTATCCAAGTATCCTCATCTGTGCAAATTCTGTGGATAAACAACTTCCTTCTCCTTCCCCTCATCATAGAATGAAAGTATTTGGAATTGGTATCACCTTCTTTGAACCATTGGAGCTGAGTTTTTTGCTTGAGTATGGAAGTTTCCAACTTCATGTATTTGATGTATTGAGCATTAATAAGATGAAGTCTGGCTCTATTCTCCTCTGAGTTATTTTGTATGACATTCTCCTCCGCCTTTTTAACCTGTTCTTCAAAATCTATAACCATTGAAAAGATGTTGCCATATTCACTCTTAGACCATGTACTTAAGGTAGAAGCCAATTTCTTCATTTTCTGATGAAGTTTCCACATAGGATCACCACTTACTTCCTCTTGCCAAGAGCTTTGCACAATATCCTTAAAATTTTTATTTTCAGTCCAACAGTGCAAAAACTTAAAGTATTCTACTTTTTGGGCTATTCTCACCTCCATTTCCATTAATAAAGGGCAATGGTCCGAGCCAACAGCAGGAAGATGAGAGATAGTAGTTTGTGGCATACATTCCAACCATTTATCGTTGACCATGGCTCGATCCAATCTTTTCCACACTCTTGCTTCACCAGATCTTTGATTACACCAAGTGTAATGTTGACCACTGTAGCCTATGTCCATAATACCACAAGCCTCTATTATATCAATAAATTCCAGACTTTTGTTCATATTATAGGGTATGCCACCATGTTTTTCATCAGTTGACGTAATCACATTAAAGTCTCCAATCGTACACCATGGGCTATCCAAATTGGAGATATGATAAAGTCTTTCCCAAAGAGGTCTTCTTAAGTGTTCCTTACACTTAGCATAAATAAGAGAAAAAATAAATTTCTCATTGTGTTCATCATGTTTGGCCCAACAAGTGATATGTTGATCATGAATTTCCAAAATATCACATTCCATATCATTGGTCCAAAAAAGCCAAATTTTGCCATTATTATTACAAAGAGCATTATCCATAGACAAAAGAAGCTTGTATTTGTTGATTTGAGAGTTATCTGCAAAAGGTTCAAGAATAGCAATCATAGACAAATTATGCATTTTCTTGAGATTTTGGAGTCTTTCCAAAGAGCCTTGGGTGTTGATGCTCCTAGCATTCCAACATATTGTACTGATCATTAAAAACCTTTACTTTGTGACCTCTCTTCTCTTCTTTGCAAACAACCCAAAACCTCATTGCTTCCTACCGGTGAACATCAACCACTGCCCAAACCCTATTGTTATCTCTTTTCTTTTTCCGATCAGTCTGCCACCACCAACCTTTTGTTTCATCTTCTCCTCTCTTTGAACACCAAAACCACCAGCCTAAGATGAGCAGAAACCAGCTCACACAACCCACAATAACCACTTCCATTCTGTCGTTTTCGGCGAAATTCCTGACCCTAAATAGCTAAACGAACCACCCAAAACACTCAAGCCATTCTTTTTCATCTTTCTTGTTGTCGCGACGAAACACCAGCTGAAACAACCATCAAACAAGTAGCTGAAACAACTAACTAAATCGCCCAACCACCTTCCATATCTTGCCCAACACCTCCATTCACGTCCTTCTTCTTATGGAGAAATAACAAGCGGTGACCACTGTAAAGACAACCAGATCTATTCGGGTTCACATTTCCAACAAATCCGACCAGCTTAAAGCTCCAAACTACCATGAAACCATAAACAGTGTATAGTACTCTCTTTCCCATTTTCTTTTTAATATCTTACTGTTTAATAATTTAAAGCTCGATGATTTTTTTTCTTCTTTCTTTTGTACTGTTGGGTTGCTTTTGGGACTGCGATCATCTTTAATTTCTTGTTATTTGCTGCTAAATTGCTCATAGTTGTTAGTACTATTTCAGACCTAGCCGGAAGAATGTCATATTCAATGAACTCCATCACATATTTTTTTGGTTAAGCTTTAGTTATAATTCTTTTTTTTAAATTAGCTTTAGTTATAATTCTATTTTTTATTTTATTTTAATTAGGTTTAGTTATAATTCTATTTTTTTGGATGACTAAATTTAATTATGAAAGCAACTTTTTCAAGTACCTCTATTTTCATGCTTGTTATTATTGAAATGTTTGTTATTGCTCAATTTGTTTAGGGTATAATATTACTTTATTTTACAAATGATGTTTAGCTATAAATTTTTTTTATAATATTTGTTGATGTTGTCGTTGTTCATTGCTGTCATTGTTCCCTTTTTCTTTTGTTGTTTTCAATGTTTTATATTTTATTTGTTCCTAATTGATTTTAAAAAAGCATAAAAATTGACTAATGATTTTACAGATTATTTTGTTGTTAGATGATGTTTATGGCAACTCTTCTTATTATTTTTATTTTATTTACGTTTCTATGATTCTCTAATTTTAGTTTTTTTTTGTTAGTGATTAACCATTTCACATGTCATTTATTTGTTTGTTTGTTTATTTAGTTGTTTTGGGTTCTATGATGACTATAAGTTTTACATTATTTTATTTACTGTTTATGGCTTCACTTTTATTAATAAACTAGGGAATTTGGTCGCACTTTGCGCGGTCTTTAAAACAAATATTAAAAAATTACTTTTTTTCAATCAATTATATAGCTCTCATTATTTCCAAACGTAATATTATCACTTTATTTTTTGTTACTTATATATTAATAATGAAGATCGTTTTGAGATGACGATCGAAATGAAACTTAACAAATTTAACATTTATAATCTATTAAATGAGGGATAGTACATTATTAATCAATATGTCAAATTTCAATATATATTTTCTTAGTATTTTTTTTGTTTGGACAGGTAGTTAATATGTCATTTCTACATTTTATTGGAATATCAATGAGTTTGAATCTTTATATTACAACATATACTCCGATGTACTTTTTTTCTTGAGTATATAAGAATTATATTATAAAGTAACTGAAAAATACTAATAAAATACATATACACGTTCTTATTATTCTTTTCATATTGATATGATAAAACTCCTTTGAATATTTCATTTATCAATTGTTTTTGTTCCTTTTTCAAATATACAATTTAAATTTGTATGATTTTTGCATGAATCACATCTATTGGTATTTTAGATTCTTTAGTTGCATTTATATCAAAGATAATTGTTATCATTTGTCAAATTTAATTTTTAAGAATGTTATCCAAAATGTTACGCTATTATTAAGTTTCAATATATTCAACCTCGAATGAGAATATGTTTTTTTAAAAAAATTATTTACTCGTTTACTATATTTTAATCTATATCTTTTATATGAAATATAAAGATAAATAGATTCATATAAACTACGTAAAAATATTTGATAGATAATAAACCTCTTCATATATTATGTGTATAGAATAATAAAATTCAAAAGTTAATTAAATTGAATACTCTGATAATATGTTTCATTTCAAATATACTTCTTGCATTCTCAAATCAATGATTACACTTTTTTCTATATAAAATTAATACATGAACACCCTAAAATATATACTCATTACTTAGTATATTAAAATAATTAAAAAATTTAATCATAATTTTGTGTTTATTTAGTCATACTCATATGAAAAGTTTTTATGAACAAAATTTTGTGTTTTATTTTTAAAAAATATATTAAAAATCAAATCAACTTATTTAGTCATTTGTATTCATCTTTTATTTAAAATTTTAAAAAGATATATATTTAACAAAAATAAATTAATTTATCAAATGCATGAATAAATTTTTTTGGCATATATGTTTGTCATATTTTTATATTTCATAAAATGTATATTAAATATTTATATTCACTATTTTATTTATTTTGATCTATATTTAATTATACGTCAAAAAGAGTTACAAAATTTGATTTTCATAGTATATAAAATACAAGTATTTAATATTACAAAATATTTGCATGGAGCGCAATTAACATATAAGTAAACCAAAGAAAAAAGAGAAGAGTTTTCACTAAAAAATTTACTAAATCTTCAATTATGAGATTAATATTTTCATTTATTAGATTTTGTTTTTCAATTACTTCTAATAAAATGTGAAATAAAAAATAGATAAAGTAAAGTGGGATTAAAAAAATAATAAATAAAATAACAAAAACATGATTTGTCAAATTATACTATTTTTTTTTCAATTGTTATTTTTCATTTTGGCAAATAAATTAAATATCTTCTATCATAGTTCATATATATATATATATATATATATATATATATATATATATATATATATATATATATATATATATATATATATATATATATATATATATATATATATATATATATATATATCATTTTTTTGTTCAAAATGAAGAAATAAAATAAAAGAGAACAAAGTAATATTAGTTGAAATCAAAATAGTACAATAATGAATCTTCAAAATGTTTGAAAATCAATCAAACTTTTATACTACTACAACTCTCTATGCATGAATGTCTAAGATAATAATATTTCTTTCTTCACTTTGTTGAACTTGTACCAAATAATGTGATGAATCTTTCAAGAATATACCAATGATCTTCCTCAAAGTGAAGAGCATATCGTGACATCATCTTTTTTATGTCTTCTTTTTTTATTACTTAACTACATGATTGATGAAGAAAACGATGAAGAAAATAAAATTAAAAGATTATATTACTAAAAAGAAAGAATGAAAAAATGAAAATGAACATGCAACATCTCCATAGATGATTGGTATTTATAGATAAAATAAGTCATAGAAATGGTTAAAAGGAAATCGAAAAGACATGCTATTTAAGTAGAGAATGTCAATAGATGGGGGTTTTTTGTAACTCATTTCATATGATTACAATATTAAATATGATTGAATTTTATAATTAATATAAAAAATATTTCATGAAAAGAATTTTTAAAAAAAGACAAAAAAAAGGAAGAAACAAATGGAAAACTTTAATACTAAAAATAAGATTTATTCATTTATTTTGTGATTGATTACTAATATGATAGACCACATCGTACATTTTTAGGGGCAACAATATCCAGTAGATATAAAAGATTTGTACCATAGGTAATATACTTTTAATACAATCATGGCAAAATTTAAAATATTAATTAGCTATAAATTGACGTATATATAAATAATAAAAAAAAGTTCATCTTTTCATCTTCAACGACAACAACAATAATAGAATATTCATTTTTTTTGTTCAAATCAAAGAAATAAAATAAAAGAGAATAGAATAATACTAATTTACAACAATGAATTTTCAAAATGTTTGGAAATCATTCAAACTTTTATGCTACTATGACTCTATCTTTCGGAATCTCCAATATAATTATGCTTCCTTCTTTATTTTGTTGAACTTATACCAAATAATGTGATGAATCTTTAAAGACTATATCTATGATCTTCATCAAAGTGAAGGTCATATTATGACATCATCTTTTCTATGTCTTCTTTTTATTATGTACATGATTGATGAATAAAAAGACAAAGAAAAAAAAATTAAAAACCTATACTACTAAAAAGAAAGAATGAAAAAATGAAAATGAATATTCAAGATCTCTATAGATGATAGGTATTTATAGATTTAATAAGCCATAAAAATAGTTAGAAGGAAATCAAAAAGGCATGCTATTTAAGTGAGAATATCAATAGATGGAGGTTTTTTTGTAACTCATTATACATAATTACAATAATAAATATATTTGAATTTTTTTAATTAATAAACAAATTATTTCATGAAAAGAAAAAAGAAAAAATATCAAAAAAGAGAGAAAAAGAAAAAAAGGAATGGAGGTCATAGAGAGGTGCCACATCACCTTGCCTATGGTCCTCATTTATATATTGATATATTGATTACTATTCATAAGTTGTTTAGATTAAGTCTACTATTTTGTAAAGTTTTTCCAGCAAACTATCTCGTTATATTTCGTTATTGTTTCATTGTTATTTCACACCGTTTAAAATGAATGTGCATTTTGTTTGATATGATCTCGCGTTTAGAAAATACAATATGTTAAAACTGTCCGATGAAGAAATTATCGTCAATTTCCAAGGTCTTCCATGTTAATAAGACAAGTTTTACTTTCATTTATTTTTTATTTTTATTTTTATTTATATTTATTTATTACTAACACTTTTACTAAGTGTGTTTACATGTAAATCGGTGTCGCTTCCCATTGTAGCTATTTCAATGGAATTTCATATTTTTTTTATTTATTATTGTGTATATTATTGATGTTACGTTTATTTATTATTTTTTTATTTTACTATTTGTGCATATTGTGTGTTTATTATATTTGTATATTTGTTTATTTTCATCCTCAATTTAATTTGAAAAAATAAAAAAAGAATTCAGTCGGGACCCATATTTTGGATTTCGAAGGATGTCTAAAACCTTTCTTTCGAAATAACTTGAACTCTTTTCCTATAATTTCTCGATTTCGGAGATCATTTTAATTGGTTTCCTAGTTTTTCCTAAATTTAGGTAGCGACTCTTTTTAAAATCCTTTTGTTCTTTAAATCTTTTAAAATTTAATTAATTGATTATTTTTTGAGGCACCACGATGTTTCTCCATATTCGAATAATAGGGATGTAAACAACTAATACCTGCATAATTAAATTCTGGATAACTAATTTTCTCATAACTAAATCCTACATAATTAATACATGCCTAACGCTAACCAGTAACCAAACAAACCCTTATATTTTGAAGTTTTAAAAATTAAATATGGAATATTGATGAGTCTGAAGCATAAAGGGAAAAAAATGACAAAAATTTCAAAAAGGCGTATAAAAAAAATTAACCAAAGGGGCAAAATCGCTAGTGGGATAGCGATTTTGATTTGACTCTGTTACTCCGTTAAACAGTCAAAATCGCTGACCTACTAGCAATTTTATCCAAAAAAAAATTCATTTTTTAAAAGTAAATCGTTGTTCGGGCAACATTAAACTTTTTTTTTCTTTTTAGTAGCCTTTGTCTATTCATATTAATGATTTAAAAAAATAGAAATTAATGAAAGTTAAGTTATAATTATCTTTTCGCTTATAGAAAATCACTTAAAGAGAAAAAAACTCATTTCCGTTTAAATCGCACCATTTAATTTTTTTTTACTAAAATCATTGCCATTGCAGTGATTTATTTTTTTTAAAAAAAAAATCTTAAAAATGTTGCATGGACAGCGATTTTCTTTTAAAGAATGGAATTTTTTTTTGGACAAAATCGCTTAGTCAGTGATTTTGATTGTTTAACGGAATAACGACATTAAAACAAAATCACTACCCCCTAGCGATTTTGCCTCTTTAATTTAAAACAAATGTGATATGCCCTTTTAGAATTTTTATCAATTTTTTTTTATCCTTTAGACTTCAAACTCGAATATTAATCACAAAAAAAGTTAGATACTATTGAGGAAGGTTCATGTTAGACGCGTGAAAAATAGGTTCAAACAAGTGGTTGTTGCACTCATTTATGAACTTATTAATACGGTGAGCAGTAATTAAGTGGAATCAATAAAGTTGGTGGTTCTTGGTCTTGCTAACAATTACACACTCATTTGAAAAGCTGTAGTTCACTTCTTTTAAAAATTATGAAACTATAACGCATTTTCTTTTTTTTTCTTCCAAAATAACGAACGTTTGGAGTCAATGGGTGTTAGTGTTTGGTTAAAAATTGATTTAAATCGAAATTGAATTATATTAAGTATATAAATAAAAAAAGATTTAGTTTTGGTTTCGATTTAATTCTTTTTACATGATAATATTTAATTTTATTTGGTTTGTTAAAAACAAACTAAACAGAAAATGGAATCATCGATACTTATTACACATATTTTATACAATTATATGTATACACTTTGTTGTTTGTATAAATTTTTTAAATACTTTGTATATTTTTTCATGAAAAATTTAT
The DNA here is from genome assembly GCA_032847665.1 of Solanum chilense. Classification (NCBI taxonomy): domain Eukaryota; kingdom Viridiplantae; phylum Streptophyta; class Magnoliopsida; order Solanales; family Solanaceae; genus Solanum; species Solanum chilense. Next base: position 67,561,758 of record CM064971.1, on the reverse strand, counting down.
TTATTTTTAATAGGCTAGTGAATTTTATACGTTAAGCCCTCATTTATCAAAAATAAGTCACGAATTCAAACTCATTGGTTTATTCAAAGAAGGAAAAAAGATCAAATATGTCCCAAAACTATTCGAAAAGGTCTAGATATACCCTCCATTTAAAGTTTGACTCACTCATGTTCTCGTGATCCAACTTTTGAGATAGATATGCAAAATAAAATATAGGAAAAATATGAAAAAAAAATATAAAATAAAAAAATAATGAAATTGTTGAATTTAATGTAACTATATTTATTTTTGAATTTTTGGAATTAATTTTATATTTTTTTCATATTTTCCTTATTTTTTATTAATCAATTAGTCATTTTTACGATTTATTAAAATAAATTTAAAAAAATATTGAAATTGTTAAATTTAAGGTTACTATATTATTTATCAATTTTTGGTGTAAATTATATTATTTTTTTCATTTTTTTCTTTTTTATTAATAAATTACTCATTTACGGAATCTGCCGAGAAAATGATAAAAATTAAAAAAAATTATTGAAATTATAAAATTTAAGGTTACTATATTTATTTGTGAATTCTGGCGTTAATTTTATATTTTATCACATTTTTTATTAATCATTACTCATTTTCGGGTTAATGAAAAAATAAAAAAAAAATAAAAAAAAATTGCTGAAATTGTTGAATTTAAGTTATATTTATTTGTGATTTTTTTACGTTAGTTTTTTATTTTTATGATATTTTTTTTTATCAATGAATTACTTATTTTTGAAATTACCAAAAAAAAATTAAACAAAAATATTGAAAACGGTTCGGGTGGTTTATTTAAAAGAGGGGTTTATCTATGGGTCGAATTAGGTGTTTATGGGTCCGAATTTTTTAGAGACATAATTGATCGCTTTTTATTTTCATATAAATGTCACGTGGTAAGGTCAAAATGACATAATAATTTCATGTGACATTTACCTTTATATATTTTATGTATTTACTTTATTCAATTAATTAAAGTTTATACAACTTAAGATTATTATTTTTTTTGTGATTGGAGAAAATGATAGCCACCGCAATAAAAGATTAATAACAAATTATAGGATGGAAAACATTTACAACACTTCTACCGCTGTATTTATTGCCTCCATCGCCATTGAGCTCCATTTCATAGCTTTTTCTACCTTATTTACCATCTCCAATGGCATAATAAACCATCTCAATATAATAATTTGTATACAATTATTTTCAAAAAAAAAGATAATACAGTAACGATAGTCACAATTTTCAATTTTTACAAAATGCAAGAAGCTAAAGACCAAATCTTGAACTAAAATTCCCAGACTTCAAAAATTTTGAGGCTCTTTTAAAGCTCAAAAATCTTATATTTAATTCAGAGCTATGTGTCATTTTCTTAGTGGATTATAATGCCATGTCACAAGTGTGTGAACTGCACACAGATTTTATTTTTGACAATTGTTCCTATCAATTAAGGTGCTTAAAAGGCACACATAATGATGTTGGAGGGTTTAAGAGTCGAGTTTAAGTAAGCGTTTGGTCATACGATATCATATCACAATATAGTATTGCGAGATGAAATTAGTGTTTATACATACAATTTTGTGTTGATTCTATCTCATGATTTCATATTATGAGATGTGATTTAATATTCTCCAAAAATTATGATATGAAATTATATGAGAATACCATATCAAGATTTGAGATATTTTAATACAAAAACTATCTACGAGTTTATATTTTGTTAAAACAACTACTTATATCTACTAACCATTTTTTTCACATCTAAATAAAATTTCTAGTGATATCATTACTTGTTAAAATGTATTATTCTTACCGACAAAAAATTTATAATTCTCACCAATATGTACTCACTTTAATTCACACTTCACGATTGTTGAGTAACAAAATCTTGAAGAGCCCGTGAAAGGTGTTCCATTTTTACTCAAATACATTGATGAGAAGTGAAAGATAGGTTGAAAGTTGGATTGAAAGAATTACTTAAGTGAAAACTAATAGATTTGGAATAATTTATTATGTGATTTGGAGTAATAACTCACACTTCACGATTGTTGAATAATAAAATCTTGAAAAGCCCATTAAAGATGTTTCATTTTTACTCAAATATATTGATGAGAAGTGAAAGATAGGTTGAAAGTTAGATTGAAACAATTACTTAAGTGAAAACTAATAGATTTGGAATAATTTATTGTGTGGTTTTATAATTTTTTGTTTATTTAATAAAATTGAATAAATAGTTGTCGTTATTTTAATAGTTTTAGAACTTATGAAACTTTTATGTTTATATGATATAATTGGAGTTAAAAAAATATTATTCTTAATTCAAATCAAAGGCGATTGAGAGTGAAAAAATTCAACAAATATATTTATCCTCTTTTTGAAGTTTCATAAAAAAAAAATACATAAGGTTATTGTATTCATAATTTAATTTGTCTTTTTGTAATAATTATAGGAGTAATTTAATATACTTAGGGTGTGTTTTGGTAGGAAGGAAAATATTTTTTAATTTTCTTATGTTTGGTTGGGTCAAATATTTTGAAAAATGTTTTTCAAATCAACTCATTTATCTCAAATTTAAGAAAAATGACTTATCTTCAAAACTTAAGGAAAATATTTTTCAAAAATGTCTTCCAATCTCCCCCTACCCACCCCACCCTACTAGCCCCCAACCCACCCCCCCTACCAGTACCCACCCCTACCCTTAAAAGAAATAAAGTTTATTTTTTAAAAAAAATATTTTCAACTTTAGAATTTCATTTTATCCCTACCCTTAAACCTTCCTCCTCCCACTCATCCCCTACCACCCCCATCCCAAAAAATAATAATTTAAGTTTGTTTTTTAAAAATACATTTTTTTCACCCCTACCTTTGCCCCCCCACCCCCCACCCCCCCTCCACTCCAAAAAAAAATTAAGTTTGTTTTTAAAAAATATTTTAAACACAAAATTTTATTTTTTTCACCTCTATCCTCAAACCTTCCCCCTACCCCACCACCCCTCACCCCCATCACGAAAAAGTTTTTAAGTTTGTTTTAAAAAAAAAAATTCAACTTCAAAAATTATTTTCTATTCTAGTAAAAATAAAAGATATTTCTCAAAAACATTTTTCATTCAAAAATCAAATAACAAAATATTTTTACTCACCAACCAAACAAGAAAAAAGAAGTCAAATATTTACTTATTTTCTAGGAAAGCATTTTACTGCATACCAAGCACACCCTTAGTTATAGCTATACCTCATAGAGTGTACTGTAAATATGATTATTATTTTTAATAATAAAAGGATGTTTAGTGTTTAATTCTAAAGTATATAGAAGGAATCCAAAATAGGGTCATATTACAAAAATATTTAGTGTAATTAACCTATTATAAAAGATACATGGTAATGAGACAAGGTGGATGTAGGGTATGGAAGTAGTTCTCCTTTTGTGATATATTTATTGTTAAAGGACGAATATAATGTTTAAGTGGTTGTTGAAATAATTGATATAGATTGGGATTAATTTGGGATGTTTGTCAAGAAAAATAAATAATATCCATTAATTAAGCAGAATGCCCTCTTTATAGCGAAAAATATAAAGTAGTAAACTTTTCTTAAAGAAATTCAATATTTCAATAATTCATTGTAATCGCAAAATTAAAATTTTTTTCTCTACTTCTATAATTATATCTTACGAACGAAGAATCTTTCATAAATATAATTTTTAAATTTTTACAAGGTAAAAATAAAACTATATAAATATTATCCTATCCATCTTTTATTCGCAGAATTATGATGAGTTAGTTGTTGTGGCTAGTTCAAGTTGCAAGCTTGCTAGTGTATATCTAGAAGAGTTGTTAGGTTTTTATTTTGCAGCGATAGGTTTAAGTAGCAAAATCAAACTTCACAACTAAAGCAAAAAAAATTAAAAGAAGCAAAGTGAGAGAAAAAAAGCATTACAAGTGCAACAAATTACATTACATTAAACACGTGAAAAAACACATAACATTACACTATGAATGAAATCAAACATGCAACAAGAAGAAAAGAAAAAAAAATCACTCTTTTAATTTCTCACACTAGCCATAATACTAAAACCAAACAATATGCATGATACAAATTAAACTTCAACTAATATTAATCTTCATGGAAGTGGAAGACTTCCTGCACCACCACCAGCACCACCACCAACACCGCCACCAATGCCACCTAATCCTCCTAGACCACCTAGTCCACCACCCCCCATTCCTCCACCAAATCCAGCTCCACCACCAATTCCAGCACCAAATCCACCAACATCCCCACCTACTCCGCTAACAACTCCACCAAAAGGCAATCCATTGCTTCCAATGCCACCAATACCTCCAGCGCCTACGAAAACATTCTTTTGGTCATAAAGACCATTGTCACTTGGCATGTCTCTTGATGCTGTGGTATGAACTACTACCAAAGCAAGACAAAGAATAACTATGCACAACTTGTTTGCCATCACTTCCTATATTTTTTTTAATCCTATGCCTCTACACTTGATGAGTAGTGATGAAGTGGTGTTTCCATGAGTCTCTTTTTATAGGCAAAAATGGGTTGGTGGAGGAATGAATTCACACATTTAATGGAATTCAATGCCTCTATCTGCATACATCTTTGCTTGTAGCCACTATTTACTGGAGTTGGAGAAAACCTTTGCTTTGTTTCACAATGAAAAAAATATTTCTCAATTTTTTTTTTATAAAATAAACTATTTTCTAACTTATTTTAAGTTTTAATAGGTAAAAAGAGAATATTATTATCTTAGATAAGTTGGGGGTGATAGTAAAGGAAGTTGACACTTATGGAAAAGACATTTTTGAGATTTTCAAATTAACTAAAGATATGTTTTTCAAATTTTTCTTCCGTTCTAAACGCTCTCTTTATCCATATTGTTTGTCTTTTAAACTTTTGGATATCCTTGATCTTCGGGGTTGTTTGGTAGAGTTTATGAGCAAAAATAATATACGTATTAGCTTTGTGTATTAGTTGTTCATTTTTTGGTACACTTTTTCTTGTTATGTATAACTAATATACATTCTATTGTGTATTAAAAATGATACCTAATACAATTGATTTCTAGGTATTAGTAATGCAAAGGGATTTAATGCACGCATTAAAATGGTTAAAGACACAATTACTCCTCAAAAGCATTTTACTTTTTTTCACCACAATTATGGTGGATATTTTTGTTAATAAATATCTTTATACAATGCCTACTATTTTATTGAGGAACTTTCATATATAGTCACTAAAAAATAGTCGAATTATTCTCTTTGATAGTTACAATTCGTTGATACATGTCATAGGGAGGAGAGAGATGAGCAAAATTAGAGGGCAAAGAGTGGAAGAGAGGTGATTCGTATATGTACATCAGTTAGATAATTGTATATATTGTATATCAGTTAGATAATTGTATATTCATATGTGTTTATATATTCTGAGGAATTATACATATACAAATGTGGTTAATTATACAAACTCAAAGTCAACCACATAATTAAAATATAATGTTAGTCGTGAATGATAATTATAGCAAACTATAACTAAAATAAGTAATTAAATAGTATAAGTTTACTTAACGGCGTAATTTTCCCATCAGAAAATGGTGATGGGGTAATTTTTTAATATCTTATTGTTATCATATTTGGTATAACTTATCCCACAATTTAATTATATCATAGTGATAAAATAAGTTATTTTATATACATGATAAATTGATAAGTAATCTCAGGGTAGCTAAATCAAACAATCGTTTTAATTATAATTAGGAGTACTTATCTAGATTACTCTTTTCTCTTAAAATTTTCACTAGCTTCATAGTATATTTTTAAAAAAAAAGAGTATTTGAAACAAATACTTATTTTAGGGTGGGGAGGGTCTATTTGTTTTCTTTCTTTTGAATATTAAATTTTGAACTTTGTTTTTAGTCATGTTTCAGAAAGGTGTATAGGTCAAAAGAAAGTGTTGTGTTAAATAGATGGTCAAGTCAATTAGTTAGAGTAGTTATTACTGAGCAACCGGCCTATCGACCCTCTCTGGAACCTACTTACATTAATTTATTTTTATTTTACATGTGTGAGAAATATGCCAAAACATAGTACTTGGATAAGGAAATTATTATAAAAATTTTACACAAATTTTATAATATTAAGAGTTAACTACTTTATATTTTTACTTCTTTTCAAAATTACAATAATTTTTTAAATTTGATAAAATTTAATTACATTTCAAAATATTCTGATACATAGTGTCTAAATATATTGCTCCAACTAATACATCACATTAAGTGATATATCAAGAATAAATAAATAAGAATTTTCTTAATTTTTTTTTTCAGAAGGTAGAAAATATAAAAAATATAATAATACAAATTATATATTTGAGTCATTTCTCGAATGATCGATGTATTTCAAATATTTAACGTGGGAATCACCGCGTCATCTCACACCACTTGTTTTTTTTACTTCTAATTTCTGGTTTTTTATCAAATTTCTTTAAAGATGTTCTTCAACTTGACTTTCCAATTTTTCAATTCCTTCAAAGTCGATATTTTCATCCATCATTTATTTTTTCCAAATAAAATAAACAAAATATTAAACAAATAATGGTAAAATCAATTATTAATCACAAAAAATGGTTTAGGTTTAGCAAATATAAAAATAATATTTGTATTTTGTAGCTATAGGTCGTATAATTGTGTTCCATAATAAACTTTATTTTTGCAATGACTATTAATATGTATATTTCAGTATGCATATACAAAAGAAACAATTGTATAATATATCTCGGTATGTGTATATAAAAGAATCAATTATATAATATGTGTTTGTATAAAGCAAGAAAGAGAGAAAGACAAAAGAAAACGAGAGCAGAAAAGATCTGTATTTGTATAAATATAAGTGCATATGATAAAAATATATGTGTTTGAATTTGCATTTGTTTTTGTATTTGTATATACAATTTCTCCCGCTTTATACGAACACACACGTAATTTATATATTTATGTTTGTATAAAGTGAGAGAGGCGAGTGAGAATGGCGAGCCAGACCTAGGAGAGTGGCTGGTGAGATTCTCTGGAGAGAGAGAAAAACGATCAGATATGTATACATATAGTTTTCTTTCGCTTTATACAAATACAAACACATTTTATACATTTGGTTCTATAAAGAGAGAGAGAGGCGAGGGAGAGATAGAGAAAAGAAAACGAGAGTGACGAGTGAGAAATTCAAGGAGAGAGGATCCTTTGGGCCGAGGTGGCCCAATGGTTTGAGCTTGGGACCTCCATGTTGGCGGTCTCAAGTTCGAAACTCCTTGCTAGCGAAAGCAAGGGGTTTGCCTCATGGGTCGAGCTCGTCGCCTGGTGCGGGTTACCTCTCCTGTGTGGTTTACGAGCTATTAAATAGGAACGAAGGTTTCAACCTGTGCGCACCTCAAATGTAGGGGCTTCGAATTTCCCTTGTCATAATAAAAAAATTCAGAAAGAGACGAATCACAACAATTTTCTAAGTGTTTTGATTATATCATTTAATTCTAATTAATAGTTTATTATTTTATATAATTTTCCCTTTGCTTCAGCCGCGGATCCACAAAAGGATTCACCATTCTCACGTATCTGACGTCAAAATGACATTTTTTTTTTCACATCCAACAACTTAAAAGGGGTTAAAAATTAAAGAACTTGTATCAAAAGAGGTTATAAAATTGTTTCTTATGAACTTCAAATTTTTTTTAACAAACGTCTCATCAAGTCAAATTCTTATGTTTCAATATATCAAATCAAATATTATGTAAGAAACAATTTTAAAATAACTAATGTAAATGTCAAGTAACTAATATGAACATTACCAAAACATTATAGAAACGACCCCTTAATTCATTTACTGCCCTTAATTTGTGAAACTAACACCATAAAAAACAATTTAAAAGGCATTTAAACATTTGAAATTTATGATTGGGTAGTGGGAAACAGTTGAACTCCAATGACATTTTCTTCTTCTGCAGAGATCAAAGAAATAAAAATGACAGCTAATGTAAGACCTTCAAAGGGTAGTAGTAAATGCTTTTGTCAGTAAGTTGCTGGCTATTAATTAAGATATTGCATCCACTTAATTTCTCCCTTCTTGTGCAACATGGATCCTATGCTAATTACAACTCGTCCTATTTATCATGCCCCAATTACACTTCGATCGGTGAATTTAAATATCGAAAATTTGATTGAATCAAATTATTTTAAAGTTTTAATTTTTTAATTTGATATTAATATTTTTTAAAAATATTTCAATTCTTTAGTTTGATATAAGCGTTTCAGTTTTTCAGTGCATTAAAGAATTATTTTTTTTTTAAACATATATATTTATCAACTAATAATTGAATCATTCATGAATAAAACAGATTTAAAACTCAGATAGTTGACTTTGAATATTACTTTCCAAGAGAAGCCGATAGGCAAATATTTTTATTTACATCGTGTAAATTAAAGGAATCTATTTTCATCCTATTTCCCCTTGAGCTATACGTTAGTGACACATGTTCTTGAGAAAGACAAATATATTTTTTAAGTACAATAACTATTCTATGGTGAGACACACCATCATCACTTCAAATGAATTTGTTTTCATTTTACTTTAATTCGCTTTGAAAAATCGTTCTCATAACACCAAATCAAACAAAATCAAATCAATGTTAAATGATAAACAAATTAATTTTATTTAATATTTGATACACATTTTTACATAGTCAAAAAATAAAACTGAAATTTAATAAAAAGCCAACTCAAAACCAAATATCTTCCCCTAATTCAAACTGAACGTTTAAGTGAGTACCTACCAAAACCAAAACTCCTCTGAGCTTAATTTTTCTTCATAAATCTAACAGCAATGAGCCAAAATTTTAGCCAAACATATTCAAATATACGTATGAATTTAATTGGAATTTAATATTTTTTTTTAATAATAATAGAATTTCAATACAAGTAGACATTGAATAGGATAATTTAAAAAAATTACTTGTATATAAATACGAATTTATGTATACTGTTGCTAGTATTGTATATTCTACTGTCGGTTTGGGTCGAGTATAGGGCTACATAGCTATGTGGCTAATTGAAGGTGACCTATTATATGATTCAGTTAATGTTTCAATTGATGGATATATAAGACACCAACCACCTCATTGATATTATTACGCTTGGTTATGTTGTCGTAGAAAAATTCTTCATAAAATCGTTAATATGAACTAGATTCCGTGGACCGATCCGGTCCAATTCATGATTTAGTGTTGTTGGATTATGATTTTGGTATTCATTTAAAAATATGATTAATTTTGAATTTCTTAATTAAATAATATATTTTATTTATATATACACTAATGATATAATACATTTATATTTAAAATAATTATATATTCAACACGTGCATTGAAACATATCTATAATATATGTACTCTCCTCCATTTAAAAAAGAATGGTCTAATTTTCCTTGGAACAGACTTTAAGACAAGCAAGAGAACTATTTAATCTTATGATTTTAAATTAATATTATGTCAAATATATCAAATGTACTTTAATCTTGTGATCTTAAACATATCACGTGAAAATTAAAATTAACGTGTTACCAAAAAAAAAAACATATCATTTTTTGAAACAAACTAAAAAGAAAAATAGACTATGAAAATTCAAATGTATTGAAATTGGTATTTTTCTCTCTTATTAACAATGTTAAAATATATTATTATATTAAAAGTATTTTAGTAATTATGTCGAGGAACCAATGCCACTAACTATTTTTAGACTACCCGATTTCTTTCATACATTATTAATACTATGTTTGTAGTGTCAGTTCCACCAAACCATAACAAATTTTTTTCACAAAGATTACATTTCATTGAACATGGGAAAAATCATGTAACATTACAATATGGATGAAACCAAACATCAACAACGAAAAATAAGAAGAAAAAAAATCACTCTCTTCTCACACTAGTTAGTTAGCAAACTTAACCATGATCAAACATGCATGAAACAAACTTAACTAATAAAGATAAGAATAAAACATGTCTTTTATGGAAGTGGGAGACTTCCTGCACCACCAACACCATCACCGCCACCAATACCACCTAGTCCACCACCCCCCATTCCTCCACCAAATCCAGCTCCACCACCAATTCCAGCACCAAATCCACCAACATTCCCACCTACTCCGCTAACAACTCCACCAAAAGGCAAGCCATTGCTTCCAATGCCACCGATACCACCAGCGCCTACGAAAACATTCTTTTGGTCATAAAGACCATTGTCACTTGGCATGTCTCTTGATGCTGTGGTATGAATTACTACCAAAGCAAGACAAAGAATAACTATGCACAACTTGTTTGCCATCACTTCCTATATTTATTGCCTAAATAATTTTACTTTTCTTTATCCTATATATGCCTTTACACTTGATGAGTATTGATGAAATATTGGTGTTTCCTTGAGTCTCTTTTTATAGGCAGAAAATGAGTTGGTGGAGAATTAATACAAACATTTTAATATTTGAAAACAGTTGTTCAGCAGAGATCATATAGTAGAAATAAAACTGATAGCTAATGCTCTCTTGAGTGATCAGGAAGCACTACCATGAATTAGCGGTAATAAATTAAGACATTAATAAGGAGTGCTAAATTAGTCTTTAATTATTAGCATTAATGTCACTTATCTCTTTAGGTACATATACAGATAGTGCTTATTGCTACTAAAATTACATATTTAGCGATAATTAAGTAACTGTCGTTAATTAATTACCGCTAATAATTATTTTTGATACATTTGAAAACCCCCTTCGAAGCCTAGTAGTAAATGCATTTTCCAGTAAGCTGTTGGCTTTTGTTAAGATATCGCATCTACTTAAAAGCTAAAAATAACATAAAAATAAGTTTGATAAACTTTTAATTCAAATTCAAAAAGACTCTTTATCCCTCCCTTCTTATGCAACATGAATTCTATGATAATTATAACTCTTCCTATCATGCTCCAACTACACAAACCTAACGAATTAAAACTGAGCGTTTAATTATATGGCGGGTACCTACCAAAAGCAAGACTCTTCCAAGGATATTTTATTTTTTTCATAAATCTAACAACCTAACATATTCATACATATGTATGGAGCTAGAATTTTAACAAAACATATTCATATCCATGTAGATATGGATTTAGCCGAATAACAATACAAATATCAAACACTAAGAAGGATATTAAAAAAAAAAAAAGTAATAAATATACAAAAAAAAAGGACAAATATTCATAAACTATCATAAATGGAATTTAAATACCCTCCATCATATTTTTAGCATACTAATCTTGTCGTTTAAATTTTGAAGTGTATAGTCACAATGATAAAAACCTACCCGAAATTTATTTGAGTTTACCCATCATAAAAAGACCCACCCAACAAATTCAAAAACCCACCCAAATAACTTGAAACCCACACTCAAATTCCCAAAAATCTTCACTTTCATTAGCCATTTAATTCCCTAAATTAGACCTTATATCAAATTTCATGAGACATTTTAGTTTGAACGAAATCGCACAAAAAATGAGAAAATAAATTTTGACGTCTGCAACGGCAAAAGAGAAGAAACCCATCGGGTATTGTACTTTAGGAAAACCCATTTCTTTGATTTGAAATGATTTGTTATTGTTGATCAGCGAAAAGACTGAGGTATCTTGCTTGAACTGTCATGTAAATAGACCTAGGTAAAGATTAAAGTGTTCAAGTTGACTGAGATTTCTGACAAAGCTTAAATCTTCTCATCAATATAGACTTTAAAGTGCTCAATTAAAATCATTTTTATTTTTGAAATGGGCATATGAAGATTTTGGCTTATAATTTCGGTTGGATCTTAGTTATTTGGGTCTAGTTTTGAATTTGTTGGGTGGCTTTTTAATTGTGGGTAAAAATTCAATAAATTTTGGGTAGGTCTTTAAGATTGAGACATGCATCTCTCCGTTAATATAAATGGTATATACACTTTAAAAATTAGATGACAAGGATATTAGTGTTCTTGAAATATAACAGAAGATAGTTAAATAATATTAATGATAATTCAAAATATATTTTTTTTCCAAAAAAATAATAATTAAAGATCAATTTAATATATACTGTTGCAAGTATCTTATATTCCACTGCTGCAAGTTAGTTTGGGTCGAATATGGGGTCACACCTATGTGGCTAATTGAACGTGACCTATTATATGATTCAATTAGATCTCGTTTTCATTAAGATTCAATAGTCTCAATATGAATAATCAAGATGTGATTATTATATCTAAACACTAAATAATTAAAATAGTTTATTTTTAAAAATTTGAATGTACATATATTATTTATACGTACATAATAAATATACAAATCAAATAAAAATTAATGGTCTAACCCATCGGTAGTTCCTTAAATTTGGCATAAAGTTTCACTTAGGCCTCATTTGTTTTTATTAAGATTAAGAGGTTATTAAGATTTTCACTAAAATTTGGATGTTTTGATCTGAATACGTATCTGAATATTAAGATGTGGTCTCTAAATCTGATATTAAGATATGGTCTCTAAACCTACGTGACACTAGTTTGAAAAAAAAAGTCAACCAGTGTTAGGCCCACAAAATAGTGTCACGTAGGCCGAAAAGAGGTAGAAGTAAAAAATAAGTTCAGGGGGTAATAGGACCTTTATATAGTATAAGTGTGTCTCTAAGATTTCGGGCATAGGTTGAGGGGGTACTTGTGCATTATCCCTTTATTATTTGATAACTTATAAAATGAGTCGGAATGTTGTTAAGAATCTCCTACAGATCTAATTCGTTTAGACCTCTTCAGACCCATTAAGATTTTTTTAAAAAAATAATAAAACAAATGAACTTAATGAGCTAAATAAGACTCATTTAGATTCAGACCTAAAAACCAAACGTACTTAATTGGATGAATTGAATAATTAAAATTCAGATTTCCATTAATTGCCAACAAATGAGGCCTTAGACACCTTAACTGGGCAGTGTTCATATTAGACACCTAATATAGAAAATTATTGGGTCATTTTAACACTTTTTGCTTACATGGCTTAGTGAGTGTAATACACACGTTGACCGCACGTTAAAAACCTATTTAGTTGATTTTTTTCTTCTTCTTTCCATCTCCAGCCACCAGTTCTGAAACACAAACATCCAACCATGGTAAATCAAAATAATTACCATAAGCAATTGAAAAATGATAGAAATTGTTTTAGAAATTTAGAAATATACTCATTTCAAGATTTACTTAGTAAATTAATTCATAAGATTCTTTCACAAAAGAATTGAATATTTACATAGAAGTAATTTTTCTTGTGAATCTGCTCATATGTTTTTCTAGAAGAAAGTTGGAGTTCGGGGGGGGGGGGGGGGGGAGAGGAGAGAACGGTGTGTGTACAAATATTTCTGCAAAATGGGCGGGGTGGAGTGGGGGTATTTTCTGCAAATGGACTAGGGTGCTTGGAGAAGAAGGCTGTGGGGGTGGGAGTGATAATTTTATTGGCTTAATTTTTCTTAAAAGTTATTGCAAAAATTCACATGTCATTAATTCATTGGTTATTTTTTAGTTGTTACTCAAAATTTATTGTCTAAGAATTGTTTTTGACACAAATGACAAACATCATCGTTTAATTTGTCACTTTATACATCATTCGCGAGTGTAATACACACCTCTTATATATATTTGTTGATTAGGAAAAAAGTGTGAAAATGGCACAATGATATCGTACATGAGATGTCTAAAATAAACATCGTACAATTGAGGTGTCTAACTGAAACTTCGTGCCAAGTTTAAGAGGCCACCGATGGGTTAAGATAAAATTTTAAAAATAGAATTATTATTTAATAAAAAATGAAACACTTATACTCTCTAGTGATGGTGCTGATAACGATAATTGTTGTTAGTATAGTAAATTAGTAATGATGGTGGTGACAGTTGTAACGGTGAAGGTGGTCGGTGTTGTGATAACTATCATAATGGTGATGAATGGTAATAGTATTGATAGTTATAATGATTAAACTGATTGATGTTAGTAGTTAACAGTGTTAATGGTGATAACCAAAGAAAGTGTAATGGTTGGTAATGTATTTGTGATAGTTGGTGGGTGTGCTACTTATGATGACGGAAATCGATGGTAGTAGAGATTGGTCATGGTGGTGAAGTGGTTGATAGTTGTGGTGGATGTGGACTTGACAGTACTGGTGATGATAACTGAAGAGTGTATGATGTGATAGTTGGTAGCAGTGCTAATTGTGATGACATAATTTATTAGTAGTGGGAATTGACTATAGTGGTAATAGTGGTGGTGGCTAGGGAGATGGGGTAGTGGTGACAATGGATATATATAATCATAATTATAGAGGAGGTAAGTGTGGTAGCAGCTGATAGTAATAGTTAGCAATGGTAGTGGTTAGTAGTAGCCATAGATAATAGCTAGTGGTTGACAATGGTGGTGATTGTGATGGCAGAGGTGGTTAGTGATGATGGTTGATAATTGTGGATAGAATAATGGTGAATATTATCCACACAAAAATACTTATTAATGATATTAAACTTTTTTTCTAAGTCTTAATGATTAAGTACATCTATAATAAAACTAAAGCAAAATAAAATTGTCGGAACATGTTTTATAGAATTGAACGCTTTATTTCATATTTCTTTTCTTACTGATTGAATGAAACTTAAGTAATCGATCATGATGAAAATTAAATACTTCTCTCTTTTAAAAAAATTACTGTTGCTTAGCCTTTTAGTAGATTCCGAAGAGCTCATGTTCCTCACCGTGGACCTCGGTCCTCAGTGTCATCCCTAAATCCAGAGTTTCTCACTCTCTCTACTCACTTCCCACCCCTTTGAGCTCCTAAATCAGGTTACCCGAAATCCTTTAATCATTTATAATCAAACCCTATTTCAAGCAAAATATTCTTCTTCATTGGCAGATAAAGGGGCCGAATACACCCAAACATCCTATGCCAATCTTCCAAGGAATAATAATTTTCAAATACCCAAAGTTTGCTTATCACCAACATCTCACAACACGATTTCATATTCTAATGAAGAAAGTGAATTTCTAGCCCAAACTTGCGAGTGAACCATAATTGATATGAAATCGGGAATTGAGAAGTTGTTGAAATTCTCCCTCCAATTTTAATGTGAAAACTGTGTAGATCAAGGTGTAACTCTAGATATGTGGAATAAAAACCCTCCATCATTACATCTATGTCTCTCATATTTTCAACATATGTCAATTGTCGAAGAATTTTTTTTACAAATCTGAATATATTTACTTGAAAACTCATGAGAAAATTTATTGAAGCTCATGTAACTTAACATAGCTGATACTAGCTTTGTACCTGTGAGGTCATTGAAACCCCCGTTCTTATTTAATTTGTGAAAATGAACTATGATGGTTCATATGTTGAAAATTCAAGAGGTGGTGTAATAATGAACATTCCAACCTAGCACTATTCCAAGACAAATTAGAGGCCTACTGAACATTGAAAAATGATAATTTCTCTCCTCAGAGTTGAAAAAGAAAAGCGAGTATGATTTTTTTATACCTCCTTAATTAGGTGCTTCTGTTTGTGCTCATATATTATGCAAATCTCATTCAGAAGGCAAGGTAAAGTCCTCCTTCCTCTTTTGTAATTCACATTAATGGCAATGTTTTTTTTCTTTTAAAAAAAAATCCATTTTAAGGCTCTATTGTTAATCACACACTAGTCTTCTCTAATACCCCTCAATTTAGCGTATATATATTAGCTTTCATGTACTAAACTTTTCCATAATTGTCACTTCATGTCACTCTCCTTTGCCTTAAATATCCTCTTTATTATCCCTTGATGTAGTATGCATATCATGACTACATTGGATCTATAGTCTATCCTTTTTTCATGCAGAGATTTCAAAATTGTTTATGGATTGTAGCTCTAATCCAATTTGTTATGTTCAGGAAGACCTCAGGTCACCAGCTATTTTTTGGACTACATAATTATTTTCATGTTATTTATGTTGTGTTTGTGGTTAGCTCCGCCAAACCACAACATCTTTTTACACCTTCTAGACACCTAGATACTACTACTACATCAACCATATCAAAGTAAACAAAAGAAACGTACAAAAGTCATGAGACTTAAAAAAGAAATTAAAGAAGTGCAATAACACTTACATTTCATTGAACATGGGAAAAATCACGTAACATAACAATATGAATAAATCCAAACATCAACAATCAAAAAAAGAAAAACAAAATCACTTTTTTCTCACACTAGTAGCTAGCAAGCAAACTTGACATGCATGAAACAAACTTGAACTAATAAAGATAAGAATAAAACTTTAGTTACATGATGAATAATCTGCTTTATGGAAGTGGAAGACTCCCTGCACCACCACCAGCACCACCACCAACACCTCCACCAACACCACCTAGTCCTCCTAGACCACCACCCCCCATTCCTCCACCAAATCCAGCTCCACCACCAATTCCAGCACCAAATCCACCAACATTCCCACCTACTCCACTAAAAACTCCACCAAAAGGCAATCCATTGCTTCCAATGCCACCGATACCTCCAGCGCCTCCATAAACATTCTTTTGGTCAGAAAGACCATTATCACTTGGCACGTCTCTTGATGCTGTGGTATGAACCACTACTAAAGCAAGACAGAGGATAAGTATGGAAAACTTGTTTGCCATTTCTTCCTATTATTGCCTAAATAACCTTACTTTTCTTTATCTTATATGTGCCTTTACACTTGTTGAGTGATGAGTGATGAGTGATGAAGTGGTGTTTTGTGAGGTCCATCCCCATGTGCCAAACTTTGAATAACTTTGTGCCAATTTCAAAGTTTGGTAGAGTTGGTAATCTATAAAGAAGAAAAACTTATTTTGTGCCAATTTCAAAGTTTGGTAGAGTAGGTAAGCTATGAAGAAGAAAAAAATGTTTTTCTTCTATAGCACATTTGGAGGGTGGTGTATTTGTTCTCTATAAAAGGGAGGAGAATTCTTCATTTTAAGTACACCAAAAAGAATTACAAAGGAGAGAAAGAAGAGTGAGGCATCACAGAGGAAAATAATCTGTGAGGAAAAATAGAGAGTGTGAGCTATATTGTAGTGAGGTGGAAAAATCAAAAGAGTGTTATTTCTTTTGAATGTGTAGTGGTCTTTGGAGTTTTACTCAGACATACAAGTGTAAAATCCTTACTATAGTGATATTCGTTGCTCCTCTCGGGTCGTGATTTTTCCCTTATTTAGGAGGGTTTCCACGTAAAATCTTGGTGTCATTATTTCTCTTTTATTCTCATTGATTAACCGCATTGTTGTGTTCCGCATTTGTTGCCTTTATTACCGCAAATATTATTTCTGTTACGGATTTATTCCCAACAATTGGTATCAGAGCACAGGTTCTGCTCATTTACAGAAATATTTTTTGCAGCTCATTGTACTATACTCAATAAAAAAAAATGTCTGGAGTAAAGTACGAGGTAGCAAAATTCAACGGTGATAGCGGTTTCTCAATGTGGCAGAGAAGGATGAAAGACTTGCTCATCCAACAGGGTTTGCATAAGGCACTAGACGGCAAATCCAAAAAGTCCGAATCCATGAAACTTGAGGATTGGGAAGAATTGGATGAAAAGGTTGCTAGTGCAATCAGATTGCACTTAACAGATGATGTAGTTAATAACATCGTCGATGAAGAGAGTGCATGTGGCATTTGGACAAAGTTAGAAAATCTATACATGTCCAAAACGCTGACAAATAAATTGTACCTAAAGAAACAGTTATATGCACTACATATGGATGAAGGTACAAATTTTTTGTCTCATTTAAATGTACTTAATGGACTAATCACGCAGCTAGCAAACCTCGGAGTAAAGATCGAGGATGAAGATAAAGCCATAGTGCTCCTAAACTGGTTGCCATCTTCCTACGATACTTTATCAACAACCATTTTACATGGTAAGGACTCTATTGAGTTGAAGGATGTCACATCAGCCCTTTTGCTTAATGAGAAGATGAGAAAAAGGCCTGAAAATCACGGACAGGCTCTCATCACGGAAAGTAGAGGCAGAAGTTACCAAAGGAGCTCAAGTAACTATGGTAGATCCGGAGCTCGTGGAAAGTCCAAGGTCCGATAAAAATCAAAGGCCAGAAATTGCTACAATTGCGATCAACCAGGACACTTCAAAAGAGATTGTCCAAATCTAAAAAGGGGCAAAGGGGAAAGCAGCGGCCAAAAGAATGATGACAACACAGCTGCCATGGTGCAAAATAATGACGATGTTGTTCTCCTCATAAATGAGGAAGAAGAATGCATGCACTTGGCAGGTATAGAGTCAGAATGAGTGGTCGACACAGCAGCATCTTATCATGCCACACCGGTAAGAGATATTTTTTGCAGATATGTAGCCGGTGATTATGGCAATGTGAAAATGGGTAACACAAGTTACTCACAGATTGCGGGGATCGGAGACATTTGCTTAAAAACAAATGTTGGATGCACATTAGTGTTGAAAGATGTGCGCCACGTACCTGATTTGCGGATGAACTTGATCTCGGGAATTGCTTTGGACCAAGATGGATATGAGAACTACTTTGCAAATAAAAAATGGAGACTCACCAAAGGGGCATTGGTGATTGCAAAAGGAGTTGCTCGTGGCACGTTATACAGGACAAATGCAGAAATATGCCAAGGTGAATTAAATGCGGCTCATGAAGAAAATTCTGCAAATTTATGGCATAAAAGAATGGGTCATATGAGCGAGAAAGGATTGCAAATTCTTTCCAAAAAGTCACTCATCTCTTTTCCCAAAGGTACAACGATAAAACCCTGTAACTACTGCTTATTTGGTAAACAACATAGAGTCTCATTTAAGACATCATCTGAAAGAAAGTCGAATATACTTGATTTGGTATATTCTGATGTTTGTGGTCCAATGGAGATAGAATCGATAGGAGGTAATAAATACTTTGTTACCTTTATTGATGACGCTTCTCGAAAATTGTGGGTTTATATCTTGAGAACCAAAGATCAAGTGTTTCAAGTATTTCAAAAGTTTCATGCTCTGATAGAAAGAGAGACAGGTCGAAAGCTAAAACGTCTCCGAACCGATAATGGAGGTGAGTACACTTCAAGAGAATTTGAAGAGTACTGTTCAAACCATGGAATCAGACATGAAAAGACAGTTCCTGGAACCCCACAACACAATGGTGTAGCTGAGAGAATGAATCGCACCATTGTTGAGAAGGTGAGAAGCATGCTCAGAATGACTAAATTACCCAAGACATTCTGGGGTGAAGCAGTTCGGACAGCGTGTTATCTTATCAATCGTAGTCCATCAGTTCCGTTGAAGTTTGACATTCCGGAGAGAGTTTGGACCAACAAAGAGATGTCTTACTCGCACCTAAAGGTGTTCGGTTGCAAAGCTTTTGCACATGTACCGAAGGAGCAAAGAACCAAGCTAGATGATAAATCAGTTCCTTGCATATTCATCGGATATGGAGATGAAGAGTTCGGGTACAGACTATGGGATCTTGTGAAGAAGAAGGTCATCAGAAGTAGAGATGTAATCTTTCAAGAAAGTGAAGTTGGAACAGCTGATGATCTATCCGAGAAGGCCAAGAAAAAGAATGGTATAGTCCCTAATCTTGTTACCATTCCTTCTCCTTCTAACCATCCTATAAGTGCAGAAAGTACGATTGATGAAGTTGCTGAGCATGAAGAGCAACCCGATGAGATTGTTGAGCAGGGGGAGCAACTTGGTGATAATACCGAGCAAATGGAGTACCCAGAAGAAGAAGAACAATCTCAACCTATGAGGAGATCAGAAAGACAAAGGGTAGAATCAACCAAATACCCTTCCTCAGAGTATGTCCTTATCAATGATGAAGGTGAGCCAGAAAGTCTTAAGGAAGTATTGTCTCATCCAGAAAAGAGCCAATGGATGAAAGCCATGCACGAAGAGATGGGATCTCTACAGAAAAATGGCACATACCAGCTAGTTGAACTTCCAAAAGGAAAAAGACCACTTAAGTGCAAGTGGGTCTTTAAACTCAAGAAAGATGGAAATGCCAAGTTGGTGAGGTACAAAGCTCGATTGGTTGTAAAAGGCTTCGAACAAAAGAAAGGTATTGATTTTGATGAAATTTTTTCACCTGTTGTCAAAATGACTTCTATTCGAACTATTTTGAGCATAGCAGCTAGTCTAGATCTTGAAGTGGAGCAATTGGACGTGAAAACTGCATTTCTTCACGGAGATTTGGAAGAAGAGATTTATATGGAGCAACCAGAGGGATTTGAAGTATCTGGAAAGAAACACATGGTGTGCAAATTAAATAAGAGTCTTTATGGGTTGAAACAGGCCCCAAGGCAATGGTACAAAAAGTTTGACTCTTTCATGAAAAGTCAAACGTACACAAAGACCTATTCTGATCCATGTGTATACTTCAAAAGATTTTCTGACAACAATTTTATTATTTGTTGTTATATGTGGATGACATGTTAATTGTAGGACAAGACAAAGAATTGATTGCAAAGTTGAAGAAAGATTTGTCCAAGTCATTTGACATGAAAGACTTGGGCCCAGCACAACAAATTCTAGGGATGAAGATTGTTCGAGAACGAACAAAAAGAAAATTGTGGCTATCTCAAGAGAAGTACATTGAACGTGTACTAGAACGCTTCAACATGAAGAGTGCTAAACCTGTTAGCACGCCTCTTGCGAGTCATCTGAAGTTGAGCAAACAGATGTGTCCTACAACAAAAGAGGAGAAAGAGGGAATGGCTAAAGTTCCTTATTCTTCAGCAGTGGGGAGTTTGATGTATGCGATGGTGTGTACAAGACCTGATATTGCTCATGCAGTTGGTGTTGTTAGCAGATTCCTTGAAAATCCTGGAAAAGAACACTGGGAGGCAGTTAAGTGGATACTCAGGTACCTAAGAGGTACCACAAGAGATTGCTTGTGTTTTAAAGGATCTGATCCAATCTTGAAAGGCTATACTGATGCTGATATGGCAGGTGACCTCGATAATAGAAAATCCACTACTGGATATTTGTTTACATTTTCAGGGAGAGCTATATCATGGCAATCAAAGTTGCAGAAGTGTGTCGCACTCTCTACAACTGAGGCAGAATATATTGCAGCTACTGAAGCTGGCAAAGAGATGGTATGGCTGAAATGATTTCTTCAAGAACTTGGATTGAATCAGAAGGAGTATGTCGTCTATTGTGACAGTCAGAGTGCAATAGACTTGAGCAAGAACACCATGTATCATGCAAGGACAAAGCATATCGACGTGAGATATCACTGGATTCGTGAAAAGATAGAGGACGGATCTATGCAGGTCATGAAGATCCCTACTACTGAAAACCCTTCAGATATGCTGACCAAGGTGGTATCAAAGGACAAGTTTGAGCTATGCAAAGAACTTGTCGGCATGTACTCAAGCTAGAAACCTGGAGCTACCTCCTTCAGGTGCATGGGTCTGGAGGGGGAGATTGTGAGGTCCATCCCCATTTGCCAAACTTTGAATAACTTTGTGCCAATTTCAAAGTTTGGTAGAGTTGGTAATCTATAAAGAAGAAAAACTTATTTTGTGCCAATTTCAAAGTTTGGTAGAGTAGGTAAGCTATGAAGAAGAAAAAAAAATGTTTTTCTTCTATAGCACATTTGGAGGGTAGTGTATTTGTTCTCTATAAAAGGGAGGAGAATTCTTCATTCTAAGTACACCAAAAAGAATTACAAAGGAGAGAAAGAAGAGTGAGGCATCACAGAGGAAAATAATCTGTGAGGAAAAATAGAGAGTGTGAGCTATATTGTAGTGAGGTGGAAAAATCAAAAGAGTGTTATTTCTTTTGAATGTGTAGTGGTCTTTGGAGTTTTACTCAGACATACAAGTGTAAAATCCTTACTATAGTGATATTCGTTGCTCCTCTCGGGTCGTGGTTTTTCCCTTATTTAGGAGGGTTTCCACGTAAAATCTTGGTGTCATTATTTCTCTTTTATTCTCGTTGATTAACCGCATTGTTGTGTTCCGCATTTGTTGCCTTTATTACCGCAAATATTATTTCTGTTACGGATTTATTCCCAACAGTGTTTCCTTGAGTCTCTTTTTATAGGCATAAAATGGGTTGGTGCAAGAATGAATACAAACGTTAAATGGAGTTCAATGCCTCTACCTGTATACATCTTGTAACCACTGGTTCAAGGAGTTCTGGAGAAAACCTTGTGTTTATTTGACAAAGGAAAAAAATATTTTCCCATCTTTCCTCAATTTTATTTTATTTTTGGTATAATAAGTGACTTTTTGACATTTGATAGTGTAGAAGGTCATATTATTTCAGAAGTGTTTTTATATAGTTTAGGCAAATATTGTTTGTGTAAGAGAAAACAATAAATGTGAAGGTTCAGTCTATTTGTTTGAAAGTCTGAATATTAGCCGTTCAAATCTTAAATATTAAGTCTGAAGAATAAGAACGAAAGATTAGATCTATAACAAAATTTGTGTATCATTAAGGTGTTTACTTAAGAATCTATACAAAGATGAAATTTCACTACTACTCTATCTACATTTATCCATGACCCACAATTATCAGCACTGTGAATCACCATCCACAACCATTCACCACTTTCGCCAATTATCACGGAGTTTGCTATATAAGTCAAAAGGTGTACAAAATTACAAAAAAATGAATTTGGGAGGAGAGAGGGGGTAATAGGATCTTAGTTTAGTTAAGGTGTATCTATGAGATTTCGACATGGTCTAGGGGGTTCTTGTGCCTTATCCTCTATATTTGTTCATGGATATTTTCATTTTAAAATGATAATACAGACTTATGAGCATTTTAATAATTTTTAAAACTTATGGTAATAAGTATTAATGCTTTTAAGTTTTGTTGATCTCCTCACAAGTGTAGGGACCCGGTCCTCTGCAGAGTATGTTTGTCCAGGACAAAATTGTCACATTCCAAGACCATACCCTAGAAGTTAGGGTACAATCTCGGATTGTAACCGGCGTACTCGACCTCTCGGAGGTCTTATACAAGCCCTTTTATATCATTCATCGCATAAACATAGTGAAAAGTAGTGCGGAATTAAAACTTTTCACAAAACATAATATAGTCTTCAAAATCTCTTTCATATAAAAGTAATAGAAAATACTAAGTCTCAATCTCATCATCTTAAGACACAAGAATACTTGGGACACGGCCCATACTTCAAAATACGAATATAGAAATACTTAGTCTATTACAATAATTTGAATGAAAACATAAAAGACATATATGCCCTCGAGTCAAGTGAGGACATACTCCAACTTCTCTTGAACGATCTTCTAAGTCCAAGTCTTCACTTCTCAAAGCTCTTCACCTACCAAGAATATATAGATAGATAAAAACATGTATTAGTACAACAACATGTACTAAGTATGACATTGTGCATAAAAATCAAGAAAACGTACTTTTATTGAAAATATGCATCTTTTCATTTAAAATTCATATTATAATCATAAGAACATTTAACAACTTGGAAACACATAAGATAACATTTAAACCAAAAATCATATTTTAGAGATCACCTTACAGTGAACCCTTGACGGTTACAGTGAATTATTTCACTGTACAGTGAAGATGCTTATTCTTCACTTAAGACACCCTTTATCATGTAATCTTCTCACTTAAAGCTATCCTAAGATTCACTTAAGCCACCAAAGAGAGATCGCCTATACACCCTCTCTAGATGTGCCTAAACGACCCTTATGATTACTTATAATGAGTCACATACATACTTCAAGACATCAAACATAGCAACATATAGACACTATGACATTTCCTCATCAAAGGCTATCAAAAAACTTACTTAAGTAGATCAAGAAGATAAAGTCCATGATTGACCTCTTCAAGACCACCTAAATAATCCTTAAGACTTCCTAAGTTCGGATCATGTCCACATAATCAACATCTTCCCTAATTAGATTTATTCTTAAGACTCATCTAGGTAAGATACGAAGTGACCATTCCTATGCCCCCTTCACAACTCAACTAGACAATCCTTAACTACTCTAGATAGATACTTATTCCTTTTACACACTCCATAACTTAAGTCATTAGTTCATAAAGACTCATACATCACATAAAGGACATTCAAGTAATGATCTTGGACAAGACCTAGGACTCTAACTAACACCTTCAAAGCCTATTGTGCAATATCTAGATAGTGTCCCATACTACCACCTAAACTTCATAGAACTTTTCTAGTACTAGTAAGTATCCACATGATGAGAATATGCAATAACCGACATAGCCCATGATAGCTAGACATGGAATCCAGAGTTCTAACCTACTTCGATGAGGGTGTTCTACTTCCAAGGGTAGAACTAGGTCACATCCCATGTAGGCACATGGTTAAAAAGTATGGAGGTCTTTTATGTACTCTAGTCTCATTCTCAAGTAGAGGTACATTGTACTCTAGTCTCATTCTCAAGTAGAGCTACTTCCCATTATATAATTGCTCAGTGCTAGCCTTGGTTCTCATAGAGTAATTGACATTAAAGGATCACATGAAGAGGGTTCCTTATCTAGTTCATAACTCAATCACATTCACCCTACCGAGGAGGTCCACTAGGGCTACCTTCCAATTACGACTAAGATAGCTCATTATGATTTTCCTAAGGATTAATATGATGCCGTTCTAGCCAATTAACCTTAAGTCCACCATTTCTTTACACGAAGGATACCATTACGGCTCTCGACTTCAACATTCATAACATAACCTTTACCACGTACATGACCTTCTTAAAATCCTCTAAGGTCTCACATATCTTTCATTCGTACATTACAAGGGTGCACTAAGCCTACCTAGTCAAGACATATCATAATCTCATAACATTCATTCATATATCAAGTAAGGGACACAAGTCTACCAAATAAGACACTACATTGTTTCACTTTATCACATATAACATATCATTCTTTAAATCACTTAGGAATGACCCTTATTTTCTTAATGTCATCCTATACATTACTATATTATTATCAATATAACCATCATAACTCATATAGTCAAGTAGGAACAATCATGTATCAACATCTAAGACTATACATATAAGCTCATAGTCATAGTCTAACATGATCACCTACATAACATCAATAGATCATATATACTTTCACATTGCTTAACAAGTAGATATATATTATCATACTTCACATAATCAATTACACAAAAAGCAACATTACTTCAAGTAGTGACGACAAGGCCATGATCATCATATTGCATAAAGTAACGCCGACAAGCCCATGACAATTCACATAACACCACCAACCATAAGTGGACCATACCAATCAAAACATAATTGAAGTATAAATAACATCAAAATAAAAGAGAAATAGGACATCTTACCCCCTCAACATCCTCAACACCTCAACTTGATGCTAATTCATCCAATTCAACAGCGTAAGACCCTTACTAATGGCCATGAACAATAATTCAATGTAGAAACTATGATAATCAATGAAAGTAGGTCAATTCAATAGAGATTCAACAATCTAATATAACCTAAATATCAATTGAACACAATTCTTACATCATTAGAAAGCTCATAGAAATCTACACTATAATTCAACAACATTAGGTTAATATCAAGTAACCCATAACTTAGTCAAAATCTAGGGTTCATACAATTCATGGGTTCATAGGGAATTTAGATTAAAATCATCAATACAATATCAATTAAATCATTATTCAATGTTTAGAAATCATTAATGCAAGAACCCATGGTAGAATCATGAAATTGGACAATTCAACTTAAGAAACTTTGAAAACATCTTGAGAATTGGGGCTCCTTGATGAAGAGAGTTTCAAGGATAAATATTCATACCTACATGATAATAATTCTTCACTTTAATGAAGAATTTCCACTCAAAACGTCACCTCCAAGTTGTTCCTTGACTTTGAACTTCAATGGAGATTTTGAGATTTCTTAAGGGATTTTGGGAATTTTATTTTGAAGAATGAAGTCTTCAATGTGTTTAACACTTATATACACATTTAAAATATCAAATATACCCCTTAGGAACCACCAAAGTCTATTTTTTTGAAGTGGGGTGCATTTACAAATTCACCCCTAGCTTGGTAGTGAAACTGCCCGCAGGGACATGACTACGACGGTGGAAAGTCGACGGACCGTTTGTGGACCTGTCCATCCGTAGGTTGGGTCAGAGACTTTTCAAGGTCCTTATTCCTCCCAAGACTAAGTCTCCACCGATGCTACCCATTGACGGGGCGTCGATTGGTCCTCGAGCCGTCGATGCCTCCGTCGTTTGGGGCTGCCTGGGACAGTCTTGACATTGAGTTTGGGTCCTTCCTCAAGGACCCTTGGATGGTCCTTGGGGATAATTTCTTGGACGTTACCAAACCAAATACATTATTCTATGAGTTTAACACCTCTCACATAAATTTCATCCAAAACGAACACGTAAAACTCGATGAAACACGCCTAGACACACAAGGTCATTTCAAGGCACATCTTTCGAACATCACGGATGTTCTTGGACGTTTGTCCTCCAAACTCCAGGAAACTCGATAAAATGCCTATACTTGCTATAATAAATCATTTATAGACCTTAAAACCTCATGAATCACACAATAGCACATAAAACCACATATGAGGCGCATATGTGACTTAGTCGTCAAACATCTTAGTCGTTCCTTGACGTTTGACTTCCAATGCACCTAATACTTTAGCTACTGCCTCTATACCATATATTAGACCTATTTAGGATCTTTTACCATCAAAACCAACATATTAGTCTCTAGTTCACCTAAGTCATTTTTGGAGTCTTACAAAAATGCTCTACTGCAGAGTATGTTCGTCTAGGACAAAATGCTCTACGGTTGGCAAGTTGTCACCATAGTGGCTGGTGAGGCGACAGTGTCCTTGACCAATCATAATGGGCGTAGTTGTTTGTACAGTGGACAATAGCTTTTCATTGTTGATATATTTAACACTCAAACAACAAAATGATCATTCATTCAAAGGAGAGAAAAATCAAGCTTCTAAATAGCAAGTCATCTGATAATTTGCGTTCGTGCTTTTTGTTTCATCTACTATTTTGAGTGCTTGTATTCATGTGTATATTGTAGGAATCATTTTGTGGTAATTGAAACGTGTCATCCTTGTGTGAATTTTTGTAAGAACATAGTTAGGTGTAACTTGGTGTCTTACTTGTAAAGTCTATATTAATCAATCAGGATTAGTATAGTGGACAGTGTTGTATTTGCTTATGCTCATTTTAAGTATAAGAGGTATTAGTTAGTGGAGAGTTTAGCATGTTAACCTCATATTGTAAACTGTGATTTACTGCTGCTTGTGAAGTTGAGTAAATCAGTTTGAAAATTTCTCTTATGGCAGGTCGTGGTTTTACTTTCTTGAGTAACGAGATTTTCACGTAAAGTTACTTGTTCAAACTTTACTTTCAGTATTTTTTTTTTCTGTTTGTTCAAACCGCATAGAGGACCAGGTCCTAATGGATGCATACATTCAACATATGGGTATAAGTTTTTTTTTTTTTTATCATATAAAAGAACAAATAATATTTTCCCAAAAACTATAATAAATTCGTGATGAAACAATACCCAAAATATCAGTCAAAAATAACTTGCCAAAAATATTTATGAAATTGTGGTCAAACACTAGAAACACATTTAACCGTTTTAGTTATTAGTGAAATACTCTTCATATATAGATCACTAACACATTTAACCGTTTTTAATTATAAGTT
Organism: Solanum chilense; assembly: GCA_032847665.1. Lineage (NCBI taxonomy): Eukaryota > Viridiplantae > Streptophyta > Magnoliopsida > Solanales > Solanaceae > Solanum > Solanum chilense. The sequence goes on along the minus strand of CM064971.1, from coordinate 67,533,912 downwards.
TCACTTAATATAAGTTAAAACATCACCAACTATTAGTGGCTTCATATATATTTAAAAACACCAAATATTTTGAGACAAATTAAACGTATATAACAATTATTTACGGTGGAGGGATATTTGTTTTTCTTTTTGTCGATGAAAAATTATTTAGGGTGGAGGGATATAACATGCACATTAATTTTTATTTTTTTTTTTAGTTCTGAAAGGTGCATAGGTAAAAAAAAAGCGTTTATTTAAATAGATGTTCCATTGGTTATTACTGACCTACCTGCCTGTGGACCCCTTATCTGGAACCTACTTATACTAATATTTTTTGCCAAATAATACTTGGCTAAGGAAATTATTTATTTGACATAATAGTGTGGGGTTAACCCGTCATTAAATCGAACCAAATAAATGTTATAAGTTTATTGTTATTGAGTTAACATGATTTCGTTGATTTTATAAAAGGTTTATTTGATTATTGATTCGATTTCAGTTTTTTAATATTAAATTATGTGTAACTTTCACATATAACAAAAAAAAAATTATATTTGTATGTTATAGTTATAGTTTGAATATTTATGCTCCATAATAAACATAAATATATATATTTCGCTATACATATACAAAAAAAATAGCTGCATAATTCGCTATATATATATATATATTTAGTGTCATTAACCATATCATTATTTGTGTTATATTTTAAGAAACACCTTAGATATTTGTATTTTGGTAGGACTAAAGAATATTTGAATTACAAGTAAATTATATGTTTGTATGAATACTTTCGCGGAAAAATCTGAAAATCCAAAAAAACCCAAGTTTTATTGTTTTGGTTTGGTTTATAGCTAGATTTAAAAATCCGACATAAATGATTTAATTTGATATTTAAAAAAACTCGAACCAACCCAACCATGTAAACACCTATTTTAAAGTGACTTTGACTTCACAATTTTATATTATATAAAATGTTAAATCCAAAAGTAAAGTTAAATTTACAGAAAAAATCACATCTTGTTTTATAAGTATTTCTTATTTGTAATATCAAAAGTTGAATCGTTAAGGATCAAAACCGATAAAAAATTGATTGATTTAACATATTGGAAAATAAAAAATTGATAAATCGAATTGATAAATACTTAAACCGACCTCAAAACACAATTGCCCCTCAAAATCTTTTTCAAATCCCTTCCATCATTTTTGTGAAGGATATTTTTATATATAATTTACTTTTTTTTTAGAATGCAATGTATATTTTTTTTTAATTTAACAAATCAAACATTGCATAAAACATAATTTCAAACATAACACCATTTTAATATTATTTTTGCACACTCTATCGACTGGCTAGTGCATTCAGTGCTCTTTATAGAGAGTGGGAGTAACAATTTGTTTCCTCATTATTTGATATGTGAAACTAACTCCATGAAAACGATTTAAAAGGCATTTAAACATTTGAATTAATGATTGGGCAGAGGGAAAACAGTTGTTCATCAAATAACAATTTCTTCTTCTGCAGAGATCAAAGAAATAAAAATGACAGCTAATGTAAGACCTTCAAAGGGTAGTAGTAAATGCTTTTGTCAGTAAGTTGCTGGCTATTAGTTAAGATATTGCATCCACTTATTTTTTCCCTTCTTGTCCACATGAATTCTATGCTAATTATAACACTCTTTCCTATTTATCATTATTATGCCCCAACTACACACACCAAATGAATTCAAAATCGAAACTCTTTTTTCATAAAAACTCTACCTCTACTGTCAACCCAAAAATTGACTCCGACATCCAACTTGAAACTTCATCTTAATACCTGATTCAGGACCCGACTCTGATTTAAACTAAAATTTGACCTCTAATCGTAGCCCGAGATCCCACTATGATTCAATCTAGAACTCAAGAGTTGAATCTCGAATAGAGGTTCTGAGTCGTATTCAATATTTGTATAGAAAATCGGTACTCGAGACTTGACTTATGATGAAAAGTTAAGGTGTTAGGTTCAAAATGTGTTTTTGGAAAATGTTTTCCTTACTTTTCTAAGGTAAGTTTTTTAAAAAAAAAATTGAGAAAAATAAGTTAATTTTGAAAACATTTAAAACAATCAAACAACAGAAAATTAAAAAAATATTTTCGTTATACCAAACGCACCGGTATTAACTATTAGAACTCTTAGTATTTATTAATTAAATCATACTTATCTTAGAGAATAGACTAATAAGTGCTAAAATGCGCTGATATCAGTTCAATGTCGACAATTACAATTGTAAATAAGTGCTAAAATGCCCTGATATCAGTTCAATGTCGACATTTACAATTGTAAATAAGTGATAAAATGCCCAACTCCCCAAAATGTAAAATCAGTTTGAAGGTACATTATTTATGTTTCTTCTTCTAGACAAATTAACATTAAAAGGATTAATTTAATCAGTGGTAATGAAGAAGAGAGCGATCCGTTCATTTCTCTTGTAAGTTTTTAGTGAGTGGTAACTTCAAATTCGGAAAACAGGTAATAAATTGTGGACTTTCATCACTCTCTTCCTATTTATATAGTACATACAAACCCTTCCAATTAGTAGGACAAATTCAAAAGAAAAATCAAATCAATTTCAAGAAAAAAAATATACAATAAATAAGAGAGAAATGGCAAGCATGATGAATCTAGCACCTA
>CM064971.1:67461259-67526259 GCA_032847665.1 Solanum chilense | reverse complement strand
TGTAAATCGCTGCTGAGGCAGCGATTTAGCAAAATTTTTTTTTTTTAATAAAAAAATGAAATCGCTGCCCAAGCAGCGATTTCAAAAAAAAAAAAATTACATAAATCGCTGCTACGGGCAGCGATTTATTTAAATTTTTTTTGTTTATTAAATCGCTGCTAGGGGCACGATTTATTTTAAAAAAAAAATTTTCCTTATTAAATCGCTGCACGAAGCTTTTTTTTTTAAAAAAAAATTAAAATTTTTTAAGACAGCGATTTTATATTAAAAAAAAATTATAATATTTTTTAAAATTTAAATATATAACTTATAAGAAAAATTTTATTAAATCGCAAATCAAAGATCATATTAATTTTATACGTAAATACCACTAGCTACCAAACGTCGTATTACTACTTATACAAATTAATATATGAATGAGTTGTTTCTTTATTAGCTACCTAAAAAGTTGGAAATGTTTTGTTTGTTAATGATAAAGGAACACATAAACAATCCATAGATTGTGGTGAAGCATGCTTATAGAGCAGAACAAAAGTAGATTTTCTTGTCCACTTTTTCTTCATGCATATGTCAATATCATTAAAAAAAATATACATCCAACATTATAATACATGATTCTTTTTCTCATCTGCGTAAGTCTTGGTGAACAAATACCTAGTGAAATAGTCGATGTGCAAGATAGCTTGACGCTATTAACATTTTTGCGATTTAATAAAATTTTTCTTATAAGTTATATATTTAAATTTTAAAAAATATTATAATTTTTTTTTAATATAAAATCACTGTATTAAAAAACTTAATTTTTTTTTTTAAAAAAAAGCTTCGTGCAGCGATTTAATAAGGAAATTTTTTTTTTCTTTAAATAAATCGTGCCCCTAGCAGCGATTTAATAAAAAAAAAAATTTTTTTAAATAAATCGCTGCCCGTAGCAGCGATTTATGTAATTTTTTTTTTTTTATAAATCGCTGCCCTGGCAGCGATTTATTTAAAAAACATTTTTTTTTTTAAAATCGCTGCTTGGGCAGCGATTTCATTTTTTTATTAAAAAAAAAAAATTTTGCTAAATCGCTGCCTCAGCAGCGATTTTACTTTGTAAATCGCTGCTCCTGCAGCGATTTTACCGTTTTGGTTAATATAAAATTTTATATACCGTTTTGGAATTTTTGTAAAAAATTTGTACCATTTGAGTTTCGGACTCAATTATTTCCCTTATTTGAATTCAAAGCTTTGAAACTTTTTAATGGTTGTTAACGGGTCTTTAATTGCAATACCTTCAATGTTTAATTGTTCATGTGATTTTGTTCTAATTTCGCCATTCCTTGTAATCTACGTGATTTGAAAGTGAAAAAGCGAACTCTCACTACGATTATAAGTCATCAAAGCTTTGAAGTTGGAATATTTTTTCCCATCAATAATGAACTTTTGAGTACAATTCACTTAATCATGTTCATATTTAGAAGATAGGGGGAGAGAAAATGGAGGTGATTGGAGCCTAAAATGGAAAGACTAAAGCCTAATGACTTACTAATAAAGATGCTCATGGGATGGTTCGATTTGATTTTATATATGTTCTAAATTGATAACAAACTAACAAGATATCAATTATATTTGATTCGACTTAACAACTATCCATTGGGTTATCCATTAATCAATTTATGTAATATAAAAATTTAAAATAAAAAAGAATAACTTTTATGTATTCCATCGATAATTTTTGGTCCAATGACCTGGAACTATCGGATGCTATCTTTGCTTTCGGTGGAGAATATGGTTAGTATTACAGAAGGACAAAAGTCTCACATCGGTTACTGATATGAGTGAACTTCTTATAAGGCTTGAACAATCCTCCTCCCTTTAAGCTAGCTTTTGGGGTGTGAGTTAGGCCTAATACCTAATTTTACATGGTATCAGAGCAGGGGCAGTCTCACCTGATGTTGATACCCCTAAAATCAAAACGGCCCACGCACCAGATGCTAAGCATTGACGTGAGGTGGGGTGTTAAAGAATGATAAAAGTCCTACATCAGTCGTTAAATATATGAGTGGACTCCTAATAAGGCTTGGCAATTCTCCTCCTTTTGAGCTAGCTTTTGGAGTGTGAGTTAGGCATAAGATCTAATTTCAGGAGTCCACCTATCTCTTTAACTACCGATGTGATACTTTTGTTATTCTTTAACACCCCACCTCATGCCCAGTGGCCAGTGTTTAACATTTGGTGCATCGACAATTTTGATTTTGGAGGCCCCAACAACGGGTGAGATAGAACCTGTTCTAATACTATGTGAAATTAGGTGTTATACCTAACTCACACCCCAAAAGCTAGCTCAAAGGGAGGAGGATTGCCCAAGCCTTATAAGGAGTCCACCCATCTCTTTAATCACCGATGTGGGACTTTTGTCATTTTTTAACAGTTAGTAGCCAAAGGCAATTTAGTTGGGTTGAGAAACAAATAGAGATAAATATGTTAGCGCAAAGGTATTAGAGTAAAATAGTATTATTTATTCGGGTTGCGCATGATGAAGTGTGTGGTTATCTCATCTAAAAGTTTAAACTGTTATAGATAATATACTTTTATTATTTAATTATATTCTCAACACGTCCGTGACGTGCGTCCATACCTGATTTTTTTCATGGGCCAAGCACGTGAAAATTCTTTTTAATTTGTGTGGTGATGAGATTATTATGCCGTAATTTTGCTATGTATAGAAAAATCATTATTTAAATGTTCTAAGTATAAAACAATTTGAGAAAAATAGTTAGAAAAGAGTCGCGCTTAATCTTTTAAAGAAATTAAGAAAACTTAGTTTAAAAAGATTTTAACAGATTAAATCTTCATAAGGTTAGAGAAAATGGGTAAGAGGTTCTTATTTACGCTTTCAGAAGGTTTTTTAAGGAATTTGAAGCGCCCGCTACCATGCGGTTATCCTACGACTTATGTTAAATACATTTTGACTATTTTTTAAGAAAATGATTCAACATAATATGATAATTTACAATATTCGATTAATTGAAGAAAATAGATTAACAAAGAACAATTTTTATCTTTTATGAAAATGAGACCTTAATTGAACCATTTAAATTAAATTACAAGTGATGAAAATTTTAACATAACTAGATTAACTAATTTTTTTTGGAATTATTTTAATAATAATTTGAACCAATTTGATCAATTAAAGCTTGAAAACCATCTTAAATTAATTGAAGAATGAATAACAAGGGTTTTGAGTAAATATAATTCATAAAAGTATAATAGTTGATAAAAATGAGATCTTATTTTTAAAAAAATAAAAATAAGGGGAATTTAGTTAGGCTAATTAACAATTTTAAAGTTAGTTTAACAAACAATAAACAATAAATAATCACAATTAAATAGTTTAAGAGAAAGGAAGATATTGAATTTCGGCCTTTCTTGGGCCATATTCCCTGCTACTTTTGAAATTTAATCAAAACCCCTTTTCTATATACTTTTTGTATATCAGATGTATACAACCCATTTTCTGCTTTCCGAGACCTGTACATCGTCTCCAAAGACTCTTTCATAGATTTATCAAAGTTATCTAACTCGATAAAAGAATCTTGAACCTTTATGTCCCTCTCGAAATGCAAAAGGAGGAAATAGAGTCCAGGATGAACTCGAGTTGGTGTCACATGTATTGAAAGAAGAAGAAAAATGTTAATATGATCCAATAAAAATAAATAGCAAAGAGAGTGACAAATTATAAGAATATACATGTTGATTCAAGAAGATTAATGAAAAACCCAATAAGGAGAGATCACAAAGAGACATACTAGAAACCAATAAATTCCAATGAAATGACTAAAAGAGGCAACAAAGATTTAATACCAATACATCAATGTGTTGGTTAGCAATATTCTTATAAATGGTAAAAAGAGAAGAGTTGAATGAACGAACTCATCCAATGATGCCATACAGAGGAAACAAAAACAAGAGTTAAACCCTAAAAATATAAAACTAGAGCTTAAAACATGTACAACAACAAAATCAAACAAGCAACATTATAATGGTCATAGTATAAATCCCATCGGGGAATAATGGTATTACTCACCCGTGGAGTATGCCATTCGGTTAATGACCAACCGAAATCTGTCACACAAAAACAAAAACTAAATAAAATCCCTCAATAACATATCTAAGCAACGAGATACATTTTCTTGATTATATATATATATATATATATATATATATATATATATATATATATATATATATATACATACATACTTAACTCACATGAAGAGAGAGTAGTTAAGCTCAAAGAATAGTAAAGTGAAAGGGAAAAAGTTCTCATTCCAATCATATGTCCTACAAAGTTGTATCTAGCTATTTATATGTACAACAATAAAAAGTATCTAACTAATCTAGATGAGCTGTACATTTCGTAACTAACTAATCTGCATCCACTGCACATCGCTAACCATTCTAATAATAATCAACTTAACGAACTAACTTGTGCCATGTCAATGATCCAGGTAAAACCTCCATGTCATCAATCCATGTGCTGCTCATTGTCAACGCTCCCCCTCAAGCTATGTGATGAAAAACCATTTAGCAGCCCTAGATTGTCTACGATATAATCGTGTTGTCCTCTCCTTAGAGCTTTGGTAAATAGATCCACTTCTTGATCCTTCGAAGGAACATATTCAGTCTTGACAATTAATTCTTGAAATCTTTCCCTGATAAAATGTAAATCTATTTCTATATGCTTCGTCCTTTCATTAAAATTGGGATTTGCAGCAATTTGTATTGTTGATTTGCTATCACTCTGTATATTTACTCGCAATTGAATCTTCATATTCAATTCTTTGCATAGCCCAACAAGCCATAGTATTTCTGGTACCCTTGATGCCATACTTCTATATTCCTTTAATGCTGAACTTCTAGATATAGTAGTTTGCTTCTTAGACTTCCAAGAGACCAATGTGTTGGGAAAGACAAGGCACTAACAAGAATGCCTGACAGGATAACAGCGGAAGAATACCCAAGTCTATACTTTCCCTTTTCGATTTGAACCAAGAGAAGACAAACAACCACAAGCAGTATGATGGTAAGGCAGCAAGTAATTCAACCAAACAAATATAACAAGACAATAATAAGTCTATCACACAAGACACCAAGATTTACGTGGAAAACCCTTCTATGTGAAGAGTAAAAAACCACGGGACCAAAAGCTCCACTATAATCACAAAGAGTTACAATATTGTTCTCCAAAATTGGCCACAAAACAAGTGCCAAACAATGAGCAACAACAAAATAAGATTGAACCAAATCTAGAGAATTAAAGGAACAAAATCACCAATTTCGCAGCTACTGTTCACGACAGCAAAACTGAAGCTGCAGGTCACCAAATCCAACTCTGTCAGTTCCTAATCAAAGATTGAGATGAAGACAATATGCTGTCCAAAAATCAGCTCAATCGGACAAGAAACGAAGCGGGAATCGCAATTTGAAGTTGGCTATGAAGGCTGAATTTGGACTGCGAAAATCTCTCTTTTTTTTTTGGCTGCTGAAAACTCTCTTTTGTTGTTCTGAAAATAAGACCCTAAATGGGTTTATATTTGCCTCATAAGATTGGGCTTATGGGCAAAAGTGGGTTGGTCCAAATTGGACTTTTATTTATCCACATAGGAAGGGAAAAAGACCCATAACCCAACAATTCTCCCCCTCACGACTATGTGGAGGAGACCGCCATCCCGGCGACCATGCAACAATCTTCAAACTTCCCTCTTGGCAAAGCTTTAGTCATCATATCGGAACCATTGTCATTTGTATGAATCTTTTCAAGCTCAAGCAACTTAGAATCCAACACATCTCGAATCCAATGGTATCTCACATCAATGTGTTTAGACCGACCATGGAACGTAGAATTCTTGCCAAGATGTATAGCACTTTGACTGTCACAATAAAGCACATACCTCTCTTGAGCACAACCAAGTTCCCCCAAGAATCTCTTCATCCAAAGCAATTCTTTACAAGCTTCAACGACAGCAATAAGCTCAGCTTCTGTAGTAGATAGAGCAACACATTTTTGCAACCTAGATTGCCAAGACACAGCTCCCCCTGCAAAAGTAACCAAGTACCCTGAAGTAGACTTGCGAGTATCAACATCACCAGCCATGTCTGAATCAGTATAACCACAAAGAATAGGCTTCCCTGTACCAAAACACAAACTCAGACTAGAAGTGCCACAGAGATATCTCATAACCCACTTCACAGCATTCCAATGTTCTCTTCCCAGATTAGAAAGAAAACGACTAACAACTCCAACAGCGTGAGCAATATCCGGTCTTGTACAAACCATCGCATACATCAAACTACCAACAGCTGAAGCATAAGGAACTTTCTTCATATCTTCCTTCTCATCATCACTAGAAGGACACTGTTTCGTACTCAATTTGAAGTGCATAGCTAAAGGTGTACTGACAACCTTAGCTTTGTCCATGCTGAATCTGCGAAGTACTTTCTGAATGTACTTCTCTTGTGATAATACCAATTTCTTGGCCTTTCTATCACGGACAATCTGCATGCCAAGAATCTGTCTTGCTGGTCCTAAGTCTTTCATAGCAAAAGACTTACTCAACTCTTGCTTCAACTTCTGAATCCTGCAAGTATTATGACCAACAACAAGCATGTCATCAACATAAAGCAACACAATAATAAAGTCACCATCAGAGAACTTTTGCACAAAAACACAATGGTCTGAAGAAGTCTTCTTGAAGCCCTGCTGACTCATAAAAGAACCAAACTTCCTGTACCACTGCCTGGGAGCTTGTTTCAAACCATACAAGCTCTTCTTCAATTTGCAAACATAATTCTCTTTACCCTTGACTTCAAAACCTTCCGGTTGCTCCATATAAATTTCTTCATCTAAGTCACCATGGAGGAAAGCAGTTTTAACATCCATTTGCTCAACCTCTAAATCTAGACTTGCAGCCAAGCCTAGAACCACACGAATGGATGACATCTTCACAACTGGAGAGAATATCTCATTAAAATCAACTCCCCTTTTCTGATTAAATCCCTTGACAACTAATCTAGCTTTGTACCGTGGAACTGGATTACCATCTTCATGTTTCACCCGAAAAACCCACCTGTTTTTCAAAGCTTTTCTGTCTTTAGGTAACTTAACCAAATCAAAGGTATGATTATCATGCAAGGATTTAATCTCATCTTCCATAGCATCAAACCATCTTTCTTTTTCTTCACTTTCCATGGCCTCATCAAGACTCTCAGGTTCTCCCCCATCAGTCAAGAGTACATACTCATTGGGAGAATAACGAGATGAAGGAATTCTCTCTCTACTAGATCGTCTGAGAGAACTCTCTGGAGCATCTATAATTGGTTGTTGGACAACCACATCATCTTGCACTGGAGCATCAACAACATCATGCCGGTCATTCTGAACATGATCACCATCTTCATTATCAACTTGATTTTCATCATTATGAAGATTTTCTTCCGGTGCAATAGTCAAAGGAACTGGATCAACATCAACTAAGCTCTCACTACTCTGAAAATCAGCCTTGTCAGCTTTGTCAAAATCTTCAATTGTTTGGTCTTCAAAGAACACAACATCACGGCTTCTAACAAGTTTCTTCTCAACAGGATCATAGAAACGATAGCCAAATTCATCTTGACCATAACCAATGAAGATACACTGCCTAGTTTTAACATCCAACTTTGACCTTTCATCCTTAGGAACATGTACAAAGGCTTTACACCCAAAGACTCTAAGATGATCATAAGAAACATTCTTACCAGTCCAAACTCTGTCAGGGACATCACCATCTAAAGCAACAGCAGGAGATAAATTGATAACATAAGCAGCAGTATTAAGTGCTTCTGCCCAAAAGGAATCTGACAGCTTAGCATCTGAAAGCATACATCTAACCCTCTCAACTAGAGTTCTGTTCATCCTCTCTGCTAAGCCATTTAACTGAGGGGTCTTTGGAGGAGTTTTCTGATGCCTAATACCCTGCTCTCTGCAGTATCTATCAAAAGGACCAATATACTCACCACCATTATCTGAGCGGATGCATTTCAATGTCTTCCCTGTTTGTCTTTCAACCAAGGCCTGAAAACTCTTGAACATATCAAGTACTTGATCCTTGGACTTCAAAGGAAATACCCAGAGTTTGCGAGAATGATCATCAATAAAAGTCACAAAGTAAAGTGCACCACCGTGAGATCTTACCTTAAAAGGACCACACAAATCAGAATGTACCAACTCCAGCAAATCAAGCTTTCTTGAAGGCGGATGACTCTGAAAAGAAACTCTTTTCTGTTTACCAGCTAAGCAATGAACACATTTCTTCAACTTTGCTTGTTTCACTCCAGAAAGCAAATTTTTCTTAGCCAAACTATCAATCCCCTTCTCGCTCATATGACTCAGTCTTCTATGCCATAACTCTGATGAAGTATCATTCTCCACCAAATTTACTGAGTCTCTAGATATGGAGCCCTAAAATACATACAAGTTAGACAACTTGTCACCACGGACCACAACCATCAAACCTCTAGTAAGCTTCCACTGGCCAACACCAAGTGTATTAACATAACCCTCATCATCAAGATATCCCACAGAAATCAAATTCAAGTGAACATCTGGAGCATGCTTGACATTATTGAGAACTAGTTTGGAACCATTGTTACTTTCCAAACAAACTGTCCCAATGCCAATAACTTCAACTTCATGATTATTGCCCATTTTCAACGTTCCAAAATTACCTGGAGTATAAGAAGAAAATAATTCCTTCTTTGGTGTGACATGAGAAGTAGCACCAGAATCCACAAACCAGCTAGACTCATCACGAACAAGATTAATGGCATTTGCATCACAAGAAACAAGAAGATCATTATTAGTAACAACAGAAACACGATTTCATTATCGCCTTCTCTCTTTTGTTGTCTCATATCTCTCTTGTGCTTGTAACAATATTTCATTATATGCCCATTCTTGTGGCAATAGTCACATGTAATATTCTTGTATTTAGACTTTGACTTACTTCTACTTTTACCTCTATCATTCTGACCTCTGGACTTGTTTCTCCCCCTATCTTCAGTAACCAAAACATTAGAGTGTGAAGCTGAAGAAGATGAGGCTTGAGATCTTCTTCTCATTTCTTCATTCAAGACACCACTCTTAGTATATTCCATGGTTACAACACCACTGGGAGCAGAATTAGTCAAAGAAACTCGAAGAGTTTCCCAAGAGTCTGGCAGAGTATTAAGAAGCCAAAGTCCCTGTATCTCATCATCAAACTTTACACCCATTCCGGACAGCTGGTCAAGAACACCCTGAAAATCATTAATATGATCAGAAATAGGAGTGCCCTCTTTATACCTGATATTCATTAATTGTTTCAATAGGAACAACTTGTTGTTGCCAGTCTTCGAAGCATAAAGTGTCTCGAGCTTGTCCCACAAACTTTTGGCATGTGTCTCATTCACAATATGATTTCTAACATTATCTTCAACCCATTGTCTAATATAACCACAAACCTGCAGATGCTCAAATTCCCATTCTTCATCATTCAAAGACTGAGGCTTTTTGGAAGCAAACACAGGTAAATGCATCTTCTTGACAAATAGAAGATCTTTCATCTTGCCTTTCCAAATATGATAGTTACTACCATTTAAACACACCATTTTGCTCATATTTGCCTCCATCATTCAAAACGACAATCAACAATAACCAATGCTCTGATACCACTTTGTTGGGAAAGACAAGGCACTAACAAGAATGCCTGACAGGATAACAGCGGAAGAATACCCAAGTCTATACTTTTCCTTTTCGATTTGAACCAAGAGAAGACAAACAACCACAAGCAGTATGATGGTAAGGCAGAAAGTAATTCAACCAAACAAATATAACAAGACAATAATAAGTCTATCACACAAGACACCAAGATTTACGTGGAAAACCCTTCTATGTGAAGAGTAAAAAACCACGGGACCAAAAGCTCCACTATAATCACCAAGAGTTACAATATTGTTCTCCAAAATTGGCCACAAAACAAGTGCCAAACAATGAGCAACAACAAAATAAGATTGAACCAAATCTAGAGAATTAAAGGAACAAAATCACCAATTTCGCAGCTACTGTTCACGACAGCAAAACTGAAGCTGCAGGTCACCAAATCCAACTCTGTCAGTTCTTAATCAAAGATTGAGATGAAGACAATATGCTGTCCAAAAATCAGCTCAATCGGACAAGAAACGAAGCGGGAATCGCAATTTGAAGTTGGCTATGAAGGCTGAATTTGGACTGCGAAAATCTCTCTTTTTTTTTTCTCTTTTGGCTGCTGAAAACTCTCTTTTGTTGTTCTGAAAATAAGACCCTAAATGGGTTTATATTTGCCTCATAAGATTGGGCTTATGGGCAAAAGTGGGTTGGTCCAAATTGGACTTTTATTTATCCACATAGGAAGGGAAAAAGACCCATAACCCAACACAATGAATCACCAAGATTCATCATATAATATGTAACTGACCTTCTTGAAATGGGGCATGCTTCCCAGCACACATAAACCTCTAAGTTTGTTTGATCGCTTTGAACTCATAAAAACACTAAGTCCTGGAGCATTTTTAATATACCTAACAACTCTTAAGGAAGATTCCATATGGAACTTCTTTGGACAGTGCATGAATTGGCTGAGTGTGTGAATGACATATGATAATATCTGGCCTAGTCATGGTTAAGTATAGAAGCTTTCCAATCAACCTCTGATATGGTCTTGTATCCTCTAACTTGTCATCTCCCTTTACTCTTGTGTGATCATCTAATTCAACTGCTGTCAACTTCTGATTGAATTTCATAAGTGTAAATGCTTGTTTAGATGCTGCCAGTCCCAATTATGTAATTAACTCCATAGCAAACTTCATTTGATTCATCAATATCCCATGCTTTGATCTTGCAATCTCAATCCCAAGAAAGTACATTATTTCACCAAGATCCTTGATTTTGAAATTGGGCTGCAGTGTCTTCTTTGTTTCCAAATTGAGTTGATGGTCATTTCATGTGATCAGGAGATCATCTACATAAACTAGTATCACCACCATTCTTGTATCCAATCTTTTTGTAAACAAGGAGTAATCATAATTAATTTGAGTAAAGCCAGAATCAAGTAATGCCTCAGTAAGCTTCAAATTCCGCTTTCTTGAAGATTGTTTGAGTCAATACTAGGATTTTTGCAGCTTGCATACTTGGTTCTCCCCCGACTGGGAAATCCCTGTGGGACTTGCATACACACCTCTTCAAGCATATCTCCTTGAAGTATACATCCATTTGGTGAAGACACCAATTTTGAGAAGCAGCAAGAGCTAGAACAACCCTCACTGTGACCATTCACATTATAACCACTGGGGAAAAAGTTTCTTGATAATCTTAGCCCTCTTTCTGGTTGTAAACTTTAGCTACCAACCTTGCTTTTGTATCTCTAAACATCACCATTGTCCTTGTACTTGATTTTTTAGACCCATTTACATCCAATGGGTACCTTATGAGGAGGTAAATCAGTCAAGAACCAAGTGTTGTTATTTTGAAGAGCCTGAAGTTCTTGATCCATAGCTAGAATCCATTTAGGATCCATAGTAGCCTTATCATAATTTAGAGGCTCCTTGAGGGAAGTAAGCTTGGTGAAAAAAGCTTGATATGTACCAGACAAGCCTGCATTGGACATATAGTTGGACATAAGATAGTGGCATTTATCTGAAGAACTAGTGTGAGGCTTATTACTGCAAATATACACTTGCCTTCATAATGGCCGAGTTATCAATCTAATAGATCTTCTAGGCTCCACATTAATTACAGGGACATGTGATACTGGAGCAGGAGAATTGTCATCAGGAACCACATTAAGAGGTTCACCAATGTCAGTAGGTCGATGAGCCATAGGAGCTGGATCAGGAAAAACAAGAGGATTGGGTTCTGAGTCTATGTTCATAACCCTAGATGTAAATAATGTCAGCTTGCCAATTTTAGAAACTGAAACGGAAAAATAATAGATTCCCTAAATTGTACATCCCTGCTCTAAAAGAAACTGTTAGTCAATAAGCTATAGAGTGTATCCTTACTGTGTGGCTGAGTATCCCATGAGAACAACCCTCATAGACTTAGGCTCAAACTTGCCACCTCTGGTAAGAGTTTTTGCAAAAAATAAACATCCAATAGTTCTCATGTGTTGTAGGGAAGGAAATCTACCATACAATAACTCAAAAGTTGATTTACCATTCGGAACATACAGTGGCAATCTATTGATGATGCAAATAACATTACAATCTATTGATGATGCAAACAACATTATGAACACATTCTCCCCAAAATTTGAGAGGCAAATGACCTTGAAGTCTTATTGCTCTAGTAACCTCTAGAATATCTTTGTGTTTTCTCTCAACTAAGCCATTCTGTTGAGGTGTATGTACGCACGAACTCTGATGGATCATTCCATAAGTTTGAAACTACAGTCTGAGTTAAAAAAACTTTGTACCATTATCAATTCTAAAAACTTTGATAGTTGCACCAAACTGAGTTTTTATTAATATAAAAAACTATTTCAGTATGACAATTACATCACTCTTCAATTTCAACAAAAAGAATCCTAGTCATTCTACTATAATCATCAACCAAAGTAAGGAAGTATCTGCTCCAATCATGATGACACACTCTATAATGTTCCCATACATCAACATGTATCCTCTATAGAGGTGTAGCGAGTCTATTGGTTCAGCAAACTTAACCTTGTTTACATCCCCACTCTATTCATATAGTGTGAAACGTTGTGGTGACTCGAAAATTAATCAATTAATTAAATTTTAAAAGAATTTTATGAATAAAAGAATTTTAAAAAAGGAGTCGCCATCTAATTTTAGGAAAACTGAGAAACCATTTAAGTGATCTACGAAACCATTAGATTCTAGGAAAGGGTTCATGTTATTCCGAAGGGAAGGTGTTAGGCATCCTTCGAAATCCACAAATGTGGGTTTCGACTGAATTCATTTTTTCAAATTGAGGAGAAAATTAAAATAATATACAAGAATTAATAACAGGCAATATATACAAATAATAAAATAAAATAATAATATAAGACACGTCCTAAAATTTGCCTAACATCGATAAGATACATAATTAATAATAAAACAATATAATTCGAACTTCGTTCGAATAACTCCAATGGAAAGCATCTCTAGGTACCTGTAAAGACACTTAGTAAAAGTGTTATTACCAAATATATATGATAAAAATAAACGTATTAAATAATAATTTAAAAATAAAAATCCGTCTCATTAACATGGAAGATAATGGAAATCGACGGTAATTTCTTCATCGGCTATTTTAACAAGTAAATAATTTAAACTTAACTAAATGTCCGTCTTTAAAATGAGGAGACCTCCAAAACCGACAGAGAGATTTTCTCATTGGACAAACTTAATGTCACGCCCCGAGCCTACACCTTGGGCGAGCCAAGAACTCGACTGACCCCAAGCGAACTATTGGCTTGACTTACTTAGCTCAGCGGAAGACTAAACTCAACTTACTGAAGATGTAAAACATGTTCGAAACAAATACTTCATAAACTCTGGCTAAAATGACACTTAAATCTCAACAAGGAAAACAAACTTCAACTGAAATACTACTGTCTAACAAGCCTCTCAACTGAAGAGGGATGTTGGGACAGAACATACAACATCCTAAAAGCTAAACTAGTAAAGCAATGATGTCCTACGGAATGCAAAGAGGCTCACCACTGACTCTGGAGCTCGGTCTGGATCAATGAAGCGCTGCATCCTAGGTACCTGAGTGTGCATCATAAAATGATGCAGGCCAACCGGCATCAGTACATTGAATGTACGAGTATGCGAGTTGGAATGCTAAGAACAACTCTAATCTTGAAATGGAGTAATGATGAACTTACATTGACTCTGCTCAACTCATAAGATAACAACTCAACCTAAAGCAATAAGAACACATGCAATATATATATATAAATTGGTAAAACAGTGTAAACTCTTAGTTCATTAAAGATAAAACAATAATAAACTCAACTTTACTTATATATGAAAGTAATATAAGCTTGGTGGGAGATTTTCTAACCGAAAACCACCACTATAAGCCTAAGTTGTTATACAACGTCTTGCCCATGCTTCCAGAACTGTCCTATACCTTGCCATCGGTATAGGACCTTACTTTGCTTAGTCGATACACTAGATAAACTTATGTGATCATCTAAAAAGTAAGATACGTCAATTCCCACGATGACTTCATTATTTACATGGAGACTTGAGTTACATGGAGAATTGAGTTTATATGAACTCTCATCCCCACATCGGTGCTCAATACTACTCCCAAAACTTACTTTAGCTCATACTTTTAATAAAACTTTCTTTTATTTGGATTGAGATAATTTGTTGAACCCCTTTTAGCTTTAAAAGATCCTTTTGGAATCAATATTCCCTTTTAGTATAAAACTCTTTTAGAACTCTTAGTTCCCTTTTTTACTCAATGTGAAACATTTTAAAACCTTTAGGGAATACTTATTTCCCTTATAGCTTTCGAGAACTGAATTCGAATCTTACTCTTTACTTAACTTGAAACTTAACTCTTACGGAATACTTAGTTCCCTTATAGATTTTGAGAGATGAACTCGACTCTTGTTCTTTACTCAGCTTGTAACTTGAGCTACAACAAAGTTAAAATAATTGTTTAATACTCTTTGAAAACTTTAAGAACTCACTTTGACTTGCTTCTTAACTTTTAAACTTTGGCTCTTAACTTATTTGACTTGATTTTTAGTTCCCTTAAATTGGATTATGGATTCAAGGATCATGATATCATGTTTATGGATGATTTCATGATGTTTAGGTGTACTCTACAGTATTGGAAACAACTAAGAATGAAGGGTACATCACTTAGGAACTAGTACTAAAAGATAGGGAAAGAACGAGGTCTCTAGGGGGTCTAGGAGCTCTAAGAGGCGTGGAGCGCTAAAGCCTGATGGACAGAGGCTCTCCTCAGGCGCTCTGGCTGGCGCGGCGGGCCAGAGCCTGACAGACGGACTCTGTCCTGAGGGGCTTTGGAGGCGCGACGCCCCAATGCCCAGCAGACGGGTTTTCTGACTTTCTTCTTCATTTTTAATCTCTAAACCTTCCCAAACTCCCATGGATCCCACCACAAACACTTAGGATCCCTAAATAACTCATCTCCCAATAGTTTAGACCCAAAAAAAGTTCAGAAACATGTATTAAAACTAACAGAGATCAACAACAATTCAACCAACAAGAACTTCAAGCTTTTCGTCAAGAATTCCAAGGTTTACTTTCAATTAACTCTAAATTTTGGTGAATAATCAAGTTTTAGGGTGTCGCGACCCAAAATGAGTCATGAGTGGCACCCACACTTACCCCATCTAGGTGGGGGAACCAACAAGTCTGAACCCCAACATATTCTAATAATTCAACTATAATAGAAAAAATAATGCGGAAACTCCTAAAGTTATTAAGTAACCAATTTAAATAAGTTTCTAAAGTTTAATACTTATTATCTCAAAATCTGATAGTCTCACATCAAGGACATCTATTTCCAAGTTACCAAGTCTAAAAGTGTTTAAGAAACCAAAATAAGCAAAAAGATGGCCCATGTCCGAAATTCAAAGACATCAAGACGTAAATAAGAGAATCTAGCACGAGCTAGAATTAATATCTCACCCTGAACTCTGATATGCTGGAGACTGGCTAGAGCTGAGGGCGAGTAGAAGTCGATGGTACACTTTCTGCACTCCACAAAGGAACAGAGAAGAAAATACAAGTAGGGGTCAGTACAAGGAACACATACTGAGTTGGTATCATCGGTCAGCTCAAAATAGAAAATATATATTGAATAATAATATAAAATCAACTACAATACTTAACAGGTGGCAAACAACAAACACATGAACCATTGACAACAACACCATAATAGGTACACCATCAATCACAACATTAAGCACACTATATATATATATATATATATATATATGCATGCAGACTACAACCAAAAATGCACATTAACCCACAAATCACAAATATTAAACTAATGAACATGAATATTTAAAACGGCGATGCTAATCAATGAGGTAGTAAGCATAGGACTAGGATGGAATAGTCTTATTAGATACTAGGAGAAAAGCTAGAAAGAAATTCAATTTTTAAAGATGAAGTATTCTGAACTAAAATAGTGAATAACCAATTGATTCGAAGATCATGGAGACATATATTTATCTTCTCAAACATATATTTTAGGTTGCTCTCATCACGATGTAAAGTAGATAGATAAAACATAATTCATATGCGAAATGTGAGGTATTCAACTATATGAACGAGTACCTAACTTCCAAACTTAAACTAACATATGAATAGAGGGTAAAAACAAACACGAGGCATAGAAAAAATAGATTTCATGAAACGGGTACAACAAATTAACTCAAAAAATAACAACTCCTATATGAGAAAATCACAAACAACATACAAATACAGACTCTTTAAATGCAAAAACTGAGACAAAACTGATCCAATGGAGATTCACGTACTTAAAACGGAATTAAACTTATAAAAGAAAAATAATTGAACTGCTCAACATGAAGAAACATAGTGAACCTCTAACAATAATATCAAGTTAATCAGTACATCGAAAATGTACAATGATTTATATAAGACGATAGAAGTTTACCTTCTTCCGGGCAGCGACTGAGCAACGAGCTTGAAAGTATCGATTTTCACACCTCAATTCAATACGAACAACAAACCAAGAATCCCTAGGCAGAATCTAAGCGACGAACTTCTCGGAATATAAGATTAGGGAATCGTTTTAAAATTTGAAGTGTAAAATAATTATCGCTTCAAAACTAAACTCAAGAGCCGTCAAAATCCAATTTCCAAACCTCTGCCTTTATCACTGAGGGTAGAGGGCTATTTATAGGAAAGAAAGCGTTATTTAGGGGGGAAATCCGGTGGAGAAATTTTGAATATCTTTACCCATTTTCAAGTACAACGAGATTGAAGATATCTTAAAAAGGGGGAAAGGGAACAACGAGTTGATCAATTAGGTTGCTAGGCTTATGGGTTCTGTAGGGTACTTGGATGAGGGTATTGGTTTCTTCGCGTGTGATTCTGGGTTTGCAGCACGATTTGATTACTATATTTGACTGTCACGTGAAGAACAAGAGACACAGGGGTCATGTAACGATGTTATATACATCTACCGATCGTTGTTGTATAGGAATGGGTTTGGGTCGTTTAATATGGAAACTAAAACTGGGACAAGAATATGTTGGTTTGGGCTGCTAGAAATTTGTTAAAAGGTCCAACATGGTTTATTAACTTATATCAGAAATATGATTGAAATTATTTCTAGACAGGGTGGATTTAATTTTCTAAACAAGTTGGAAAATAATTGAGATTAACCTTTTAATTATTAACATAGTAAAATTCATTAAAACACTTAGGTAAATTTTCTTGGGCTCATTTTATTAACATTTTAAGGTAAGAAGTCCCAATCCAAAAAACTATATTGATTTTCTAAATACAAGTTCAAATTTTGAAACAAGATTTATCACATAATAGTCAATTTTAATTCAAGTTGATTTTAGGTAGATTATCTAAGAAATTCGGCCATATTTGCATGCTTCACATGTTCAAACAACAAAGGCAGATTTTTTAGCAATCTCACATAAATAAAATAAATAAGTAAAAGAACAATTATCATGTAATCTCCCCCTTAGACTATCCCCCAAATATATTTCATATATAGAGAGTTAAGAGTTACTACAAAATTATTACAGAACCAAAATAAAAAAAACAACAAATACATATTATAAAAATTAAAGCAACTAGTCCCATCCGAAAGTTCGTCCCAGGTGACTCCTCGAATATAACTCATAGTTTTCCCAAGCCTTGCTAATTGGAAAGGACAATACACAACAAGTAATACAAAAACAACATAATAGCATTCAATTATACACTCAGACAAAATAAGAACAACAAACTAGACATATATGATCTACACAGAAGAGGATGGGAAAACTGACCCAGATGCTTCATTTTTATCATTATCCATTTCTGGACTTATGCATAATAGTAAGTAACTAATGATGTAAAAATCAATTACATGTGTGAAAGATACTAACCGATTAAGCAGTAAAATAACAATCACAATAAAGACAATTTGGTTCCACACTATTCAACCCAACACATCAAAAAATACTTCTTAAGAGTTCATCGAAACGTCCTTTCAAGCAGAGAGAAATATGACTTTTTATATTTCAGTTTAAAGTATTCTAGCATGTGAGAAAATATCAGGATACAAATATGAAGGGAGTGGTCCCTTTTTATAGTCTCTTAAAAACTAGCCAATTAAGGAAAAACAGTATAATTTCAAGTTAAAATCAATTTTCCTTGCGTAAAAAGAGAACCAAAAATCAGAATTATTTAAATTTATCTTTTACCAGATATAAAAGCAAGAAATCTGCCTACTTATATTAAGGTAAAGAAAATCAATTACTAATTTTATACGAAGTTCAAATTTACAGCAGTCATGATTTTACAATTAATAACATATAAAATCAATAAAATATTTATCAAACTAGCAAAGATTTTTCTCAAAATCAACCAACGAGAATTAGTTCAAATTCTAATTAAGGGAATAGAATTGACTTACAACATTATAATTTTTCTTAACATAGGGAGTAAAATCAGTCTGATTTTTACCAAATAAAGACAAGTAATGAGAACAGATTTAAAATTCTAATTATGACATGATATCAGTTAATAGCAACCACTAATATATGAAATTAAGCAGACATTGATAAATATCTAATGGAAAGAAATAATTTACAACTCAATCCAAGCATTTATGTATCGCAACATAATCAACCCAATTTATCAATTTTTCTGCTAATTTGCAATCAAATCAACGAGTACCACAACAATAATTAGGGAAAATAGCAAGTATTAAGGAGGAGCTTTATTAAGCAGGAAATCCAAATATCATATTAGCAGGAGTCATAACTTCATAATCATATTAACATCCATTTACAAAGATTAAAACATATTCAAACATATATAACAAAGTGATGAAATTCTGGGTAGAATTCAGACTGTAAGGATGTGTTGACATGCCAGGCATGAAAAAACCTAAGAATTTCGACAAATCACAAAGAAAACACTTAAATGACATTGTATAGTCATCAACAAATCTGAAAAAGTGAAAGCAAGAAATAACAGATCATATGTTCACAAATCTACTAGGAATTTAAATGATAAAATGGACAAGAAAATAAACTTGAAACGAATTTGAAAATATGTGTCTATAACTTTTACTTCACCGCAATTCTTGTTGTTTTATTTTCCTTGATGGAGCTTGTTGGTTTCTTTGTCAAAGTTTGTTGCAGAGGAGAAAGGGATGAGAAGATCTTGTTTGGTACTCTCCATTGGAGCTGCTGAAGGTTTGAGTTGTTGTTGTCGTCCTCGCCTGTAACACTTCAAAAATTCAAGACGTGTCATAAAGCCTAACATAGGTGTCATGAGGTCTAAGTACTATGTTTAATTGAATTTTGATGAATGTAGGTCACTTAGGAAGTTTATCAACCAAAACGTCCAATAATGTCCATGACGTCCGAAAGTTGGTTCAAAGGGTACTAGTGTGCCTTAGCCTATTTGACTAGCTTTTAGGAGTCAGAATTTTATGAAAAGTGGTGAAAGGGTAGATAATAGGTGTTTAATTTGTTTCATGGTCGAAAATTCTAGGTACGACTCCCCAAGCACCAACCAAGGGCCCTTGAAGAAGACCACTACAGGTTGAGGCAACACTGCCTGGGCAGTGTACATCGATGGGACGAGCTACGGTCCGTGTGTGGACTAACGGGGCGTCGATGCTACCGTCATACCAAACTTATCCAATTGTAGGAATCCATTGCCTGCCAAAGCCTCTGAATTTACCGACGAATGTGCAGGACGAAGGGGGGCCAGTTCGTCGACTCACAGACGGCCCATCGACGGGGTTCCGTTTGTGAGGGTCTTGATTTTCCTGCATGTTTTAATGTTAATTAATTTATTAACTAAGTGGTTTAGTTATTATTTAGGGATTAAGGGAAGACTAATTAACTAATTTAACTCCAATATAAAGGCCCCAACCCCAATTAATTTAATTACAACTCTTTATACAAACTCTCTTTTTTCTCTCTCTATTTGAAATGACCATTAAAGACTAGATAGGGAAGGATTTGGGTGATGGAAAGGGATATATTCACCATAAAATCTTCATCAAAATTTAAGGTATGGGATCTAATTCATCTTTGAGATTCTTTTCTCAAGGGGTTCCTTCAAAATGGATTTCAAAAGTGGAGTTTTCATGTGGGTTTCATCCAATTACGAAATTAATGTTGTGAACTGAGTTGTTTATGTTTTATTTAGGATATAATGGATATATTAACATGTAATTTAACTTGATTATGATCAATTGTGATGGTTTGGTTCAATTTGAAGATTATGATCCTTAACCCCTAACCCTAGGTTTGATCTTGATGTAAATTGGGTTGTGATTGATTCAATTTTCTTGATTATGGGTTAAATCACTATTAGATGATGTTTTTACACCAACCCTTAAATAATTGGAATGAATTGTATTCTTTCATTCTAATCTTGAGAAGTGATCCAGGTTATGGAAATTGGCCTAAGCAATCTTGTTTTAAGCATTGATTTGGTATTGAATTATGGTGTAATGACTCTTCTAGTATTGTTATCATGTTGATTATTGAATTATGATGTTGAACATCTATGGATTGATTTTAGGGTTTATGGTAAGACCTTCCTGATGAACTATGAGAAAGACATGGTAAGTCTTGGAATATCTATCTTTACTTCCAATTGTGATTAATTGTGGTTAAGTCATGATGGTATTGGAGTATGCCTTATATTACGATGATAGGGTGGTATGATGTTGAATTGAAATGTCTTGATTGTGGTTGTGAGGTTGATTAAGATGTAAATGCTATAAGGACGGTGATGTATACCAATGTGCCTTATTATAAATTGATATGTAACGTGTTGACCTCACCATAATGAATTGTGATGAAAGGATTTATACTCATACAATTCTTATTGAGCTATTGATGATGATGATTATACAAGGGGTAGACCCCATAACCTAAACTAAGCTATGATTTATAATTAAAGTCTTAAAGACATTTCAAAAAGGGACTCTTGGTTAGCACCGAGTGAACTAGAATGAGGAGTGTCCCTTCCCATATAGGGAAGGTAGAAGCACTAAATTACTCTTGAGATTGGAGACTATAATGTATGGTGCATAAAGAAGGTCCCAACTATATCTCCTAGTTCCTGAACTATGTTGCCCAATTAGGAATACTAGCTAGTGGATCCACGTAGTTTCTATGTTTAATGTTTTGGTACTACCTTGACAAGTAGTCCGCTTTCTTTCGATTTAGGGTTTCATGACCAGATTCCACACTAGCTCATGTGGTCTATGTGCGTTAGGGCAAGATGTTCCCAAAAGTTAAAATGAATTAAAGGATTTGAACTCTAACTAGGATAACCTAAAAAAGTCTAGCTTAGTCTAAGTAGGGGTATGAGACTCTACCTAAGCATTGCACTAGTTAGCCTTAAAGGGAGTCTTAGGAGGATTTTCTTATATATGTTTATGTTATAATGAGATATGATATGTACAAGATGAACTTGTATATTGTTGATACTATATGTTTGTAAGTTTACTTATGAGTATGCATTGGGTTATATTGTTAACATAAGATGAAATGTATATCTAAATATATTATTATGTGAAGTTGGACATTGGTTATGGTTTCTTGTTGGGGCTACTTGATTGAGTAAAGTTTTGGGGCTTTGCTTAGTCATTACACTTGTTGACTTGATAAGGATTCATGAGTAGTTGTCTTGCTTATAGTTATATGGTTATCTCTTATTCATGCTTGTGATGTTATTCCTTGATGATAGGTTTGTAATAAATTATGGGTTTAAGTATGTTGGGATACATATTACTTGTTTGAGTTAGTAAGCATGTTTGGTGGGTATTGGTATGACTTGATTGATTTTGCATTAGACTTTTAATAAGGGTAAAATGGCATGTTTTGACTAAATGTCCTTTTTTTTTAGAATATTTTGATATTATATGTGCATATGGTCTCATACTTAGTACATGTGGAGTCATAACCCCATTTTCTTCCCTTTTCCCAAACACTTTAGGTTCTGGTCATTGAAGGGTCATCCGAGACGACTGGAAGAAGGCTTGGATATTCTCTATCATCCAAGTGGGTAGGTCCTCACTTTCTGAGGGCGATGCCAATATCTTGAATATGAAGTTCCTTTGTTTTTCTAAGACTTCTATGTTCATTTCACTTTCATTGTGTACGACTTGTATAAGCCTATATGTGGCTTTTTTACATTTGATGTAGGTCTATGCCCAAATTTTGATGATTGTTTAGATGTATGAGATGAGACAATCTTTGAGACTATTCTTCTATCTTATATATATGTATGTACGATAAAAGTAGAAGGCTATGTAACCTTCCTATACAAAGGGTCTATGTATACTCGATATGACTATATTATATGTATGTAGAGGTCTATGTAAACCCCCAACTAGATGTAATAAAAGTTTTAAATTTCTCCGTATTTTCAACCTATGAATGTAATGAGATGAGATTAAGAGCCTAGTCTTAGTCCTTGAGAAAGGACGACGACGTTGGTTACGTTTTGGGGGTAAACCTAGATGTGACAAACTTGGTATCAAAGTCAGGTTGAATATCATTGAGTTACGTCTCTCTCTATACCACGTATATGTAGGTTTGTATTCATAATTGTGAAGCACGTCACACTTATGAATAGGAACCTATGTGATGCCTAGGAATCACTTTTTTTCTTAGAAATACTATATCGTGCTGTTAGAGTATACTTATGGTGTGCTTTTGCATCTAATCCTATTGTTGTGCTTATAGAAAGAATGAATACTCGAAGGAATGCGGCTCGAAGACTCGAAGAGGAAATTACAAATGCAAGAGATCCTTCCCATGGTTATCAAGCGTCAAACCCGGAGAGTATACCCCAGATGAGATCGGCGTTGTCGTCTTCTTAGAGTACTCAGACAAGCCCTTAACATTCGTCATAACATGTGATCAATAAAAATTGCGAAAAATTTAAAACTTTTACATTCTACTTGAAGTATACTTACACTTCATACTTATCATTCATAAACCATACAATATTCTAAGAAATTGTCTCCCATATATAAATCATCTAAGAGTGCAAATTTGGACTTAGCCAATAGATAGTGAATATGCCATATAGTCTTTAATACAAAAGAATCCAAAGAAACATGATGGAAATAGGAAATTTCTAATATCTAATAAAGTATTCGTAAGCTGGAAGATAAATGATAGCGTCCCAAACATGAGGACCTACCAAGACTTGGAGTAAGAGTTCCAAGCTTCTTCAAATCGACCTCCTTAAACTTCAGTGGCCGGAACCTACAGTTGTAGTAATATAAAGTAATGTGATTAGTATGTCAGATGAACTAAGAATGGGTATATGCACATAACACTTAAGGACATGCATGAAAAAGGATCATTTATCATATCTTTAAAAAACATGCTAAGTCATATGAAAGTCTTCAATGCACATACCATATAACATATATGAGTTAAAGATTCCATAAACATAAAGCATGGTCTTAAGCAAAGACATATTATCATAGAGTCATATTAACTTTTCATATTCACTATTTCACGTAACATGCATACAAAACATTTACCAATGATCCCATCCCTAACCTACAAGTGCAATGGTCATGTGAATCCTCATAACCCCACACAACTAAGTGGATAAGATAGGAGACCATGAGTAAAGCTTTGCTTCATATAACTTGTAGCATAAGTGGTCATCAGTTCATTTAACAATATAACCCAATAACATATTCATCATAAATACCAACATCATATAAGAGTAACATCATATATCATAAACATATATCTTTCATGTTATCATATTACATAAGAACAATCTCCTAGGACTTCTCTTAGAGTCAACTTGTGCAATGTCTAGGTAGGTCCCATACGTCTACCTCTACTAAGTAGACTCCTCAAGTCACTTAGTCAACGTTCATTTACTTGTCTTTCATTATACATGAGGTAACATTCTTTTTAACTGACATAGACCATGTGAGCTAAGCATGAAATCCAGTGTCATAAAACCCCACACTGAAAAAAGGTGGTCTACCGGCCAAAGAATTAACCTAACATGACATAGCTTTCTAGGTGGATCCACTAGCTAGTATCCTAACAGTGGCAACATAGTTCAAGAACTAGGAGATGTATTAGAGACCCATATCTCTACATTACATGGCAACCTCAATCTCACGGGAGTCATTGTGAACCTACCTTCCAACTAGGGAAGGGACACTTCGCATATCTAGTTCATTGGTGCTTATCTTAAGTCCCTTTTTTAAATAACTTTTAAGTTTTCTTTTTATCATAACTTATCATAGTTCATAGGAGATTAAATCCTTGTATAAACATGAGCATGAGATCTTTGGGATTAGATGAAAATTTACTTTCATTCTAACCATTTGTTTGTGAGATTAACATAACATATTCATCTTGTGTAAAGCATACAAGAGGATATCGTAACTTGCATTTTTCGTGTTCTTTTCATGATCCCACAAATAACATGTTCATATCCCAGCATATACACATAACAACATCATACATACTTCCGTAACATAGCATCATGATCTATGGGATAACTTAAACATTGTAGAGTAATAACAACTTTAGAAGACTTATCTCTAGCTTCCAAGAACCTTATTCAAGAACTTACTTATCTTAGAACATTCATAATCATAATCATAACATAATGAAATACTCAATATCATAATCAAGAACAACTCTTAAAAATAATATACAAGATCAATGCATAATGTAGGGTAAAGGATAAGGGTCATTTAAGAGTTCATTCTAGTCTTATTTCCAATCCCTATGTTTTCATATTGTCAAATAGTAAAAACAATCATACGGAACCGTCATGTAGATAAGAACATGCTTCACAAGAAATTCAAACATAATAACAACATACTCATCAAAACGTGTTGAATAGACCATAGAAAAGACTTACTTTTCATTGAAAATAATAAATCTCGGGTTCAGGAAGAAAATCCGTTTCGTAGACTAAAAACCCTAGTATTTGAAGTTCTTGAAAACTTATGTTTGAAAGGACCTCTTGGGGAAAGGAATCCCAAGAGAGAAAAACTCATACCTTATAGATGAAGAATCCACGAAATTTGGATAAAAATCTTGAGGTGTTCGTCTTCTTCCTTAAGCTCTTCTTCTTTTTCAATAGAGTTTGGAGAAGAGAGTGTTCTTGGAAGAATGAGAGAAATTTTGTTTGATCTGGTTTGGAACGTGTAAAAATGGTCTAATACTGACCTAATATCAATATATAGTCGTCCTATGAATTACCTAAAATACCCTTGACTTATATGGGTCTTTTTAATAAGTTAAATTACCAAAAAATACGACTTTAACGATTCTGGAAAGTAGCTGCGCGTCGCGGGGCCAAATCCCATCATTTTTTTGAATTTTGAGTTGAGGCAGTGAGGTGCGTGTCAGCCTCGCATCGCGAGGTTGCCTCTCAAATCTTGAGGCAGAACACCTCGTGTTCCTTGCGCGTCGCGCACCACACCTCCATATTTGGTCTGCTCGCAGGCTGCCAGGCAGCCTGCCCACTCATGTTTGGGTCCTCCTCAAGGACCATTTGGGTTGTCCTTGGGGTGTCGTTACCAGACGTTTGGACCCTTTGTACTACATACTACCTATCCAAGGTCACTTTACAAGTGTTTGACTTCATTTGACACTTCAAAACCTTCACCAAACATAGGGACGTCAACTAGTTCAAATTAGCTGGTTTCCGGACGTCAAGGTCTTTCTTAGTCGTTTTGGTTATAACCTTTTCCAAATGAGTTTATTACATTAATATAGGTCTGGAAATATCATTTTAAACATTATTTAATATAGTAATCTATATTTTAACATGGCATTTCTGGAGTGTTATATCAAGTTCCTCCACTTGAAGAAGATGTTACCATGGAGCATGCACCGGTCAATCCTCCTCCTTTGACGGATGAGAATATAAGGATCACTCTTATCCAAATTTCCCAATATATCACTACTCAAGCACAAGGGGCCACGGCTCAAGCCCAAGATATGACGGCCCAAGCAAACCGGGAGGTTGTGCCCTTTAATAAGTCACAACTATGGCTTCTCGTCTAAGGGACTTTACTCGGATGAACCCTCCTACTTTCTAAAGGTCTAAGGTTGATGAATACCCACAAGAATTCATGAATGAAGTATCTAATATAATTTTGGCTATGGGGTTATCCACAAGTGAGAAGGTTGAGTTAGTCACCTATCAACTCAACGACGTAGCACAAGCATGGTTTTTGCAATAGAGAGATAATAGGACATTGGGAGGTGGTCCTTTGACTTAGGAGATCTCGAAGAAGGATTTTCTTGATTGGTTCTTTCCTAGGGAGATGAGGGAGGCAAATGTGGTGGAGTTCATCAACTTTCGCCAAAGAGGTATGAGTGTTCAAAAATACTTCTTAAAGTTCACTAAGTTGTCGAAATATGCTCCATCTTTGGTTTCCGATCCCAGAGACGAAATGAGCCGCTTTGTGACGGGGGCGTCGGATGATTTACAAGAGGAGTGTCATTTGGCTGTGCTACACGACAACATGAACATTTATCATCTTATGGTGCATGCCAATCATGTAAAAGAGGTAAGGGCTAGGAGGAAGGTTAATGATGCTAAGAGGGTAAGATCTTTTGATGGATGTTTTCCAGGCTTGAGATACAGGGTTTCAAGTCAAGTCCCTTCCAAGTTCCCAAAATCTAGTGGTGATAGGGTGTCTAACCCTAAATCCAATAAGGGAAAAAATACTAATTCACCAACCGAGAAGCCAACTTGTGGAAAGTGTGGCAAGAAGCACTATGGTGATTGCTTTAAGGGGACAAATAATTGTTTTGGTTGTGGAAAGAGTGAGCACAAGGTAAGGAATTGCCCTAATGTGAAGAGTCAAGACAAGGGTAGTGGTCAAGCTCAAGCAAGTGGTTCTAATGAGGCACCAAAGAAGAACCGCTTTTATGCTTTCCGCTCTAGGGGTGAGAAAAAGACTTCTCCTGACGTGGTGACCGGTATGTTGAAAGCCTCCTCTATTGATGTATATGCCTTACTTGATCCCGGTGCTACTTTGCCCTTTGTTACTCCTCTAGTAGACAAAAAGTTGATATTTTACCCGATATTTTGCATGAAACTTTTATAGTGTCTACTTCGGTGGGTGAGTCGGTTTTTGCAAAAAGAGTGTAAGAAAAATTATCCTATAATGTTGCCCAATAGAGTTTCTTATGTTGACCTAGTAGAACTTGCTATGTTTGATTTTGATGTTATATTGGGTATGGATTGGTTGAATGCTTGCTTTGCTTCTATTGATTGTAGGACAAGGGTGGTGAAATTTAACTTTCCAAATGAACCCGTTGTTGAGTGGAAAGGGGGAAATTCTATTCCTAGAGGTCGTATTATATCTTGTCTAAAAGCATGCAAAATGATCTCAAAGGGTTGTCTATATCACATAGTAAGAGTCCAAGATTTAGACTCAGAAATTCCTCCCATCGAGTCGGGACCTGTAGTGAGTGAGTTTCTGGAGGTCTTCCTAATGACCTTCCCGGTATTCCTCCCGAATGGGAAATTGACTTTGACATTGATTTGCTACCGGATACGAATCCCATTTCAATTCCTCTTTATCAGATGGCTCCGACTGAATTGAAGGAGTTGAAATCCCAACTCAAGGATTTAGTATATAAGGCTTTTATAAGGCATAGTATTCTTCTCTGGGGTTCTCCGATTTTGTTTGTAAAAAAGAAGGATGGATCCTTGAGAATGTGTATTGATTACCGCCAACTCAACAAGGTCACCATTAAGAATAAGTACCCTCTCCCGCAGATTGACGACTTGTTTGATCAACTCCAAGGGGCGAGTTACTTTTCAAAAATTTACTTAAGATCGGGGTATAACAACTTAGGGTTAAAGGTGAGGATGTACCAAAGATGAGCTTTTGTACTAGGTACGGGCACTATGAGTTCTTGGTAATGTCTTTCAGTCTCACTAATGCTCCGGCGGCGTTTATGGACCTAATGAATAGGGCGTTTCAAAATTACCTAGATTCATTTGTCATTGTCTTGATTGACGATATCGTGGTATATTCAAAGAATAAAGTGATCATATGGGTCATTTGAGGGTAGTATTTCAAACCCTTAAGGATTATCAATTGTTTGCCAAATATAGCAAGTAAGTGTTTTGGTTGAGATCGGTGGCATTTATTGGGCACATTATCTCTAGTGAGGGAGTTTAGGTAGACCCAAGAAAAATGGAGGCGGTGAAGAATTGGCCGAGACTATTGACTCCAACCGACAATAGAAGTTTCTTGGGTTTAGCGGGTTATTATCAGAGGTTCGTGGATGTATTTGCGTCCATTGCATATCCCTTGACTACTTTGACCCAAAAGTGTAAGAAATTTGAGTGGTCGGAGGTATGTGAGAAAAGTTTCAAATTGTTAAAAGATAGGCTCACTTCAGCTCCGATGTTGACCTTACCGGAGGGTACAAAGGGTTATGTTCTTTATTGTAACGCATCTCGTGTGGGTTTAGGGTCTGTGCTTATGCAACATGGGAAGGTGATAGCCTATGTTCTAGGAAACTTAAGGTACATGAGAGAAACTATCCCACTCATGACCTTGAATTAGCGGTCGTGGTGTTTGCTTTGAAAATATGGAGGCATTACTTGTATGGGGTTCATGTTGATGTATTTACCAACCATAAGAGTCTCCAGTATGTGTTTAACCAAAAAGAGTTGAACCTCCGGCAAAGGAGGTGGTTAGAGTTATTGAAAGATTATGATATGTGTGCCCTCTATCAACCCGATAAGACTAATGTGGTTGCAGATTCCCTAAGTCGTATGACTATGGGTAGTGTTTCCACATTGACAAAGACAAGAAGGACCTAGCTAAGGAAGTTCATAGGTTAGCTAGATTGGGGGTGAGGTTGGAAGGTCCTCCGAATGGGGATCTATAGTCCATCATAACTCCGAGTAATCTCTAATGGTTGAGGTGAAATCCAAAAAAACACCTTGAACAACCATTAATGGAGTTATAAGAATCAGTTCTCGGCAAGTTAAATAAGTCATTCTTCTTAGGGGTGATGGTGTGTTAAGGCACCAAGATAGATTGTCTGTTCCAGATGTAGATGGGTTGAGGGACCGGATCGTTGAGGAAGCCCATGGGTCCTGCTACTCCATTCATTCGGGTTCGACAAAAATGTACTATTACCTAATGGAGATATATTAGTGGGAAGGTTTGAAGATGGATATAGCGGAGTTTGTCTCTAAGTGTCCAAATTGCCAACAAGTAAAAGCTAAACATCAAAAGCTGGGTGGCTTACTACAAGAGATCCAAATTCCTACTTGGAAGTGGGAAGACATTAATATGGACATTGTGGTGGGTTTACCTCAGAGTCAGAGGTCATATGATTCTATATGGGTGGTTGTGGATAGTTTAACTAAGTCCGCTCGCTTTATTCCATCAAGTCTACTTATTCGGCAAAAGATTATGCTAGGATCTTCGTAGATGAGATTGTGTGTCACTATGTTATTCCGCTATCCATTAATCGGATCAGGGTGCTCAATTCACATCTGGGTTTTGGAGGTCGTTCTTAAAAGGGTTGGGTACTAAAGTGAAGTTGAATACCTCCTAAAATAGGTTTCATGAGGTCTAAGTATTGTTTTTAGTACATTTTGATCAATGTAGGTCATTTAGGAAGTTTATAAACCAAAACGTCCAAGAACGTCCATGACGTTCAGAAGTTGGTTCTAAGGGGTACTAGTGTGACTTAGCCTATTTTACTAGCTTTTAGGAGTCGGAATTTTATGAAAAGTAGTGAAAATGTAGGTAATAGGTGTTTAAGTTGTTTCATTGTCGAAACTTCTGGATACAACTCCCCAAGGACAACCCAAGGGCTCTTGAGGAGGACCCCTGCAGGTTGAGGCAACACTTCCTTGCCAGTGTGCATCGACGGGACAAGCTATGGTCCGTGTGTGGACTAACAGGGCATCGATGCATTTCTCGTCCCACACTTAGCCAATTTGAGGAATCCCTCG
Source organism: Solanum chilense (assembly GCA_032847665.1). Taxonomy (NCBI): domain Eukaryota; kingdom Viridiplantae; phylum Streptophyta; class Magnoliopsida; order Solanales; family Solanaceae; genus Solanum; species Solanum chilense. Next base: position 67,495,983 of record CM064971.1, on the reverse strand, counting down.
CCTGCACAAGTCTCTGAACTTACGTGCGGATGTGCAGGACGGAGGGGGGCCAGTTCATCGACTCACAGATGGCCCGTCGATGGGGTTCTATCTGTGAGGGTCTTAATTTTCCTACACATTTTAATGTTAACTCATTAAATTAATTAAGTGGTTTAGTGACTAGTTAGGGATTAAGGGAAGACTAATTAACTAATTTAACTCCCATATAAAGGCCCCAACCCAATTAATCTAATTACAACTCTCAATACAAACTCTCTTCTTTCTCTCTCTAGTTGAAATCACCATTGAAGACTAGATAGGGAAGGGATTTTGGGGATGAAAAGGGAAGAATTCACCATCAAATCTTTATCAAACGTTAAGGTATGGGATCTAATTCACCTTTGAGATTCTTTTCTCAAAGGGTTCCTTCAAAATGGATTTCAAAAGTTGAGTTTTCATGTGGGTTTCATCCAATTACGAAACTAATGTGGTGGACTGAGTTGTTTGTGTTTTCATTAGGATATAATGGATAGATTAACATGTATTTATACTTGATTATGATCAATTGTGATGGTTGTTCAATTTGAAATTATGATCCTTAACCCCTAACCATAGGTTTGATCTTGATGTAAATTGGGTTGTGATTGATTCAACTGTCTTGATTATGAGTTAAAATACTATAAGGTGATGTTGTTACACCAATCCTTAACTAATTGGAATGAATTGTAGTCTTTCATGCTAATCTTGAGAAGTGATCTAGGTTATGGAAATTGGCCTAAGCAATCTTGTTTTAAGCATTGATTTGGTATTAAATTATGGTGTAGTGACTCTTCTTGTATTGTTATCATGTTGATTATTGAATTATGATGTTGAACATCTAAATTGGATTTATTTTAGGGTTTATGACAAGACCTTCCTGATGAACTATGAGAAAGACATGGTAAGTCTTGGAATATCTATCTTTGCTTCCAATTGTGATTAATTATGGTTAAGTCATGAAGGTATTGGAGTATGCCTTATATTACGATAATAGGGTGGTATGATGTTGAATCGAAATGTCTTGATTATGGTTGTGAGGTTGATTAAGATGTAAATGCTATAAGGATGGTGATGTATATCAATGTGCCTTATTATGAATTGATATGTAACGTGTTGACCTCACCATAATGAATTGTGATGAAATGATTTATACTCATACAATTCTTATTGAGCTATTGATGATGATGATTATACAAGGGGTAGACCCCATAATCTAAACTAAGCTATGATTTATAATTAAAGGCTTAAAGACATTTTAAAAAGGGACTCTTGGTTAGCACCGAGTGAACTAGATTGAGGAGTGTCCCTTCCACATAGGGAAGGTAGAAGCACTAAATTACTCTTGAGATTGGAGACTATAATGCATGGTGCATAAAGAAGGTCCCAACTATATCTCCTAGTTCCTGAACTATGTTGCCCCATTAGGAATACTAGCTAGTGGATCCCGTAGTTTCTATTTTTCATATTTTGGTACTACCTTGACAAGTAGTCCGCTTTCTTTTGATTTAGGGTTTCATGACACCGGATTCACACTAGCTCATGTGGTCTATATCGTTTAGGGCAATATGTTCCCAAAAGGTAAAATGAATTAAAGGATTTGAACTCTAACTAGGATAACCTAAGGGGTCTAGCTTATTCTAGGTAGAGTTATGGGACTCTACCTAAGCATTGCACTAGTTAGCCTTAAAGGGAGTCTTAGGATGATGTTCTTATATATGTTTATGTTATAATGATATATGATATGTACAAGATGAACTTGCACATTGTTGATACTATATGTTGGTAAGTTCACTTATGAGTATGCATTGGGTTATATTGTTAACATAAGATAAAATGTCTATCTAAATGTTATATTATGTGAAGTTGGACACTGGTTATGTTTTCTTGCTGGGGCTACTTGATTGATTAAGGTTACGGGGATTTACTTGGTCATTGCACTTGTTGACTTGATAAGGATTCATGAGTAGTTGTCTTGCTTATATCGATGTGGTTAACTCTTATTCATGGTTGTGATGTAATTCCTTGATTATAGGGTTGTAATAAGTTATGATTTTAAGTATGTTAGGATACATATTACTTATTTGAGTTAGTAAGCATGTTTGGTGGGTATTGGTATTACTTGCTTGATTTTGCATTAGAATTTTAAAAGGGGTAAAATGTCATGTTTTAACTAAATGTCCTTTTTAGCATATTTTGATACTATATGTGCATATGGTCTCATACTTAGTACATGTGGAGTACTAACTCCATATTCTTCCCTTTTCCTAAACATTTTAGGTTCCAGTCGTTGAAGGCTCATCCGAGACGACTTGAAGAAGGCTTGGATATTCTCTATCATCCAAGTGGGTAAGTCCTCACTTTCCGAGGGCGATGCCAATATCTTGACTATGAAGTTCGTTTGTTTTTCTAAGACTTTTATGTTCATTCCACTTTCATTGTGTAAGACTTGTATAAGCCTATATGTGGCTTATTTACATTTGATGTAAGGTATGCCCAAATTGTGATGATTGTTTAGATGGTTTGAGATGAGAAAATTTTTGAGACTATTCATCTATCTTATATATATGTCTGTATAATAAAAGTAGAAGGTTATGTAACCTTCCTATACGAAGGGTCTATGTATACTCGATACGACTATATTATATATATGTAGAGGTCTATGCGAACCTCCAAGTAGATGTAATGAAAGTTTTAAATTTTTCCGTATTTTCAACCTGTGAGTGTAATTACATGAGACTAAGAGGCTAGTCTTAGTCCTCGAGAAAGGACGCCGACTACGTCTAGGAGGTAAACCCGGATATGATAGAGCTGCTACTAGCTTGAAAGAAAAAGGAGGAACAGAGGGAGATAAATAAGGAGAAAGAGAAGGGCATTGTCGGAGATGGCTTTTGCTGAAGCTTGTTGCATGGAGCTGTTAACCAGGGCTCTCGCTGGAGCTGCTTTTGTTTTGCTGGAGTAACAGGGGACTGGTGGCGCTGTAGTACTCCTCGCCTGATTTTTTTTGTCATCGGAGATGAGAAGAGAGGGAGGACAAGAGGATAAAAGAGCAACGGGAAAAGAGGAGAAGAGGAAGATGATGGGTCACCAATGATTGGAGTCAACCGGTGACTTATCTGGTTGTTGCCAGAGCTGATCTCGCGATGTTTTCCCGATTGAAGCCATGGAGGGTTGGGTTGTTGATGAAGAGGGCAAGAAAGAATGAAGAGTATTTTAGGGTTTGAGGTCTTTTAGATATTAAATTAGGAAATGAGGGCAGGTTCGATCTGGTCCATTTGATTTATGTTGCGATGAGAAGCTGAGATTTAAACGATGAGATCGACGGTCACAACTTAAAATTAAAGTTTTCATATTTGGAGCATGTTTGGTCCAAATTAGCTATCACTGAAACGAAATTGTATTGAAAAGGAATAGAATTGAAAGAAATAGATGGCTAAAATTGAAACAAAATTGAAATTGAATAGGTTGGAACTGAAACAAATTAGGATAGAATAGGCTAGAAATTGAATAGTTTCGAGGAAATTCGAGGAAATGCTATCCAATTAAAATACTACATATACTATTGAATTTATATATTAAAAATCATTTAAATTTTAAAACATTTGAAAGAAATAATTATTTCGAGTTTTACTAATAACTTAAAAAAATATTTTAATAATATTTACTATAGTTTTATAAAGCATGCATACTAAAATGTTCAATTTTTAGACAAAATCAACTAAAATCATGAAAATCAAAATATATATAAAATATGTATTTAATCGAACAACATTCCAAAAAGGGTTATAGGTCGGTCAAATTGGGTGTCATCAATTGCAACATAAATGGAAGACTTAAGCCTGTATCTTTTACTTAAAGATATGTTTATCGTGGGTTCAATTTGATTTTATATATTTTCTAAACAACTTCAAACTAATAAGATATCATTTGATTAGATTCGACATTGGATTATTGATCCATTTATTAAGTATAAAAATTAAAATGAATGATAGAAAAAGTTTTATGTATTCCATCGATAATTTTTGGTCCAACACCTGAAACCATCAAGTGCTATCGTTGCTTTTGGTGGAGAATATGATTAACAGCCAAAGGTGATGGCAGTTGGGATGAGCAACAGATAATAATAAATGTTTTGGGGTAAAGGGATTCGAGTGAAATAGTATTATTGAGTCGGATTGCGCATGATGAAGTATGTCACCATCTCATCTAAAAGCTTAAACTATTAAAGAGAACACACTTTTATTATTTAATTATATTCTCAACACTCCCCCTCGAGAATGGGCCTATTTTCATGGGCCAACCACGTGGAAGTTATTTTTAATTTTGGGTGCCGTGAGATTCAATCTTAAGATCTCTGCTTGCTCTGATATCTATTTGTAAGAAATATAAAAGGTGAATACTTTCTCAGAGAATGCTCAAGTTTTATATAGGCTATTTAAGGCCACTTGAGGTGATTAAAATCATCAGTTACATTGTTACTTATACTAACAACAATATAAAACCGTAGATCTGGTATATATATATATATATATATAAATATATATATATATATATATATATATATATATATATATATATATATATATATATATATATATATATATATATATATATATATATATATATATATATATATATATATATATATATATATCACAATTTATTAGTTCAATATATTACAAAATCCTAAAAGATTTCTTTAAAAACTAAGATATAATATTGAAAGACTAAACATCAAAATGTGAATGCATTAAATCAAACACTCCCCCTTAATCTTGAAAACTCCAATGTCTTCTCGAAGATAGCACAACTTTTCCCTTGGAAGTTTGATCTTAGGCATATTTATGTGCCCAGTAACAAATTTATCCCAAATATATAACTAAGTTTGAGAGTATTTTCGTTCTCAAAATTAAGATTTGAGAGTCTTTTGATGTCATTTCCTCCAATAAATATGATTAGATGTTTCAAGATGAAAAACAATGAAGAACGAGCGAAAATAGGGAACTTGGACTGAGGTAGGAAAATAGAAGATGAAGTTGCGGAGAATAAAGGCCAATAAGCTGGAGAATACATTATGAGGGGAGAATCTCCGTATTGCGGAGCTAATATGCATATGTAGAAGAGACATTCCACTTAACAGAGGAGTGCATGATAGGACCGTGTCGCTGAGAGGTTTCAGGTGTGTGCAAATTTAGGCGAGGGAACAATCTGAGTCGCTAACATGGACACTATAATTTGGCCATGTTATATGAGACTATAAATAGTTTAAGTGAGTTATTTTATTTTTATCAAATTCCAAAAAGACGAGAGCATTTGGGAGTTGGGCGATTTTTCTATACAATCTATTTTTTTTCTCTATTTATTCATCTTGGTAAACCCTTGTATGATCGAAAAATATTATTTCTTGATATTTTATGGTATGAGTACCTAAAGTCCCTAGTTCTAGGATTGTAGCTACAGTTAATGGTTTAAAATAATTTTTTGTAGTATGATAATGGTTATCTTATGTATGAGCTTGCATTCTTGTTTAACTATTTCAATGCATGATCAACATTAAAATAAACTTGTAAACCGCTCTTGAACTCGGAAGATGAATACCAAAGAATGTGGGGAGTATGTTCATTCTAGGGTAATGTCTAGAATGTTTTGTATATAGGACAGTCTTTTACTTATATACCATGCTTGGTTAATGAGCAATATTAATGCTTAATGCTCCGTCATTAGTTCATGCCTAACCCCTCTAAACGATGTAATTAGACTGTCAATGGTGGTAGGCGATTAGTGGTCGGGATATCATGATCGTAAAATTAACCTTGCAAATCCATAATGAGGATAACCCATTGAATCCTAGGATTCATCAATATTATACCCAAGATCGATCTATGCTACAACCCGGGAATACTTCCCAAATTGTGAACTTGTCTTGTTTGAAATTGTTTGATTATAGTAATTAATTTTTGAGATTGTCTAGTAGTAGTTATAAACAAACTTCTAAAATTGTTGTCATCTGAGTAAATTTAGTTAGATACAAGAGAATTGTTATTTGTTGATTGAAAGTCCTTAGGGTTCGGCATTCCAACTCGAAAAAAGAGTTATTTTACAACTTGAGTGATAACATGTACTTGCGAGTGCTTTTAGACGTAATAAGTTGTTGGTGACGCTGTTGGGGACTTTTAAATCGGTAGATATCTAATTTTTGAGTGTCTAAATTATTTATCCATGTGTTTACAATTTGATCTTGGCTCTTCACTTAGCAAGTTATGTCATGTTTTTGCAGTGGAAGACGACCAAGATTTGGTAGATCATTTATGTTAACTAAAGAGATTTGTTTATTACCAAAGAAAGAAAAGAAGATGTCATCCTCATGTTCCTCTTGTGGAGAGTGAACCACAAACTTCAGAAGAAAGGGAGGATCAAGGACCATCGGCACTGATGGAAGAAATGAAAGTGAAGGATGTGGTATTCCCACGAACCACCAATGTTACCTCCAGTATTCAGAAACCTACACGTCGTGGGAGGTTTGAATTGAAGCAGAACATGGTGCAACTAGTGAACACAAAATGAGCATTTCACTGGTCTATCTCAGGAGGACCCACAAGTGCATATTCGGAATTTTCTCGAGATCAATGACACATGCACTCAAACTGGAGTGACCTCTAATTATGTGAGGCTCACATTATTCTCCTTTTCTCTGCTGGGGGAAGCAAAAAGATGGTTAAACTTTCAGCCCGAAAATTCCACAAAAACTTGGGTTGATCTTTCCCGAAAGCTATTGATAAGGTTTTTTCCATCCAATAAAATTGCCAAGCTAAGAAGCGACATATCAAGCTTCGGACGTAAAATAGGGGAAAACTTGTACCAATCTTGGGATATGTTTAAGTCCCTGCAACTAAGTTGTCCGCATAATCATCAAGCAAACGAAGTGTTGGTCCATACATTTATTAAAGGGTTGAAACCAAACACAAAAATTTTACTTGATTCGGCTGCAGGTGAACAAGTTTTGGAGAAGACATATGCTGAGTTATTTACATTGCTTAATAGAGTTTTGTAGGGTAACCCCGAGTGAAATGAAGGAGGAGCTAAACCGATCGTACATAAGACTTTGGAATGTGAGAAATGGATGTAGTGACAACTTTGTCTACACAAATCGCATCCATGCAGAATATGATGACTACTCATTTCAGCAAGATGTCACTAGGACAACATAAAACTCAAGTTAATATGGTAAATCAACCACAAACTTGGTGTAAAGTATGTGGAGGTGGAGATCACATTGTCGAGGTTTGTGGAGAAAACCCAGAATTTGTTCATTTTATAAGTAATTCTTAGCGAGGAGGAAATCACAAGAGCTATGGAAATACATACAACCCAAGCTTGAGAAACCACCCAAACTTTTCATGGGGTGGCAACCAAAACCAATATTAAGGACAGAACCAATACATACCACAGAGTATATGACATAAGTACCATCAGCAAAGCTACGGAAATCAACAAAACCATGGTAATTCAGCAGGCTGTAAAGCAAGGTGATATGAGCATAGAGGACATGCTAAAAAAATCATGGCAGATCAAGCTAAATTGGAGGTATATGTTTGAAATAATCAATTGGCGACTCAAAATTTGGACAAGTAGTTTGGACAGTTTGCTAGTGCCAAAAATTCCCGACCACAAAGAGGTTTGCCTAGAAATACTGACCCAAACTCAAAGCAAGTAAATGTAGTGAGTAGTCGGAGTGATCTTCCATTGGAGGAGTTGACTCCAGAGGCAGAAGTGGATGAAGAAAAAAGGAAAACATGTAGGTGAAACAGAACCAAGTGAACAAAGGGCGAATGATTAACCAAAAACAAAACTACCTTCTCCATTCACACAGAAATTCAAAAAGCAAGGGAAGCGGAATGTTTGATAAGTTTATTGGATTACTCAAATATGTACATGTTAACTTACCTTTGATTGATGTGTTGCAGGGAATTCCTAAGTATGTCAAATATGTGAAAGATATGGTAGTAAACAAGAGTATATTGGCTGAGTATGCAACAGTAGATCTCACAAAGGAGTGCAGTTCTATGATCCTGAATAGGATCCTAACTAAGTTGAAAGATCTTGGGAGTTTCAGTGTTCAGATAAAAATTGGCAAGTGTGTTGAGGCAAGAGGTTTTTGCGATTTGGGCGCAAGTATCAATTTTATGCCTACTTCCATGTTTCTAAAAATGGGACTAGGAAGGCCCAAGTCCACAACCATTATGTTGCAGTTAGCAGAACGTTCGGTGTCAAGGCTAAATGACATTATTAAAGATGTCTTGGTTCAAGTAGGAACTCTTATTTTCCCTGGGGACTTTGTCATTTTGGATTTTCAGCCTTACCCAAAGGTCCCATTTATTTTGGGATGCCCATTCCAAAAAACTGGAGGTGCATCAATTGATGTGGCGGCTGACAGAACAAAAAGGAGAGCTCATGATAAGGTCGAGGTATTTGATGTTCACAGGGCAATGAAGTTGCCTGTTATATGTCAGGAGTTGCTAGCAACTACAGTCATCGATGAGGAATGAAAACTAAATATTTTGAAGCCCAAGACCCTTTAGAGACAATGTTTATTAGGCAAGACATTGAAAGAGATGTTGAAGCCCAAAAGTTGGCTAACGTCCTAAATGTCCTGAAAGTATGTATGGTTTCCAAGTTTGTAGAGACATAAAACAGAATCCTGGGACCACCTCCCTAGCCTTCAATTAAGGAAGTACCAAACTTGGAGTTAAAGTCTCTCACTTCTCATCTCAGGTATATATTCTTAGGTGCCAATGAATCTTTACGTGTAATCCTTTCTTCTGATTTGTCCAAATTACAGGTTAAGGCATCTCTCAGAATATTGAGGAAGAGAAAAAGGCGATAAGATGGTAGATAAATGACATACATGGAATCAACCCAACTTTATGCATGTACAGAATATTCATGGAGAAAGTGAAAAATCCAATTGTGCAAGCTCAGCGCATGATAAACTTAGTGAAAAAAGATGTGGTATGCAAAGAGATGATTAAATGAATAGATGCAGATATTGCATATTCAATTTCAGACATCAAGTGGGTCAGCCCGGTTCAGCGTATGCCTAAAAAAGGAGGCATGATAGTGATAACATGAAAAAAATGAGTTGATTCTAACTTGGACAATGACAGGATGGCAAATATGCATGGATTACAGAAAATTGAATGAAGCCACCAGAAAGGATCACTACCCAGTTTCTTTTATTGATCAGATAATGGAAAGGTTAGCTGGGAAAGGATATTATTTTTTCCGCCATGGCTATTCAGGACACAACCAAATTGTGATTGCACTAGAGGACCAGGAGAAAGCCACATTCATTTGCCCGATAGGACATATGCTTTCAAGAGAATGTTGTTTGGGCTATGCAATGCTTCGACCACCTTCCAAATCTTGATGATGACTATATTTCAAGACATGGTTGAATGTTTTGTGGAGATATTCATGGATGACTTCTCAGTCTTTAGGCAGTCTTTTGACAGGTGCTTAGAGAATTTCAAAAGGGTATTAGCTAGATGTGAGGAAACTATTCTCGTCCTAAACTAGGAAAAATGTCATTTCCTACTCAATGAAGGGATTATGTTTGTCCATATGGTGTCAAAGAGAGGGCTGGAAGTTGATTGCGCCAAAGTGGAAGTAATTGAAAAACTACCTCCCCTAATCTCTGTTAAAGGGGTGCGAAGTATTTTGGGTTATGTTGGTTTCTACAAGAGATTCATCAAGGATTTTTCTAAGATTGCAGGACCCATGTGCAGTCTCCTAGATAAGGATATGAAATTTGTATTTGATGAATACTGCATGCAAGCTTTTGAAGCTTTGAAGAAGAAGTTGATGGAAGCTCAAAATCGTAACTTTCCCAAATTGGGAGCTTCTTTATAAGCTGACATGTGATGCAAGTGATGTGACTGTAGGAACAGTGTGGGGCAGAGGAAAGATAGGGTGTTAACTCAATATATTATGCAAGAAAAACACTGAATACGGCCCAAACCAACTACATAGTGACTGGAAAAGAAATGATAGGTACTAAAGTTGTTTTTTATATTAAACATGAAACTATCAGGTACTTTTTCAACAAAAAGGATTCAAAGCCATAGTTAATTAGATAGATTCTATTGATGCAAGTGTTTGACATTGATATCAAGGACCGAAGAGGTTCTAAAAACTAGATTGCAGACCACCTGTCAAGGTTAGAGAGTTCGTCACATGTGGGAGAGAAAGGTCAGATTAGGGAGGAATTCCGAGATAAATAACTATTGGCGCTAGAGGTGACCGAACTACCATGGTATGCAGACATTGTTAAGTATTTGGTTAGCTCATTGTTTCCAACAGGTGTAACCACACACCAAAATAAGAGGTTGAGTTATGATGCTCGCTTCTATATATAGGATGAGCTATCTCTTCATAGTTACCACTCGTGTGAATATGGGGGTCATCATAGAGGTGAGCACACTATGCATAAGGTGCTTCAATCAGGTTCTTTTGGCCTACAATGATGTAGGTTATGTGAAAAGTTGTGATCAATGTCAAAGAGTTGGGTCTATTTCCAAATGACATAAGATGCCTTTTCACAACATCTTGGAGGTTAAAATATTTGATGTTTGGGGGATCGACTTCATAGGTACATTCCCTCCATCAAATGGAAATCAGTGCATACTTGTGGCTATGGACAATGTGTCAAAGTGGGTTGAGGTGGTAGCTTCGCCGACTAATCATGCTCGAGTGGTGCTAAAATTTCTAAATAAAAACATCTTCACTCGGTTTGGAACTCCTAGAGCAATAACCAGTGATGGAGGGACGCGCTTCATAAATCAATTGGTAAAGAATACCTTAGTTAAAGATGGATTCAGACACAAGGTGGCTACAACATACCACCCACAAGCCAGTGGTGAGGTGGAAGTGTCAACTCAGGAAGTGAAGTAAATTCTATAGAGAATGGTGAATGCCCAAAGGAAAGATTGGGCAATAGAGCTTGATATTGCATTATGGGCGTACATGACCACTTATAATACACCAATAGGGACTTCGCCCTATCACTTTGTGTTTGGCAAAGCATTTCACCTTCCACTTGAAGAGGAACATTAAGTTTACTGGATGGAGAAGAAGTTGAACATGGATCCGAAACTAGCTGGAAGAAAAAGAATGGGCCAGTTACATGAATTGAAGGAATTTCAGCTTCATGCCTATGAAAATGCCAAGTTCTATAAGGAGAAGACAAAACGATGGAATGATAAGCATATTGTCTCTTGACTTTTTGATCCTGGGCAAAAGGTATTATTGTTTAACTCTAAATCGAGGTTGTTTCCACGCACAAGGTGCTTTAGCAAGAAAATCCCATCGAATTTGCCTAAGTTATGGAAGTAAATTGTTAGAATTGACCTAAACCCCTTAGATATATGCTCAATTCTGGACAGAAAGTTGTCCATCATCTTACTAGTATTGAAGTCAAATGGAGTGAACTATTTAAGGTGGAGTTCGTGACAGACCAAGGTGTCGTAGAGTTGTGGAATGAAGGAAAACAATCCATGTTCATTGTGAATGGACAAGGAGTGAAACATTATTTCAGACAAGAGGTGGATTGAGAAGAAGAAAATCTAGAGTAGAGAAATGAATAAAAAGAGCTGAGTCATACCGCTACGTTAAATCAGACGCTACTCGGGAGGCAACCCAAGACTTTTTAATGAAAATATATTTGCATTATATTTTCTTTTAATAGGTTAGTTTAGTTTACTTTTAGTTATAGGATATTTCTTTTTTCTTATAATTTGTAATTTGTAATTAAAAAAAAAGATGAAATGAGGGAGAATATTGGGTGAGTAAACCAGTGGAGTCCACAACAAGAACGCGTCGCAGACTTGATACTGCCAAGTGATGGGTGCCCAAGAGAAAAATGCAATGCAAATATTGTCAAGGCAAATTTGCGACAACTCTGTATCGCGATCTGAGTTCATTTTGAATTAAATAAACATGGGTTGTCAAGTGGATTCTGCGACCTTACGGCATCACGATCCTGTTTGTCTTATGAATTATTTCTCCCATATTCCGATGCAAAAAATCGTAAGGCATGTCCGCGACATCTCTACTTCGTGGACCTGGTATATTTTTCATGCCATTTTCATTAATAGTCAGGTTTTACCCCACCAATATGGTAAAACCCAACCCCATCCCCTTTCAAACCCTACTCCCTCCATAAATAAAATCGTGTTACGAAGGTGAAGGATCTTTCTCAAATTTTTTAATTCTTCCGTCCATCTAAAACTCAAGGTATGTTTCCCACATCTTTTCTTCTCTCTTTGTGGTGACATTGTTATGTGAGTTCATGAATGTGTGGTAATTGTTAGTAAATGGCATGAACTTGATTGATTTTTTGTCAAAAAATTGTGTTAATAGGTCAAATACTTTATGTATTTAGCCTAAGTTTGTGACAATATCTGTGGGTTCTTGTTAAAAGACTATAATGGAAGTATAAAGCAATTCTTTGAATCAATTGGGTAAAATTGGGGGATTGTGATGTCTTGAGTATCAATCAGGCATTGGTGAATATTGTTTGTTTGTTCGAATTCTTGAGTTGAATCAAAGTTGTTTGGATTTGTATGTTTAGGTTGGGTTGAATTGTGTGAATCACATGCTGAAAATGACATTGGAAAGTCTAAGCACCGTGTTGTTTTTGAAGTTTTGCTTGAGAGTAAGTATGGGTGACCCTCCATTATTGAATCTCACTAAAGGTTATGATTTTTGTCTGATTGTAGGTCACCATGTCTAACACACAAAGGTCAGGAAAAGAGGTGACGTTTCATAGCAGTAAGAGAGTAGGACGGGCGCCACTATTCCCCTGGCACCTGCAATACCAAGAGGAAAGACTCAAGGCTATGGGCCAAGATAGTCACATCTAAGAGAAAAAAGTGGTACAAATCACGCACGGAAGCCAAGTACTTATCGAATATGATACTTGATGATGTCAATTTAGAGAGAGATTTCCCACACATTATGCATTGCCGACAAGAGTTACACATGGTTTTCATCTTTCAGGATACATCAGAGTGCAATGTTAGTGTGGTGCAGGAATTCTATGCAAATTAGAAGCCCGATACGGGTCTTACTTTGTGATAGTGCGGGGAGTGGAGGTCCCTTGAACATCTTCGGAGATAAATCAAATATTTGGGACTGCAGATGCTCCTTCTAATGTTTACACGGGGATCAATATTCCTTCTCCGTATCAGCAAATTTGACATGCTTTATGTGGGGAATAATCCACGGCAAAGTGGTTTCGACATGGGCACCCTAGCTATCACAAGTCATATTCTTACACTCATATGAATCAGGAAGCCCAGGTGTGGTTAAAAATTTTCCTGGATTATTTAATACCAGGGTTGCATTTTAACAAGGTGATGAGAGACCGAGTTAACTTGGTATATGCATTAATGAAGAACCTAACCATCAATGTAGAAGCGGTGCCAAAATTGTCTATGCGCTAAGCTAGAGTTCATCGAGGTAGAAGGCATGCTTTTGGGGGACTAATAACTATTTTGTGTAGGCAAGCTGGCGTTCCAGAGAAGAGAGTGGATTACATGGCACCATTTTTCACCACGCCCCTTGACGTAACAAAGACAAAGGGGTCAGAGAATATGCATGGACCCACCATTATTGTAGCAAAGCAAAGCAAAATGGATGATATTATCACGATGCGCATGTTTGGATTGGAAATGTTGCGTCACAGAAATGGATGCCGAGCTTCGACTTAGAAGGAACAAGATGAAGTAGTGTCGAAGTACCCCATGAATGAACATATTAAGGCCTTGCTTCTACTCAGACCTACAAATCTAGAGCAAGTTTGGGATGATGTCCCAACTGATGAGGACAAGAGGCGTACCATATCGGATAATGAATTTGATTCTGATGTAGAAGAGGGTGACCTATTGACTTTTGAGGGCATCAATGATGAAGCCAGCATGGATGAATAATCAGGGAAGTTTACCCCCCCTACTTGGCTTTCCTTTTGCATTATGTCACACTACAGATAGTGTTGTATTTTAAATGTGGGGTGGGAGATTATATCTGTGTAAATAGTTTTTTTTTTATTGTGTTTGCTATATTGTTTTGGGTTCCCTTAGTAGTTGTTTTGATTCTTTAGACAAGGACAGTCCCATTGAACCATGTTAAAATAATTTTTTTTAGGATTTAGTCAGTGGCATAGTTAAGTCAAGCCTCCCTATGATATATGGATGACGACCGTCATAGGGCAGGTTTCGTCATTTGGGTTTGTAGGGATGACTTTTGGCTAAGGCTACACAACTTCTTTAAATTAGACTAAAATTTGTAAATGTTGGATGACTTTGCGCTGATCCATATAGGCTCTTTGATGTGACTCTAATGGACGTGTGCTTAAAATGAATTTGTGTCAGTGATTGGGAAGTACTATATGGTGACAAGTTCTGAGTTGAATATGTTCTAGGTATTTAAGATATGTGCATTCCTTGCTATTAATTGAGGTCCAGAACTTGCCCGGTGTGTCTGCATAACGAAGTAAGAGGATAAGGAATTTGAAAAGTGATATAGGCAATTCTTTAATAGCCCTGATTGTGCCTTCCTGTATCCATCTTTATGTATATCCCTTGTTAACCCCTCGAGCCTTGAACTTATTTATTGGTAGCCTATTTTGAAGCTAATACCTATTCCTTCTCTTGCCTATAAATTTGATCCAAAAGATCCTAAGCACTTTGTGTGAACAATACTGAAGGAAGCGAAATTTGAGTGGAAAGCCCCAACATAAGTTTGGAAAATATATGTTTGAAAATAAAAAAAATATTTATATATATAATAAATAAATAAACTTTTATGAATGAATTTAGAATGAAAATGGTGGGAAGAGGTGAATGTAATGCTTTGCAACAAGGGGTCAAATGGTTCCAAGAAAAGGAGCGTAAAAAGGAGGTTATTGAAAGACGGTCCAAACATGAACCTTTTTTTGCATTAAAGCGCTTGGGAATGTAGTCATTATTTATATCCTAAAAATAGTTTGTACCCGTCCCGTGGCCTGCATTACAACCCTTAAATGGTCTAAGTGATCCTGAACTTCCATATTCTCAAAAGTAGTGAGGCTATACACTAAGGGCAAGCCTATGGTTCGTTGGTTGTGGCATGTGAATTCTTTCAAGAGTGTGAGAAAATTTGCTTCCCACACCCATTTGGTATGAAAATGTTATGTGTGAGTATATTACGGTGTTCGTTTGCGGTGAGGGCGCATATTTAATAAGGTCTGGTAACTGATATATCTTTGGATCGAAAAGTTGTGCAGGAGTTTGTTGTGTTATAAGACTCTAATTTTGAGGCTATATTTTCTTTCTCGAGTGAATCAATGAATGGTATTTGTCGTGTTGTTGTGATGTTATGGTAATTGTTGTGGCCAAAGCTGAAATGCTATTAGAGGAAGTGTAGTAGAGTCGTCGTATGCTTGAAGTGTGGTAGTGTTTGAGGAAGAATAAAAATGTAAGTGTGGGGTGGTGATCTTAGGCGTATTTATGCGCCTAATAACCAATTTATCTCATATATATTGCTAAGTTTGAGAGTATTTTTGTTGTTGAAATTACAATTTGAGAGTCTTTTCTCGGCGCTTCTTCTAACCAATATGATTATATGTTTTACGATAAAAAGCAAAGTTGAACGAGCCAAAATAAGACACCTTGATAGAGGTCAAAATAAGAAGATAAAGTTGCAAAAAAAGGCCAAGAAGCTAGAGAATACACTACGAGGGAGCATCTCCGTGTCGCAGCGCTAATACGTGTATGTAGACGAGGAATTCAACTTAACAGTGGAGTGTGAGATGGGAGCGTGTTATAGAGAGGTTTCAGTTGTGTGCAAATTTAGGCGAGGAATAGGTCCGCTTCGTGGACCTGGACACCATAATTCAGCCATGTGTTTTTATTTCAGACTATAAATAGATTAAGTGGGTTATTTTATTTTTATCAAGTTCCAAAAATAAGGGAGCATTTGGAAGTTGGGCAATTTTGCTTCACTTTCTAGAGTTTTTCTTTTATTTCTTCATCTTGGTAAACCCTTGTATGATCCAAATACATAATTTCATGATATTTTGTGTTATGAGTAGCTAAAGTCCCTATTTCTGGGGTTGTAAGTACGGTTAATGGTTTAATTTCTAGTATGAGAAGGGTTATATTATGTTTTGTACTTAAATTCTTGTTTAACTATTTTAATGCCTGATCAATATTAGAATAAACTTGTTGTTCGCTCTTGAACTCGGAAGATGAATGAGGGAGAGACAAAAGAATGTGGGGAGTGTGTTCATTCTAAGGTAACGTAAAGTCTAAAATATTTTGTATATAGGATAGCTTTATACTTATATACCACGCTTGGTTAATGAGCAAGATTAATGCTTAATGCTCTGTCACTGGTTCATGCCTAACCCCTCTCAAAGATGTAGTTAGGTTGTCACTGGTGGTAGTCGATTAGAGGTCGGGAAATTATGATCGTAAAATAAACTTTGCAAACTCATAATGAGGATAACCCGTCGAATTCTAGGATAAATTAATATTATACGGGAGATCGATCTATGCTACAACCCTGGAATACTTCCCAAATTGTGAACTTCTCTTGTTTGAAGTTTGATTGTAGTACTTATTTTTTGAGAATGTATAGTTAGTAGTTATAAACAACCTTCTAAAATTGTTGTCACCTCAATAAATTTAGTTAGACATAATAGAATTGTTATTTGTTGATTGGAAGTCCTTTGAGTTAGACAATTCGGCTCGGAAGAGTTGATGTACTACTTGAGTGACCACGTGCACTTGCATGTGCTTTTGGACGCAACAACGTTCTTTGGTGAAAATGTCAGCAAGTTGTTTTCCTGCCTGACAATAATTGCAAATGAATTTCTTATTTATTTTGTGTTTTTTAATATCTCTTTCTTGACTGAGTTTGGTTGTAAATTCATTTTTGATTTACAACTTCTCTTTCTTTGGTTGTAGTTACACACTATCAAGCATTATTTTTGTCAATCATCCAAATTCTTTTCCTATGGATTTATTCCAAACATCATGATTTATTGTCTCATCATAATTTTATTGTTCAACACTGGTGAGGTTTCATCTTTGATAAATGTCACTCAACAATTTTGTTCCCCTTGGAGGTGGTTCTTCGTAAATCTGAATTTGAGATTTCTCCTCATTGAGGGACATCTTTCTCTTTTTATTCCTCATTCTCTTTTTTATTTGACACATCTAAAGATATGACAGAAATATTCTCTATCTTAATTCCAGTTTGTATCTCAGGAAGGCCTCCACCATGTATTTTTGCTTGAGAAACTTCAAACCATGAAAATGCAAGTGCAAATCTTTTGTACCAAAATCATCACTACAACTTTATTTTTGAATGCATTGTAATGAATGTGTAAAGGAAAATTTCTTTTTATCATCTCTACTTCAATAATGACTTGATTAGGCTCAATTTATAATAAATCTTGCGATAATTGTCTCTAAGCACAAGAGAATAACCATTTTCCACGAGTCGATCAACATTAAGCAAATTTTCTTTCAAGTCAGGAACATAAAGAACATCATGAATTTTCTTGTCGCTGCCTTCTATATTTGATCGAAATGGTACATTTACCTTTTGAATCAACTAAGGATCTATTCCCCATCCTCATTTTAATAGTGATTCTAATTGATAGGAAATTCTTTTCATCTCCAGACATGTGACTGCTACAATCGCTATCAACATACTATTCATTACTTTTTGTTGAAACATTAGATTGAGAAGAAAAGAAATTTCATCTTTTTCCTCCTCCTGTTCTTCATAAAAAAAATTGTTTGTTGTCATTGCTTTGGCACAATCCTTCTCAATGTGGACAAACTTTTTACCAAAGTTACATTGAGGCTTGCCTTTGTTTCAACATTTCTCTGCATTGTGATAATTAGTCTTTTTTCAAATTTTACAAAAAAGACTATATTTTTTTCTCATTTTTCTTCAACCTTCTTAGAGGAATCATCATGATCCTGCTTCTTTTTTGGATTGTAATAAATTTTGAGAATTCTCATTTGTTCTGGACTGGAAAGCCATATCTTTGAGTTGATCTTCATGAATATTGTTTTGCTTCTATGTGCACGAAATAATCTAACTAGCTCTTCATGGAAAGCTTAGAAAGATATTACGTCTCCTCAGTGATAGAAACAATATACTCATACTTTTATGTGACACTTATTAGAATGTTTCACAGCTTGTTGGTTAGATATTGTATCATCATAATTTCTCATTGCCTTGACAATATTCATGACTATTGTGCAATATTCATCTATTTTTTCAGATTCTATCATCTTTAAATATGAAACTCTCTTATAAGAGTTTGAATTTTTATATTGCTTACCTTTTCGTCACTATACACTAAGGCTGGCAAACGGACAAGACCGGGTCAACAGGACCGGTTTTATCGGTAACCGGACCGGTACCGGTTTTTTCTTACCGAATTTTCTTACCGGTACCGGATTTTACCGGACCGGTTTTACCGAAAAAGTCTCCCTGTTCCGCCCGGTCCGTTACTAGCCGGGTTGGACCGGTTTGGAACCGGGTCTTACCGGTTGTTCTGTTGTTTTTTTTTTAAAATTATTTTAATTATTATATAATATTATATATTTATATTAAAACTTCAATTGAAAACATTAAAGTTTATATAAGTTTGAAATTAAATTTATACTTTAAAGTTTATATTGAATTAAAAGTTTCAAATTGAATTTAAAGTTTTATATTGAATTTAAAGTTTTTTAAACTTTATATTGAATTTAAAGTTTGAAATTAAATTTAAACTTTAAAGTTTATATTGAATTTAAAGTTTTAATATAAACTTTTATTAAAATAATTAAAAATTAAATTTATAAAATGACATGAATTAAATAGAAGAGACTATTATAAAAGAAAAATCAAGGCGAATAGCCGTATATTTATTCAAATATATAAATTATACAATACAAATATTAGAAAGAGAATAAGAGTACATAATTTAGGAGGAATTGAATAGTAAATTAGTAATTATTATACTAACAATTCCAATTTTTTTTAAAATTCTTTTTGTAAATTTTGTACCATTTGAAAAGAAAGATTTTTTGGAATTGGCATTTGTCGTTCTTCTTCCATTGCTTCCATGCCATCATCACTATTCTCACCAAATATTTCATCTATTTGGTCTTCTATATGGCTACTTAATAGTGGTAGTCCGGTGTTTCTTCTTTCGGCATTGACCCAATCTCGAAACAACACCGATATTTCCAAACTGTCCTTTGCTAATGAATATCGATGATCTCCAATCATAAATCTCGCTGCACTAAAGGCTTGCTCCGAAGCGAACGATGATGCTTGAATCGCTAGCACATCTCGAAAAATCCTAGAAAGTGTCGGAAATTGTTTTTCACGATTCTTCCACCAATTTAATATTCGAGGTTGAAGTTCTCCTTCGTCACGCCTAATCTTTTCCCTTGCCTGGTTGAAATATAAATCAAAATCATTATTAGTTTCATCACTTTCAAGCTCAAGATATTCATCCATCATATCATCCGTATCATCACTTTTAGGCTTAGAAGATGAAGGTTCAACTATTGGAATATTTTTTTCCATAACTTTATATGCATTATATAAATCTTTAAATTTTGTATAAATGCTACTTTTACATTGTTCAACACTAGGAGTTTCATCATCTTTAATTTCTAAATTTTTATAAATCTTTTCAACCATTCTTTCAACACCTCTTAATTTATAATTTGGGTTGAAAGTAGTAGCAGTCAAATAGATTTGAGGAATAGGGAATTTTTTTTTTTTTTGAATTTTTCAATCATAAAAGCAACTGAATCTTTAAAATGTTCTTTTCCTTTATATTTAGCAAATTCAATTGAAATAGCACAAATATTTACTAAAACAGAAGAAATAGTAGGATAGTATTGACTAGAACATTCATTTGTTGCTTTATAAAAAACTTTTAAAAAATCAATCAGTTCTTCAACATTTTGTGAATCTTCAAAGCCAATTCTTAAATTCGGATCTGCATTATGAGCATTAAAAACTAATTGTAGCGGTTCTTGATAAACATAAGCAACTTGAAGCATTTCAAATAAAGAATTCCATCTAGTGCATATTTCTTTTGGATTTTTTCTATATGCAAGTCCACATTCATTACAACGATTTTTAAATTCAGTAATTCTAGCTTTTACTTTAGCTTTAAAAATCCAATTACAAGCAAGTCTAATTTTTTCACAAGAAACTCCAAATTGAGAAATACCATCTTTTACTATTAAATTATAAACATGTGCGGCACACTTAATATGAAAAAAACCATTATCAATTGGACAAAGTCTAATTTTTAAATAATCAACGGCACTTAAATTATTAGAAGCATTATCTAAAGTGACACTCATTATTTTATGACATATTCCATAATATTGTAAAATAGAGCCTACTTTTGATGCTATATAAGAACCGGTTTTATTTTCTTCAACATATTTATACGCTAATATTCATTTTTGCATGTTCCATTCATGGTCAATCCAATGGACAGTAAGTGTGAAATAATCGTTACCATTAGGACTACGTCCCATATCAGAAGTAATAGATAACCTACCATCATAATAAGCAATTAAACAACAAAGAAAATGAGAATATTCTTTTTGATATTTAAAAAGATCACTTTTAATTGTATTTCTTGGAATACCTTCATAATCTGGGTTATATAATTCTCGAATATAATGAACAAAACCAGGATGAGAAGGAAATGAAAAAGGTAAACCACAAACAGCAACCATTTTAGCTAATTCTCTACGATCTTTTTCTTTATTATATGTGCGGTGTGTGCTTCGACTAGCCGGGTTAGACATATTTAATACACCTTGAACCATATTAGAACCTCCAACACCCATAGAACTTTCGGGTATGGGTGTTCCATTTCTATTAGCTCTTTCTATATCATCTAGGCGAGCAAATTCTTTATTACACTTTCGTAAATGTGTTCTTAGTCGTCCCGTTCCCCCTTGCGTACCCGTAGTTACATGTTTCATTACCAATTTACATTTAGTGCACATAACAGTAGTTTTCTCCTCATTTTGTATCAAAAATTTCCATACTAACGATCTTTTAACACGTACGACGGCGACATTTGAAAAAGTAGGTAAAGAGGGGACTTCGGTAACCGGACTAGTCAGGGTAGGGGTCTCTTCATCTTCCTCATTTATTTCTACTTCTTCTTCAAATTCTTCTTCAAAATTAGTATAATGTCTATTTAAAGACTCATGATCTACTTCATTTTCAGAATTAAATTCGATAGGTCTTGGTGACGTAAAAAAAGTTTCATTAACACAAGTATAATCATTAGTATTAATAAATATCTAGGTGGCAAATTTTTAGAACAAGAACTACTTACTCCTCCCTTTTTATTTTTTAATTCCAACATTGGTCTTTTACCACTATTTCTTTCCGAATTCATGTTAAAATTTAAAATAATTAAATATTAAGAAAAAAACAAGCAAAATAATATAATAAAAGAGATAAAACAACTAAATTAATAAACAAATAACAATTAAAGTTAATAGTTGGAACGAATGTACCAAACGTCTACGTAAAAGTAGACGTATAACCAAGGCCGGATTTGATAGATGCCGATTGTAGCTTCCGAAATTCAAACTTCAACTCAATATCACAATATATTAATTAATAATTTATGAGAGATTTATAATTGAGAGTTTGAGACTTTGAGAGATTGTATAAGATTGTATAAGTATTGAATTTGTGATTTAAAATGGGAAAAAATAGTATATTTATAGTGTAAATGGGTTAGAAGGGGGTGGGGGTCATATTTGACCGTTTTGGGCCCCAACCCAACAGCTAGAAGGGACCAACGGTCATATAAAACGGTAACATTTAAAATATAAAATAAAAAATAAAAAAAAAGGCTAAACCGGTCCTTACCGGATTGGACCGGACCGGAACCGGTTCTTACCGAACCGGTTTAACCGGATAAAAAACCAGGAACCGGTCCGGTACCCGGTCCTGTATACTAAAAGACCGGTTCCTTACCGGTTCAACCGGTACCGGACGGACCGGTACGGGAACCGGATTGGAACCGGACCGGACCGGCCAAAAACCGATCCGTTTGCCAGCCTTACTATACACCTCAGTTTCTAGAGACTACCAAGTTTCCTTTGCAGTCTTAGAAGTAGCGATTTACAAGATATGATCTTAAGACTCCCATTTAGATTTTGATCAAGGCTTTTGCATCTTGACGATATTTATCCACAAAATTTTTCATCTCTCTGTTCAACATTGTTTTCTGGCTCTTCATAGCCATTTGCAATAATAGTCCACAATTTTTCAACTTTATGATGTGTTGTGTTCTCATTCTTATTTTCTAGTATTAGTACCCCCTTTCCATTTGTATCAATTTATATGACTCACTTTTCTTCTTAGTCACTAAAAAGAATGATAGATTTCTTTAAGTAGATTTTTAAATATTAAAATACTCATGCTACTCTTAATGAAATGATTTGAAGTCACATAAATATTTATAACATAATATAGACAACACTCAAAAATCTATTTTTCCTTGAACTCCGTGTAAAGTTAACTAAATTATATAAATTGAGATAGAGAAAGTATAATATTGAACCTTTAGAAATGATTCTTGGAAGTGTGCTTCTTTAAATTTTACTATATTATTATTGCCAAAGTTATTTGTTCAAAGTTCAACAATATATATATATACATATATATATATATATATATAATGAAAGAAAAGTTGATCACTTTAACATTGTTACTAGTTAAATAAAAATTTCAATTGATTTACCAATTTAGGAAACACAAAGCATCATTAAAGATAAACGATGAAAAAAACATACTTAATAACATAAGAACTACATAAGCTATTATTTTGCAAGCTAAAATCTCATAAAATAAGTGACTTAATAAAAAAATGGCAAAAATTGACCATAATAGAAGACTCGATCACTGGTAAAGTCTTCTCGAATCAAAGCTTGAATTTCAATAACTTCAATTATCAACTCCATTATAATTTTGAGTTCAAGATTCCTCCTACTCTTCTGGCTCAGGGGCGACATTTAGGTCAAACTTTAGATGCTCAGTCGTAATAGCACTTTGTATTTCATTTTTGAGTTTCTCTACCTTCAACTTCAATGCTAGCTTCTGCTCCTCCATGTGTTTATCTGAAGGTATTTCTGAGCCAGGGTGCATAATCTTGTGCATTAGTATTCGTTTTTTCTCTTTGTCTTTCCATGCTTGTAATTCATTATGGAGATCTTCCAATGCCTCGAAACCAATTGATTCTCCCTCAGCGTAATCACGTTTGTGATTCTCCTGTTTCACTTTGAGAAATCTATTAATTATATCTTCTATGCTTGTAGAATCATTGGAATATGGTTTTCCACTTGGTGAAAATAGCATAACACCAACATCTGCTCCAGTCCGAGTTGCAAACTTATTTGCATCCTCGAACAAAGTTTTTTTTCTTTTTGAGAAACTCACCATACGTGCTCTCTCATTCTCAATCAACTTCATTTCAATTTTTTGCTTGCCTTTTTTGGTCTCATTCTCCATTGGAAAGAAAAATGTAGAATAAAGTAAAATGTTATTGTTGAATAAGACTGGGCAATTCTAAGAGGAACATTTGTGTAATTTATAATAGGTGTGTGAGTGTACTCTCACGAGTATTGTAATGTCTTCTTGTTATTAGTCTAGCTAGCTATCACATGTGTTGTCATGTTTATTTTAATGTTTTTATATTATGATCGAATCTTTATATCACGTGAATTATCACATTCGTTTAATGCATTCACATTATGAGTCTATTATCACATTAATTTAGTATTTTCATATTATGTGATTTAATTACAAGATTACCTTGTAACTCAACAAAATTATGAAGTTACAAGGAAATAATGTCGAATTGAATTTTAAGACAAATAAAAATCAACAATGCTTACATATATAATGTTAATTCAAAAAGTGGAAAAATTGAAACAATAGTAGAGTTTTCTCTTTGTGACCTATATGTCACAAATTTGACTTGTAAGAGTAACCACTAATGGTAGTATCAATTGTAAATCACAAATCAAATCCTTACAGAAAGGTGGTTATACTAATCTAAGTAACATGATTCATGTCTTATGACTCTATGAGAAATCTCATCCCAAGAACACTACTTTTTATAAATAGATTCAACAAAACTTCGAGTCCTAATAAAAAAGTACCTATTGCATCATGCATTCATCCTCATGTTATAAAAAACACATTCAAGCCTAGAACTATAACCACTCAATGGAATCCTATTAACTAATTCTTCTTAAGTTTCTCATTGTCTCACCATCTCTACCAATATGTTATAAACACCACATTAGAGCTTAGAACTATAACCACTTAGTGGAATCCTATTAACTAATCCTTCTAAAGTTTATCATTCTCTCACCATCTCTGCCAATTGAAATTTTACACATAACTACCAAGAGTTGACTAAAAACGATCACTGAGTAAGTTTAGCGAAAGACCATAAGCATGATTCATTTGAAAAATATGATATAAGACTATGAATGACTTAACATTATGTTTATAACCATTGAAAGTAAATCATGAATTCACGAGAATGAATATATTATGAGAGATGAGTGCTTATATGAATGGCTTCACATTGTAAAGTTGATATATAACTTTATGGAGTAAGATTGATATAGTGAGCTAAAGTCTTTGCTTCTCATTTTCAAAACTAAGCATAGATATGAATCTGTCTAAAGTCTGTGAGCATAGGTTATGGACACAAAATTATGATATTAGAAACATCAATAGGATGTTGTACTGGCAGAACTTTGAGGATATGCTAGAGTATGAATGCATTGATATAGCACTATAACTCTTTATGAACACAACACAGTTTTGATTCTTGACGCTTGACTTGATTTCTCATCTTATCATATCCCCCTTAGGTCTAAAGCTGATACTTTGAGGCTATGGATCCATTCAATCTTTCCTAAACTAGTCTATATTCAATTTACTCTAATATTTAGGAAAGGCTAATTTCATGGTTTGTAAACTTTCCATGTGCAGGCACTAAGATTCCTTCTAAGACCTCTTACCCTTTTTCTTATTGTCTTATAAAGTTGTTTAGTCTATTAATACCGCCTCTCTAAGTTCATATTTACCCAACTAGAGGAAACTTGAATTATTTAAGAGGCTTATTATTATCTAGGCCACATAAAATCTCTTTTACCTAATTCTGAAAGGGTATGAAATAATGCTTACATGAATCTACTCCACATTGACAACTCAACTATACTATCTACGCACACATGAAAAAAATTATGAACTTAATTAGAACCTCATGTGACTACATACGATTTCGGGTACACATCTTAATGTGCTTGCTAATCTAATGACTTAGCCGCACTTTATTGATCTAGTCTAAAAGTTAATACCATACTTGTACTACTCACATTCATTGCAAACTAAAACCTTAATTCTCCACCTACTCTATGTTAAATATACCTGATCAAATTTCAAAACTAACATAATCACCTTATGTTGTCATGTTTTTTATGGTGAACTCGTCTCAAATTCAAGCTTAGTGTCTATAGTACTAAACATGGATATCAATATAATTACTCACATACTATGCTAATTTACGACTACTAGATAAATTTTAAAAACAACTGTCTACTAAAACCTCATGACAAGTAGTCAATCTTTATCTTTAGTCTACCTATTTACACATTACCATCACATTTCTTTGTATAACAGAACTACTATTTACTCATTCACTATACATCATTTTATAATTAGTTCTATAACCCTCTAAATATCACGGGATTTTTCTTTCAACATTATAAACACAACTTACATTTATCACATCATTAATACTCTGCTATTTACTCAACACCTATTCTTGATCTTCACTAACACATTGACACATCGACTTAAATTCTTTTCAAGTTGAAGTATACATAACTCATCCATAGTAGTATCTATTACTCTGCCTTAATTCTATCATGAAATTGACAGAAAATTTTACTACTTAATCCACACATAAAGGAAAAACTCCTCCTTAATGACTAACTAGATACACATGTACAACTTATTTACTCTAGTCAATAACTATCCCAATCTCTTAAGCTATTGCACCTCTAAATTCACACTTTTGACTATGATCCCATCTACTAATACTATTTATAACATCGTAACTCATACTATCTTTTGGGTAAAATATTATCCAAGCTCTATAACATACTTCCCTCTTAAATGGTATCACATGAAACTAAGTCGCTCTATAACATTTTTCCCTCTTAATGGGTATCACATGAAACTAAGTCTGGGCATGATTACGGGTTTGTCATGCCCCGAGCCTACACCTTGGGCGGAATTAGCACTCGAGAACCACTGTTGTCCCCGAGTGAACAATTGGCATGACTTACTTACTCAACGGAAGACTATATACATGTTTACAATTATCAAATACCACACTCATTCGAATAATAAGATAACTTAATAATGTTTGAAAGTTAAACATTCAACTTGGCCAAAATGGCAACTCAAGTCTCAACATATGAAATAATATTGTAAAGACAACCCAACTACTAACTGTCTATGAAGCCTATATAACAAAGAGGGATATCTGGACAAGACACCCGACCATTCTAAAAAAGAAAAATACTGAAAGTAAAGTAAAGGAGTCTTGGGAAATTCTAATAAGCTCACCATCAGACTCTAAAATGCTCATTGGGATCAATGATGCGCTGGATACTAATCCTAGTTAGTTGTGTCTACATCATAAGATGATGCAGATCAATTGGCATCAGTGCATTGAATGTACGAGTATGTGAGTTGGAATGCTAAAAACAACACAGGCTTGAAAAAAAAATCTAAAGAACTGACCTGGTTCATCTGAACTCAACTCATCTCAATATAAAGTAGTTTAAAACAAGCCAATACAAAGAAAAGTTGTTTAAAACATGATGTCAACTCTATGTGTATGCAAAGATACACTATAACTCTTAAAATGTATGTAAAACTACAATAAAATGTATATATGAGAATATAATTACTTCTAAGGGAGTTTCTCTAACCGACAATCATCACATAAGAGATAGCGTGATGATACAACATTTTACCTCACGCTGCCAGGGCCATCATATACCTTGCCGAGGATAAAGAATCTGAACTACTAAGTGGATCCACTAGTCTATGCAAAAAAGCACTAAAGTAAATCATCTAACAAGTATGATCTGTTTATATCCATGATGATTATATAGTTTATGGGGGCTGTAAATTGTCTGAACTCTCCCCCATATTGGTTCTCAATACTTCTCGCAAAATATGTTACTAGCTCTTATATTTATATGATTTGAGATTAATGCTCAAAAACTTAGCTCAAAGGCTATCTTGGAAATCAAAGTTTTCTCTCCTTCTTCATTTAGAAATCATTACTCTTTTTTGAAAACTAGCCCGAAGGCCCTTTGGAAATCGAAGTTTCCTTTCTTGTTTAAATGTGAAAACATTTAAAACCCTTTGGGGATACATAGTTCCCATATACTTTTGGAGAAATGAACTTCAAAACTTTACTCAGCTTGGACTTTAAGTCTTAAAACAAAGCTAAAACATTTGGAAAAGACTTTTTGAAAACTTCAAAGAACTTCTCTTGACTTGCTTCGTAACTTCTAACTCGATTCTTAACTTTCATTCAATTAAATTATGGATTCACGGATTGTCATTTGTGAAAGGAAATATATCATGATGTTTAGGGTTGATTTTAGATAGTTAAACATGAGAAAAGAATTAGAAATCGCTGTCTGAGGGTGGGTCCGCGACGCGGAGAAACATTTAAATTTTTTGTTCGAAAATAAATTTTGAGGCAGAATGGTCCATGAACGCTCCGCGACGTGAAATGATTTTCCTCAAATTTGTAGAGTAGATCCGCGATACAGAGGGACGTCCCAGATTCGCCCAACGAAAATTCTTCTTTGCTTTCTAGATCTAAACCCTTTAAACTCCATTGATTATTTCACAAACACTTTAATCATTTATACCCTCAATATATGATAGATTCTATACACCCGGAAACATGAATCAAACCTCAAGAAACTTCAACAACACAACTCATAGAAATTCAAATGAATATCATCAAGAATTCAAAGGATTTACTTTCAAAATCAAACATATTTCGTTAAATTGAATCATGATTGGTCCGTGGGTGAACTAACTCAATGCTATGTGATCTCACATACCTTGTAGGTATCACCATGACGAAGTACACAAGCCAAACTCGACGATCTTAAACGTTCTTCTCTTTTCACGTTTTTTTCCTCTTCTTTTCTCTTCTCTAAAAAACCCTAAAACTTTTTTAAAAAAAAAGCGTACACTAACAAAAGTTCAGTTTAGACCCCTAATTAACTACCAAAAACGAATTAAAATAAAATGATAAGTAAAATACCAAACTACCCTTCAAAAATCCGGCTTGGACTTTTCTTATTCCAAGATTAATCCAACTTCCAAAGAGCATAACTCACTCATACAAACCCGGAATTGCGCAAACTCAACGGTGTTGGAAAGATCATTCCAAGAGATTTCCCACCATATCTGGAAGTACCTCTAACTCATCTTGAGCTAGAAGTTATAGCCGTTTGAAATTAACAAAAAAACTCATTTTTTTCGAACTTAAAACAAATTTCCAGATTTTTATTATTTCCAAAAATAAATATTTCCAATTCTTAGTTTCTTCCTAGATATTTCAAATTGTGAGATGTTACAGGGTTGTACCAATACCGGTCCGCCACCGTTCTGATTCTATAGTCTTCGGGATGGAATGGGACACCGTGAATCGATACTCGGAAGAAATAATATTACAATTTGATACCAATTTATCCCAGTTCTGTAATGACCTGTTTAGTCGTTTTGAGCAGCAGATTTTATTTCTGGAAAAACTGTCTGAGTCGACGGATCCCACGACGGACCGTCATGGGCACGACGGACCGTCGAGGGGGTCTTGTTCCAAAACACTTAGAATTCTGAAATTTGGGTACTGAAATCGACTCTCTGAACTTCGTGACGGAATGGCAGGACGGACCGTCGTGGGCACGACGGACCGTCACACATCTTCCACAGAAATTATGTCTCTGAACTCTGTGACGGACCTGTAGGATGGACCGTCACAGTCATGACGGACCGTCACAGGCTGCGTAAACCCTGACTTGGTCGGATTTCTGTTAAATATTTTAAGGGGCGTTTTGGACTATTCCTGCTATAATTATAAATTTGGTGGGTTAATGTTAATAAATTATTTACTTGGGGGTTAAAGGAGATAACCTTGAGTTAATAAGTGGGTTACTTTTGTCATCTTTTATATTTAATTATATGTTAATTAGGGTAAAAGAAAGAGGGTTTGAATAAGAAAATTAGAAAGAACAAGAGAGGGAAAACGATCGATAGAAAGAGACGAACGAAGAGGATAGCAAAGCTTGGGGAATTTGCTTGCTTGATCACGAATCTTCGGTGGAGGTAGGTTATGGTTTATGCTATTCGTAGTAAACTCTTAATAGCGAATGATATGTGTTGGGTAGTATTATAAAACCTTCTATATGCTTAATTGTGTGCTTACATGATGTGATTATATAATTGTGATTAATAAGCATGATGAGGCTATTGAATCTCT
The DNA here is from genome assembly GCA_032847665.1 of Solanum chilense. NCBI lineage: Eukaryota > Viridiplantae > Streptophyta > Magnoliopsida > Solanales > Solanaceae > Solanum > Solanum chilense. The sequence goes on along the minus strand of CM064971.1, from coordinate 67,466,252 downwards.
AATCCTAAATTTACTTTGTTAATAATGATGCCTTGGTATAAAAAAGGCTTGATGAACTAAAGTAATGAGATTGATGATGCCTTGGTATAAAAGAAAGCTGGATGAACTAAAGTAATGAGATTGAGGATGCCTTGGTATAGAAGAAGGCTTGATGAACTAAAGTAATGAGATTAGGGAATCGGGTGTCACGAACCGACACGTAGAATTAGGGGATCGGGTGTCACGAACCGACACGTAGAATTAGGGGATCGGGTGTCACGAACCGACACGTAGAATTAGGGGATCGGAGTGTCACATTCCGACACATAGAATTAGGGGATCGGGTGTCACAAACCGACACGTAGAATTAGGGGATCGGAGTGTCACGTTCCGACACATAGTAGTAGGGGAGCGGAGTGTCACGTACCGACATAAGAGGAATAAAGATAATGAATCTTGAAACTATGTTAATAAATTCGAATGAAAAGAACCTATTTCCCAAATGAGTATGGTGTGGAGACTTGAGTTCTCATAGGTGTGTTTGATGTTGTTACACATGATTTGTGAACTTGTTGTTTTCACCTGTTGAGTAATATGGGTGATTTTATGTTATTATCTGATATATACTATTTTCTATTTTGAGTTGGCCGATGATACCTACTCAGTACTTGTGTTTTGTACTGACCCGTACTTGTATGTTTCTTTCTTTGTTATTTGTGGAGTGCAGCAAACGTACCATCGTCTTCAACTCAATCGCAACTCTAGCTAGTCTTCATTACACCAGATTTCAGGGTGAGCTAATGCTTCTAGCTTGGGCTGGATCTTCTTCTTCATGTCTTGATGCCTTGAAGTTCCGGCATGGACTAGCTTTTATTTATTTTAGCTTTCTTAGATACTCTTAGTTTTAGTAATTTGAGGATAGATGTTCTTGTGATGATGACTTCCACATTTTGGGGAATAATAGATGTTAAGTTTTTAGAAGTTATTGAATTGATTTTCATTAATGAGTTTAAGTCTTCTGCATTGTATTTTGTTCGTTATGTTTGAAATGTTGGGGTTTAGATTGGTTGGTTCGCTTACATAGTAGGATAAGTGTGGGTGCCACTCGCGGCTCGTTTTGGGTCGTGACAAACTTGGTATCAGAGCATTAGGTTCGTTGGTCTCATCACACAAGAACGAGTCTAGTAGAGTCTTAAGGAACGGTAGGGGGCGCATTTACTTTTCTTTGAGAGGCTATAAGACTTTAGGAAAATTCCATTCTTTCCTTCTTTCTTTCGTGCTATTACTTGGATCCAATTGGTATCTAGGTGATACAAATTGGTATATGACCATCTTCACTCTATTTCGCAGATGGTTAGAACTAGAGCAACGACTACACCAACACCAACACCGGCAAGACAGGATGCGTCTGAGCCAGCCACTAGGGCTGTAGCTCGGAGAGGAGCAGTGGCAAGAGGCCGTGGTAGGGGTCGTGGGAGGACATCCTCTAGAGGAAGAGGACAAGCACCTAGCCCATCTGGTACTAGGGCAGTGACTCCTCCACCGACTGAGGAAGTGATAAGAGAAGGTGGGGAAGGGGAGAACGAACAAGTGCAGAATGAGGAATTACCACCCCAACCTACCCCAGAGATGATTAATCAGGTTCTTGCCTATCTTAGCGGGTTATCTGATCAAGGTCAGACACCTCCAGTGTTTTCTGCACCAACACCTCAGGCTCCGGAATTTCGACAGGCCGCTGCTGAGGCTCCCCGCATGGATGCCTCATTAGAAATAGGCACGTTTCCTCGTTTGACTACAGGTCCCATAATGACAAGTGACCAGCATGAACTTTTCAGTAAGTTCTTGAAATTGAAACCTCCAGTCTTCAAGGGTGCTGAATCTGAGGATGCTTACGATTTTCTGGTTGATTGTCATGAGTTACTACATAAAATGGGCATAGTGGAACGATTTGGCGTTGAGTTTGTAACCTATCAGTTTCAGGGAAATTCCAAAATGTGGTGGCGGTCACATGTTGAGTGTCAACCCGCACTGGCACCACCTATGACTTGGGCATCATTCTCTAGCTTATTTATGGAGAAGTATATCCCCCGGACCTTGAGGGATAGGAGGAGAGATGAGTTCTTGAGCCTCGAACAAGGTAGGATGTCGGTTACCGCGTATGAGTCTAAGTTTCGCGCATTATCCAGGTACGCCACTCAGCTTTGTTTCAGTCCACAAGAACGGATTCGCCGTTTTGTGAAGGGGTTGAGGTCAGATTTGCGGATTTCAGCCTTACAGGTAGCGGCTACAGCAAAATCCTTTCAGGAAGTGGTAGACTTCGTGATAGAGGTAGAGGGAGTGAAGCCAGATGACTTCACCATGGCATCGACATCTAAATGGTTTCGTAAGGGAGGTGAGTTTAATGGTTCTTACTCCAGAGGGCAAGGTTCAGGAGGTTATTCAGCCCGACCCATTCAGTCTTCACTACAGACTGTAGTTGGGGGTCCACCGCAGACTGGTCAACACTTCTCTGAGTGTGGAGGTTATCCCCAAACTTCGTCATTCTCACAGAGACCTATGTTAGACCCCAGAGAATGTTATGGATGTGGGGAGACTAGACATATTAGGAGGAAATGTCCAAAACAGAGTTATAGACCCCCAATAGCTAGAGGTAGAGGTGGTCATGGTAGAGGTCGTTATTCTGGAGGACGTGGTGGCCGAGGTAATGGTGGTCACCAAAACGGCCGGGGTGATGGGCAAACTGGAGCCACTACACCACAACATGGTAGGGGCAACGGGCAGACAGGTGATAGGGCCCATTGTTACGCTTTCCCCGGGCGGTCTGAAGCGGAGACATCTGATGCTATTATCACAGGTAATCTTTTGGTTTGTGATTGCATGGATTCTGTATTATTTGATCCTGGCTCCACATTTTCATATGTATCTTCCTCATTTGCTACTGGTCTTAATTTACATTGTGAATTGCTTGACATGCCTATTCGTGTTTCTACTCCGGTGGGTGAGTCTGTGATAGTCGAAAAGGTATATAGGTCTTGTCTGGTGACTTTTATGGGTAGCAACACTCATGTAGACTTGGTTATCTTAGAAATGGTTGATTTCGATGTAATTCTGGGTATGACTTGGCTTTCTCCAAATTTTGCAATCTTAGATTGTAATGCAAAAACTGTAACGTTGGCCAAGCCTGGGACAGATCCGTTAGTATGGGAGGGTGACTACACTTCCACTCCAGTTCGTATCATCTCCTTTCTTCGTGCTAAGAGAATGGTTAGTAAAGGGTGCTTAGCGTTCTTGGCACATCTCAGGGATGATACTACCCAAGTACCTTCAATTGAGTCGGTTTCGGTAGTCCGTGAGTTTCTGGATGTGTTCCCTGCAGACCTTCCTGGTATGCCACCGGATAGAGATATTGACTTTTGCATTGATCTTGAACCGGGTACTCGCCCCATTTCCATACCCCCTTATAGGATGGCCCCAGCGGAGTTAAGGGAGTTAAAGGCCCAACTTCAAGAGTTGTTAAATAAAGGTTTCATTAGACCAAGTGCATCCCCTTGGGGTGCTCCGGTGTTATTTGTGAAGAAGAAGGATGGAAGTTTTCGGGATGTGCATAGACTACCGGCAGTTGAACAGGGTAACTATTAAGAACAAGTACCCTATTCCTCGCATTAATGATTTGTTCGATCAGTTACAAAGTGCTTGTGTCTTCTCTAAGATTGACTTGAGATCCGATTATCATCAATTGAAAATACGGGCAACAGATGTGCCAAAGACTGCTTTTCGAACCAGGTATGGGCATTACGAATTCGTAGTAATGTATTTTGGTCTTACGAATGCCCCTGCTGCTTTCATGAGCTTGATGAACGGGATTTTTAAGCCATATCTGGATCTCTTTGTGATCGTATTTATTGATGATATACTGATATATTCCAAGAGTAAGAAGGAACATGAGGAGCATTTGAGAATTGTGTTGGAAGTATTAAGGGAGAAAATGCTTTATGCCAAATTCTCCAAGTGTGAGTTTTGGCTAGATTCAGTGTCCTTCTTGGGGCACGTGGTTTCTAAGGATGGAGTGATGGTGGATCCTTCTAAGATTGAGACAGTGAAGAATTGGGTAAGACCTACTAATGTGTCAGAAGTAAGGAGCTTTGTTGGTTTAGCTAGCTATTACCGTCGATTTGTCAAAGGATTCTCTTCTATTGCTTCCCAATTGACGAACTTGACTAAGCAGAATGTTCCATTTGTATGGTCGGATGAATGTGAGGAAAGCTTTCAGAAACTCAAGACCTTGCTGACTACTGCACCTATCCTTACCTTGCCAGTAGAGGGTAAGAACTTCATTGTTTATTGTGATGCATCCTATTCTGGTTTGGGTGCAGTGCTAATGCAAGAGAAGAATGTAATTGCTTATGCTTCGAGGCAATTAAAGGTGCATGAACGTAACTATCCGACCCATGATTTGGAGTTGGCTGCGGTAGTGTTTGCATTAAAGCAATGGAGACACTATCTATATGGGGTTAAGTGTGAAGTCTATACGGATCATCGTAGCCTACAGTATGTCTTTACTCAGAAAGATTTGAATTTGAGACAGAGGAGGTGGATGGAACTACTGAAGGACTATGATGTTACCATCTTGTATTACCTAGGAAAAGCTAATATTGTGGCAGATGCTTTAAGTAGAAAGGCAGGAAGCATGGGAAGTCTAGCTCATTTGCAAGTTTCTAGACGCCCATTGGCTAGAGAAGTTCAGATTCTGGCTAATGACCTTATGAGGTTGGAAGTAAATGAGAAGGGAGGATTTTTGGCTTGTGTGGAGGCAAGATCTTCCTTCCTTGACAAGATTAAGGGAAAGCAGTTTACTGATGAGAAACTGATTCGGATCCGAGACAAAGTGTTGCGAGGAGAGGCTAAAGAAGCAAAAATCGATGAGGAAGGTGTTTTGAGAATTAAGGGAAGGGTATGTGTACCCCGCGTCGATGATTTGATCCACACTATCCTCACAGAGGCCCATAGTTCCGGA
>CM064971.1:67368076-67461159 GCA_032847665.1 Solanum chilense | reverse complement strand
AAAAGATGCAACCTCATGTTTAGCATAATTATCTAATAAAATATGGATGTTATGCAAAGGAAAATCATGTTTTGGACTTGCTTTGTTTAAATCAGGATAATCAACACACATTTGAACTTTGTCGTCTTTCTTCATGATGGGTACGATGTTGGCTAAGCAAGAAGGATATTGAGCGACTCGAATGACTTTGGCCTCAAGTTTTTTTGTGCTCTCCCATTTAATTATTACACTCATGTTGGTTTTAATATTTCTCAACTTCTACTTTATTGGAGGAAAATTAGGATTAATTGGCAACTTGTGAAAAACCATGTCCGTGATTAATCAAGGCATGTCATAAGATGACGCAAAAACGTATTTGTAATCAAACAAGTCCTGGATTATATCGTCCTTTTGATGTCGAACATGTACACTTATATTAGTCTCCTTAATAATTTCATGATCCCCCAAATTTATCGTCTCAGTTTCACTCGTTTTTGGTTTTTACTTTTTTTTTTAAAATGATAGAAATCCCTCCTTACTTCTTCAAATACTCCGTCTTCATCATATTCGATTTCATTACTTATAATTTGAATATTAGGTCGAATATTAGATTTGATATTAAGATCTTGTAAAAAATTCTACATTCATGGCATATCACTAGAATCGACATAGAAAGAACTGTATAAAAGAAAATGAACAAATATATTAGACTAAAATAAAGATGCAATTACATCCTATTGAAAAGGGAGATAGAATGTTTGAAATAAACGACAAGATAAAATCCGAATTACAATCCTTGAATGAATCGGATGACAAAAGAAAAAACAAGACAGACTACCAAGACTCGTCTTTAACAGGGAGAGGGGTGGCCTCCCAATTGTTTAGATTGACATCAGGACCAATGAATTGCACATCTTTGTCGCTAGTGCCTTCTCCGAGTTCCACCATATCAACCTCGACAAATAAATCTTGAAAATAGTTGATCATTTCTTCACTAACTTTCATCACTGGCTCTGGAAAAGATGATTGATAAGATTCTGTTGCGCGGGCTTTGATGAAAGATTTGTAGATTGGTTGTATAGGCTTGGTAAGTGACCATACATCTCTCTTCTTCTTCTTTGCCTTCACTTTGTCCTCGATTCTAGGTTGGTAGCCTAATCCAAAAGTACCGATGCCCTTTCGTAGACTCAATGGATAAGCTCTCCCTTGCAAGCAGATTCCTAAGCCTTTACCCGGCTCAAACCCATGTTTCATCAATTCATTCACCACCATTACAGAAGCGATAGACATATTTGGTTTTGAAATGACACTCCCCACGGGGACATGCTCAATAATTACTACCTCAGAAGCTTGATAAACTAGTGCCTCATTCTCATTATCCGCCTTGATAAAAGGGAAGGAAGAGTCTTTGTAGATTGAAAAATCCCCCTCACCATGGACAATTACCTCTTGTCGGTCGTATTCAAACTTAATCATTTGATGCAACGTTGAGGGACTTCTCCAGCCCTATGCACCCATGGCCTCCCCAACAATAGATTGTTGGATGCGTTGATATCCAACACTTGAAAACTCACAGCGAAATCCACAGGCCCTATGGTTAGTACGAGCTCTATCTCACCAATAACATCTATTTTTGAACCATCAAAAGCTCTAACACATACATTGTTGGGTCGGACCCTTTCAACACTAACATTAAATTTCTGTAGAGTTGATAACGGACAAATATTTGCTCCAGATCCTCCATCAATTATAACTTGAGTGACATTTGAAAGCTCACACTTTACAGTGATATGTAGGCCTTGGTTGTGTCCTGTACCTTTTTTGGGTAGTTCATCATCTGAAAAGGTGATGCGGTTTACCTCAAATATTCTCCCAGCAATCTTCTCTAAGTGACTCACTATAACTTTACTAGGAACATGTGCTTCATTCAAAATTTTCATTACAACTTTACGATGTTCATCAGAATGTATTAGCAAAGACAACAAAGATATTTGGGCTGTAGTTTTTCTTAATTGTTCCACCACGGAGAAGTCTGATAGTTTCATCTTCCTTAGGAATTCCTCTGCCTCTCCTTCAGTAACCGGACTCTTTATTTGTATTTGGTCATTTTTAGTTTTCCTTAATTCCATCGGGACATAACATCTTCTTGAACGGGTTATTCCTCCCACTTCATCTATTTCTTCATCAACTTCTTTTCCCTTGTATGTCACGACAGTAGGTTCATAATTCCAGGGAACAGCTTTGGGGTTAGTCATTGGGAGCTGGGATACTGGCCTGATAATCACAGGAGGAATATGGGCCCCTATGCACGATCAAGATAGGCTTGTTTGGCCCTTTTGGAACAAATGATTTTGCTTTACTCGGGCTTTCCCAAACATCTTCAAGGGCTCCTTTCACAGTTAAGATGGGTGTGTTTGATGGACTCAACTTTTCTAACACACTTTCCGCCCCTAAAGGCATCATTTTGTTAAATTAACAACATTTGCTGACTTCTCAATGCCAGTTCCAACCCTAAGGATTGGCTTATAAGGAGATGCAAACTCTTCATGACCCTTCATCATTTCCAGCATGTTTGTTTCAGGATGCCTCGGCAATGGATTTTGATTGATGTTGGGTCCACTCGAACTTTCAACTATAATTCGATTAGAATCGATCAAATCCTGAATGGCCCTTTTCAAATACCAACATCTCTCTATGTTGTGCCCTGGGGCATTAGAATAATATGCGCAATGTTGAGAATAATCCAAATTTCTCGGGGGAGGATTCGACATATTTCTCTCAATAGGACTCAAAACATTCAACGTCCTTAATTTTTGGAACAAGCTAGCATACGATTCCCCAATAGGAGTGAACTCATCTTTAACGCTATTTCTTTTTTTGTATTGTGGTCTAGGACAGGAAGGAATTCTAGCAGTATTTTGATGAACTTGTGGGGGTGGTGGATGATTTTGTGGAGTTGGTGCACGCCATTGTGGATAAGAAGGGGGTGCAATTGGTTGTGCATTAAAAACATGATATGGAGTGTATGGGACAGAATATTGTGGAGCTTGGGAAGGAAAAAAGTGTTGTGGGGAATTACCTAGAACATGAGTCCTAGGCGCTGATACAATAGTGGCCACATCCTCCCTTCTCTTCTTCCCTCCAATATTTCCAGAACCATTTTGAAGCACTTGTGTTGTGGCTTTTAAGGCAGCTTGACTTACAATCTTCCCAGACTTGATGCCATTTTCCACCATTTCCCCTACCTTAATAACTTCAGCGAATGTCTTCCCTACGGCAGAAAGCAGATAGTGAAAGTAATCAGGTTCTTGCGCCTGGAGAAAAACGTCAATCATCTCTGACTCCTTCATCGGTGGTTTAACCCTAGCAGCTTGTTCCCTCGATCTGATAGCATATTCACGAAAATTTTCCGTGGTCTTCTTCCTCATGTTAGCTAATGAGGAGCGATCTAGGAAAATGTCAATATTATATTGGAATTGCTGTACAAAACATCGAGCCAAATCATCCCATGTGTGCCAGTTGGTGATATCCTGATCTATGAACCATTCAGATGCAATCCCTATTAAGCTTTCCCCAAAATAGGCCATAAGTAACTCTTCTTTGCCCTCTGCCCCTCAATTGGTTGCAATATTTCTTTAGATGAGCTATGGGGTCTCCGTGACCATCGTATTTTTCAAACTTTGGAGTTTTAAAACCAGCAGGCAAATGAACGTGAGGAAACATACACAAGTCACTGAACGAGATGCCTTTGTGGCCTCCTAGTCCTTGCATATCTCTTATACTCTGTTCCAAACTCTTCATTTTCTTAGTCATTTCTTCATGTTCCTCATTCTTGACCATCCTCTCAATTTCAACAGGGGAACTATATTGATGAATGTGGGGATGAGAACTTGGAATTTTAATGGTCTCTTCAAGAGTGTAACTCTGATCACGCCGAACTTTGGGCGGAGGATCGCTGTTGGATTTGGGCACCATCGTTGGCTGTGGGATGCTGTTAGTCGGGGCAGTTGACACAAAGAGTGGATTACTTATCACAGGCGTATTCGAAGGGCGCACCATAGAAGTTCCAGCGACATTGGATGTGTTAGCATAGGGGTCGAATCCAGGGGGATATATCGGATCGCTTGTCGACAGCTGGATAGGGTGAGACATATTTGTATTAAAATAGTCTCGGATTGAAGATGGTGGAGGTTGTCCACTCATCCAAGCCTCGTACATCTCTGCCATTTGTTGTCTTAACACCCTTATCTCTTCTGTTGTCCCTGTTTCTTGTGAAGTTATCTGGTTTTGGATCTCCTCATCATTGTCCGATTCATTTCCGTCTCTGGGGGCCATTTTCTGTTTCCCTTTCGATCTTGTGTTGTAAGGATGTGATGTCAGTTTAACCACAAACCAACCACCTTTAAGCTAGTATGTCTCTCTCTCTTTCTCTCTCTATCTCTCTCTCTCTCTCTGAATAGAGTAATAAACCGATTAGTGTTAAGAAATTATGCACATTGTATCCACATACATACTTCTAATATGGAGGACCTCATGTTTCATCCCGGCTTACCTAGGCATTCTTCTCTTCATTAGTTTTTTAATATTTTATTATTATTATTTATTTATTTACTTATTTATTTATTTATTATCATTATGAATATTATTATTTTTTTTAAGAGAGAAAAAAAAAGAAAGAAAAAAGACAAGAAAATAATAATAATAATAATAATAATAATAATAATAATAATTTGGATCGAACCCCCTGGGTTGCCTACGTATCATGTTTGGCCAATGAATCAGATCTTGCGTAGTTCGAGAGAGATATTAATAATATATTTTTTTTATTAATTAATTTACTTTCCCTTTTTTTTTAAACATATGCACATAAGGTGACCGAAAGTAAATCTTTTTCATTCATTTTCAAATATTTGAAACAATGATTTGAATAAAACAAACAAAAAAAAAACAGAAGTACCTAGGACTTAGATAGACTCTAAATGAAATAAAATAACAAAACGAAAAGAAAGATAAAAACCTAAAAATAATAATAATAATGAAATAATCACTACTAAGAGAATAGACTCTAAAAGAAACTGAATCCTCGGATCTCAATCATCTCCAAGGCCCTTATAAATCTTCGCCAACGCTTTCGGTAGATATGGAGCCAAAGCACGGGCCTGTTGGCCCAACCTCTCATCGTTCTGGTGTAAATATCTAGCATAAACATTGTTGAGTTCATCCCTGAGTTGTAGTATTCGGTCTCTGGCTTCATCCATATTGTCATAACAATTCTGTAACCAGTGATGAGCAGTATTGACTTCATGCGTCAAATTTTCCCTTTGTTCTTGGAGTTCTTCAATTTGAAGGTGGAGTGCATCTCGCTCGCTATTCTTTGACCTCTCTCAATCTCACAGTCTGCCTGATAAGCACTAAAACGCCTTGCTATTTCTCTTTCCCGTTCCATAGAGGCTTTAACTTGAGTTTGGAGTCTAGAGTGTGCGCAGATAAGTTGGGCCTTTTCTTTCTTATACTCCTCTTCCTGTTGCTCCATAGCGCCTGTGGCAATGCCCAAGTCTTCTTGTAAGGTTAGAATGGTAGAGCGGTGTTTTCTAACTCTAACTTCAAATATCGCATCACGTTGGGCCAACTCCTCTTTAGCGTTTTTCAGGTCATTACTTAGGATATCCAGAGTAGATTTGTAGCTTCTTTCGACTTTAAGGCGAGCTTGCTTAATCTTAACCTCAACTTCTGCTTCTCGATCTATAGGTCCTTTTATTTACCCTTCTGGCATAACCTTAGGAAGGGGTTGATCATGAACCCAGTCTAAGTATGCTTGGTCCACCTCGCCTCTTGTGCGATCCTTCACCATATCGTGGGGACTCGAGAGTATGCATCCCCCCCAAATCTTAAATATCTCTGATTGCCTTAAAGGTATCTTGGGATGAAACTCATACATGAATTCACGCATATCTTCATTGGGTGGTATAAACTGGCGTCGCCCAAGTTGTCGCATGACTCTAAGTGGCATGTAAGGCTGGACACCTCGAAGACCCATTAGGACAATGAACGATCGAAAAGTAGACATGTATATCACCTCGGCCGATGGAAACCAATGATAATTCCACACAATCTTGTCAGCAGTCAGATTATTGAGGTGTTGCTTCCAAGCTTCAATACCCTTCGGAAAACTATGATCTTTGATTCTTTCTTTGTGGCCTCCAATATAATCATTCCATTCTACTTTAAAGTCCACTGCATAAGGGTGATGACGAATGTGTTCAATCATCCATAGTTGTAATAACATATTGCATCCCTCAAAGTAGTCTTTTCCATCCTTGCACATAGTTAAAGCACGATAGATGTCTGCCAGAATCATTGGTACGAGGGTGATATTAGGCTTTTTCTCAAAAGCTGTAATGACTGCAGTTAAGTTCATGCTAATCTTTCCTCTCTTTTTTGGAAATACCATGATCCCCAAAAAAGCCACCACGAAGGCATCATAACTGTGTGCTTCCCAGGTCAGACGACACCCATTATTACGGAGTTTCTTTCCATACACTTCGAATCCATCACTTTTGCCATATCTTTTGTACAAAATTTCTAACGGAACCCATCCATTATCGAGACAACCACCTATATCATTCTCATTTATATGCAGTATTCTAGAAACCTCCTCCCATTAATATGTTTTGGTATCATAGGCTCTTCTTTGTGAAGATGTTTACCCTTTCCAATGAATGCCCCTATCTCCTCAAGGGTGGGGGTGAGTTCACAATCAGAAAAATGGAATACATTCCTTAACGGGTCCCAAAAATGCACTAGTGCTTCTATCAAATCCCGTCGTGGCTCAACATACAAAAGGCTTCGTAGAAATCCCAAGCGTTTGAACACCATTTCTCGTCCATGGTTTGTCATATTTTCATACCATGTCTTCAAGAGCGTTGGGGCCGTATCCACTATCATGAATCGAGGTGATTGGTCCTCTCTTTGTCTCTTATCTCTCTTTCCATATGGATTCATATTTCCCTATATTATGATAGTGACAAACTAGGCTTAGTAATATATATATTTTTTAACAAGAATAACGGAAAAATCAAACACACAAAAAAAGTATTTTTTATTTTATTTTTTATAATAAAATATATTTTTAAATAAGAATAAGTAAAATCATACACACACAAAAAAAAGCAATTTTTTTTATTATTTATTATTTTTAATAAAATAATCATACACATACACACACACATATAAAAAAGTAATTTTTTATTTTTTATTTTTAATTTTTTTTTAATTTTTTTTTTTTAAAAAATAGTTATTAAATGAAGAATGAGAGAAATATATATATATATATATATATATATATATATATATATATATATATATATATAGCCCTTAAAATTTTTTCAATACTAAAAATATTAATATATTCGATTGTATTTTATTTTTTGTTAATTAAATTTTCAATCCCTTTTTTTATATGTATATATATATAGAAAAGCTTTGATGGTAATAATAGATTTTTCTATTTGTAAAAGAAATAGGAATTTTGATAGAAAAAACTGTGTTTAATAAAAAGATTACGTCAAAACTTTAATTTGGTATTTTTCGTTATAATTAATTTTTCATTATAATTCATTCATCTAAAGCCGATCAACATTTGTATAGTCTTCCCCATAATGCAACAAATAACACAAAATAATGTACATGATAGTCTCAAGTTGGGATACTTCTCCTAGACAGGTTCGACCCTTGTGTCGAGCTCCCCATTAATTCAACATTATGCATGATGCAGATAAATCGAATCCTATTAGGGATAGTCATTGTTGAGGCTTGTTTTACTAGGTAAACAATTTAATAGGGAAGGTGTCTAGACTGGCCATAAAACGATCGGACTACTCGAGTCGGGAAGGGACAGCTTACCAGTAGTAGGGCTTTCTGGCCTCACTGTTAGTCCTTCCCATCCTAAAACATGTGTTACTATAGAATCCTTCCCAGGAGCGTTGCCGCATCTCTGGTATCTCATGGCTCGGGAGCGTAATCGCATCTCCGAATAAAGTATCTCAGAAGACTCAGATGGATGCGCAAGGAAAGACAATTATATGATAATTAACATATTATCAAAAGAGTAAACAAGCAAGCAAATAACGTATTATGCAATTAAACACAATATTCACAAATCGATAAGTACGTAAATACATAATAAAGTCATGTAGAAGTCCATGTTTACAAGCTCGAATTCTAGTTAGTCCCCAGCGGAGTCGCCAGAGATGTCACACCCCTTTTTCGCGCGGCGGCGTAAGGGTTTTTCCAATTTAAGTGACGTTATTAATTAGGGGATTATTTTAATATTTTCAGAGTCGCCACTTGGAATTGAGTTACGGTGTTCCAAGTCACCTTTTATTTAATCCCTAATAAAAAGGAAATGACTCTTTGTTTGGTCTGCGAACCAGTTCGGGTAAGGAATTCTGTTGACCGAGGGGAAGGTATTAGGCATCCCTCGAGTCCCGTGGTTCTAGCACGGTCGCTTTATGGACATTCATGACTTTAACTAATTTATGAATATTGTATTATTAAGACAAATATATTTACCCTCATTCTTTGACTTATATAAATGTATTAAAACTACCTTATTTTATTAATCTATGCCCTTTAATTAAAATATATATATACACATATAAATTAAATCAAGCAAAGCAGAATAAAATAAGATATTCTTTATTATTATTATTTCTTTTGTTTTTATTATTATTTTTATTTTTTATTTTATTTTTTTACATTTTTTTTTTACTTTCTCATCTTTTGCTATTATTATTATTTTATTGTTATTATTATTTTTTATTCTTTCAAGGTTTTTTATTTTTTATTCAACCTTATTTTTGGTTTGGACAAAGAAACTTTCAAAAAAAATAAAAATAAAAAAAATCTTTCCTCTTCAAATGCATATTTTTTTTCTTATTATTTTTATACTTCTTTTTCTATTATTTATTTTTTCTGTTTTCTCTTTTCCCCTTTTTTATTAATTATATTCTTTCTCACATTTTATTTTTTAACATTTCCTTGTTCCTTTTATTATTATTATTATTATTATTATTATATATTTTTTCCATTTTTATTCAAAAAAATTTTTACGTCACTAACATTAAACGAAAATTCTACTAACTAAAAATAATATATTTACATAATAGCTACATATGTTATCATTATAAACTAAATATTAAAAATTACATGACTTGGACAACAATTTTACTTAAATATAAAATAAACTATGGGTTATTTAAATATAAAATAAACTACGGTTTGTTATAGCAATTTCACACAAAATAAAACTATATAAAGGATCTACATAAAGTTGATATGAAATATTTGAACAAACTTCATATAAAAACATAACGGTTTAACTACATGTGAAATTTAACAACTTAATATATTGCAATCAATGCTTGTATAAACATGATATTAAATTATTATAAAAATGAAATGGTACCTCTTGCGAAAATTCCACAAAAAAAAAACAATTCGAATAAGGAACCGCGAACTTGAAACCTCGAACTCCACTATTTTTAGTTGCGTTTTTCTTTATGCGTGTATTCTAAAAAAATGAAAGATTTTTTTTCTTTTTTTTTCTTTTGCTCTCTGATCAACTCCTTTCTTCTTCTTTTTTTCTCCTCTCCTGATCTTTTTTTTTTCTCGTGTTCTCCTTTTTTTCTTTCTCAGTTGGGGAAAAAAAAAAATAGTAATAGTAGTGTGTGCGTGTGTGGGACGTGGGGAAGTGGGGGTAATGGGTAATGGGATTTTTATTTTTTTTTTACTTTTTTTTTTATATATTAAATATATATGAAATGATAACCATATATATATATATATATATATTAATTGTTTTGAGTAAATAAATAAATAAAATCTAAATGGATAATAATATATATATAATTAAGAAATATTAGTTTATTTAAATAATATATGTAATATATATATATATATATATATATATTATTTTATTTTTTTAACAATCAAAATAAACTTTTCTAATAAAAATTATATTTATGTTGTTTATTTTTATATCTTTTAAATAAACTTAATGAAAATAATAAAAAGTCAAAAAATATATTTAATTTAGATTGATAAAATTATTTATGCTCTAAATATTGGTGTTAAATTTAAATTCGGTCAAAATTACGTGTCTACAGATGTTCTTCAACTTGACTTTCCAATTTTTCAATTCCTTCAAAGTCGATATTTTCATCCATCATTTATTTTTTCCAAATAAAATAAACAAAATATTAAACAAATAATGGTAAAATCAATTATTAATCACAAAAAATGGTTTAGGTTTAGCAAATATAAAAATAATATTTGTATTTTGTAGCTATAGGTCGTATAATTGTGTTCCATAATAAACTTTATTTTTGCAATGACTATTAATATGTATATTTCAGTATGCATATACAAAAGAAACAATTGTATAATATATCTCGGTATGTGTATATAAAAGAATCAATTATATAATATGTGTTTGTATAAAGCAAGAAAGAGAGAAAGACAAAAGAAAACGAGGGCAGAGAAGATCTGTATTTGTATAAATATAAGTGCATAGGATAAAAATATATGTGTTTGAATTTGCATTTGTTTTTGTATTTGTATATACAATTTCTCCCGCTTTATACGAACACACACGTAATTTATATATTTATGTTTGTATAAAGTGAGAGAGGCGAGTGAGAATGGCGAGCCAGACCTAGGAGAGTGGCTAGTGAGATTCTCTGGAGAGAGAGAAAAACGATCAGATATGTATACATATAGTTTTCTTTCGCTTTATACAAATACAAACACATTTTATACATTTGGTTCTATAAAGAGAGAGAGAGGCGAGGGAGAGATAGAGAAAAGAAAACGAGAGTGACGAGTGAGAAATTCAAGGAGAGAGGATCCTTTGGGCCGAGGTGGCCCAATGGTTTGAGCTTGGGACCTCCATGTTGGCGGTCTCAAGTTCGAAACTCCTTGCTAGCGAAAGCAAGGGGTTTGCCTCATGGGTCGAGCTCGTCGCCTGGTGCGGGTTACCTCTCCTGTGTGGTTTACGAGCTATTAAATAGGAACTAAGGTTTCAACCTGTGGGCACCTCAAATGTAGGGGTTTCCAATTTCCCTTGTCATAATAAAAAAATTCAGAAAGGACGAATCACAACAATTTTCTAAGTGTTTTGATTATATCATTTAATTCTAATTAATAATTTATTATTTTATATAATTTTCCCTTTGCTTCACCCGCGGATCCACAAAAGGATTCACCATTCTCACGTATCTGACGTCAAAATGACATTTTTTTTTTCACATCCAACAACTTAAAAGGGGTTAAAAATTAAAGAACTTGTATCAAAAGAGGTTATAAAATTGTTTCTTATGAACTTCAAATTCTTTTTAACAAACGTCTCATCAAGTCAAATTCTTATGTTTCAATATATCAAATCAAATATTATGTAAGAAACAATTTTAAAATAACTAATGTAAATGTCAAGTAACTAATATGAACATTACCAAAACACTATAGAAACGACCCCTTAATTCATTTACTGCCCTTAATTTGTGAAACTAACACCATAAAAAACAATTTAAAAGGCATTTAAACATTTGAAATTTATGATTGGGTAGTGGGAAACAGTTGAACTCCAATGACATTTTCTTCTTCTGCAGAGATCAAAGAAATAAAAATGACAGCTAATGTAAGACCTTCAAAGGGTAGTAGTAAATGCTTTTGTCAGTAAGTTGCTGCCTATTAATTAAGATATTGCATGGCCACTTAATTTCTCCCTTCTTGTGCAACATGGATCCTATGCTAATTACAACTCGTCCTATTTATCATGCCCCAATTACACTTCGATCGGTGAATTTAAATATCGAAAATTTGATTGAATCAAATTATTTTAAAGTTTTAATTTTTTAATTTGATATTAATATTTTTTAAAAATATTTCAATTCTTTAGTTTGATATAAGCGTTTCAGTTTTTCAGTGCATTAAAGAATTATTTTTTTTCTAAACATATATATTTATCAACTAATAATTGAATCATTCATGAATAAAACAGATTTAAAACTCAGATAGTTGACTTTGAATATTACTTTCCAAGAGAAGCCGATAGGCAAATATTTTTATCTACATCGTGTAAATTAAAGGAATCTATTTTCATCCTATTTCCCCTTGAGCTATACGTTAGTGACACATGTTCTTGAGAAAGACAAATATATTTTTTAAGTACAATAACTATTCTATGGTGAGACACACCATCATCACTTCAAATGAATTTGTTTTCATTTTACTTTAATTCGCTTTGAAAAATCGTTGTCATAACACCAAATCAAACAAAATCAAATCAATGTTAAATGATAAACAAATTAATTTTATTTAATATTTGATACACATTTTTACATAGTCAAAAAATAAAAAATAAAACTGAAATTTAATAAAAAGCCAACTCAAAACCAAATATCTTCCCCTAATTCAAACTGAACGTTTAAGTGAGTACCTACCAAAACCAAAAGTCCTCTGAGCTTAATTTTTCTTCATAAATCTAACAGCAATGAGCCAAAATTTTAGCCAAACATATTCAAATATACGTATGAATTTAATTGGAATATAATTTTTTTTTTAATAATAATAGAATTTCAATACAAGTAGACATTGAATAGGATAATTTAAAAAAATTACTTGTATATAAATACGAATTTATGTATACTGTTGCTAGTATTGTATATTCTACTGTCGGTTTGGGTCGAGTATAGGGCTACATAGCTATGTGGCTAATTGAAGGTGACCTATTATATGATTCAGTTAATGTTTCAATTGATGGATATATAAGACACCAACCACCTCATTGATATTATTACGCTTGGTTATGTTGTCGTAGAAAAATTCTTCATAAAATCGTTAATATGAACTAGATTCCGTGGACCGATCCGGTCCAATTCATGATTTAGTGTTGTTGGATTATGATTTTGGTATTCATTTAAAAATATGATTAATTTTGAATTTCTTAATTAAATAATATATTTTATTTATATATACACTAATGATATAATACATTTATATTTAAAATAATTATATATTCAACACGTACATTGAAACATATCTATAATATATGTACTCTCCTCCATTTAAAAAAGAATGGTCTAATTTTCCTTGAACAGACTTTAAGACAAGCAAGAGAACTATTTAATCTTATGATTTTAAATTAATATTATGTCAAATATATCAAATGTACTTTAATCTAGTGATTTTAAACATATCACGTGAAAATTAAAATTAACGTGTTACCAAAAAAAAAACATATCATTTTTTGAAACAAACTAAAAAGAAAAATAGACTATGAAAATTCAAATGTATTGAAATTGGTATTTTTCTCTCTTATTAACAATGTTAAAATATATTATTATATTAAAAGTATTTTAGTAATTATGTCGAGGAACCAATGCCACTAACTATTTTTAGACTACCCGATTTCTTTCATACATTATTAATACTATGTTTGTAGTGTCAGTTCCACCAAACCATAACAAATTTTTTTCACAAAGATTACATTTCATTGAACATGGGAAAAATCATGTAACATTACAATATGGATGAAACCAAACATCAACAACGAAAAATAAGAAGAAAAAAAATCACTCTCTTCTCACACTAGTTAGTTAGCAAACTTAACCATGATCAAACATGCATGAAACAAACTTAACTAATAAAGATAAGAATAAAACATGTCTTTTATGGAAGTGGGAGACTTCCTGCACCACCAACACCATCACCGCCACCAATACCACCTAGTCCACCACCCCCCATTCCTCCACCAAATCCAGCTCCACCACCAATTCCAGCACCAAATCCACCAACATTCCTACCTACTCCGCTAACAACTCCACCAAAAGGCAAGCCATTGCTTCCAATGCCACCGATACCACCAGCGCCTACGAAAACATTCTTTTGGTCATAAAGACCATTGTCACTTGGCATGTCTCTTGATGCTGTGGTATGAATTACTACCAAAGCAAGACAAAGAATAACTATGCACAACTTGTTTGCCATCACTTCCTATATTTATTGCCTAAATAATTTTACTTTTCTTTATCCTATATATGCCTTTACACTTGATGAGTATTGATGAAATATTGGTGTTTCCTTGAGTCTCTTTTTATAGGCAGAAAATGAGTTGGTGGAGAATTAATACAAACATTTAAATATTTGAAAACAGTTGTTCAGCAGAGATCATATAGTAGAAATAAAACTGATAGCTAATGCTCTCTTGAGTGATCAGGAAGCACTACGATGAATTAGCGGTAATAAATTAAGACATTAATAAGGAGTGCTAAATTAGTCTTTAATTATTAGCATTAATGTCACTTATCTCTTTAGGTACATATACAGATAGTGCTTATTGCTACTAAAATTACATATTTAGCGATAATTAAGTAACTGTCGTTAATTAATTACCGCTAATAATTATTTTTGATACATTTGAAAACCCCCTTCGAAGCCTAGTAGTAAATGCATTTTCCAGTAAGCTGTTGGCTTTTGTTAAGATATCGCATCTACTTAAAAGCTAAAAATAACATAAAAATAAGTTTGATAAACTTTTAATTCAAATTCAAAAAGACTCTTTATCCCTCCCTTCTTATGCAACATGAATTCTATGATAATTATAACTCTTCCTATCATGCTCCAACTACACAAACCTAACGAACTAAAACTGAGCGTTTAATTATATGGCGGGTACCTACCAAAAGCAAGACTCTTCCAAGGATATTTTATTTTTTTCATAAATCTAACAACCTAACATATTCATACATATGTATGGAGCTAGAATTTTAACAAAACATATTCATATCCATGTAGATATGGATTTAGCCGAATAACAATACAAATATCAAACACTAAGAAGGATATTAAAAAAAAAAAAAGTAATAAATATACAAAAAAAAAGGACAAATATTCATAAACTATCATAAATGGAATTTAAATACCCTCCATCATATTTTTAGCATACTAATCTTGTCGTTTAAATTTTGAAGTGTATAGTCACAATGATAAAAACCTACCCGAAATTTATTTGAGTTTACCCATCATAAAAAGACCCACCCAACAAATTCAAAAACCCACCCAAATAACTTGAAACCCGCACTCAAATTCCCAAAAATCTTCACTTTCATTAGCCATTTAATTCCCTAAATTAGACCTTATATCAAATTTCATGAGACATTTTAGTTTGAACGAAATCGCACAAAAAATGAGAAAATAAATTTTGACGTCTGCAACGGCAAAAGAGAAGAAACCCATCGGGTATTGTACTTTAGGAAAACCCATTTCTTTGATTTGAAATGATTTGTTATTGTTGATCAGCGAAAAGACTGAGGTATCTTGCTTGAACTGTCATGTAAATAGACCTAGGTAAAGATTAAAGTGTTCAAGTTGACTGAGATTTCTGACAAAGCTTAAATCTTCTCATCAATATAGACTTTAAAGTGCTCAATTAAAATCATTTTTATTTTTGAAATGGGCATATGAAGATTTTGGCTTATAATTTCGGTTGGATCTTAGTTATTTGGGTCGAGTTTTGAATTTGTTGGGTGGCTTTTTAATTGTGGGTAAAAATTCAATAAATTTTGGGTAGGTCTTTAAGATTGAGATATGCATCTCTCCGTTAATATAAATGGTATATACACTTTAAAAATTAGATGACAAGGATATTAGTGTCCTTGAAATATAACAGAAGATAGTTAAATAATATTAATGATAATTCAAAATATATATTTTTTTTCCAAAAAAATAATAATTAAAGATCAATTTAATATATACTGTTGCAAGTATCTTATATTCCACTGCTGCAAGTTAGTTTGGGTCGAATATGGGGTCACACCTATGTGGCTAATTGAACGTGACCTATTATATGATTCAATTAGATCTCGTTTTCATTAAGATTCAATAGTCTGAATATGAATAATCAAGATGTGATTATTATATCTAAACACTAAATAATTAAAATAGTTTATTTTTAAAAATTTGAATGTACATATATTATTTATACGTACATAATAAGTATACAAATCAAATAAAAATTAATGGTCTAACCCATCGGTAGTTCCTTAAATTTGGCATAAAGTTTCACTTAGGCCTCATTTGTTTTCATTAAGATTAAGAGGTTATTAAGATTTGCACTAAAATTTGGATGTTTTGATCTGAATACGTATCTGAATATTAAGATATGGTCTCTAAATCTGATATTAAGATATGGTCTCTAAGATTTCGGGCATAGGTTGAGGGGGTACTTGTGCATTATCCCTTTATTATTTGATAACTTATCAAATGAGTCTGAATGTTGTTAAGAATCTCCTACAGATCTAATTCGTTTAGACCTCTTCAGACCCATTAAGATTTTTTTTTTTAAAAAAAATAAAACAAATGAACTTAATGAGCTAAATATTAATCATTTAGATTCAGACCTAAAAACCAAACGTACTTAATTGGCTGAATTGAATAATTAAAATTCAGATTTCCATTAATTGCCAACAAATGAGGCCTTAGACACCTTAACTGGGCAGTGTTCATATTAGACACCTAATATAGAAAATTGTTGTGTCATTTTAACACTTTTTGCTTACATGGCTTAGTAAGTGTAATACACACGTTGACCGCGCGTGAAAAACCTATTTAGTTGATTTTTTTCTTCTTCTTTCCATCTCTAGCCACCAGTTCTGAAACACAAACATCCAACCATGGTAAATCAAAATAAATACCATAAGCAATTGAAAAATGATGGAAATTGTTTTAGAAATTTAGAAATATACTCATTTCAAGATTTACTTAGTAAATTAATTCATAAGATTCTTTTCACAAAAGAATTGAATATTTACATAGAAGTAATTTTTCTTGTGAATCTGCTCATATGTTTTTCCAGAAGAAAGTTAGAGTTTGTGGGGGGGGGGGGGGGGGAGAGAACGGTGTGTGTACAAATATTTCTACAAAATGGGCGGGGTGGAGTGGGGGTATTTTCTACAAATGGACTAGGGTGCTTGGAGAAGAAAGTTGTGGGGGTGGGAGTGGGCGTGAGAATTTTATTGGCTTAATTTTTCTTAAAAGTTATTGCAAAAATTCACATGTCATTAATTCATTGGTTATTTTTTAATTTTTACTCAAAATTTATTGTCTAAGAATTGTTTTTGACACAAATGACAAACATCATCGTTTAATTTGTCACTTTATACATCATTCGCGAGTGTAATACACACCTCTTATATATATTTGTTGATTAGAAAAAAAGTGTGAAAATGACACAACGATATCGTACATGAGATGTCTAAAATAAATATCGTACAATTGAGGTGTCTAACTGAAACTTCGTGCCAAGTTTAAGAGGTCACCGATGGGTTAAGATAAAATTTAAAAAATAGAATTATTATTTAATAAAAAATGAAACACTTATACTCTCTAGTGATGGTGTTGATAACAATAATTGTTGTTAGTATAGTAAATTAGTAATGATGGTGGTGACAGTTGTAACGGTGAAGCTGGTCGGTGTTGTGATAACTATCATAATGGTGATGAATGGTAATAGTGTTGATAGTTATAATGATGAAATTGATTGATGTTAGTTTTAACAGTGTTAATGGTGATAACCAAAGAAAGTGTAATGGTTGGTAATGTATTTGTGATAGTTGGTGGGTGTGCTACTTATGATGACGGAAGTCGATGGTAGTAGAGATTGGTCATGGTGGTGAAGTGGTTGATAGTTGTGGTTGATGTGGACTTGACAGTACTGGTGATGATAACTGAAGAGTGTATGACGTGATAGTTGGTAGCAGTGCTAATTGTGATGACATAATTTATTAGTAGTGAGAATTGACTATAGTGGTAATAGTGGTGGTGGCTAGGGAGATGGGGCAGAGGTGACAATGGATATATATAATCATAATTATAGAGGAGGTAAGTGTGGTGGCAGCTGATAGTAATAGTTAGCAATGGTAGTGGTTAGTAGTAGCCATAGATTAAATAGCTAGTGGTTGACAATGGTGGTGATTGTGATGGCAGAGGTGGTTAGTGATGATGGTTGATAATTGTGGATAGAATAATGGTGAATATTATCCACACAAAAATACTTATTAATGATATTAAACTTTTTTTCTAAGTCTTAATGATTAAGTACATCTATAATAAAACTAAAGCAAAATAAAATTGTCGGAACATGTTTTATAGAATTGAACTCTTTATTTCATATTTCTTTTCTTACTGATTGAATGAAACTTATGTAATCGATCATGATGAAAATTAAATACTTCTCTCTTTTAAAAAAATTACTGTTGCTTAGCCTTTTAGTAGATTCCGAAGAGCTCATGTTCCTCACCGTGGACCTCGGTCCTCAGTGTCATCCCTAAATCCAGAGTTTCTCACTCTCTCTACTCACTTCCCACCCCTTTGAGCTCCTAAATCAGGTTACCCGAAATCCTTTAATCATTTATAATCAAACCCTATTTCAAGCAAAATATTCTTCTTCATTGGCAGATAAAGGGGCCGAATACACCCAAACATCCTATGCCAATCTTCCAAGGAATAAAAATTTTCAAATACCCAAAGTTTGCTTATCACCAACATCTCACAACACAATTTCATATTCTAATGAAGAAAATGAATTTCTAGCCCATACTTGCGAGTGAACCATAATTGGTATGAAATCGGGAATTTAATGTGAAAACTGTGGAGATCAAGGTGTAACTCTAGATATGAGAAATAAAAACCCTCCATCATTACATCTATGTCTCTCATATTTTTCAACATATGTCAATTGTCGAAGAATTTTTTTTACAATCTGAGTATATTTACTTGAAAACTCATGAGAAAATTTATTGAAGCTCATGTAACTTAACATAGCTGATACTAGCTTTGTACCTGTGAGGTCATTGAAACCCCCGTTCTTATTTAATTTGTGAAAATGAACTATGATGGTTCATATGTTGAAAATTCAAGAGGTGGTGTAATAATGAACATTCCAACCTAGCACTATTCCAAGACAAATTAGAGGCCTACTGAACATTGAAAAATGATAATTTCTCTCCTCAGAGTTGAAAAAGAAAAGCGAGTATGATTTTTTTATACCTCCTTAATTAGGTGCTTCTGTTTGTGCTCATATATTATGCAAATCTCATTCAGAAGGCAAGGTAAAGTCCTCCTTCCTCTTTTGTAATTCACATTAATGGCAATGTTTGTTTTTTTTTATAAAAAAAATCCATTTTAAGGCTCTATTGTTAATCACACACTAGTCTTCTCTAATACCCCTCAATTTAGCGTATATATATTAGCTTTCATGTACTAAACTTTTCCATAATTGTCACTTCATGTCACTCTCTTTTGCCTTAAATATCCTCTTTATTATCCCTTGATGTAGTATGCATATCATGACTACATTGGATCTATAGTCTATCCTTTTTTCATGCAGAGATTTCAAAATTGTTTATGGATTGTAGCTCTAATCCAATTTGTTATGTTCAGGAAGACCTCAGGTCACCAGCTATTTTTTGGACTACATAATTATTTTCATGTTATTTATGTTGTGTTTGTGGTTAGCTCCGCCAAACCACAACATCTTTTTACACCTTCTAGGCACCTAGATACTACTACTACATCAACCATATCAAAGTAAACAAAAGAAACGTACAAAAGTCATGAGACTTAAAAAGAAATTAAAGAAGTGCAATAACACTTACATTTCATTGAACATGGGAAAAATCACGTAACATTACAAATATGAATAAATCCAAACATCAACAACCAAAAAAAAGAAAAACAAAAATCACTCTTTTCTCACACTAGTAGCTAGCAAACTTGACATGCATGAAACAAACTTGAACTAATAAAGATAAGAATAAAACTTTAGTTACATGATGAATAATCTGCTTTATGGAAGTGGAAGACTTCCTGCACTACCACCAGCACCACCACCAACACCACCTAGTCCTCCTAGACCACCACCCCCCATTCCTCCACCAAATCCAGCTCCACCACCAATTCCAGCACCAAATCCACCAACATTCCCACCTACTCCGCTAAAAACTCCACCAAAAGGCAATCCATTGCTTCCAATGCCACCGATACCTCCAGCGCCTCCGTAAACATTCTTTTGGTCAGAAAGACCATTATCACTTGGCACGTCTCTTGATGCTATAGTATGAATTACTACTAAAGCAAGACAGAGGATAAGTATGGACAACTTGTTTGCCATTTCTTCCTATTATTGCCTAAATAACCTTACTTTTCTTTATCTTATATGTGCCTTTACACTTGTTGAGTGATGAGTGATGAAGTGGTGTTTCCTTGAGTCTCTTTTTATAGGCAAAAAATGGGTTGGTGGAAGAATGAATACAAACATTAAATGGAATTCAATACCTCTACCTGTATACATCTTGTAACCACTGGTTCAAGGAGTTTTGGAGAAAACCTTGTGTTTATTTGACAAAGGAAAAAAATATTTTCCCATTAAAAATTCTTTCCTCAATTTTATTTTATTTTTGGTATAATAAGTGACTTTTTGACATTTGATAGTGTAGAAGGTCATATTATTTCAGAAGTGTTTTTATATAGTTTAGGCACATATTGTTTGTGTAAGAGAAAACAATCAGTGTGAAGGTTCAGTCTATTTGTTTTTAAAGTCTGAATATTAACCGTTCAAATCTTAATTATTAAGTCTGAAGAATAAGTACGAACGACTAGATCTATACCAGAATTTGAGTATCATTAAGGTGTTTACTTAAGAATCTATACAAAGATGAAATTTCACTGTTACTCTATCTACATTTATCCATGACCCACAATTATCAGCACTGTGAATCACCATCCACAACCATGCACCACTGTCGCCAATTATCACGGACTTTGCTATATAAGTCAAAAGGTGTACAAAATTACAAAAAAAATGAATTTGGGAGGAGAGAGAGGGGGTAATAGAATCTTAGTTTAGTTAAGGTGTATCTATGAGATTTCGACATAGTCTAGGAGATACTTGTGCCTTATCCTCTATATTTGTTCATGGATATTTTCATTTTAAAATGATAATACAGACTTATGAGCATTTTAATAATTTTTAAAACTCATGGTAATAAGTATTAATGCTTTAAGTTTTGTTGATCTCCTCACAAGTGCCCGGTCCTCTGCAGAGTATGTTTGTCCAGGACAAAATTGTCACATTCCAAGACCATACCCTAGAAGTTAGGGTACAATCTCGGATTGTAACCGGCGTATTCGACCTCTCGGAGGTCTTATACAGGCCCTTTTATATCATTCATCGCATAAACATAGTGAAAAGTAGTGCGAAATTAAAACTTTTCAGAAAACATAATATAGTCTTCAAAATCTCTTTCATATAAAAGTAATAGGAAATACTAAGTCTCAATCTCATCATCTTAAGACACAAGAATACTTGGGACACGGCCCACACTTCAAAATACGAATATAGAAATACTTAGTCTATTACAATACTTTGAATGAAAACATAAAAGACATATATGCCCTCGAGTTAAGTGAGAACATACTTCAACTTCTCTTGAACGATCTTCTAAGTCCAAGTCTTCACTTCTCAAAGCTCTTCACCTACCAAGAACTATATAGATAGATAAAAGCATGGATTAGTACAACAACATGTACTAAGTATGACATTGTGCATAGAAATCATGAAAACGTACTTTTATTGGAAATATGCATCTTTTATTTAAAAATCATATTATAATCATAAGAACATTTAACAACTTGGAAACACATAAGATAACATTTAAACCAAAAATCATATTTTAGAGATCACCTTACAGTGAACCCTTGACGGTTACAGTGAATTATTTCACTGTACAGTGAAGATGCTTATTCTTCACTTAAGATACCCTTTATCATGTAATCTTCTCACTTAAAGCTATCCTAAGATTCACTTAAGCCACCAAAGAGAGATCGCCTATGCACCCTCTCTAGATGTGCCTAAACGACCCTTAGATTACTTATAATGAGTCACATACACACTTCAAGACATCAAACATAGCAACATATAGACACTATGACATTTCCTCATCAAAGGCTATCAAAAAACTTACTTAAGTTGATCAAGAAGATAAAGCCCATGATTGACCACTTCAAGACTACCCAAATAATCCTTAAAACTTCCTAAGTTCGGATCATGTCCACATAATCAACATCTTCCCTAATTAGATTTATTCTTAAGATTCATCTAGGTAAGATACGAACTGACCATTCTTATTCCCCTTTCACACCTCAACTAGACAACCCTTAACTACTCTAGATAGGTACTTATTCCTTTTACATACTCCATAACATAAGTCATTAGTTCATAAAGACTCATAAAGACTCATACATCACATGAAGGACATTCAAGTAATGATCTTGGACAAGACCTAGGACTCTAACTAACACCTTCAAAGCCTATTGTGCAATGTCTAGATAGTGTCTCATACTACCACCTAAACTTCATAGAACTTCTCTCGTACTAGTAAGTATCCCACATGATGAGAATATGCAATAATCGACATAGATCATGATAGCTATACATGGAATCCGGAGTTCTAACCTACTCCGATGAGGGTGTTCTACTTCCAAGGATAGAACTAGGACACATCCCATGTAGGCACATGGCTAAGGAGTATGGAGGTCTTTTATGTACTCTAGTCTCATTTTCAAGTAGAGGTACATTGTACTCTAGTCTCATTCTCAAGTAGAGCTACTTCCCATTACATAATTGCTCAGTGCTAGCCTTGGTTCTCATAGAGTAATTGACATTAAAGGATCACATGGAGAGGGTTCCTTATCTAGTTCATAACCCAATCACATTCACCCTACCGAGGAGGTCCACTAGGGATACCTTCCAATGACGACTAAGATAGCTCATTATGACTTTCCTAAGGATTAATATGATGCCGTTCCACCAATTAACCTTAAGTCCACCATTTCTTTACATGAAGGATACCATTACGGCTCTCGACTTCAACATTCATAACATAACCTTTACCACGTACATGACCTTATTAAAATCCTCTAGGGTCTCACATATCTTTCATTCGTACATTACAAGGGTGCACTAAGACTACCTAGTCAAGACATATCATAATCTCATAACATTCATTCATATATCAAGTAAGGGACACAAGTCTATCAAACAAGACACTACATTTTTTCACTTTATTACATATAGCATATCACATTCTTTAAAGCACTTAGGAATGACCCTTATCTTCTTAATGTCATCCTATAAATTACTATATCATTATCAATATAACCATCATAACTCATATAGTCAAGTAGGAACAATATGTATCAAACATCTAAGACTATACATATAAGCTCATAGTCATAGTCTAATATGATTACCTACATAACATCAATAGATCACATATACTTTAACATTGCTTAACAAGTAGATATATATCATCATACTTCACATAATCAATTACACAAAAAAGCAACATTACTTCAAGTAGTGACAACAAGGTCATGATCATCATATTGCATAAAGTAACGCTGACAAGGCCACGACAATTCACATAACACCGCCACTATAAGTGGATTATACCAATCAAAACATAATTGAAGTATAAATAACATCAAAATAAGAGAAATAGGACAGCTTACCCCCTCAACATCCTCAACACCTCAACTTGATGCTAATTCATCCAATTCAATAGCATAAAGCCCTTACTAATGTCCATGAACAATAATTCAATGTAGAAACTATGATAATCAATGAAAGTAGGTCCATTCAATAGAGATTCAACAATCTAAGATAACCTAAATATCAATTGAACACAATTCTTACATCATTAAAAAGCTCATAGAAATCTACACTATATTTCAACAACATTAGGTTAATATCAAATAACCCATAACTTAGTCAAAATCTAGGGTTCATCCAATTCATGGGTTCATAGGGAATTTAGATTAAAATCATCAATACAATATCAATTATATCATTATTCAATGTTTAGAAATCATTAATGCAAGAACCCATGGTAGATTCATGAAATTGGACAATTCAACTTTAGAAACTTTGAAAACATCTTGAGAATTGGGGCTCCTTGATGAAGAGAGTTTCAAGGATAAATATACATACCTCCATGATGATAATTCTTCACTTTGATGAAGAATTTCCACTCAAAACGTCACCTCCAAGCCGTTCCTTGACTTTGAACTTCAATGGAGATTTTGAGATTTCTTAAGGGATTTTGGGAATTTGATTTTGAAGAATGAAGTCTTCACATTTAAAATACCCAATATACCCCATAGGAACCGCCAAAGTATATTTTTTGAAGTGGGGTGAATTTACAAATTCACCCCTAGCTTGGTAGTGAAACTGCCCGCAGGGACATGACCACGACGGTGGTAAGTCGACGGACCATTTGTGGACCTGTCCATCCGTTGGTTGGGTCAGAGACTTGTCAAGGTCGTTCTTCCTCACAAGACTAAGTCTCTACCGATGCTACCCATTGACGGGGCGTCGATTGGTCCACGAGCCGTCGATGCCTCCGTCGTTTGGGGCTGCCTGGGACAGTCTTGACATTGAGTTTGGGTCCTTCCTCAAGGACCCTTGGATGGTCCTTGGGGATAATTTTCTGGACGTTACCAACCCAAATACAATATTCTATGAGTTTAACACCTCTCACATAAATTTTATCCAATACGAACACGTAAAACTCGATGAAACACGCCTAGACACACAAGGTCATTTCAAGGCACATCTTTCGAACATCACCCGGACGTTCTTGGACGTTTGACCTCCAAACTCCAGGAAACTCGATAAACTTCCTATACATGCTATAATAAATCATTTATATACCTTAAAACCTCATGAATCACTCAATAGCACATAAAACCACATATGAGGCGCATATGTGGCTTAGTCGTCGAACGTCTTAGTCGTCCCTTGACGTTTGACTTCCAATGCACCTAATACTTATATTAGACCTATTTAGGACCTTATACCATCAAAACCAACATATTAGGCTCTAGTTCACCTAAATCATTTTCGGAGTCTTACAAAAATGCTCTACTGCAGAGTATGTTCGTCTTGGACAAAATGCTCTACGGTTGGCAAGTTGTCACCTCAGTGGTTGGTGAGGCGACAGTGTCCTTAACCAATCATAATGGGCGTAGTAGTTTGTGTTAGGATCGAAAATAAGCAGGTGTAAATGCGAAAGCTAGCAATGCAAACCTTGAAAGACCACGAATAAGAAGACAATGAGAAATATACCAAAAGACACAAAGATTTAACGTGGTTCGGTCAATCGACCTACGTCCACAAAGGAGATGAGCAATCCACTATAAATATGAGAGTACAAAATACAGAGAGAAACAACCTCAACCAATTCACTCGGAATACATGGGAGGTTTACACAAGTGATAACGTATCAAGCTTGTGACCCACAAATTCTCCCCCTAACCAAAACTCTCAAAGTCCTTAAGACTACATTGTGAATGCTGATTAAGTTAGAAAAAACATTCCTCTATTTATAAAGTCCTAAACCTTTTCCTACAAGAAAAGAATTAGTCAATCCAAAACCTTTTCCTAAAAGGAAAACATATTTATGGTAAGAAATCAGGGCAAATATAACCCAACAAATCTCCCCGTTGGCCTGAATTTCTGACAAAATTAATTTGTCCACTTTCTTCACTTAATCTTCAACAACTTGCTTCTCCTCTCCATAATCTCCTTTGCAAAATTTATGTCTCAACACAGAGAACCTCTCTGAAACAATTTCTCCAACAAAATCTTCATTACTGTCAAAAAGGTTGCAGTTAAAACTACACCCGCCAAGATGAACACCTCTTTCTAACCTGGTTCAATCATCGATTATCGAACCACTGAACTTGACTCCATAATTGAATCTGGCACTGATACCACTTGTTAGGATCGTAAATAAGCATGTGTAAACGCGGAAGCTAGCAAAGCAAACCTCAAAAGACCACGAGTAAGAAGACAACGAGAAATATATCAAAAGACACAAAGATTTAACGTGGTTCGATCAATCAACCTTCGTCCACAAAGGAGATGAGCAATCCACTATAAATATGAGAATACAAAATACAGAGAGAAACAACCTCGACCAATTTACTCGGAATACATGGGAGGTTCACACAAGTGATAACGTATCAATCTTGTGACCCACAAATTCTCCCCCTAACCAAACTCTTAAAGTCCTTAAGACTACATTGTGAATGCTGATTAAGTTAGAAAAAACATTCCTCTATTTATAGAGTCCTAAACCTTTTCCTACAAGAAAAGAATTAGTCAATCCAAAACCTTTTCCTAAAAGGAAAACCTTTTTATGGTAACAAATCAGGGCAAAATATAACCCAACAGTTTGTACAGTGGACAATAGCTTTTCATTGTTGATATATTTAACACTCAAACAACAAAATGATCATTCATTCAATGGAGAGAAAAATCAAGCTTCAAAATAGCAAGTCATCTGATAATTTGCGTTCGTGCTTTTTGTTTCATCTACTATTTTGAGTGCTTGTATTCATGTGTATATTGTAGGAATCATTTCGTGGTGATTGAAACGTTTCATCCTTGTGTGAATTTTTGTAAGAACATAGTTAGGTGTAACTTGGTGTTTTACTTGTAAAGTATATATTAATCAGTCAGGATTAGTATAGTGGGCAGTGTTGTATCTACTTATGCTCATCTTAAGTATAGGAGGTATTAGTTAGTGGAGAGTTTAGCATGTTAAACCTCATATTGTAAACTGTGATTTACTACTGCTTGTGAAGTTGAGTAAATCAGTCTGAAAATTTCTATTATGGCAGGTCGTGATTTTACTCTCTTGAGTAAGGAGGTTTTCACGTAAAGTTACTTGTTTAAACTTTACTTTCAGTATTTCTTTTTTCTGTTTGTTCAAACTGCATAGAGGACCAGGTCCTAATGGATGCATACATTCAACATATGGGTATAAATTATTATTTTTTATTTTATAAAAGAACAAATAATATTTTCCCCCAAAACTATAATAAAATTCGTGATGAAACAATACCCAAAATATCAGTCAAAAATAACTTGCCAAAAATATTTATTAAATTGTGGTCAAACACTAGAAACACATTTAGCCGTTTTAGTTATAAGTGAAATACTCTTCATATATAGATCACTAACACATTTAACCGTTTTTAATTATAAGTTTCACTTAATATAAGTTAAAACATCACCAATTACTTGTGGCTTCATATACATTTAAAAACACCAAATATTTTGAGACAAATTAAACTGTATATAACAATTATTTAGGGTGGAGGGATATTTGTTTTTCTTTTTGTCGATGAAAAATTATTTAGGGTGGAGGGATATAACATGCACATTAATTTTTTATTATTATTTTTAGTTCTGAAAGGTGTATAGGTAAAAAAAAAAGAAGCGTTTTTTTAAAATAGATGTTCCATTTTTATTACTGACCTACCTGCCTGTGGACCCTTATCTGGAACCTGCTTATACTAATATTTTTTGCCAAATCATACTTGGCTAAGGAAATTATTTATTTGACATTATAGTGTGGGGTTAACCCGTCATTAAATCGAACCAAATAAATGTTATAAGTTTATTGTCATTGAGTTAACATGATTTCGTTGATTTTATAAAAGGTTTATGTTAGCGGAAACGTGAAACTAAAGAACAAGGAAAAACAACAATATTTAACGTGGTTCAGATCAAAATGATCCTACGTCCACCAAAGAACAACTGCACTAATATTTATTTCATTATACAAAGAATATAAGTGAAATACTACAAGAGAGAGAACACAATGCCTTAGAAGGTGAGAAGGCAAGTGAAAGGATCATTTGAAAATGAATTAAGAGCTACCTATTTATAGGAATAAATTCATCCTATTGATGTCATCCATGACATCACTATGTGTCAAAATTGTCAAGGTTAAGATAGCAAACCATATTATGGTTTGCCTAACTTTCACCTACCAAGATACAATCTTTGACTTGTATTTTGTACTAATTATCTTCCTACCAAATATTCATATTAATTCATCTTCCATTTAGTTTGATTCCACAAGAACCAAAACCAACTCTTTCAATCTCCACCTTGGTTTGTGTTCCAAGCATGCGTATAAACAACTCCGGCCAAAACTTCTAAGCTTACTGGGCAATCCCATTGTAAGAAACAAGAAGAATCAAACCTTTGTTGAACATACCAGCTCCACCTAGCAGTTGTTCTCTTAGAGTTGCATCAATTGATGCATACTCCCGCCAAGTCCTTGCAGTGTGCAAACTTGGCAAGCGGGACTATTTTGGTCAACATGTCTGCAGCGTTATCGTCTGTGATAACCTTCTCAACCTTGATAGCTCCCTTTTCTACGACATCTCGAATAAAATGAAATCTGACATCAATGTGTTTGGTGAGCTCATGAAATCTTTGATTTTTAATCAAATGAATAGCACTTTGACTATCACATTTTAGAATTGATTTAAGCTGAGCTGAACTCAATTCTGCCACCAAACCTTTCAACCAGATAGCTTCTTTCACTGCCTCCGTTGCTGCCATATATTCTGCCTCTGTTGTAGACAAAGCGACAATCGACTGTAAAGTCGATTTCCAACTAACGGCACTGCCAACGAGAGTAAAGATGTATCCAGTTGTGGACCTCCTTCGATCAAGATCCCCTGCATAGTCAGAATCAACATAACCGAGAATTGAAATACCTTCACTTTTCCGAAAGGTTAGGCCAACATCAGGAGCTCCTTTGAGATATCTCAATATCCACTTGACAGCTTCCCAATGCCTTTTTCCTGGATTTGCCATGTACTTGCTTACTACACTTACAGATTGGGCAATATCTGGACGTGTGCATACCATAGCATACATAATGCTACCAACTGCACTCGCATAAGGAACCTTTGACATATGCTCCACCTCATCCATAGATTGAGGCATTTGTAACTCTGAAAGCTTGAAATGAGAAGCTAAAGGTGTACTTACAGGCTTGCTCATATCCATATTGAATCTTTCAAGAACTTTTCGGATGTACCTCTTCTGAGAAAGATGTACAACACCATTTTCTCTTGAAATTTCCATTCCAAGGATTTTCTTTGCAACTCCTAGATCCTTCATGTCAAATTCCTTGCTCAACAGTTTCTTCAAAATAATTATCTCTGTGATGTTGTTAGCAGCAATAAGCATATCATCAACATACAACAAAAGATAAATCATAGAGTTACCAGACATCTTCTTGTGATACACACAACTATCAAATGCACTCCTCGAAAATCCATGTGTAGTCATGAATGCATCAAACCTCTTGTACCACTGTCTAGGGGATTGCTTCAAACCATACAAAGACTTCTTCAGTTGGCATACATGGTCTTCTTTTCCTTCAGCTAGGAAACCTTCAGGCTGATCCATATAGATTGTCTCTTCTAGATCACCATGTAAAAAAGCAGTTTTGACATCAAGCTGTTGAAGCTCTAAATCAAATTGTGCAACCAATGCTAGCAGCACGCGAATTGAGCTATGTTTCACGACTGGAGAAAAGATCTCATTGTAGTCAATTCCCTCCTTCTGACTGAAACCCTTTGCAACCAATCTCGCCTTGAACCTAGCAGCTTCCACTTCTGGAATACCTTCTTTCTTTCTGTAGACCCATTTGCATCCAACTGTCCTCATCCCCTTTGGCCTTTTAACTAAGACCCATGTCTCATTTCTGTGAAGAGACTCCATCTCTTCCATCATGGCCAACTGCCATTGTGCAGCATCTTTGCAAGAAGTTGCTTCAATATACGAAGAGGGCTCGAGATACTTAATCTCTTCTTCTGCAGCTACGAACGCTTGTGCAATCAGATTTTCTTGCTCTATAAGACATTCCGGTTTCCGTATCCGCCTTTTGTCCCTTCCCTTCGCAATTGTGTATGGTTCATTGGAAGCAAGTTCTTCTGCATCTTTTGACTCATCACTTTGAGTCTCTTGATCCCGTTTCTTGGTAAGCTCCATCGGTAGCTCCACCTGCTCGTTGTTCTCATTTCTAGATAACTCCACAGAAACTTTACGAGGATCAAGTATAGAGGATTCATCAAAGGTAACATCTCTACTAACTACAAATTTGAGTAAAGACAAACACCATAGTTTGTACCCTTTTACTCCATCAACATACCCTACGAATATGGCCTTTTTAGCCCTTGGTTCAAGCTTACCTTCATTAACATGATAATAAGTTGGACACCCAAATATTCGCAAGTATGAATAGTTAGAGGGTTCACCTGACCAGACCTCATTCGGAGTCTTAAAGTCAATCGCTGATGCTGGAGACCGATTGACAATATGAGAAGCAGTATGAATTGCTTCAGCCCAAAATACTTTGGACATCTTAGCTTGTAAGAGCATACAACGAGCCTTCTCAAGAAGAGTTCTGTTCATTCTCTCGGCAACTCCATTCTGCTGTGGTGTGTGCCTGACCGTCTTATGCCTTGCGATCCCATGAACCTTGCAGAAATCATTGAACTCTTCACTGCAAAACTCCAAGCCATTGTCCGTGCGAAGATACTTGATTTTCCTCTCCATTTGATTTTCAACCAAAATCTTCCACTCTTTAAATGCTTTAAAAACATCACCTTTTGTCTTCAGGAAACGCACCCAAACCTTTCGTGAAAAATCATCAATGAATGTGAGAAGATACCTCTTTCCTCCCTTTGATGGAAGCTTAGAGGGACCCCATAAATCTGAATGGATGTAGTCTAGCACCCCTCCCGTCTTGTGCTTGCCAGTGCTGAAGCTGACCTTTTTCTGCTTCCCTAAGACGCAATGCTCACAAAATTCAAGTGTGCTGATCTTCTCACCATTCAAAAGGTTGCGGTTGCTCAACATCTCCAATCCTCGTGCGCTCATATGGCCTAGTCTCATGTGCCATAATTTTGCCTTGTCATCATTAGATAACTGCACTGTAGATGCATTTACAGAGCCAATAATGGTGCTTCCCGCAAGTGTGTAGAGGCCATCCTCCAGCTTGGCCTTCAACATGACTAAAGACCCTTTAGTCACTTTCATAGTTCCTCCTTCACTCATGTACTTATAGCCTTGTTTATCTAAAGTACCCAGGGAGATCAAATTCTTCTTTAGATCAGGAACATGACGGACTTCTGTAATAGTCCTCATGATTCCATCATGGCAGCGAACATGAACTGAACCAATGCCAACTATTTTACAAGTTGCATTATTGCCCATTAATACAGTTCCTCTGCTTGTTTCATAGCTGCTGAACCAATCTTTTCGGAATGTCATATGCAGAGTACAACCAGAGTCTAAGATCCATTTGTTGTCATAGACTCCATTATTGCATGATGTTGTTAGTACATAATCATCATCATTATCATGTACTTTCTCAACAATGGATGCACTCGCCTTTTCTTTGGACTTCGACATAGGGCAATCTCGTTCAAAGTGCCCCTTCTTGTGACAGCCCCAACACTCCGCATTCTTTTTGTTCACACGAGACTTTGATCTGTACTTCGATTTGCTCCTTCCCTTTTGGCTAGTACGACCTCTTACAAAGAGTCCACTAGCTTCGTCACTTTTGTCTCCTTCAAAATGCATCCGCACATCACAAGAGTTTAGTGCTTGCCGCACTTGCTCAAGTTTAATAGGTTGTTTGCTATACATCATTGAATTCTCAATATCACGATATTTTGAAGTCAATGAAAATAGTAAAGAACATGCAAGTGTCTCCTCGTCCTTTTTAATTCCAGCAGTTTGTAAGTCCATCACAAGTTTATTGAACGCATCTAGATGGTCTTGCAACAAAGTACCTGAATCCATCTTAAATGTATGAAGACGCCGTTGTAACAACATCCTTGTTGTCACTGACTGGTCCTGGTAAAGCCCTTCCAGCTTTTCCCATAACTCTTTGGCCGTCTCTTCGGTACTTGTACTCACTTCACAAAGTACGTTAGGTGCAAGGGACAATTGGATTGCACTCAATGCATCTCCTTCAATCTTTTCCTTGTCGGAATCCGATATTTTATCGGGGTACTTTCCGTCAATAGCATGGATTGAACCTTCCCTCCGCAGTAACGCTATCATCTGGATTTTCCAGATATTGAAGTTGTTGCGCTCACTAAATCTATCAATTTCAAACTTCATGGAACTCATTTTTTTTATTTGTTCTTCCTTTTCTACTACAATGTATTTGGAACTACAGAAAACCAAAGTAATCCTTTTCTGATGTGGAAGTTCAGACTGTGCTGCAACCACAGAGCATACTCAGACAGAACCTTGCTTTGATACCAATTGTTAGCGGAAACGTGAAACTAAAGAACAAGGAAGAACAACAATATTTAACGTGGTTCGGATCAAAATAATCCTACGTCCACCAAAGAACAACTGCACTAATATTTATTTCACTATACAAAGAATATAAGTGAAATACTACAAGAGAGAGAACATAATGCCTTAGAAGGTGAGAAGGCAAGTGAAAGGATCATTTGAAAATGAATTAAGAGCTACCTATTTATAGGAATAAATTCATCCTATTGATGTCATCCATGACATCACTATATGTCAAAATTGTCAAGGTTAAGATAGCAAACCATATTATGGTTTGCCTAACTTTCACCTACCAAGATACAATCTTTGACTTGTATTTTGTACTAATTATCTTCCTACCAAATATTCATATTAATTCATCTTCCATTTAGTTTGATTCCACAAGAACCAAAACCAACTCTTTCAGTTTATTTGATTATTGATTTGATTTCAGTTTTTTAATATTAAATTATGTGTAAAATTCACATATAACAAACATAAAAATTATATTTGTATGTTATAGTTATAGTTTGAATATTTGCGCTCCATAGTAAACATAAATATATATATTTCGCTATACATATACAGAAAAAAAATAGCTGCATAATTCTCTCTCTCTCTCTCTCTCTCTCTATATATATATATATATATATATATATATATATATATATATATATATATATATATATATATACACACACACACACTAAGAAAGCAGCTACATAATTCGCTATACATATGCAGAAGAAAATATTTGTATACAAAAGATCAATTGTATAATATCTGTATGTACAAAATGAGAAAGAGAGAAAGACAAAAAAACCGGGCAGTGAAATATTTATATTGTGTAATTATAAGTGTATAAGACGAAGATATATGTATTTGTATGAGTATATATATAATTTTCTCTCATTTTATACAAGCACAAAAATAATTTATACATTTCGTTTCTATTTGTATAAGTGAGAGAGGTGAGGGTAGTGAGCGAGATTTGAGAGAGTAGCGGCGAGATCTGGGAAAGGGGAATGAAAAAAAAAAATAATAAAATATATATATATATATATATATACACACAAACACATTTTATACATTTGTGTTTGTATAAAAGCAAGAGAGGCGAGCGAGACTACCACCAAACGAGAGTGGCGAGCGAGATTCCACCAGGGTGAGAGGAAAAAATAGCAATAGTTTGCTATAGGGTACAATTAAATCAAAGTATATTTGACCTATAACATTTAATTTGAATTAATAGTTTGCTATTATATACAATTTTTTTTTAAATTATTGGTTAAATCGAAACAATTAAAATTGTAGTAATTTACTACTGTATCCCTTCATAAATATTAAATATAATCTAATACCTTACTAGTTATTGTATTTGCTCTTTAGCCTTCAATTCATACTTCAAAGTGGGGGTATACAAAATCGAACCAAATCGCAAATCGAGTCAACCCGGAAAAAAATAGACTAGTAGTTGGTTTGACTTGATTTGGTGTTGAAAAACAAAACCCGACTATATTTAGGTTGGTTTGATTTTAACAAAAGAAAATCAACCCGAGACCAAATCAACCCGACATTATTTATATAATTTCAAAATTTTATTTTACACATAAATATACCTACTTTGATACAATTTTTAAATATTTCTTATATTTTTTCATAGTTTTTTTCTTTTAATATATTATTTCAAGTTTTAACCTTAGAATTTTGGATGGTTCCATAGAGATTCTAGTCCACATGTATTGTTAACTATAATAAAACTTAAATCAAAATCAAATTAATACTAATGCAAAAAGAAAATCAATTTAACACTAAGAATGACAATATTATTGAATATTTGTTCTTTGATTTTACATTGGTTTAGACAATTGAAATACATAATCTAATTTTAATTTTCTTTAATATTTTAGTCATGTAGCTAATATTTATCAAACTTATTTTAGCATGATTTAGTACTTTTAAATTATGATCATTTTCATTATATATATATATATATATATATATATATATATATATATATATATATATATATATATATATATATATATATATAGTGTCATTAACCATATCATTATTTGTGTTATATTTTAAGAAACACCTTAGATAGTTGTATTTTGGTAGGACCGAAGAATATTTGAATTACAAGTAAATTATATGTTTGTATGAATACTTTCGCGGAAAAACTCGAAAATCCAAAAAAACCCAAGTTTTATTGGTTTGGTTTGGTTTATAGCTAGATTTAAAAATTCGACATAAACAATTTAATTTGATATTTAAAAACTCGAACCAACCCAACCATGTAAACACCTACTTTAAAGTGACTTTGACTTCACAATTTTATATTATATAAAATGTTAAATCCAAAAGTAAAGTTAAATTTAGAGAAAAAAATCATATATTGTTTTTTAAGTATTTCTTATTGGTTATTTAAAAGATTGAATCGTTAAGGATCAAAATCGATAAAAAATTGATTGATTTAACATATTTGAAAATAAAAAATTTATAAATCAAACTGATAAATACATAAACCAACCTCAAAACACAATTGCCCCTCAAAATCTTTTTCATATCCGTTCCATCATATTTGTGAAGGATATTTTTATATATAAATATATTTTTTTTAAGAATGCAATTTATATTTTTTTTTAATATAACAAATCAACTACTGCGTAAAACATAATTTCAAACATAACACCATTTTAATATTATTTTTGCACACTCTGTCGACTAGCTAGTGCATTCAGTGCTCTTTATAGAGAGTGGGAGTAACAATTTGTTTCCTCATTGTTTGATATGTGAAACTAACTCCATGAAAACGATTTAAAAGGCATTTAAACATTTTGAATTAATGATTGGGCAGAGGAAAAACAGTTGTTCATCAAATAACAATTTCTTCTTCTGAAGAGAACAAAGTAATAAAAATGACAGCTTTGCATTCTGAGGAAGGCTAGTAGTAAATGCTTTTGTCAGTAAGTTGCTGGCTATTAGTTAAGATAATACTATTGCATCCACTTTATTTTTTCCCTTCTTTGTGCACATGAATTCTATGCTAATTATAACACTCTTTCCTATTTATCATTATTATGCCCCAACTACACACACCAAATGAATTCAAAATCGAAACTCTTTTTTCATAAATCTAATGAGCTAACATATTCATATATATGTACAGAGCCAGAATTTAAGCGAAACATATTTATACATATGTAATGTAAATATTGAACACCAAGTAAAATACTAAAATAATTAAGAATTTAATATATGTACGGTTGATGGTAACATTTCAATTTTTGGATATATATAGGACACAAACTACCTCATTGATATTATGAGTTACTTGATTTTTCGCGTAAAATTATGCATAGAATCGTCAATTTAAGCTAATGTATCAATTGTTAGATATTTTTCATATTTTAAAAAATGGAATTTGATATACCAACACAACTTTAACAAGTTGTATACCTACTTTATACAGGAAATATGGACTTATTTCAATGGTATGCTAAGCAGCTCAACCGGGCAGGAGGTCAATATCCTTGCTTGGCAGTTTCGAAGGTAACTTGATAATTTTAATTAATATGGAATAACATTGTAGGTCAGAAGAAATTTTATTGTTGGACTGTAGTATACTGTTGTTGAGTATTATGACTAAATTACCCGTCATTTCTCAAATAGTTTTCACCGTCACCTCCTTCTTTTACTTTTTCCCCCTTTCACTAATAAAATTATTTTAAATTATAATAGTTACTCTTAAAATTATATCAATAGTGTAAATCTTAAAATTCTGTCAGTGCAACATAAATTGAAATATATGAAGTAACATACATTACTCAAAAATTACGTAAAAATATTATAAATCACAAACAACTTAAAATATTTAAAAGACATACAAATATTTGATTGGCCCTCAAAAATTTATCAGTTTCATGTAAATTGAGACAAAATAAATAACTATATTGTTTGAAAATGATATAAAAAATATTATAAATCATAATAATTAACAAATTTAAAATTTAAAAGACATATAAAACTAAGTTGACTCTTGAATGAGTATCATATAAATTGAGACATAGGGAGTAGCATATATGATTTAAAAGTTACATAAGAAGTATTACTCTCTGTTTTAATTTATGTATATTTTTCATTTTTCTAAAGTCAAACAATTTAAGTTTAATCGGCAATTTACACATGAAATCTTCAGAATTTTTGAACGAAATTTATATATTTGTAAACTACGTAAAAATTACTGTAAGTCATAAAAATTGATAATTCAAAATGTTTAAAAGTTCTGTAAAAATTTATGGTAAAAAATAGACTTATTTGAATTTCGAAATTCAAAAAATGTCACTTAAAATGAAATGCATGAAATATAAATTACAACAATTAACAACTTATA
Organism: Solanum chilense; assembly: GCA_032847665.1. Lineage (NCBI taxonomy): Eukaryota > Viridiplantae > Streptophyta > Magnoliopsida > Solanales > Solanaceae > Solanum > Solanum chilense. The sequence goes on along the minus strand of CM064971.1, from coordinate 67,424,497 downwards.
ATATCTAAATATTATATTAAAGATTTGAGAACTCTTAAGATTCTATTTATATACATAACATAATTAAATAAATGTATTGAGTCTGTGCTAGCTCTCTCTATATATAAAAGACACAAATCACCTCATTTATGTTTTTAAGGTAAGTTGGGTTGTCCAACAAAATGATGCATAAAATCGTCAATATGAACCAGCTAGATCTATTGGGTTGGGCCGGCTCAATTCATGAATTGATAAGATTAGATTAACATTTTGGTCCTCATTTAATGATTCGATTCGTCGTTACTAATAAGCATCTTGTACGGTATCTCAAAATTTTGGAATACTATGCAAATATTAAAATTTGAGTACTCTATCTCTACTCTCAACCCAAAAATCGACTCGGACATCCAACTTGAAACTTCATCCTAATATCTGATTCAGGACCCGACTTTGACCTAAACCAAAATTTGACCTCTAATCGTAGCCCGAGATCCCACTACGATTCAATCTAGAACTCAAGAGTTGGATCTCGAATAGAGGTTGTGAGTCGGGTTCAAGAGTCATATTCAATATTTATATAGAAAATCGTAGCCCGAGATCCCACTACGATTCAATCTAGAACTCAAGAGTTGGATCTCGAATAGAGGTTGTGAGTCGGGTTCAAGAGTCATATTCAATATTTATATAGAAAATCGATACTCGAGACTTGAGTTATGATGAAAAGTTGAGGTGTTAGGTTCAAAATGTGTTTTTAGAAAATGTTTCCTTACTTTTCTAAGGTAAGTCTTTTTTCTTAAATTTAAAAAAGAATAAGTTAATTTTGAAAACATTTAAGACAACCAAACACGACAAAATTGAAAAATATTTTCGTTATACCAAACACACAAGTATTAATTATTAGAACTCTTAGTATTTATTAATTAATTCGTACTTATCTTAGAGAGTAGACTAATAAGTGCTAAAATGCCCTGATATCAGTTCAATGTCGACATTTACAATTGTAAATAAGTGATAAAATGCCCAACTCCCCAAAATGTAAAATCAGTGTTGAAGGTACATTATTTATATATCTTCTTCTAGACAAATTAAAATTTAAAGGATTAATTTAATCAGTGGTAATGAAGAAGAGAGCGATCCGTTCATTTCTCTTGTAAGTTTTTAGTGAGTGGTAACTTCAAATTCGGAAAACAGGTAAGAAATTGAGGACTTCCACATCACTCTCTTCCTATTTATATAGTACATACAAACCCTTCCAATTAGTAGAACAAATTCAAAAGAAAAATCAAATCAATTTCAAGAAAAAAATATACAATAAATTAGAGAGAAATGGCAAGCATGATGAATCTAGCACCTACTCTTACAAAGCTCCAAAATGCAAGAGCTATCATAGGACATAACCCTTTAAGAACTAGGGTTTTTCTTGGTGTAACACCCAAACCTTTCCAGGTGATGATTACTTTCATTTTTGGCCTGTTTAAAAAAGAATGACCTATTTTCTATTTTGGCACACTTTAGTTTCAACTTTTTATTTGACATATTTAAGTCACAAGGTTAAATGACATTTTGGTGTATTTGATATATTTAGAACCAGACAATTACGTGTCAACTCAAACTAGATCATTTTTTTTGAAACAGAGGGAGTACTTGTTGTTGTATGAGTGGTTACATTTCAAATGATCTAATAGTATAAACAACATTTATTGGCAATGTATGTTAAAACTCTATTTGAAGATTATAGTTTTAGAAATATTATGTATAACTAGATAGATGTGTGGTTAATCAACAGGTAGGTAAACGACACCTAGGGATGGCATTTAAAGATGAGGCACGTAACGCAGCTGAAAAAGGAGCTGATGCAGCGAAACAAGGCGCTGAGACGGCCAAAAAAGCCGCCCAAGAAGTCACAAATGAGACTGCCTCTGTTGCTGATGAGGTAATCATTTACACTCTTAACATTTCTACGAGCATGTAGTAGAAATCAAAGGACGTACAATCTTGGGCATTTCTTACATTAGTCTCGTGGCATATGATGAGAATTACGTGCACCAATATGAATAAAATTACATATGATACACAGGAACATCAATCTGATATAAAAGTTTATGTGACAGGCGGTGAGGAAAACGAAGGTGATGGGAGAAAAGGTTGCGGATGCAGCACAAGATATGGCTGGAAAAGCAAAAGAAACAGCACAAGAAGCATGGGGATCAGTTAAAGACACAACCCAAAAAGTGAAAGACAGTGTGCTAGGCCAGGCTGAAGAATCCAAAGATGCTATTAAAAATAATGTGAACCGCACCATGAACAAGAATTGAAAAACTATTAATTCTTGATATAGAGACATTATCTCTCAATATTCCTGCACTCTTTCTTTATTTGAATGTTTAAAGGTTTAATTTTCTTTTGTTGAAACCGCAGACACAAGTTTGCTGAGTTTACCATATTTCTGTAGTTAGATATATAACATATATACATACATACATTATCTTTTATAATTCAAGGTGTAATACAGTGACACATCTAAAAGGTTGTGTCTATATAATATAAATATAATTATGGTTTTGCCAAAAAGAGTATGGTTGAAATTGAAGATATGAAAATGAGTTGAATTAGAAATTGGATCATGACTCGCTCAAGTTTATGTTGGGCTCAAATATGCTTAAAAATTGGGCTGGGTCATTTGACCTTCTCTATCTCAATAATATTAACATGTTATTTATTTTTTATATCCACAATTTGAATTTTAGTTTAAGATCTTTTTTTTTTTAAAAAAAAAGTTAGAAATGAATAAATAAATCTTAAAAGATATACAATAGATAACAATTAATACTTTTAATATAGAAATATATTGTAAGATCACGTAATTTTTCTCTATTCTTGCATAATATATGTGGCGTAGTGTGGCATGGGTATATGAGGTGTACATGACTTTGTATCGTATATTGGAGATTAAGATTACAAATAGGTGACAATATCAAGGAAATAAACGTTTCAGGTCAAACGGAACCCTAAAACAAATTCCATGATTAAAAAAACAACTCTCGGGTAGTACGTTGCACGTTTGAAATATTTAAATTGTCCCATACTTTCTGAATAAGCCTATGACCGTACAACATTCTAAGAAGGGTTTGTTATGAGGTATTATAATAGCACAACAGTCGAAGGTAAAGTTTTTCTACTAGGAAAGTAAACAACTTTTATTAGCGAAATCAAGAAAAGTAGAGAAACTAAGGTCGGCAAAAGTTTTCAAAGTTTCTCTAGTAATATTTTCTTAACTTTGGTCAAATATCTTGGATGTTTTCTCCTAATCTATAAGGAGTTAGAAGGGTCTACTACCCATTAAATCGAAGGCCTACAAGTCTATTTTCCAATGAACAAAACCTCGTATCAAACAGACATCGGACTAAAGAGTTATGAGGGTTTTACTATGGACTGCCCGGGCAGAATCCGTGTTGCGATCCGGGTCGGATAAAAAATATGGTATGTCGTCCTAACTCAACGTTTTAAGCCAGAAAACATTTCATTTCTCTTCCAAAACAGAAAGAAAGCTTAAGAGAGGGTTCCTACGGAGTTCTTGCATGATGCAGGATAGTGTTTGACGATTTCTACCATTAAAAGTTGCACCGCGCCTCGAAATATGATCTCTACACGTGACAACCGTTTCCCCCTTTTATTAGCTGCATTTGGAGCTAGTTTTTGAAGATATAAATCTGTATTTATTGGTGTTTCTTCAAGATTTACACTTGGTAATCATCCCAAAACTATTGTATGATTGTTTTTATGAAGTTCTACTCACATTTCGTCAAGTTGAGACCATTTGGAAAATCTATATATGCGCTTGTTCCCCCCTTCTTCCTTACCCTGGCAAGTCTTTGTGAAATAACTCCGATGAGAAGAAAAAAGAAGGCGTTAAGAGACCCTCCTGGCCCAACCCTAGACACTCTAAGATCCTTTTTCAAACCTGCTCTCATTTCGATTTCGAGTCAAGAAAAAAACGGCTCGAATGGTACGATCCCTCCGTCACCCCATCTATCCTCCTGAGAAGGAGTTTGGTTTCAAACCCCGGTTCGAACAGGAGGAGTATGCCATGCTAATGTTTTGTGTGTGTGAGTGTGTGTGTGTGCGCGCGCGCGCGTGCGTGTGTGTGTGTGTGTGTGCGTGTGTGTGTGCGTGTGTGTAGGTACAAACAGGGATTCTAATCGACCCACCCGCTAGGATTTAGGTGAGTTGGTAAGATCCATTTTATCTTGGTGTTGTCGGAGGATGTTTACTTTTGTTGTACAGTTGGGTATAGTCGGGGCCTTGTCCCGACAATTATGTCACTCATAGAGGCTATAATGGACACAATATTCTGGATTTTCTTTTGTATGTTTCAACCTCCCGCCAATAGTCTTGGCATGTGTATATGTGTGTGTAAGTAGGCATGTCTTCAGTTGTGGCCTCGTCGGCTAGATTGTATATCATTATTTTTTTTGGCTTGTCTACCATTGTTTGTATGGTTTGTTCTCTTTCAGGTTATAACCGTCAGGGGTCCAGGCTTCACTTTTTAGAGGCTGTGCTGCCCAATTGTTTTTGTCTCACTGTTTTATTTAGCTAGTATGTTTTAATGGTAAATCGGTCTTATAGGATATCGAGTGTCAGTTACTCTTTTTTTCCGTACCGTGACATATACATTACATCAATGCAAATAATTTTTTTTTTTGAATGAGTTGAATTTGATTATTAAATTATTCTCAATTGAGGATTAGCTTAAAATGATTTAAGACTTGATTAGTTCCTATTGAAACTAATTCATTTTATTTTGAGGTCTAACCCTTAAAATTACGTATGAGTTGATTGAATTGCCTATATTTGGGCTTGTTTTCGACCCTTAATCAAAATAGACATGTACATCAAAGAGCAGAATTATACTACCGCAATATTAGAGGTATAATTATTATTTTACATTTAATTATGTGTAAATTAGGTATATAGCATTTTATATAGTAATATTCTCAAGTTATAGCATTAGAGTTTGAATTTCAGTGTATAACATTTAATATCTCAATCTATAGCATTTTATTAATAAATATAATGTTAATTATAATTTATTAAAAAGAGTTGTTATTAAAAATTAATAAAAAATGGATAAACTAATGGATAATTAATATTCCTAATTAACATACGGACAAACTAAATGGAAAATGGAATACTTTATGAATTACATTAAATGTAGTTAGCACATTTTGAAACTGTACAGTAGCACATTTTAAGGGATTCTAATTAAAAATTAATAATAGATTAACACGTTTTTAGGGATATCAAAAAAATTCAGATTATCATTATTGCCTTAAATATCTCTAGTTAGTTTAAATGATATTATTTTTTGATTTAATTTCTTAAAAAACTCTACCAGATTTTAACGATTATTTTCAGATTTGCAGATTATTTTCATATTGGCATCATCGTTACAATTCATTTTTTTCTCAAATTTTCACAATTATTTTCAGATTGGCTTCAACATAGAAGTCTTTTTTTCTCCAAAATTTCACGATCATTTTCATATATGCATATTTCAGTTCGTTTTTTTAGTAACCTGATAAATTTTGGCGTTTGAAACAATTTGATTTGATCTGATGGAGAACATTATGTCAATATTAATTAAACATGGTGGAAAGTGAAATTCATCAGATTGATTTTTAATTATGATTTGTTTCTTTTAATTATGAATTGTTGATTTTAATTAATTTGATGTATTTTACATGTAGAACAGTGTTCGATTTTTTTTGATAACTGTATTATCTGAAAACAGTTTGTGTATTTCATTTTTTTAATGAAATAGTTATGTTACGTATAGCGTATTTGAAGTCTGAAGTTTGTATTATTAGTGTATGAAAAGTATATGAAACGTGTATCAATTGTTTATGAAAGTTTTTTTTTTTTTTTTTAAAAGAATATTCTAGTTTCTATTGAAATTAGAATATATGTTTTTGTGTTAATTTTGTATTGAAATTATATTGTGTTTGTTTAATTGGAGTAGTTTATAGGACAGTGAATGATATATTAAATATGTATGAAGTGTGTATGAATTATATGAAATGATTATAAACGGTTATCTTATTCCCAAAAGTTTTCAAATTTAAACTTGTGGTAAAAATTTGACTTGGAGACTTTGTCAAGTCTTCGAATTTTTCTGCAGTTAATCTATTTGGAACAGATGGATTAGAATCAAAATTAGAAATTGGTCTAGATTTCAAACCGGTTACAACGACCAACACTTTTAAGTCAAAATGTAATGTTGTACCATTTACATTGATAATGAACATGTCATCCCTGCCAGTTTCAGATTCAAGAAGGAAAGTATGACGCAACAATTGACATCGAATTTTTATGTTATGTAAATCATAAAAGAATCCAAACGGAATATCTTGTTTAAATTGCTGAAACTTATCTTGACCGAGGAAGGTCAACAAATCAGCGAACACAATCATGTTGATACAGAAAGATAAATGAGTTTGAACCTTCTTCTCCTATAAAATTTGTAAAAATAAATTATTACTTTTTATATACTATAAAATTCCATAGAAAAAAATCATATATACAATGCTATATCAAATTGACATTCAATTAATTCATACACAAATCATACAAATTATATACAACATTCATACAATATTAATACATATTCGGTGGACATTTAATTCAATTCATACAGAAATCATACAAACTATATGGCTCAGTTCATACACAATTCATACAATATTAATACATAGTCGATTAAAAAACAAAAAACTAATATGTGGCTTTTAAACTACAAACTAATCTCATTTAGTATGAATACGTTAATTCATACATTAAAATCAAAAAAATAAAATATACAGTTGCAATACTTATTATAATAGTCAAAATTATAGGATACACAACATTAATATATCATTCATACACATATATTTTACTGGACAAGAATATCATTTCATACATATATAATACAAAGGTAATACATAATGCATACACTCCTGTATTGATAATGACCAATTATTTCATACACAAAATCATACAAAATTAATACATTTATTATGTATCATATACTGATATATTCAAATTATATCATATATAAAACATACAACACTAAATCATTCAATATTCATAGATAATTATAATATAAAATACTAAAAACTCAACTCATACATAAATCATACAAATTTCATGTAGTATACTATTGACAAATAAAAGCAAAAATTAAATACACTAACACAACACATTGTAATTCAAATTTGAAATAATCTTTTTACTGACTTTATCAACTTTTTTGGGTTTATTTGTAGCTTATATCTCTGATGCTTTTTTTGAAAACTATCTTGTTGATCGATCAATTTCAATGCCTTTTATATTTTTTTAATCCTCAGCAAAGTCGGAATTGGATTCTGATGATGTTCTAATTTCTTTTCCTTTCCTCTTCTTGCCTCTTTCCTTTGCCTCCTTGATTTTGTTTTTTCCATCTTCGAATTAACTGAAATACACTTTTCTTTTCCCTTTGATTTCTGCGTTTGAGTTTGTGACAATATATCGAATGAAGGAACATGAAAGTCATCAGACTCATCGACCAATCTTGTACTTTTACTTGGGGTTTCACTATCTTTCCTAGACATTTTATATGAACTAAATGAGGAACTGATCTGAGAGAGATTTTTGGGTTTTGGAATGAACTGATCTGACAGGGATAATGGGGAAGATGAGTGAGGCGAGTTTTGGGTAAGAACAAAAAATCTTTGTGTTGGAAAGAGATGATGAGTGAGGCAGGATTTGGGGAAGATCAAAATATCTTCGCGTGTTGGGGAGAGATGGAGTGTATTGGGGGAAGATGTTTATGTATGTATTGGTTGATAAGGGGGTGGATAGTTAAGGGCAACCGTAAAATAGGGTATTAATTAAAATCAAATCTCTATTATTTAGATTTTGTTTTTTAAAAGGTAACTATATAATGTAAAATTTAATTAATAAATTTAATTAATAATAATTTATTATTTATATTAAAAGTTTTAAAAGGTGATAAAGAGAAAAAAATGAAAAGAATTCATGTTTTAATTTGATTTAAACTAATTTGAGCATCTTAAGGAAACTGAATAATTTAAATCCTTTTTGAATTCCTTAATATGTGCTAATTTGTTAATTATTCATTATTAATTAAATTAATTCAAATTCACTATTAGTGCTACTTACCAATTTATACATAAACGTTTTTTTCCTTTTTATTTTATTTAAAAAATAAAAATAAAAAGTTAATTGTAAAAAATAAAAATAAAGATTTAAATATGTTAATTAGGATTTAAATAATTACTTATAGTTTAATTTAATTAAATATATTGATATGCTATAACTTGATAATAATCTGCTATAAGTAATTTATTTTTAAAAAGTATGTTTATAACTTGATATATATAACCTTAAATGTGTATAGAGTGTTATTTTTATTTTAATTATATACTTTTAAAGTCTGTAATTTAGTAAATTGTTGTTAATGATGAAAATTAAACCAATCGATTATAAGTTGATATACCTAAACATATGTGTAGGTTTATGGTGATTTTCCCTATATTCGTAAACATATGACAATATTAACATTATTTAGTTTGATTTTTTTATTTTCAAAAATTAGCGTTCTCTCTCTCTCTAATCTGGTCAAAGCATACAACTATGTATAATTTGCATGCAATTTTTTTTCCATATAATTTTGGTAAAATTGTATATAATGGCAAACTAATAAATCAAATTAAATGCTATAACCACACTTTGATTCAATTGTGCCCTGTAGCAAACTGTTTGTCAGTCACCTCTCTCCCTCAAACTCTCGCTTTCTACTCTCCCTCTCTCGATTGCTCCCTCTTGCTTTTATACAAACACAAATGTATAATGCGTTTGTGTTTGTATAAAGTGAATTTTTTTGTATATATACATATATTTTCGTTCCCTCTCTCCATTCTCCCAAATCTCGTTCGCCACTCTCCCAGATTTCCCTCGCCACCCCCGCCTCTATCCCTTATACAAACAGAAACGAAATGTATATATTTTATTTTTGTTTGTATAAACCGAGAGAAAATTGTATGTACCCATGCAAATACATATATCTTCATCATATACACTTATAATTATACAATAAAAATATTCCCTGTCCAATTTTATTTTATCTTTCTTTCTCTTTCTCGTTTTATACATAAACAAATCATACTATTGATTTGTGTACAACTACTTTCTTTTGTATATGTTTAATGAATTATACAATTATTTTTTTGTATATGCATAGCGAAATAGACATATTTATGTTTGCTATGAAGCACAATTATGCAAATTTTGCTGTAGCATACAAATATGCATTTTGTTTTTGCTATATGTGAAAGTTACTCTATAATTTTTTTGTTGTACGCAAATTCGGACAAAACATACTATTTTTACGTACAATTTGCATACAACTAATTTATGTTTCCTATTAAAGTCTCAATATAAAGTTTCAATAATAGTTATCTCTAATCATCGCCAAACTCCTTTAGATTGAGATATAAACCCCAAAGAATATTTTTAATGGATGGTACCAACTAACAACACTCAGTTTAAACAAATAAACAACAATTTCGAAAACACCAATTATTTCCCTTATTTGAATTCAAAGCTTTGAAACTTTTTAATGGTTGTTAACGGGTCTTTAATTGCAATACCTTCAATATTTAATTGTTCATGTGATTTTGTTCTAATTTCGCCATTCCTTGTAATCTACGTGATTTGAAAGTGAAAAAGCGAACTCTCACTACGATTATAAGTCATCAAAGCTTTGAAGTTGGAATATTTTTTCCCATCAATAATGAACTTTTGAGTACAATTCACTTAATCATGTTCATATTTAGAAGATAGGGGGAGAGAAAATGGAGGTGATTGGAGCCTAAAATGGAAAGACTAAAGCCTAATGACTTACTAATAAAGAATAACTTTTATGTATTCCATCGATAATTTTTGGTCCAATGACCTGGAACTATCGGATGCTATCTTTGCTTTCGGTGGAGAATATGGTTAGTATTACAGAAGGACAAAAGTCTCACATAGGTTACTGATATGAGTGAACTTCTTATAAGGCTTGAACAATCCTCCTCCCTTTAAGCTAGCTTTTGGGGTGTGAGTTATGCCTAATACCTAATTTTACATGGTATCAGAGCAGGGGCAGTCTCACCTGATGTTGATACCCCCAAAATCAAAACGGCCCACGCACCAGATGCTAAGCATTGACGTGAGGTGGGGTGTTAAAGAATGATAAAAGTCCTACATCAGTCGTTAAATATATGAGTGGACTCCTAATAAGGCTTGGCAATTCTTCTCCTTTTGAGCTAGCTTTTGGAGTGTGAGTTAGGCATAAGATCTAATTTCAGGAGTCCACCCATCTCTTTAACTACCGATGTGATACTTTTGTTATTCTTTAACACCCCACCTCATGCCCAGTGGCCAGTGTTTAACATTTGGTGCATCGACAATTTTGATTTTGGAGGCCCCAACAACGGGTGAGATAGAACCTGTTCTAATACTATGTGAAATTAGGTGTTATACCTAACTCACACCCCAAAAGCTAGCTCAAAGGGAGGAGGATTGCCCAAGCCTTATAAGGAGTCCACCCATCTCTTTAATCACCGATGTGGGACTTTTGTCATTTTTTAACAGTTAGTAGCCAAAGGCAATTTAGTTGGGTTGAGAAACAAATAGAGATAAATATGTTAGCGCAAAGGTATTAGAGTAAAATAGTATTATTTATTCGGGTTGCGCATGATGAAGTGTGTGGTCATCTCATCTAAAAGTTTAAACTGTTATAGATAATATACTTTTATTATTTAATTATATTCTCAACACGTCCGTGACGTGCGTCCATACCTGATTTTTTTCATGGGCCACGTGAAAATTCTTTTTAATTTGTGTGGTGATGAGATTATTATGCCGTAATTTTGCTATGTATACAAAAATCATTATTTAAATGTTCTAAGTATAAAACAATTTGAGAAAAATACTTAGAAAAGAGTCGCCGCTTAATCTTTTAAAGAAATTAAGAAAACTTAGTTTAAAAAGATTTTAACAGATTAAATCTTCATAAGGTTAGAGAAAATGGGTAAGAGGTTCTTATTTACGCTTCCAGAAGGTTTTTTAAGGAATTTGAAGCGCCCGCTACCATGCGGTTATCCTACGACTTATGTTAAATACATTTTGACTATTTTTTAAGAAAATGATTCAACATAATATGATAATTTACAATATTCGATTAATTGAAGAAAATAAATTAACAAAGAACAATTTTTATCTTTTATGAAAATGAGACCTTAATTGAACCATTTAAATTAAATTACAAGTGATGAAAATTTTAACATAACTAGATTAACTAATTTTTTTTGGAATTATTTTAATAATAATTTGAACCAATTTGATCAATTAAAGCTTGAAAACCATCTTAAATTAATTGAAGAATGAATAATAAGGGTTTTGAGTAAATATAATTCATAAAAGTATAATAGTTGATAAAAATGAGATCTTATTTTTTAAAAAATAAACATAAGGGGAATTTAGTTAGGCTAATTAACAATTTTAAAGTTAGTTTAACAAACAATAAACAATAAATAATCACAATTAAATAGTTTAAGAGAAAGGAAGATATTGAATTTCGGCCTTTCTTGGGCCATATTCCCTGCTACTTTTGAAATTTAATCAAAACCCCTTTTCTATATACTTTTTGTATATCAGATGTATACAACCCATTTTCTGCTTTCTGAAACCTGTACATCGTCTCCAAAGACTCTTTCATAGATTTATCACAGTTAGCTAACTCGATAAAAGAATCTTGAACCTTTATGTCCCTCTCGAAATGCAAAAGGAGGAAATAGAGTCCAGGATGAACTCGAGTTGGTGTCACATGTATTGAAAGAAGAAGAAAAATGTTAATATGATCCAATAAAAATAAATAGCAAAGAGAGTATGACAAATTATAAGAATATACATGTTGATTCAAGAAGATTAATGAAAAACCCAATAAGGAGAGATCATAAAGAGACATACTAGAAACCAATAAATTCCAATGAAATGACTAAAAGAGGCAACAAAGATTTAATACCAATACATCAATGTGTTGGTTAGCAATATTCTTATAAATGGTAAAAAGAGAAGAGTTGAATGAACGAACTCATCCAATGATGCCATACAGAGGAAACAAAAACAAGAGTTAAACCCTAAAAATATAAAACTAGAGCTTAAAACATGTACAACAACAAAATCAAACAAGCAACATTATAATGGTCATAGTATAAATCCCATCCGGGAATAATGGTATTACTCACCCGTGGAGTATGCCATTCGGTTAATGACCAACCGAAATCTGTCACACAAAACAAAAACTAAATAAAATCCCTCAATAACATATCTAAGCAACGAGATACATTTTCTTGATTATATATATATATATATATATATACATACTTAACTCACATGAAGAGAGAGTAGTTAAGCTCAAAGAATAGTAAAGAGAAAGGGAAAAAGTTCTCATTCCAATCATATGTCCTACAAAGTTGTATCTAGCTATTTATATGTACAACAATAAAAAGCATCTAACTAATCTAGATGAGCTGTACATTTCGTAACTAACTAATCTGCATCCACTGCACATCGCTAACCATTCTAATAATAATCAACTTAACGAACTAACTTGTGCCATGTCAATGATCCAGGTAAAACCTCCATGTCATCAATCCATGTGCTGCTCATTGTCAATGCTCCCCCTCAAGCTATGTGATGAAAAACCATTTAGCAGCCCTAGATTGTCTACGATATAATCGTGTTGTCCTCTCCTTAGAGCTTTGGTAAATAGATCCACTTCTTGATCCTTCGAAGGAACATATTCAGTCTTGACAATTAATTCTTGAAATCTTTCCCTGATAAAATGTAAATCTATTTCTATATGCTTCGTCCTTTCATTAAAATTGGGATTTGCAGCAATTTGTATTGTTGATTTGCTATCACGCTGTATATTTACTCGCAATTGAATCTTCATATTCAATTCTTTGCATAGCCCAACAAGCCATAGTATTTCTGGTACCCTTGATGCCATACTTCTATATTCCTTTAATGCTGAACTTCTAGATATAGTAGTTTGCTTCTTAGACTTCCAAGAGACCAATGAATCACCAAGATTCATCATATAATATGTAACTGACCTTCTTGAAATGGGGCATGCTTCCCAGCACACATAAACCTCTAAGTTTGTTTGATCGCTTTGAACTCATAAAAACACTAAGTCCTGGAGCATTTTTAATATACCTAACAACTCTTAAGGAAGATTCCATATGGAACTTCTTTGGACAGTGCATGAATTGGCTGAGTCTGTGAATGACATATGATAATATCTGGCCTAGTCATGGTTAAGTATAGAAGCTTTCCAATCAACCTCTGATATGGTCTTGTATCCTCTAACTTGTCATCTCCCTTTACTCCTGTGTGATCATCTAATTCAACTCTGTCAACTTCTGATTGAATTTCATAAGTGTAAATGCTTGTTTAGATGCTGCCAGTCCCAATTATGTAATTAACTCCATAGCAAACTTTCTTTGATTCATCAATATCCCATGCTTTGATCTTGCAATCTCAATCCCAAGAAAGTACATCATTTCACCAAGATCCTTGATTTTGAAATTGGGCTACAGTGTCTTCTTTGTTTCCAAATTGAGTTGATGGTCATTTCATGCGATCAGGAGATTATCTACATAAACTAGTATCACCACCATTCTTGTATCCAATCTTTTTGTAAACAAGGAGTAATCATAATTAATTTGAGTAAAGCCAGAATCAAGTAATGCCTCAGTAAGCTTCAAATTCCGCTTTCTTGAAGATTGTTTGAGTCAATACTAGGATTTTTGCAGCTTGCATACTTGGTTCTCCCCCGACTGGGAAATCCCTGTGGGACTTGCATACACACCTCTTCAAGCATATCTCCTTGAAGTATACATCCATTTGGTGAAGACACCAATTTTGAGAAGCAGCAAGAGCTAGAACAACCCTCACTGTGACCATTCACATTTTAACCACTGGGGAAAAAGTTTCTTGATAATCTTAGCCCTCTTTCTGGTTGTAAACTTTAGCTACCAACCTTGCTTTTGTATCTCTAAACATCACCATTGGCCTTGTACTTGATTTTTTAGACCCATTTACATCCAATGGGTACCTTATGAGGAGGTAAATCAGTCAAGAACCAAGTGTTGTTATTTTGAAGAGCCTGAAGTTCTTGATCCATAGCTAGAATCCATTTAGGATCCATAGTAGTCTTATCATAATTTAGAGGCTCCTTGAGGGAAGTAAGCTTGGTGAAAAAAGCTTGATATGTACCAGACAAGCCTGCATTGGACATGTAGTTGGACATAAGATAGTGGCATTTATCTGAAGAACTAGTGTGAGGCTTATTACTGCAAATATACACTTGCCTTCATAATGGCCGAGTTATCAATCTAATAGATCTTCTAGGCTCCACATTAATTACAGGGACATGTGATACTGGAGCAGGAGAATTGTCATCAGGAACCACATTAAGAGGTTCAACAATGTCAGTAGGTCGATGAGCCATAGGAGCTGGATCAGGAAAAACAACAGGATTGGGTTCTGAGTCTATGTTCATAACCCTAGATGTAAATAATGTCAGCTTGCCAATTTTAGAAACTGAAACGGAAAAATAATAGATTCCCTAAATTGTACATCCCTGCTCTAAAAGAAACTGTTAGTCAACAAGCTATAGAGTGTATCCTTACTGTGTGGCTGAGTATCCCATGAGAACAACCCTCATTGACTTAGGCTCAAACTTGCCACCTCTGGTAAGAGTTTTTGCAAAAAATAAACATCCAACAGTTCTCATGTGTTGTAGGGAAGGAAATCTACCATACAATAACTCAAAAGTTGATTTACCATTCGGAACATACAGTGGCAATCTATTGATGATGCAAATAACATTACAATCTATTGATGATGCAAACAACATTATGAACACATTCTCCCCAAAATTTGAGAGGCAAATGACCTTGAAGTCTTATTGCTCTAGTAACCTCTAGAATATCTTTGTGTTTTCTCTCAACTAAGCCATTCTGTTGAGGTGTATGTACGCACGAACTCTGATGGATCATTCCATAAGTTTGAAACTACAGTCTGAGTTAAAAAAACTTTGTACCATTATCAATTCTAAAAACTTTGATAGTTGCACCAAACTGAGTTTTTATTAATATAAAAAACTATTTCAATATGACAATTACATCACTCTTCAATTTCAACAAAAAGAATCCAAGTCATTCTACTATAATCATCAACCAAAGTAAGGAAGTATCTGCTCCAATCATGATGACACACTCTATAATGTCCCCATACATCAACATGTATCCTCTATAGAGGTGTAGCGAGTCTATTGGTTCAGCAAACTTAACCTTGTTTACATCCCCACTCTATTCATATAGTGTGAAACGTTGTGGTGACTCGAAAATTAATCAATTAATTAAATTTTAAAAGAATTTTATGAATAAAAGAATTTTAAAAAAGGAGTCGCCATCTAATTTTAGGAAAACTGAGAAACCATTTAAGTGATCTACGAAACCATTAGATTCTAGGAAAGGGTTCATGTTATTCCGAAGGGAAGGTGTTAGGCATCCTTCGAAATCCACAAATGTGGGTTTCGACTGAATTCATTTTTTCAAATTGAGGAGAAAATTAAAATAATATACAAGAATTAATAACAGGCAATATATACAAATAATAAAATAAAATAATAATATAAGACACGTCCTAAAATTTGCCTAACATCGATAATATACATAATTAATAATAAAACAATATAATTCGAACTTCGTTCGAATAACTCCAATGGAAAGCATCTCTAGGTACCTGTAAAGACACTTAGTAAAAGTGTTATTACCAAATATATATGATAAAAATAAACGTATTAAATAATAATTTAAAAATAAAAATCTGTCTCATTAACATGGAAGATAATGGAAATCGACGGTAATTTCTTCATCGGCTATTTTAACAAGTAAATAATTTAAACTTAACTAAATGTCCGTCTTTAAAATGAGGAGACCTCCAAAACCGACAGAGAGATTTTCTCATTGGACAAACTTAATGTCACGCCCCGAGCCTACACCTTGGGCGAGCCCAGAACTCGACTGACCCCAAGCGAACTATTGGCTTGACTTACTTAGCTCAGCGGAAGACTAAACTCAACTTACTGAAGATGTAAAACATGTTCGAAACAAATACTTCATAAACTCTGGCTAAAATGACACTTAAATCTCAACAAGGAAAACAAACTTCAACTGAAATACTACTGTCTAACAAGCCTCTCAACTGAAGAGGGATGTTGGGACAGAACATACAACATCCTAGAAGCTAAACTAGTAAAGCAATGATGTCCTACGGAATGCAAAGAGGCTCACCACTGACTCTGGAGCTCGGTCTGGATCAATGAAGCGCTGCATCCTAGGTACCTGAGTGTGCATCATAAAATGATGCAGGCCAACCGGCATCAGTACATTGAATGTACGAGTATGCGAGTTGGAATGCTAAGAACAACTCTAATCTTGAAATGGAGTAATGATGAACTTACATTGACTCTGCTCAACTCATAAGATAACAACTCAACCTAAAGCAATAAGAACACATGCAATATATATATATATAAATTGGTAAAACAGTGGTAACTCTTAGTTCATTAAAGATAAAACAATAATAAACTCAACTTTACTTATATATGAAAGTAATATAAGCTTGGTGGGAGATTTTCTAACCGAAAACCACCACTATAAGCCTAAGTTGTTATACAACGTCTTGCCCATGCTTCTAGAACTGTCCTATACCTTGCCATCGGTATAGGACCTTACTTTGCTTAGTCGATACACTAGATAAACTTATGTGATCATCTAAAAAGTAAGATACGTCAATTCCCATGATGACTTCATTATTTACATGGAGACTTGAGTTACATGGAGAATTGAGTTTATATGAACTCTCATCCCCACATCGGTGCTCAATACTACTCCCAAAACTTACTTTAGCTCATACTTTTAATAAAACTTTCTTTTATTTGGATTGAGATAATTTGTTGAACCCCTTTTAGCTTTAAAAGATCCTTTTGGAATCAATATTCCCTTTTAGTATAAAACTCTTTTCGAACTCTTAGTTCCCTTTTTTACTCAATGTGAAACATTTTAAAACCTTTAGGGAATACTTATTTCCCTTATAGCTTTCGAGAACTGAATTCGAATCTTACTCTTTACTTAACTTGAAACTTAACTCTTACGGAATACTTAGTTCCCTTATAGATTTTGAGAGATGAACTCGACTCTTGTTCTTTACTCAGCTTGTAACTTGAGCCTTACAACAAAGTTAAAATAATTGTTTAAGACTCTTTGAAAACTTTAAGAACTCACTTTGACTTGCTTCTTAACTTTTAAACTTTGGCTCTTAACTTATTTGACTTGATTTTTAGTTCCCTTAAATTGGATTATGGATTCAAGGATCATGACATCATGTTTATGGATGATTTCATGATGTTTAGGTGTACTCTACAGTATTGGAAACAACTAAGAATGAAGGGTACATCACTTAGGAACTAGTACTAAAAGATAGGGAAAGAACGAGGTCTCTAGGGGGTCTAGGAGCTCTAAGAGGCGTGGAGCGCTAAAGCCTGATGGACAGAGGCTCTCCTCAGGCGCTCTGGCTGGCGCGGCGGGCCAGAGCCTGACAGACGGACTCTGTCCTGAGGGGCTTTGGAGGCGCGACGCCCCAATGCCCAGCAGACGGGTTTTCTGACTTTCTTCTTCGTTTTTAATCTCTAAACCTTCCCAAACTCCCATGGATCCCACCACAAACACTTAGGATCCCTAAATAACTCATCTCCCAATAGTTTAGACCCAAAAAAAGTTCAGAAACATGTATTAAAACTAACAGAGATCAACAACAATTCAACCAACAAGAACTTCAAGCTTTTCGTCAAGAATTCCAAGGTTTACTTTCAATTAACTCTAAATTTTGGTGAATAATCAAGTTTTAGGGTGTCGCGACCCAAAATGAGTCATGAGTGGCACCCACACTTACCCCATCTAGGTGGGGGAACCAACAAGTCTGAACCCCAACATATTCTAATAATTCAACTATAATAGAAAAAATAATGCGGAAACTCCTAAAGTTATTAAGTAACCAATTTAAATAAGTTTCTAAAGTTTAATATTTATTATCTCAAAATCTGATAGTCTCACATCAAGGACATCTATTTCCAAGTTACCAAGTCTAAAAGTGTTTAAGAAACCAAAATAAGCAAAAAGATGGCCCATGTCCGAAATTCAAAGACATCAAGACGTAAATAAGAGAATCTAGCACGAGCTAGAATTAATATCTCACCCTGAACTCTGATATGTTGGAGACTGGCTAGAGCTGAGGGCGAGTAGAAGTCGATGGTACACTTTCTGCACTCCACAAAGGAACAGAGAAGAAAATACAAGTAGGGGTCAGTACAAGGAACACATACTGAGTTGGTATCATCGGTCAGCTCAAAATAGAAATCAATATATATTGAATAATAATATAAAATCAACTACAATACTTAACAGGTGGCAAACAACAAACACATGAACCATTGACAACAACACCATAATAGATACACCATCAATCACAACATTAAGCACACTATATATATATATATATATATATATATGCATGCAGACTACAACCAAAAATGCACATTAACCCACAAATCACAAATATTAAACTAATGAACATGAATATTTAAAACGGCGATGCTAATCAATGAGGTAGTAAGCATAGGACTAGGATGGAATAGTCTTATTAGATACTAGGAGAAAAGCTAGAAAGAAATTCAATTTTTAAAGATGAAGTATTCTGAACTAAAATAGTGAATAACCAATTGATTCGAAGATCATGGAGACATATATTTATCTTCTCAAACATATATTTTAGGTTGCTCTCATCACGATGTAAAGTAGATAGATAAAACATAATTCATATGCGAAATGTGAGGTATTCAACTATATGAACGAGTACCTAACTTCCAAACTTAAACTAACATATGAATAGAGGGTAAAAACAAACACGAGGCATAGAAAAAATAGATTTCATGAAACGGGTACAACAAATTAACTCAAAAAATAACAACTCCTATATGAGAAAATCACAAACAACATACAAATACAGACTCTTTAAATGCAAAAACTGAGACAAAACTGATCCAATGGAGATTCACGTACTTAAAACGGAATTAAACTTATAAAAGAAAAATAATTGAACTGCTCAACATGAAGAAACATAGTGAACCTCTAACAATAATATCAAGTTAATCAGTACATCGAAAATGTACAATGATTTATATAAGACGATAGAAGTTTACCTTCTCCGAGGCAGCGACTGAGCAACGAGCTTGAAAGTATCGATTTTTACACCTCAATTCAATAAGAACAACAAATCAAGAATCCCCAGGCAGAACTTAAGCGACAAACTTCTCGGAATATAAGATAAGGGAATCGTTTTTAAATTTGAAGTGTAAAATAATTATCGCTTCAAAACTAAACTCAGAAGCCGTCAAAATCCAATTTCCAAACCTCTGCCTTTATTACTGAGGGTAGAGGTCTATTCATAGGGAATAAGGGGTTATTTAGCGGGGAAATCCGGTGGAAAACTTCTGAATTTCTTTCCCATTTCCAAGAACAACGAGATTTGAAGATATCTGAAAAAGGGGGAAAGGGAACAACGAGTTGATCAATTAGGTTGCTACGCTTATGGGTTCTGTAGGGTACTTGGTTTCTTCGCGCGTGATTCTTTTGCAGCACGATTTGATTGCTAGATTTGACTATCGCGTGAAGAACAAGAAGACGCAGGGGTCATGTAACGGTATTATATACATCTACGATCGTTGCTGTATTGGAATGGATTTAGGTCGGCTAATATGGAAACTGAAACTGGGACGAGAATATGTTGGTTTGGGCTGCTAGAAATTTGTAAAAAGGCCCAACATGGTTTATTAACTTAGATGCTGAAATATGATTGAAATTATTTCTAGACAGAGTGGATTTAAATTTCCAAACGAAATGGAAAGTAATTGAGATTAACCTTTTTATTGTTAACATAGTAAAATTCATTAAAACACTTTGTTAAAATTTTCTTGGGCTCATTTTATTAACATTTTAAGGTAAGAAGTCCCAATCTAAACAACTAGATTGATTTTCTAAATACAAGTTCAAATTATGAAACAAGATTTATCACATAATAGTCAATTTTAATTCAGGTTGATTTTAGGTAGATTATCTAAGAAATTCGGCCATATTTGCATGCTTCACATGTTTCAAACAACAAAGGCAGATTTTTTAGCAATCTCACATAAATAAAATAAATAAGTAAAATAACAATTATCACGTAATCTCCCCCTTAGACTATCCCCCAAATATATTTCATATATAGAGAGTTTAGAGTTACTATAAAATTATTACAGAGCCAAAATAAAAAGAACAACAAATACATAGTATAAAAATTAAAGCAACTAGTCCCATCCGAAAGTTCGTCCCAGGTGACTCCTCGAATATAACTCATAGTTTTCCCAAGCCTTGCTAATTGGAAAGGACAATACACAACAAGTAATACAAAAACAACATAATAGCATTCATTTATACACTCAGACAAAATAAGAACAACAAACTAGACATATATGATCTACACAGAAGAGGATGGGAAAACTGACCCAGATGCTTCATTTTTATCATTATCCATTTCTGGACTTATGCATAATAGTAAGTAACTAATGATGCCAAAATCAATTACATGTGTGAAAGATACTAACCGATTAAGCAGTAAAATAACAATCACAATAAAGACAATTTGGTTCCACACTATTCAACCCAACACATCAAAAAATACTTCTTAAGAGTTCATCGAAACGTCCTTTCAAGCAGAGAGAAATATGACTTTTTATATTTCAGTTTAAAGTATTCTAGCATGTGAAAAAATATCAGGATACAAATATGAAGGGAGTGGTCCCTTTTTATAGTCTCTTAAAAACTAGCCAATTAAGGAAAAACAGTATAATTTCAAGTTAAAATCAATTTTCCTTGCGTAAAAAGAGAACCAAAAATCAGAATCTTTTACCAGATATAAAAGCAAGAAATCTGCCTACTTATATTAAGGTAAAGAAAATCAATTACTAATTTTATACGAAGTTCAAATTTACAGCAGTCATGATTTTACAATTAATAACATATAAAATCAATAAAATATTTATCAAACTAGCAAAGATTTTTCTCAAAATCAACCAACGAGAATTAGTTCAAATTCTAATTAAGGGAATAGAATTGACTTACAACATTATAATTTTTCTTAACATAGGGAGTAAAATCAGTCTGATTTTTACCAAATAAAGACAAGTAATGAGAACCGATATAAAATTCTAATTGTGGCATGATATCAGTTAATAGCAACCACTAATATATGAAATGAAGAAGACAGTGATAAATATCTAATGGAAAGAAATAATTTACAACTCAATCCAAGCATTTATATATGGCAACATAATTAACCCAATTTATCAATTTTTCTGCTAATTTGCAATCAAATCAACGAGTACCACAACATTAATTGGGAAAAATAGCAAGTATTAAGGAGGAACTTTATTGAGCAGGAAATCCAAATATCATATTAGTAGGAGTCATAATTTCATAATCATATGAACATCCATTTATAAAGATTAAAACATATTCGAACATATATAACAAAGTAATGAAATTCTGGGTAGAATTTAGACTGTAAGGATGTGTTGATATGCCAGACATGAAAAAACATAAGAATTTCGACAAATCACAAAGAAAATACTTAAATAACATTGTATAGTCATCAACAAATCTGAAAAAGTGAAAGCAAGAAATAGCAGATCATATGTTCACAAATCTACTCGAAATTTAAATGATAAAATGGACAAGAAAATAAACTAGAACAAATTTGAAAATATGTGTCTATAACTTTAACTTCACCGAAATTCTTGTTGCTTTATTTTTCTTTATGGAGCTTGTTGGTTTCTTTGTCAAAGTTTTTTGGAGAACAGAAAGAGATGAGAAGAGCTTGTTTATTGCTCTCCATTGCAGTTGGTGGTGGTTTGAATTGTTGTTGTCGTCCTCGCCTGTAACACTTCAAAAATTCAAGACGTTTCATAAAGCCTAACATAGGTTTCATGAGGTCTAAGTAATATTTTAAATTCCATTTTGATGAATGTAGGTCACTTAGGAAGTTTAGATACCAAAACGTCCAAGAACGTCCGAAAGTTGGTTCAAAGGGTACTAGTGTGCCTTAGCCTATTTTGACTAGCTTTAGGAGTCAGAATTTTATGAAAAGTGGTGAAAGGGTAGCTAATAGGTATTTAAGTTTTTTCATGGGCAAAAAGTCTGGGTACGACTCCCCAAGGACCAATGAAGGGCCCTTGAAGAGGACCCCTGCAGGTTGAGGCAACACTGCATGTGCAGTGTGCATCGACGGGACGAGCTACGGTCCGTGTGTGGATTGAAGGCGCGTAGATGCTACCGGCATCCCACACTTATCCAATTTGAGGAATCCATTGCCTTCCCAAGTCTCTGAACTTACCTACAAATGTGTAGGACAGAAATGGGCCATTTCGTCGATTCACAGAAGGCCTATCGTCGGGGTTCCGTTTGTGAGGGTCTTGATTTTTTCCTGCATGTTTTAATGTTAAATAATTTAATTAATTAAGTGGTTTATTTATTAGTTAGGGATTAAGAGAAGACTAATTAACTAATTTAACTCCCATATAAAGGCCCCAACTCCAATTAATTTAATTGCAACTGTCAATACAAACTCTCTTCCTTCTTTCCTATTTCTCTCTCTATTTGAAATCACCATTTAAGACTGGATAGGAAAGATTTGAGGGACGGAAAGGGATGAATTAACCATAAAAATCTTCATCAAACGTTAAGATATGGGATCTAATTCACCTTTCAAATTCTTTTCTCAAGGGGTTCCTTCAAAATGGATTTCAAAAGTTGAGTTTTCATGTGGGTTTCATCCAATTACGAAATTAATGTTGTGAACTGAGTTGTTTATGTTTTATTTAGGATATAATGGATATATTAACATGTATTTTAACTTTATTATGATCAATTTTGATGGTTTGGTTCAATTTGAAGATTATGACCTTGAAACCCTAACCCTATGTTTGATCTTGATGTAAATTGGGTTGTGATTGATTCAATTGTCTTGATTATGGGTTAAATCACTATTAGATGATGTTGTTACACCAATCCTTAAATAATTGGAATGAATTGTAGTCTTTTATACTAATCTTGAGAAGTGATCTAGGTTATGGAAATTAGCCTAAGCAATCTTGTTTTAAACATTGATTTGGTATTGAATTATGGTGTAATGACTCTTCTTGTATTTTTATCATGTTGATTATTGAATTATGATTTTGAACATCTAAATTGTATTGATTTTAGGTTTTATGGTAAGACCTTGCTGATGAACTATGAGTAAGACA
Organism: Solanum chilense; assembly: GCA_032847665.1. Taxonomy (NCBI): domain Eukaryota; kingdom Viridiplantae; phylum Streptophyta; class Magnoliopsida; order Solanales; family Solanaceae; genus Solanum; species Solanum chilense. The sequence continues at coordinate 67,400,958 of CM064971.1, read as the reverse complement.
TGTTAAGTCTTGGAATATCTATATTTACTTCGAATTGTGATTAATTGTGGTTAAGTCATGATGTTATTGGAGTATGCCTTATATTACGATGATAGGATGGTATTATGTTTAATTGAAATGTCTTGATTATGGTTGTGAGGTTGATTAAGATGTAAATGCTATAAGGATGGTGATGTATACCAATGTGCCTTATTATGAATTGATATGTAATGTGTTGACCTCACCATAATGAATTGTGATGAAAGGATTTATATTCATACAATTCTTATTAAGCTATTGATGATGATTATTATACAAGGGTTAGACCCTATAACCTAAACTAAGCTATGATTTATAATTAAAGGCTTAAAGATATTTCAAAAAGGGCCTCTTGGTTAGCACCGAGTGAACTTGATTGAGGAGTGTCCCTTCCCACATTGGGAAAGTAGAAGCACTAAATTACTCTTGAGATTGGAGACTATAATGCATGGTGCATAAAGAGGGTCCCAACTATATCTCCTAGTTCCTGAACTATGTTTCCCCATAGGAATACTAGCTAGTGGATCCACGTAGTTGCTAGTTTCATGTTATGGTACTACCTTGGCAAGTAGTCCGCCTTCTTTCGATGTAGGGTTTCATGACCAGATTCCACACTAGCTTATATGGTCTATATCGGTTAGGTCAAGATTTTACCAAAAGGTAAAATGAATTAAAGGATTTGAACTCTAACTAGGATAATCTAAGGGGTCTAGCTTAGTCTAGGTAGAGGTATGAGACTCTACCTAAGCATTGCACTAGTTAGCCTTAAAGGGAGTCTTAGGCGGATGTTCTTATATATATTTATGTTATAATGATATATGATATGTACAAGTTGAACTTGCACATTCTTGATATTATATGTTGGTAAGTTCACTTATGAGTATGCATTGGGTTATATTGTTAACATAAGATGAAATATATATCTAAATGTTATATTATGTGAAGTTGGACATTGGTTATGTTTTCTTGTTGGGGCTACTTGATTGAGTAAGGTTATGGGGCTTTGCTTAGTCATTGCACTTGTTGACTTGATAATGATTCATGATTAATTTTCTTGCTTATAATGATATGGTTATCTCTTATTCATGCTTGTGATGTCATTCCTTGATGATAGAGTTGTAATAAATTATGGGTTTATGTATGTTGGGATACACATTACTTGTTTGAGTTAGTATGCATATTTGGTGGGTATTGGTATGACTTGCTTGATTTTGCATTAGACTTTTAATAGGGGTAAAATGTCATGTTTTGACTAAATGTCCTTTTTTTTAAGCATATTTTGATATTATATGTGCATATGGTTTCATACTTAGTACATGTGAAGTAATAACCTCATTTTCTTCCCTTTTCCCAAACATTTTAGGTTCCGGTCATTGAAGGTTCATCCGAGACTACTTGAAGAAGGCTTGGATATTCTCTATCATCCAAGTGGGTAGGTCCTCACTTTCTGAGGGCGATGTCAATATCTTGCCTATGAATTTCCTTTGTTTTTCTAAGACTTCTATATTCATTCCACTTTCATTGTGTACGACTTGTATAAGCCTATATGTGGCTTTTTTACATTTGATGTAGGGCTATGTCCAAATTTTGATGATCGTTTAGATGTATGAGATGAGACAATCTTTGAGACTATTCTATCTTATATATATGTATGTGCAATAAAAGTAGAAGGCTATGTAACCTTCCTATACGAAGGATCGATGTATACTCGATACGACTATATTATATGTATGTAGAGGTCTATGTATACCTCCAACTAGATGTAATGAAATTTTTAAATTTCTCCGTACTTTCAACCTATGAATATAATGAGATGAGACTAAGAGGCTAGTCTTAGTCCTTGAGAAAGGATGACGATTCTAGTTACATTTAGTGGGTAAACCCGGATGTGACAAACTTGGTATCAGAGCCAGGTTGAATATTGTTGAGTTACGTCTCTCTCTCTATCACATCTATGTAGGTTTGTATTCATGATTGTGAAGCGCGTCACACTTATGAATAGGAACCTATGTGATGCCTAAGAATCGCTATCTTTATTTGGAATCCTATATCATGCCGTTAGAGTATACTTATGGTGTGCTTTTGCATCTAATCCTATTGTTGTGCTTATAGGAAGAATGAACACTCGAAGGAATGTGGCTCGAAGACTCGAAGAGGAAATTGCTAATACATGAGATCCTGTCCATGGTGATCAAGTGTCACACCCGGAGAGTATACCGCAAATGAGATTGGCGTTGTCGTCCTCTTAGAGGACTCATACAATACCTTAGCATTCTTTATAACATGTGATCAGTAAAAATTGCGGAAAATTTAAAACTTTTACATTCTACTTGAAGTATACTTAGACTTCATACTTATCATTCATAAACCATAAGATATTCTAAGAAATTGTCTCACATATATAAATCATCTAAGAGTGCAAATCTGGACTTATCCAATACATAGTCAATATGCCATATAGGCCTTAATACAAAAGAATCCAAAGAAACATGATGGAAATAGGACATTCCTAATATCTATTAAAGTCTTCGTAAGCTGGAATATAAATGATAGCGTCCCGAACATGAGGACCTACCAAGACTTGAAGAAAGAGTTCCAAGCTTCTTCAAATAGACCTCCTTAAACTTCAGTGGCCGGCAAAAAACATGCTAAGTCATATGAAAGTCTTCAATGCACATACCATATAACATACACAAGTTAAGGATTCTATCAACATAAAGCATGATCTTATGCAAAGACATATTATCTAGAGTCATATTAACTTTTCATATTCAACAGATCACATAACATAGCATACAAAACATTTAGCAATGATCCCATCCCCAACCTACAAGTGCAATGTTCATGTGAAGCCCCATAACCCCACACAACCAAGTGGATAAGATAGGAGACCATGAGTAAAGCTTTAATTCATATAACTTGTAGCATAAGTAGTCATCAGTTCATTAACAATATAACCCAATAACATATTCATCATAAAAACCAATATCATTTAAGAGTAATATCATGTATCATAAACATATATCATTCATGTTATCATATTACATAAGAACAATCTCCTAGGTCTTCTCTTAGAGTCATCTGGTTCAATGTCTATGTAGAGTCCCATACCCCTACCTCTACTAAGTAGACTCCTCAAGTCACCTTAGTCATACCCCTACCTCTACTAAGTAGACTCCTTAAGTCACCTTAGTCAACATTCATTTACTTGTATTTCATTATACATGAGGCAACATTCTCCTTAACTTACATAGACCATGTTATCTAAACATGGAATCCAGTGTCATAAAATCCCACACCGAAAAAAGGTGGTCTAGCGACCAAAGTAGAACTTAACATGACATCTAGGTGGATCCACTAGCTAGTATCCTATAGTGGCAACATAGTTCAAGAACTAGGAGATGTATTAGAGACCCATACTTCCATATTACATGAAAGCCTCAATCTCATGAGAGTCATTGTGAACCTACCTTCCAACTAGGGTAGGGACACTTCTCATATCTAGTTCATCGGTGCTTAGCTCAAGTCCCTATTTTTGTATAACCTTTAAGTTTTCCTTTTATCATAACTTATCATAGGTCATAAAAGATTAACTCCTTGTATAAACATGATCATGAGCTCTTTGGGATTAGATGAAAATTTCCTTTCATTCTAACCCTTCGTTTGTGAGATTAACATAACATAGTCATCTTGTGTAAATCATACAAGAGGATATCGTAACTTGCATTTTTCATGTTCTTTTCATGATCTCACAAATAACATGTTCGTATCCCAGCATATACACATAACAACATCATACATACTTCCATAACATAGAATCATGATCTATGGGCTAACATAAACATAGTAGAGTAATCACAACTTTAGAAGACTTACATCTAGCTTCCAAGAACCTTATTCAAGAACTTACATTCATCTTACAACATTCATAATTATAACATAGTGAAATACTCAATATCATAATCAAGAAAAGCTCTTAAAAATCATATACAAGATCAATGCATAATGTAGGGTAAAGCATAAGGGTCACTTAAGAGTTCATTCTAGTCTTAGTTCCAATCCCCATTTTTTTATATTGTCAAATAGTAAAATTAATCATACGAGACCATCATGTAGATAAGAACATGCTTCACAAGAAATTCAAACATAATAACAACATACTCATCAAATCGTGTGGAATAGACCATAGAAAACACTTACTTTTCATTGAAAATCATAAATCTAGGGTTAGGAAGAAAATTTATCTCGTAGAGTAAAAGCCCTAGTATTTGAAGTTCTTGAAAACTTAACTTTGAAAGGACCTATTGGGGAAAGGAATCCCAAGAGATAAAAACTCATACCTTATAGATGAAGAATCCAAAAAATTTGGATAAAAATCTTGAGGTCTTCGTCTTCTTCCTTAAGCTCTTCTTGTTCTTCAATGGAGTTTGGAGAAGAGAGTGTTCTTGGAAGAATGAGAAATATTTTGTTTGATCTGGTTTGGGACGTGTGAAATGGTCTAAAACTGACCTAATATCAATATATAGTCGTCCTATGAATTACCCAAATGACCCTCCACTTAAATGGGTCTTTTTAATAAGTTAAATTACCAAAAATACGAACTTAACGATTTTGGGAAGTAGCTGCGCGTTGCGGGGCCAAATCCCGTCATTTTTATTGAATTTCGAGTTGAGGCAGTGAGGTTCATGTCAGCCTCATGTAGAGATTTTCCTTTCAAATCTTGAGGTAGAACACTTCGTGTTCCTTACGCGTCGTGCACCACACCTCCACCTCTGGCCTGCTCGCAGGCTGCCAGGCAGCCTGCCCACCTATGTTTGGGTCCTCCCCAAGAACTGTTCGGGTTGTCCTTGGGGTGTCGTTACCAGACATTTTGACCCTTTGTACTACATCCTACATATCCAAGGTCACTTTACAAGTGTTGGACTTCATTTGACACTTCGAAACCTTCACCAAATATAGGGACATCAACTAGTTCAAATTAGCTTGTTTCCGGACGTCAAGGTCTTTCTTAGTCGTTTTGGTTCTAACCTTTTCCAAATGAGTTTATTACATTAATATAGGTCTGGAAACATCATTTTAAACATTATTTAATATATTAAGCTCTATTTTAAGTCATGGAATTTCTGGAGTGTTACATCAAGTTCCTCCACTTGAAGAAGATGCTAACATGGAGCATTCACCGGTCAATCCTCCTCCTTTGACGGATGAGAATATAAGGATCACTCTTATACAAATGGACCAATCTATCACTACTCAAGTACAAGGGGCCACGACTCAAGTCCAAGATATTACGGCCCAAGCAACCAGGGAGGTTGTTCCCCGTCCTCATCAACAAGTCACTACTATGGCTTCCCATCTAAGGGACTTTACTCGGATGAACCCTCCTACTTTTAACGGGTCTAAGGTTGATGAAGAACCATAAGAATTCACCAATGAAGTCTCTAAAATACTTTCGGCTATGGGGTTGTCCACAAGTGAGAAGACCGAATTGGTCGCCTATAAACTCAAGGACATGGCACAAGCATAGTTTATGCAATGGAGGGATAATAGGACCTTGGGAGGTGGTCCTTTAACTTAGGAGATCTTAAATAAGTATTTTCTTGATCGGTTCTTTCCTAGGGAGATGACGGAGGCGAATGTGGTGGATTTCATCAACCTTCTCCAAAGAGGTATGAGTGTTCATGAATACTTCTTAAAGTTCACTAAGTTGTCGAAATATGCTCCTTCTTTGGTTTCCGATCCTAGAAACGAAATGAGTCGCATTGTGACAGGGGTGTCAGATGATTTACAAGAGGAGTGTCATTCGTCTATGCTACATGACAACATGAACATTTCAGGTCTTATGGTGCATGCCAAGCATGTAGAAGAGGCAAGGTCTAGGAGGAAGAGTAATGATGCTAAGAGGGTAAGATATTTTGATGGAAGTATTTTAAGCTTGAGATACAAGACAAGCCTAGATTTAAGAAGCGGGTTTCAAGTCAATTTCCTTCCAACTTCCCAAAAGCTATTGGTTATAGGGTGTCTAACCCTCTATCCAAGAAGGGAAAAGATATTAATTCACAAACTGAGAAGCCAACTTGTGAAAAGTGTGGCAAGTAGCACTATGGTGATTTCTTTAAGGGGACAGATAATTGTTTTGGTTGTGGCAAGAGTGGGCACAAGGTAAGGGATTTCCCTAATGTGAAGAGTCAAGACATGGGTAGTGGTCAAACTCAAGTAAGTGGTTCTAATGAGGCACCAAATAAGAACCGCTTTTATGCTTTCTGCTCTAGGGGTGAGCAAGAGACTTCTCCCGACGTGGTGACCGGTATGTTGAAAGCCTCCTCTATTGATGTATATGCCTTACTTGATCCCGGTGCTACTTTGTCCTTTGTTACTCCTCTAGTAGCCAAAAAGTTTGATATTTTACCCGATATTTTGCATGAAACTTTTATAGTGTCTACTCCGGTGGGTGAGTCTGTTTTTGCAAAAAGAGTGTAAGAAAAATTATCCTAAAATGTTGCCCAATAGAGTTTCTTATGTTGACCTAGTAGAGCTTGTTATGTTTGATTTTGATATTATATTGGGTATGGATTGGTTTCATGCTTGCTCTGCTTCTATTGATTGTAGGACAAGGGTGGTGAAGTTTAACTTTCCAAATGAACCCGTTGTTGAGTGGAAAGGGGGAAATTCTATTCCTAGAGGTCGTATTATCTCTTATCTAAAAGCATGCAAAATGATCTCAAAGGGTTGTCTATATCACATAGTAAGAGTCCAAGATTTAGACTCTGAAATTCCTTCCATCGAGTCGGTACCCGTAGTGAGTGAGTTTCCGGAGGTCTTTCCTGATGACCTTCCCGGTATTCCTCAAGAATGGGAAATTGACTTTGGCATTGATTTTCTACCCGATACAAATCCCATTTCAGTTCCTCCTTATCAGATGGCTTCGGCCGAATTGAAGGAGTTGAAAGACCAACTCAAGGATTTAGTAGATAAGGTTTTTATAAGGCCTATTATTTCTCCGTAGGGTTCTCCGGTTTTCTTTGTAAAGAAGAAGGATGGATCCTTGAGAATATGTACTGATTACCGCCAACTCAACAAGGTCACCATTAAGAATAAGTACCTTCTCCCTCGGATTGACGACTTGTTTGATCAACTCAAAGGGGTGAGTTACTTTTTGAAAATTGACTTAAGATCGAGGTATCAACAACTTTGGGTGAGAGATGAGGATGTACCAAAGATGAACTTTTGAACTAGGTATGGGCACTATGAGTTCTTGGTAATGTCTTTCGGTCTCACTAATGCTCCGGCGACATTTATGAACCTAATGAATAGGATGTTTCGAAATTACCTAGATTCATTTGTCGTTGTCTTCATTGACGATATCTTGGTACATTCAAAGAACGAGAGTGATCATATAGGTCATTTGAGGGTAGTATTGCAAACCCTTAAGGATCATCGATTGTTTACCAAATACAGCAAGTTTGAGTTTAGGTCGAGGTTGGTAGCATTTCTTAGGCACATCATCTCTAGTGAGGGAGTAGAGGTAGACCCAAGAAAAATAGAAGCGGTGAAGAATTGGCCGAGACCATTGACTCCAACCAACATTAGAAGTTTATTGGGTTTAGCAGTTCATTATCGGAGGTTCGTGGATGGCCTTGCATCCATTGCATATCCCTTGACTACTTTGACCCAAAAGTGTAAGAAATTTGAGTGGTCGGAGGCAAGTGAGAAAAGTTTCCAATTGTTGAAAGATAGACTCACTTCCGCTTCGGTGTTGACCTTAACGGCGGGTACAAAGGGTTTTGCTGTGTATTGTGACACATCCCGTGTGGGTTTAGGGTGTGTGCTTATGCAACATGTGAAGGTGATAGCCTATGCTTCTAGGCAACTTAAAGTACATGAGAGAAACTTTCCGACTCATGACCTTGAATTAACGGTCGTGGTGTTTGCTCTTAAAATATATAGGCATTACTTGTATGGGGTTCATGTTGATGTCTTTGCCGACCATAAGAGTCTCCAATATGTGTTTACCCAAAAAAAGTTGAACCTTCGACAAAGGAGGTGGTTAGAGTTATTGAAAGATTATGATATATGTGTCCTTTATCAACCCGATAAGACTAATGTGGTTGCGGATGCCCTATGTTGTATGACTGTGGGTAGTATATCCCACATTGACGAAGACAAGAAGGACCTATCTAAGGAAGTTCATAGGTTGGCTAGGTTGGGGGTGAGATTGGAAAGTTCTTCGAATGGGGATACTATAGTCAATCATAACTCCGAGTCATCTTTAATGGTTGAGGTGAAGTCCAAACAACACCTTGATAAACCATTAATGGAGTTGAAAGAATCGGTTCTCGGCAAGTTAAATGAGTCATTCTTCTAAGGGGGAAGGTGTGTAAGGTACCAAGAGAGATTGTCTATTTCCGATGTAGATGGGTTGAGGGACCAGATCCTTGAGGAAGCCCATGGGTGCTGCTACTCCATTCATTCCGGTTCGACAAAAATGTACCATTACCTATTGGAGATATATAGGTGGGCAGGTTTGAAGAGGGACATAGCGGAGTTTGTCGCTAAGTTTCCAAATTGCCAACAAGTAAAAGCCGAACATCAAAAGTTGGGTGGCTTACTTCAAGAGATCCAAATTCCTACTTGGAAGTGGGAAGACATTAATATGGACTTTGTAGTCGGTTTACCTCAGAGGCAGAGGTCATATGATTCTATATGAGTGGTTGTGGATAGGTTGACTAAGTTCGCTCGCTCTATTGCCATCAACTCTACTTATTCGGTGGAAAATTATGCTAGGATCTTCATAGATGTGATTGTGTGTCACCATGATATTCCGTTATGCATCATATCAGATCAGGCTGCTGAATTCACATCTAGGTTTCGGAGGTCGTTCCGAAAAGGGTTGGGTACTAAAGTGAAGTTGAGTACCGCTTTTCATCCCCAAACGGATGATTAAGCGGAATGCACTATTCAAACCCTTGAGGATATGCTTAGGTCTTGCATTATTGATTTTGGGATAAGCATTTGCCTTTGGTGGAGTTCTCTTATAATAACAGCTTTTATTTACCCATTTCCATGGCTTCGTATGAAGCCTTGTATGGTAGGAGGTGTAGGTCTCCTATTGGATGGTTTGAAGTAGGTGAGACTTCGCTTCTTGGTCCCTATTTTAATTTATAAGACATTAGAGAAGGTTCATATCATAAGGAACCGATTGCAAATGGCCTATAGTAGGCAAAAGTCTTGTGCCGATCATAGGAGAAGGGATTAGGAGTTTGAAAGGGGTGATAAGGTGTATTTGAAAATTTCACTAATGAAAGGGGTGGTTAGATTCGGCAAGAAGGAGAAATTGAGTCCTCGTTATGTGGGTCCCTATGAAATTTTGTAAAGGGTTGTTAAGGTAGCCTATGAATTTGAACTCCCTAGTGAATTGACTTCGGTTATCTGGTTTTCCATGTTTCTATGTTGAAGAAGTGTATCAGTGATCCCAAGTCCATTTTTCCTATTAAGGGTCTTGGTGTCAAGGGCAACCTCTCTTATGAGGAAGTTCCGTTTCAAATTCTTAATAGACAAGTCAAGAAGTTAAGGAATAAAGAGCTGGTTTTCGTAAAAGTATTATGAAAAAATCACTTGGTTGAGGGTGCTACATGGGAGGCCGAGGCCAATATGAAGTCCCGTTACCCTTATCTTTTTGATAATTAAGGTTAGTTATTCTTTTTAACAATATTTTTATGACTAGAAATAGAAGTTTCATGATTTTTGATGAAGTCTTTCAAAAATGTGCATTTTGAGTTGCATTACATTGAAATTAACACTTGAACTTGAAATTTTGCCTTTTTGGTTGTTTGTGTTATGTTTTGCATTTTGACATGGTGAGTCTTACTGAAAAGTTATGTGAACTATTGATAAGTTGAACTTTGTGCTAATTGACTCATGTAATATATGTTGAGCGCATGTGTGTTGTGAGAATGAATTTCCTCATGATGAAGTGTTTTGAGCCTTATGTGTGGTAATTGGAGTGTTGGAATTTTCCTTGTTGAAATGATATGATTTATGTTGATTTAATGTTGTTGATTGGTTGTGCTGCTAGTCTTGAGTTTATTCCTTCCTTCTATAGAATTTTAGTGTCATTTGGGAACGAATGTTTCTAAAACGGGGATAATGTAACACTTCAAAAATTCAAGACGTTTCGTAAAGCCTAACATAGGTGTCATGAGGTCTAAGTATTGTTTTAAGTCCATTTTGATAAATGTAGGTCATTTAGGAAGTTTAGAAACCAAAACGTCCAAGAGCGTCCATGATGTCCGAAAGTTGGTTCTAAGGGGTACTAGTGTGCCTTAGCCTATTTGACTATCTTTCAGGGGTTGGAATTTTAAGAAAAGTGGTGAAAGGGTAGATAATAAGTGTTTAAGTTGTTTCATGGTCGAAACTTCTCGGTACAACTTCCCAAGGACCAACCAAGGGCCCTTGAAGAGGACCCCAGCAGGTTGAGGCAACAGTGCTTGTGCAGTGTGCATCGACTAGACAAGCGATGGTCCGTGTGTGGACTAACGGGGCGTCGATGCCACCTTCGTCCCATACATAGAAAATTTTAGGAAGCCCTCGCCTGCACAAATCTCTGAACTTACCTACAGATGTACAGGACGGAGGGGGGCCAGTTCATCAACTCACAGACGGCCTGTTGACGGGGTTCCGTCTATGAGGGTCTTCATTTTCCTACACATTTTAATGTTAATTCATTTAATTAGTTAAGTGGTTTAGTGACTAGGGTTTAAGGGAATACTAATTAACTAATTTAACTCCCATATAAAGGCCCCAACCCCAATTGATCTAATTACAACTCTCAATACAAACTCTCTTTCTTCTCTCTTCTTTCTCTCTCTATTTGAAATCACCATTGAAGACTAGCTAGGGAAGGGATTTGGGGGCTGAAAAGGGACGAATTCACCATCAAATCTTTATCAAACGTAAGGTATGTGATCTAATTCACCTTTGAGATTCTTTCCTCAAAGGGTTTCTTCAAAATGGATTTCAAAAGTTGAGTTTTCATGGGGGTTTCATCCAATTACGAAATTAATATTCTGAACTGAGTTGTTTATGTTTTCTTTAGGATATAATGGATAGATTAACATGTATTATAACTTGATTATGATCAATTGTGATGGATTGGTTCAATTTGAAGATTATTATCCTTAACCCCTAATTTAGGTTTGATCTTGATGTAAAATTGGATTGTGATTGATTCATTTGTCTAGATTATGGGTTAAAACACTATAAGGTGATGTTTTTACACCAATCCTTAACCAATTGGAATGAATTGTAGTCTTTCATGCTAATCTTGAGAAGTGATCTAGGTTATGGAAATTGGCCTAAGCAATCTTGTTTTATGCATTGATTTGGTATTGTATTATGGTGTAGTGACTCTTCTAGTATTGTTATCATGTTGATTATTGAATTATAATGTTGAAAATCTAAATTGGATTGATTTGAGTGTTTATGTTAAGGCTTTGCTGATGAACTATGAGGAAGACTTTGTAACTCTTGGAATCTCTATCTTTACTTCCAATTGTGATTAATTGTGGTTAAGCCATGATGTTATTGGAGTATGCCTTATATTTGGATTATAGGGTGGTATGATGTTGAATTGAAATGTCTTGATTATGATTGTGAGGTTGATTAAGATGTTAATGCTACAAGGATGGTGATGTATACCAATGTTTTCATTATGAATTGATATGTAATGTGTTAAACCTCACCATAATGAATTGTGATGAAATGATTTATACTCACACAAGTCTTATTGATCTATTGATGATAGTGATTATATAAGGGGTAGACCCTATGACCTAAACTAAGTTATGATTTATAATTAAAGGCTTAAACACATTTCAAAAAGGGTTTATAGCTTAGCACCGAGTGAACTAGATCGAGGAGTGTCCCTTCCCACATAGGGAAGGTAGAAGCACTAAACTACTCTTGAGATTGGAGACTATAATGCATGGTGCATAAAGAGGGTCCCAACTATATCTCCTAGTTCTTGAAATATGTTGCCCCCATAGGAATAGTAGCTAGTGGATCCACATAGTTGCTATGTTTTATGTTTTGGTACTACGTTGGCAAATAGTCCGCCTTCTTTCGGTGTATGGTTTCATGACACCGGATTCACACTAGCTCATGTGGTCCATATCGTTTAGGGAAAGATGTTCCCAAAAGGTAAAATGAATTAAAGTATTTGAACTCTAACTAGGATAACCTAAGGGGTCTAGCTTATTCTAGGTAGAGGTATGGGACTCTACCTAAGCATTGCACTAGTTAGCCTTAAAGGGAGTCTTAGAGGATGTTCTTATATATGTTTATGTTATAATGATATATGATATGTACAAGATGAACTTGCACATTCTTGATATTATATGTTGGTAAGTTCACTTAAGAGTATGCATTGGTTATATTGTTAACATAAGATGAAATGTATATCTAAATGTTATATTATGTGAAGTTGTACATTGGTTATGGTTTCTTGCTGAGGCTACTTGATTCAGTAAGGTTATTGGGCTTTGCTTGGTCATTGCACTTGTTGACTTGATAAGAATTCATGAGTAGTTGTCTTGCTTATATTAATGTGATTAACTCTTATTCATGCTTGTGATGTTATTCCTTGATAATAGGGTTGTAATAAGTTATGGGATTAAGTATTTTAGGATACATATTACTTTTTTGAGTTAGTAAGCATGTTTGGTGGGTATTGGTATGACTTGCTTGATTTTGCATTAGACTTTTAAAAGGGATAAAATGGCATGTTTTAACTAAATGTCCTTTTTAGCATATTTTGATATTATAGGTGCATATGGTCTCATACTTAGTACATGTGGAGTACTAACTCCATATTCTTCCCTTTTCCTAAATATTTTAGGTTTCGGTTGTTGAAGTCTCATCCAAGACGACTTGAAGAAAGCTTGGATATTCTCTATCATCCAAGTGGGTAAGTCCTCACTTTCCGAGGGCGATACCAATATCTTGCCTATGAATTTCCTTTGTTTTTCTAAGACTTTTAAGTTCATTCCACTTTCATTGTGTACGATTTCTATAAGCCTATATGTGGCTTCTTTACATTTGATGTAGGGCTATGCCCAAATCGTGATGATCGTTTAGATGGTTTAGATGAGACAATCTTTGAGACTATTCTTCTATCTTATATATATGTAACCCTCCTATACAAAGGGTCTATGTATACTCGATACGACTACCTTATATGTATGTAGAGGTCTATGCAAACAGCCAAGTATATGTAATGAAAGTTTTAAACTTCTCTGTATTTTCAACCTATGAATGTAATGACATGAGACTAAGAGGATAGTCTAACTCCCCAAGAAAGGACGCCAACTACGCCTAGGGGGTAAACCCGGATATGATGGAGCTGCTACTAGCTTGAAAGAAAAAGGAGGAACAGAGGGAGATAAATGAGGAGAAATAAAAGGGCATTTTTGGAGATGGCTTTCGCTGAAGCTTGTTGCATGGAGCTGTTGACCGGGGTTCTCGTTGAACCTGTTTTTGTTTTGCTGTAGTAATAGGGGACCGTGGCGCTGCAGTCCTCCTCGCCTGATTTTGTTGTCATCGGAGACGAGAAGTAAGGGAAGAGAAGAGGTTGAAAGAGCAACGGGAAAAGAGGAGAAGAGGAAGATGGTGGCTCACCAATGATTGGAGTCAACCGGTGGCTCGCCTGGTTGTTGCCAGAGCTGATTTCGCGATGTTTTGCCGATTGAAGCCATGGAGGGTTGGGTTGCTGATGAGGAGGGAAAGAAAAAATGAAGACTGTTTTAGGGTTTGAGGTCTTTTATGTATTAAATTAGGAAATGAGGGTAGGTTCGATCTGGTTCATTGATTTATGTTGCAATGAGAAGCTGAGACTTAAAGGATGAGATCGACGGTCACAACTTAAAATTAAAGTTTTGATATTCGGAGCAAGTTTGGTCCAAATTGGCTATCATTGAAACGAAATTGTATTGAAAAGGGATAGAATTGAAAGAAATAGATGGCTAAAATTGAAATAAAATTGGAATTGAATAGGCTGGAACTGAAAGAAATTAGGATATAATGGGCTAGAAATTGAATAGTTTCGAAGAAATACTATCCAATTAAAAATACTACATATACTATAACATTTATATATTAAAAATCATTTAAATTTTAAAACATTTAAAATGAAATAATTATTTAGAGTTTTACTAATAATTTAAAAAAAAACATTTTAATAATATTTACTATAATTTTATAAAGCATGCATACTAAAATGTATTTTTTAGACAAAATTGACTAAAATCATGAAAATCAAAATATATTTTAAAATATGTATTTAATCGAATAGCATTTCAAAAAGGGTTATAGGTCGGTCAAAATTTGGTGTCAACAATTGCAACATAAATGGAAGACTAAAGCCTATATTTTTTACTTAAAAATATGTTTATGTGGTGGTTCAATTTGATTTTATATATTTTCTAAACTACTATCAAACTAATAAGATATCATTTGATTAGATTCGACATTGGATTATTGATCGATTTATTTAGTATAAAAATTAACATGAAAGATAGAAAAAGTTTTATATATTCCATCGATAATTTTTGGTCCAGCATCTGAAACCATCAAGTGCTATCGTTGCTTTTGGTGGAGAATATGATTAACATCCAAACGCGATGGTAGTTGGGATGAGCAACAAATAATAATAAATGTTTTGAAGTAAAGGGATTCGAGTAAAATAGTATTATTGATTCGGGTTGCGCATGATGAAGTGCGCCACCATCTCATCTAAAAGTTAAAACTTTTAAAGAGAACACACTTTTATTATTTAAAAACTAAGATATAATATTGAAAGACTAAACATCAAAATGTGAATGCATTAAATCCAACACTCTCCCTTAATGCATTTTGCTTGAAAACTCCAATGTCTTCTCGAAGATAGCACAACTTTTCTCTTGGAAGTTTGATTTTAGGCATATTTATGCGCCCAGTAACCAATTTATTCCAAATATATAACTAAGTTTGAGAGTATTTTCGTTCTGAAAATTAAGATTTGAGAGTTTGATGTCAATTCCTCCAATAAATATGATTAGATGTTTCAAGATGAAAAACAAAGAAGAACGAGCCGAAATAGGGCACTTGGACAGAGGTAGGAAAATAGAATATGATGTTGCGGAAAATAAAGGCCAATAAGCTGGAGAATACATTATGAGGGGAACATCTCCGTATTGCAGAGATAATACGCATATGCAGAAGAGGCATTCCACTTAATAGTGGAGTGCGTGATAGGACCGTGTCACAGAGAGGTTTCAGTTGTGTGCAAATTTAGGCGAGGGAACAATCTGAGTCGCGGACATGGACACTATAATTCGGCCATGTTATATGAGACTATAAATAGTTTAAGTGAGTTATTTTATTTTTATAAAATTCCAAAAAGATGAGAGCATTTGGGAGTTGGGCGATTTTGCTACACAATCTAGGGTTTTTTTTCTATATATTCATCTTGGTAAACCCTTGTATGATCGAAAAATATTTTTTCTTGATATTTTATGGTATGAGTAACTAAAGTCCCTAATTCTTGGATTGTAGCTACGGTTAATGGTTTAATATAATTTGTTGCTAGTATGAGAATGGTTATATTGTGTTTGTTCTTGCATTCTTGTTGAACTATTTCAATGTATGATCAACATTAAAATAAACTTGTTGTCCGCTCTTGAACTCAGAAGATGAATAGAGTGATAGACCAAAGAATATGGGGAGTATGTTCATTCTAGGGTAAAGTCCAGAATGTTTTGTATATAGGATAGTCTTTCACTTATATACCATGCTTGGTTAATGAGCAATATTAATGCTTAATGCTCCGTCTTTAGTTCATGCCTAACCCCTCTCAACGATGTAATTAGGTTGTCAATTGTGGTAGGCAATTAGTGGTCGGGAGATCATGATCGTAAAATTGAACCTTGCAAATCCATAATGAGGATAACCGATCGAATTCTAGGATAAATCAATGTTATACCCAAGATCGATCTATGCTACAACCCTGGAATACTTCCCAAATTATGAACTTGTCTTGTTAAAATCGTTTGATTATAGTAATTAATTTTCAAAATTTTCTAGTAGTAGTTATAATCAAACTTCTAAAATTGTTGTCACCTGAGTAAATTTAGTTAGACGTAGGAGAATTGTTATTTGTTGATTGAAAGTCCTTAGGGTTCAACAATCCAACTCGAAAAGAGTCATTTTACAACTTGAGTAATCACATGCACTTGCGTGTGCTTTTAGACGTAATAAGTTTTTGGTGACGCTGTCGGGGACTTCTAAATCGGTAGATATCTAATTTTTGAGTGTCTAAATTATTTATACATGTTTTGACAATTTGATCTTGGCTCTTCACTTTGCAAGTTATGTCATGTTTTTGCACTGGAAGACAACCAAAATTTGGTAGAGCATTTATGTGAACTAAAGAGATTTGTTAATTACCAGAGAAAGAAAAGAAGATGTAATCGTCATGTTCCTCTTGTGGCGAGTGAACCACAAACTTCAGAAGAAAGGAAGGATCAAGAACCATCGGCAGTGATGGCAGAAATGAAAGTGAAGGATGTGGCATTCCCACGAACCACCAATGTTACATCAAGTATTTAGAAACCTACATGTGGTTGGAGATTTGAATTGAAGCAGAACATGGTGCAACTAGTGAACACAAAACGAGCATTTCACCGGTCTATCTCATGAGGACCACAAGTGCATATTCGGAATTTTCTCGAGATCAATGACACATGCACTCAAACTGGAGTGACCTCTAATTATGTGAGGCTCACAGTATTCCCCTTTTATTTGCTGGGGGAAGCAAAAAGATGGTTAAACTTTCAGCCCGCAAATTCCATAAAAACTTGGGTTAATCTTGCCCGAAAGCAATTGATAAGGTTATTTCCATCCGATAAAAATGCCAAGCTGAGAAACGACATATTAAGGTTTTGACGGAAAGGAGGGAAAACTTGTACCAAGCTTGGGATATATTTAAGTACCTACAAATAAGTTGTCCGCATAATCATCAAGCTAACGAAGTGTTGGTCCATACTTTTATTGAAGGGTTGAAACCAAACACAAAAATTTTACTTATTCTGCTGCAGGTGAACAAGTTCTCGAGAAGACATATGTTGACTTGTTTACATTGCTTAATAGAATTTCGTAGGGTAACCCCAACTGAAATGACGGAGGAGCTAAACCGATCGTACATAAGACTTTGGAATGTGAGAAATGGATGTAGTGACAACTTTGTTTACACAGATCGCATCCATGCAGAATATGATGACTACTTATTTCATCAAGATGTCACTAGGACAACATAAAACTCAAGTTAATATGGTAAATCAACCACAAACTTGGTGTAAAGTATATGGAGGTGGAGATCACACTGTCGAGGTATGAGGAGAAAACCCAGAATTTATTCATTTTATAGGTAATGCTTAACGAGGAGGAAATCACCAGATCTGTGGAAATACATACAACTCAAGATGGAGAAACCACCCAAACTTTTCATGGGTTGGCAATCAAAACAAACATTAAGGACAGAACAAATACATACCACGAAGTAGAGGACAACAGTACCATCAGCAAAGCTACAGAAATCAACAAAACCATGGTAATTTAGTAGGCTACCAAGGAAGGTGATATGAGCATGGAGGACATGCAAAAAACATCACGGCAGATCAAGCTAAATTGGTAGTAGATGTTTGAAATAATCAATTGGCGACTTAGAATTTGGACAAGTAGTTTGGACAGTTTGCTAGTGCACAAAATTCCCGACCACAAAGAGGTTTGCCTAGAAATACTGACCCAAACGCGAAGCAAGTAAATGTTGTGAGTAGTCTGAGTGGTCTTCCATTGGAGGAGTTGACTCTAGAGGCAGAAGTGGATGAAGAAAAAGGAAAACATGTAGGTGAAACAGAACCAAGTGAACAAAGGGAGAATGATGAACCAAAAGCAAAACTACCTCCTCCATTCACAAAGAAATTCAAAAAGCAAGGGAAGGGGAATGTCTTGATAAGTTTATTGAATATTCAAATATGTACATATTAACTTACCTTTGATTGATGTGTTGCAGGGAATTCCTAAGTATGTCACATATGTGAAAGATATGGTAGCAAACTAGAGTATATTGGCTGAGTATGCAACAGTAGCACTCACAAAGGAGTGCAGTTCTATGATCCAGAATAGGCTCCTAACTAAGTTGAAAGATCTAGGGAGTTTCACTGTTCAGATAAAAATTGGCAAGGGTGTTGACGCAAGAGGTTTTTGCGATTTGGGCGCAAGTATCAATTTGACGACTACTTCCATGTTTCTAAAAATGGGACTAGGAAGGCCCAAGTCCACAACCATTATGTTGCAGTTAGCGGAATGTTCGGTATCAAGGCTAGATGACATTATTAAAGATGTCTTGGTTGAAGTGGGAACTCTTATTTTCCCTATGGACTTTGTCATTTTGGATTTTGAGCCTGATCGAAAGGTCCCATTTATTTTGGGACGCCCATTCCTAGCAACTGGAGGTGCATCAATTGATGTGGCGACCGATAGACTAACAAGGAGGACTCATGATAAGGTCAAGGTATTTGATGTTCACAGGGCAATGAAGTTGCCTGCTATATATCAGGATTTTCCAGCAACTACAGTCATCGATGAGGCAATGACAACTAAATATGCTGAAGTCCAAGACCCTTTAGAGAGAGTGTATATTGGGCAAGACATTGAAAGAGATGTTGAAGCCTAAAAGTTGGCTAATGTCCTAAATGTCCTGAAAATATGTATGCTTTCAAAGTTTGTAGAGCCATAAAACAAAGTCCTGGGACCACTCCTAAGCCTTCAATTGAGAAATTACCAAAGTTAGAGTTAAAGTCTCTCCCTTCTCATCTCAAGTATATATTCTTAGGTGCTAATGAATCTTAACCTGTAATCCTTTCTTCTACTTTGTCAAAATTACAGGTTGAGGTATTTCTGAAAATATTGAGGAAGAGAAAAAGGCGATAGGCTGGTAGATAAATGACATACATGTCATCAACCCAAATTTATGCATGCACCGAATATTCATGGAGATAGGGCACAAACCAATTGTGCAACCTCAGCGCAGGATAAACTTAGTGAAAATAACAGGTTGTATGCAAAGAGGTGATTGAATGAATAGATGCAGATATTGTATATTCAATTTCAGACATCAAGTGGGTTAGCCCGATTCAGCATATGCCTAAAAAAGGAGACATGAAAGTGATCACCAATAAATAAATGAGTTGATTCTAACTTGGACAATGATAGGATGGCGATTATGAATGGATTACAAGAAATTGAATGAAGCCACCAGAAAGGATCACTACCCAGTTTCTTTTATTGATTAGATACTGGAAAGGTTAGCTGGGAAAGGATATTATTGTTTCCTGCATGGCTATTCAGGACACAACCAAATTGTAATTGCACTAGAGGACCATGAGAAAGCCACATTTATTTGCCCGATGGGACATATGATTTCAAGAGAATGTTGTTTGGGATATGCAATGCTTCGACCACCTTCCAAAGATTGATGATGACAATATTTCATGACATGGTTGAATATTTTATGGAGATATTCATGGATGACTTCTCAGTCTTTGGGAAGTCTTTTGACAGGTGCTTGGAGAATTTACAAAGAGTGTTAGCTAGATGAGAGGAAACTAATCTCATCCTAAACTATAAAAAATTTCATATCCTACTCAAGGAAAGGATTGTGTTGGTACATAAGGTGTCAAAGAGAGGGCTGGAAGTTGATCGCGCCAAAGTGGAAGTAATTGAAAAACTGGCACCCCTAATCTCTGTTAAAGGGGTGCAAAGTTTTTTGGGTTACGCTGGTTTCTACAGGAGATTCATCAAAAAATTTTCTAAGATTGCAGGACCCATGTGCAGTCTCCTAGAGAAGGATATAAAACTTTTATTTGATAAGTACTGCAAGTAAGCTTTTGAAGCTTTGAAGAAGTAGTTGATGAGAGCTCAAAATTGTAACTTTCCCGAATTGGGAGCTTCTTTATGAGCTAATGTGTGATGCAAGTGCTGTGAATATGGGAGCAGTGTGGGGAAGAGGAAAGAGAGGGCATTCACTCATTATGCAAGAAAAACACTGAATGCGGCCCAAATTAACTACACAGTGATTAGAAAAGAAATGCTAGCCTTGGTCTATGCTTTTGACAAGTTTAGATGTTACCTGATAGGTAATAAAGTTGTTGTTTATATTGAAGATGAAACTATCAAGTACTTTTTCAACAAATAGGATGCAAAGCCACAATTAATTAGATGGATTCTATTGCTGTAAGAGTTTGACATTGAGATCAAGGACCGAAGAGGTTCTAAAAACTAGATTGCAGACCACCTTTCAAGATTAGAGAGTTCGTCACATGTGGGAGAGCAAGGTCAGATTAGGGAGGAATTCCCAGATGAATAGCTATTGGCGCTAGAGGTAACCGAACTACCATGGTATGCAAACATTATTAAGTATTTGGTTAGCTCATTGTTTCCAATAGGTGTAACCACACACCAAAATAAGAGGTTGGGTTATGATGCTCGGTTCTATATATAGGATGAGCTATCTCTTCAAGCAAAGGCCGGATAAGATGATGAGGAAGTGAGTGCCAGAGTCTGAGAAGAAATAAGTGATGGATAGTTACCACTCGTATGAATATGGGGGTCATCATAGAGGTGGGAACATTGTTCATAAGGTCCTCCAATCAGGTTTTTTTGGCCTACGATGATGTAGGTTATGTGAAAAGTTGTGATCAATGTCAAAGAATCGGGTAAATTTCAAGATGACATGAGATGCCTTTGCACAACATCTTGGAGGTTAAAATATTTTATGTTTGGGGGATGTAATTCATGGGGCCATTCTTTCCATCAAATGGAAATCAGTACATTTTTGTGGCTATTGAAAATGTGTCAAAGTGGATTGAGGCGGTAGATTTGCCGACTAATGATGCTTGAGTGGTGCTGAAATTTCTAAATAAAAACATCTTGACTCGGTTTGGAACTCCTAGAGCAATAATTAGTGATGGAGGGACGCTCTTCATAAATCAATTGGTGAAGAATACCTTAGTTAAAGATGGAGTCAGACACAAGGTGGCTACAACGTACCACCCTCAAACCAATGGTCAGGTGGAAGTGTCAAATCATGAAGTGAAGTAAATTTTATAGAAAATGGTGAATGCCCAAAGGAAGGATTGGGAAATAAATCTTTATATTGCATTATGGGCGTACATGACCACTTATAAGACACCAATAGGGACTTCGCCCTATCACTTGGTGTTTGGCAAAGCGTTTCACCTTCCACTGGAATAGGAACATCAAGTTTACTGTATAGAGAAGAAGTTGAACCTGGATCCGAAACGAGCTGGAAGAAAAAAAATGGGCCAGTTACATGAATTGAAGGAATTTCAGCTTCATTCCTATGAAAATGCCAAGCTCTATAAGAAGAAGACCAAACGATGGAATGATAAGCATATTGTCTCTTGACTGTTTGAGCCTTGGCAAAAGGTATTATTGTTTAACTCTTGATTGAGGTTGTTTCGGACAAGAGGTGGATTGAGAAGCATAATATCTGGAGTAGAGCAATGAATGAAGAGGAGCTGAGTCGTACCGCGACGTTAAATTAGACGCTACTCGGGAGGCAACCCAAGACTTTATAATGAAAAAGATATTTGCATTATATTTTCTTTTAATAGGCTAGTTTAGTTTACTTTTAGTTATAGGATATTTCTTTTTTCTTATAATTTGTAATTTGTAATTGAAAAAAAAGAGATGAAATGAGGGAGAATATTGGGTGAGTACACCAGTGGAGCCCACAACAAGAGCGCATCGCAGACTTGATATTGCCAAGTGATGGGTGCCCAAGAGAAAAATGCGATGCAAAAATTGTCAAGGCAAATTTTCGACAACTCCGTATCGCGATCTGAGTTTATTTGGAATTAAATCAACATGGGTTGTCAAGTGGATTTTGCAACCTCACAGCATCACGATCCTATTCGTCTTATGAATTATTTCTCCCGTATTTCGATGCAAAGAATCGTAAGGCATGTCCGCGACATCTCTACGTCATGGACCTGGTATATTTTTCAGGCCATTTTCATTAAGAGTCAGGTTTTACCCCACCAATATGGTAAAACCTGACCCCATCCCCTTTCAAACCCTACTCCCTCCATAAATCAAATCCATGTTACGAAGGTGAAGGATCTTGCTTAAATTTTTAATTCTTTCATCCATCTAAGACTCAAGGTATATTTCCCACATCTTTTCTTCTCTCTTTATGGTGACATTGTTATGTGAGTTCATGAATGTGTGGTAATTGTTTATAAATGGAATGAACTTGATTGATTCTTTGTATAAATTGTGTTAATAGGTCAAATACTTTATGTATTTAGCCTAAGTTTGCGACAATGTGTGTGGGTGTCTAGGGGGGTTGTGAAGTCTTCAGTTGCAATCAGGTGATAGTGAATATTGTTTGTTAGAATCAAAGTTGTTTGGATTTGTATGTTTAGGCTGGGTTGAATTGTGTGAATCACATGCTGAAAATGACATTGGAAAGTCTGAGCACCATCTTGTTTGTGAAGTTCTGCTCGGGGTGACCCTTCATTATCGAGTCTCACTAAAGGTTATGATTTTTGTCTGATTGTAGGTTACCATGTCTAACACACGAATGTCGGGAAAAGAGGTGGCGTTTTGTAGCAATAAGAGAGTAAGGACGGGCACCACTATTCCCCTGGCACCTTCAATCCTAAGAGGACAGACTCAATGCTATGGGGCCAAGATAGTCACATCTGAGCGCAAAAAGTCATACAAATCACGCACGGAAGCCAAGTACTTATCGAATATGATACTTGATGATGTCAATTTGGAGAGGGAGTTCCCACACATTATGCATTACCGACAAGAGTTGCTCATAGTTTTCATCTTGTAAGATCCACCAGAGTGCAATGTTAGTGTGGTGCGGGAATTATATGCAAATTAGAAGCCCAATGTCGGTCTTACTTTGTGACAGTGCGGGGAGTGGAGGTCCCTCTAACATCTTCAGCGATAAATCAAATATTTGGGACTACAGATACTCCTTCTGATGTTTACAGGGGGATCAATATTAGTTCTCCGTATCAGCAAATTTGACATGCTCTGTGTGGGGAATAATGCACTGCAAAGTGTCTTCGACATGGGCACCCTGGCTATCACAAGTCATATCCTTACACTCATATGAATCAGGAAGCCTGGGTATGGTTAAAAACTATCATGGATTGTTTAATACTACGGTTGCATTTTAATGAGGTGATGAGAGACCGAGTTTACTAGGTATATGCATTAATGAAGGACCTAACCATCAATGTAGGAGTGGTGCTAAAGTTGTCTATGCGCTAAACTAGAGTTCATCGAGGTAGAAGGCATGCTTTTGGGGAACTAATAACTATTTTGTGTAGGCAAGCTGTCGTTCCAGAGAAGAGAGTGGATTACATGGCACCCTTTTTCACCACGCCCCTTGACGTAACAAAGACAAAGGGGTCGGAGAATATGCACGGAGCCACCGTTATTGTAGCAAAGCGAAGCAAGAGGGATGATATGATCACGATGCGCATGTTTGGATTGGAAATGTTGCATCACAGAAATGGATGTCGAGCTTCGACTTAGGAGGAACAAGATGAAGTGGTGTCGAAGTACACCATGAATGAACATGCTAAGGCCTTCCTTCGACTCAGACCTACAATTCTAGAGCAAGTTTGGGATGATGTCCCAACTGATGAGGACAAGAGGCATACCATATCGGATAATGAATTTGATTCTGATGTAGAAGTGGGTGACCTATTGACTTTTAAGGGCATAGATGGTGAAGCCAACATGGATGAATGATCAGGGAAGTTTACCCACCCTACTTGGCTTTCCTTTTGCATTATGTCACACTACAGAAAGTGTTCTGTTTTAAATGTGGAGTGGGAGACTATATCTGTGTAAATAGTTTTTTTATTGTGTTGGCTATTTTATTTTGGATTCCTTGGTAGTTGTTTTGGTTATTTAGACAAGGACAATCCCATTGAACCATGTTTTAAAAAACATTTTTTTAAGGATTGAGTTAGTGTCATAGTTAAGTCAAGCCTCCCTATGATATATGGATGACGACCGTCATAGGGAAGGTTTCATCATTTGGGTTTGTGGGGTTGAATTTCGGCTAAGGCTACACAACTGCTTCAAATTAGACTGAAATTTGTAAATATTGGATGACTTTGCGCTGAGCCATATAGGCTCTTTGATGTGACTCTAATTGACGTGTGCTTAAAATGAATTTGTATTAGTGATTGGGAAGTACTATATGGTGACCAGTTCTGAGTTGAATATGTTCCAGGTGTTTATGATATGTGCATTCCTTGCTATTAATTGAGGTCCAGAACTTGCCCAATGTGTCTTTATAGCGAAGTAAGAGGATAAGGAATTTGGAAAGTGATATAGGTAATTCTTTGATAGCCCTGATTGTGCCTTCGTGTATCCACCTTTATGTATATCCCTAATTAACCCCTCGAGCCTTGAACTTATTCATTGTAGACTATTTTTAAGATAATACCTATTCCTTCTCTTGCCTATAAATTTGATCCAAAAGATCCTAAGCACTTTGTGCGAACAATACTGAAGGAAGCGAAAGTTGAGTGGCAAGCCCTAACATAAGTTTGGCAAATATATGTTTGAAAATAAAAATAAAATAAAATATGTGCACATATAATAAATAATAAATAAATAAACTTTTATGAATGAATTTAGAATGAAAATGGTGGGAAGAGGTGAATGTAATGCTTTGCAACAAGCGCTTGGGAATGCAGTCACTATTTATATCCTAAAAATAGTTTGTACCTGTCTCGTAGCCTGCATTACAACCCTTAAATGGTCTAAGTGATCCTAAACTTCCATATTCTCAAAATTAGTGAGGCTATACCTAAGGGCAAGCCTATGGTTCGTTGGTTGTGGCATGTGAATTCTTCAAGAGTGTGAGCGAAATTTGATTCCCGCACCCATTTGGTATGAAATGTTATGTGTGAGTATATTACGATGTTCATTTGCAGTGTTGATCTGATATATCTTTGGATCCAAAAGTTATGCATGAGTTTGTTGTGTTATAAGAGTCTAATCTTGAGGCTAGATTGTCTTTCTCAAGTTGTCCGAATCAATGCATGGTATTTGTCGTGTAGTTTGTTGTGATATTATGGTAATTGTCGTGGCCCAAGCTGAAATGCTATTAGGGGAAGTGTAGTAGTGTCATGGTATGCTTGAAGTGTGGTAGTGTTCGAGGACGAACAAAAATGTAAGTGTGGGGTGGTGATCTTAGACGTATTTATGCGCCTAATAACCAATTTATCTCATATATATAGCTAAGTTTGAGAGTATTTTGTTGTCGAAATTATGATTTGAGAGTCTTTTGATGTCACTTCTTCTAACCAATATGATTATATGTTTTAGGATAAAAATCAAAGTTGAACGAGCCAAAATAAGACACCTTGATAGGGGTAAAAATAAGAAGATAAAGTTGCAGGAAAAAAGGGCCAAAAATCTAGAGAATACAGTACGAGGGAGCATCTCTGCGTCGCAGAGCTAATACGTGTATGTAAAAGAGGCATTCCTTTTAACAGTGGAGTGTGAGATGGGAGCGTGTTGTAAAGAGGTTTCGGTTGTGTGCAAATTTAGGCGAGGAACAGGTCCGCATCGTGGACCTGGACACCATAATTTGTCCATGTGTTTTTATTTTAGACGATAAATGGTTTAAGTGGGTTATTTTATTTTTATCAAGTTCCAAAAAGACGGGAGCATTTGGAAGTTGGGCGATTTTGCTACACTCTCTAGAGTTTTTCTTCTATTTCTTCATCTTGGTAAGCCCTTGTATGATCCAAATACATAATTTCATGATATTTTGTGCTATGAGTAGCTAAAGTCCCTATTTCTAGGGTTGTAACTACGGCTAATGATTTAATTTCTAGTATGAGAAGGGTTATATTATGATTTCTACTTGCCTTATTGTTTAACTATTTTAATGCATGATCAATATTAAAATAAACTTGTTGTTCGCTCTTGAACTCGAAAGATGAATAGAGGGATAGACCAAAGAATGTGGGGAGTGGGTTCATTCTAAGGTAAAAAGTAAAATATTTTGTATATAGGATAGTTTTATACTTATATACCACACGTGGTTAATGAGCAAGATGAATGCGTAATGCTCCGTCACTTGTTCATGCCTAACCCCTCTCAAAGATGTAGTTAGGTTGTCACTGGTGGTAGGCGATTAGAGGTCGGGATATTATGATCATAAAATAAACTTTGCGAATTTATAATAAGGATAACCCGTTGAATGCTAGGATATATTAATATTATATCAGAGATCGATCTATGCTACAACCCTGGAATACTTCCCAAATTGTGAACTTCTCTTGTTTGAAATTGTTTGACTGTAGTACTTAATTTTTGAGATTGTATAGTTAGTAGTTATAAACAACCTTCTTAAATTGTTGTCACCTCATTAAATTTAGTTATACATAAGAGAATTGTTATTTGTTGATTGGAAGTCCTTTGAGTTAGACAATTCGACTTGAAAGAGTTGATGTACTACTTGAGTGACAATGTACACTTGCGTGTGCTTTTGGACGCAACAACGTTCTTTGGTGAAAATGTCAGCAAGTTGTTCTCCTGCCTGACAATAATTGCAAATGAATTTCGTATTTCTTTTGTTTTTTAATATCTCTTTCTTGACTGAGTTTGGTTGTAAATCCATTTTAGATTTACAACTTCTCTTTCTTTGGTTGTAGTAACACACTATCAAGCATTAATTTTGTCAATCATCCAAATTATTTTCCTATGGATTTCTTCCAAAAATCATGCTTTATTGTCTCATCATAATTTTATTGCTCAACACCGGTGAGGTTGCATCTTTAATAAATGTCACTCAACATTTTTTTCCCCTTGGAGGTGGTTCTTCGTAAATCTGAATTTGAGATTTCTCCTCATTGAGGGACATCTTCCTCTTTCTATTCCTCGTCCTCTTTTTTCTTTGACACATCTAAAGATATGATAGAAATATTCTCTATCTTAATCCCAGTTTGTATCTCAGGATGACCTGCACCATGTATTTTTGCTTGAGAAGCTTCAAACCATGAAAATGCAAGTGAAAATCTTTTGTACCAAAACCATGACTATAACTTTATTTTTGAATGCATTGTAATGAAAGTGTAAAGGAAAATTTCTTTTTATCATCTCTACTTCAATAATGACTTGATTATGCTCAATTTATAATAAATATTGTGATAATTGTCTCTAAGCACAAGAGAATAACCATTTTGCATGAGTTGACCAACATTAAGAAAATTTTCTTTCAAGTCAGGAACATAAAGAACATCATGAATTTTCTTGTCGCTACCTTTTGTATTTGATCGAAATGGTACCTTTACCTTTTGAATCAACTAAGGTTCTATCCCCATCCTCATTTTAATAGTGATTCTACCATTAATTGAGAGGAAAGTCATTTCATCTCCAGTCATGTGACTGCTACAATCGCTATCAACATACTATTCATTACTTTTTGCTGAAGCATTAGATTGAGAAGAAAAGAAACTTCTTCCTTTTCATCCTCCTGTTCTTCATAAAAAAAAATTGCTTGCTGTCGTTGCTTTGGCACAATCCTTCTCAATATGGAAAAACTTTTTACAAAAGTTACATTGAGGCTTGCCTTTGTGTCAACATTTTTCTACATTGTAATAATTAGTCTTTTTTCAAATTTTACAAAAAAGACTATAATTTTTTTCTCATTTTTTCTTCAACCTTCTTAGAGGAATCATCATGATCCTGCTTCTTTTTTGGATTGTAATAAATTTTGAGAATTCTCATTGGTTCTGGACTAAAAAGTCGTATCTTTGAGTGATCTTCATGAATTTTTTTTTGCTTCTATGTGCACAAAATAATCTAACTATCTCTTCATGGAAAGCTTAGAAAGATCTTTCGTCTCCTAAGTGATAGCAACAACGTACTCAACAATGACACTTATTAGAATGTTTCACAACTTGTTTATCAGAAATTGTATCATCGTAATTTCTTATTTCCTTGACAATATTCATGACTCTTGTGCAATATTCATCTATCAGATTCTATCATCTTTTAATATAAAACTCTCTTATAAGAGTTTGAATTTTTATATTGCTTACTTTTTCGTCACCATACACCTCAGTTTCTAGAGACTACCAAGCTTGCTTTGCATTCGTAGAAGTAGCGATTTTTACAAGATATGATCTTGAGACTCCCATTTAGATATTGATCAAGGCTTTTGCATCTTGAAGATATTTATCCACAAAAATTTTCATCTCTCTGTTCAACATTGTTTTCTGGCTCTTCATAGCCATTTGCAATAATAGTCCATAATTTTTCAGCTTTATGATGTGTTTTTCATTCTTATCTTCTAGTATTAGTACCCCCTTTCCATTTGTATCAATTTATATGACTCACTTTTCTTCTTAGTCACTAAAAAGAATGATAGATTTCTTTATGTAGATTTTAAATATCAAAATACTCATGTTACTCTTAATGAAATAATTTGAAGCCACATAAATATTTATAACTTATTATAGACAACACTCAAAAAACTTTTTTTCCTTTAACTCCGTGTCAAGTCAACTAACTTATATAAATTGAGATAGAGAAAGTATAATGTTGAACCTTTAGAAATGATTCTTGGACGAGTACTTCTTTAAATTTTACTATAGTATTATTGCCAAATTTGTTTGTTCAAATTTTGACAATTATATATATATATATATATATATATATATATATATATATATATATATATATATATATATATAATAAAAGAAAATTTTATCTTTCAACAATGTTACTAGTTAAATAAAAATTTAAATGATTTACCAATTTAGGAAACACAAAGCATCATTAAAGATAAACGATGAAAAAAAACATACTTAATAACATAAGAACTACATAACCTTTTATTTTGCAAGCTAAAACCTCATAAAATAAGTGACTTAATAAAAAAAAAGCAAAAATTGACCATAATAGAAGACTCGATCACTGGTAAAAGTCTTCTCGAATCAAAGCTTGAATTTCAATGACTTCAATTATCAACTCCATTATAATTTTGAGTTCAATATCCCTCCTACTCTTCTGGATCAGGAACAACATTTAGGTCAAACTTTAGATGCTCAGTCATAATAGCACTTTGTATTTCATTTTTGAATTTCTCTACCTTCAACCTCAATGCTAGCTTCTGCTCCTCCATGTCTTTATCTGAAGGTATTTCTGAGCCAGGGTGCATAATCTTATGCATTAGTATTCGTTTTTTCTCTTTGTCGTTCCATGCTTGTAATTCTTTATGGAGATCTTTCAATGCCTCGAAACCATTTGATTCTCCCACAGCATAATCACGTTTGTGATCCTCCTGTTTCACTTTGAGAAATCTATCAATTATATCTGCTATGGTTGCAGAATCATTGGAATATGGTTTTCCACTTGGGGAAAATAGCATAACACCAACATCTGCTCCAGTCCGAGTTGCAAACTTATGTGCATCCTCGAACAAAGTTTTTTTTCTTTTTGAGAAACTCACCATACGTGCTCTCTCATTCTCAATCAACTTCATTTCAATTTTTTGCTTGCCTTTTTTGGTCTCATTCTCCATTGGAAAGAAAAATGTAGAATAAAGGAAAATGTTTTTGTTGAATAAGACTGGGCAATTTTAAGAGGAACATTTGTGTAATTTATAGTAGGTGTGTGAGTGTACTCTCACGAGTATTGTAATGTCTTCTTGTTATTAGTCTAGCTAGCTATCACATGTATTGTGATGTTTATTTTAATGTTTTTATATTATGATTGAATCTTTATATCACATGTATTATAACATTTGTTTAATGTATTCACATTATGAGTCTATTATCATATTTATTTAGTATTTTCATATTATGTGATTTAATTACAAGATTACCTTGTAACTCGACATAATTATGAAGTTACAAGGAAAAAATGTTGAATTGAATTTAAAGAAATCAAAAATCAACAATGCTTACATATATAATATTAATTCAAAAAGTGGACAAATTGGAAGAATAGTAGAGTTTTCTCTTTGTGACCTATATGTCACAAATTCGACTCGTAAGAGCAATCACTAATGGTAGTGTCAATTGTAAATCACAAATCAAATCCTTACAGAAAGGTGATTATACTAATCTAAATAAAATGATTCATGTCTTATGACTCTATGACAAATCTCATCCCAAGAATACTACTTCTTACAAATACATTCAACAAAACTTCGAGTCCTAATAAAAAAGTACCTGTTGCATCTTGCATTCATCCTCATGTTATAAAAACTACATTCAATCCTAGAACTATAACCACTCAATGGAATCCTACTAACTAATTCTTCTAAAGTTTCTCATTCTCTCACCATCTCTACCAATATGTTATAAACACCACATTAGAGCCTAGAACTATAACCACTCAGTGGAATCCTATTAACTAATCCTTCTAAAGTTTCTCATTCTCTCACCATCTCTGCCAATTGAAATTTCACACATAACTACCTAGTAATTGACTAAAAAGGATCACTGAGTAAGTTTAGCGAAAGACCATAAGCATGATTCATTTGAAAAATATGATTTAAGACTATGAAAGACTTAACATTATGTTTGTAACCAGTGAAAGTAAATCATGAATTCACGAGAATGAAGTACTTATATGAATGGGTTCAAATCGTAAAGTTGATATATAACTTTATGGAGTAAGATTGATATAGTGAGCTAAAGTTTTTGCTTCTCATTTTCAAAACTAAGTATAGATATGAATCTGCCTAAAGTCTGTCAGCATAGGTCATGGACACAAAATTATGATATTAGAAACATCAATAGGATGTAGTACTGACTGAACTTTGAGGAACAAGCTAGAGTATGAATGCATTGATACATCACTATAACTTATTATGAGCACAACACAGTTTGATTCTTGACACTTGACTTGATTTCTCACCTTATCATCTCCCCCTTAGGTCTAAAGCTGATACTTTGAGGTTATGGATCTTTTCAATCTTTCCTAAACTAGTCTATATTCAATTAACTCTAATACTTAGGAAAGACTAATTTCATGGTTTTTAAACTTTCTATGTGCAGGCACTAAGATTCCTTCTAAGACCTCTTACCCTTTCCTTATTAGCTTATAAAGTTGTTTAGTCTATTAATATTGCCTCTCTAAGTTCATATTTACCCAACTAGAGGAAACTTGAATTATATTTAAGAGGCTCATCATTATCTAGGCCACATAAAATCTCTTTTACCGAATTTGTAAGGGTATGAAATAATTCTTACATCAATCTACTCCACATTGACAACACAACTATACTATCTAGGTACACATGAAAAAAATATAAACTTAATTAGAACCTCATGTGACTACATACAATTTCGGGTACACATCTTAATATGCTTGCTAATCTAATGACTTAGCCGCACTTTATTGATCTAGTCTAAAAGTTAATACCATACTTGTACCACTCACATTCACTGCAAACTAAAACCTTAATTCTCCACCTACTCTATGTTAAATTTACCTGATCAAATTTCAAAACTAACATAATCACCTTATGTTGTCATGCTTTTTATGGTGAACTCGTCTCAAATTCAAGCTTAGTGTCTATAGTACTAAACATGGATATCAATATAATTACTCACATACTATACTAATTATGACTACTACATAAAATTTAAAAACAACTGCCTACTAAAACCTCATGACAAGTATTCAATGTTTATCTTTAGTCTACCTATTTACACATTACCATCACATTTCTTTGTATAACAGAACTACTATTTACTCATTCACTATACACCATTTTATAATTAGTTTTATAACCCTCTAAATATCACGGGGGTCTTCTTTCAACATTATAAGCACAACTTAGATTTGTCAAATCATGAATACTCTGCTATTTACTCAACACCTATACTTGATCTTCACTAACACATTGACACATCGACTTAAATTCTTTTCAAGTGGAAGTATACATAACTCATCCATAGTAGTATCTTTTACTCTGCATTAATTCTATCATGAAATTGACACAAAATTGTTACTATTTAATACACACATAAAGGAAAAACTCCTCATTAATGACTAACTAGATACACTGTCACGACCCAAAACTGGGACGCGACTGGCACCCACACTTCCCTCCTGTGTGAGCGAACCAACCAATCTAAACCCAAACAAATACAACGCGGAAGACTTAACTCAAAATACAACGCGGAAGACTTAACTCAATACGAAAAACAAATACAATAAATATCCCCCAAAATCCGGAAGTCATCATCACAAGAACATCTAAAGTCAATTTACGAAACTAAGAGTATTCTAAAAAACTAAACAAATGAAGCTAGTCCATGCTGGAACTTCAAGGCATCAAGACGAGAAGAAGAAGATCCAGTCCAAGCTAGAAGCATAGCTCACCCTGAGATCCGGTGCAGTGAAGACTGGCTAGAATCGCTGTCGAGTTGAAGACGACGGAACGGTTGCTGCACTCCACAAATACAAGAAAGAAACAAACAAGTAGGAGTCAGTACAACCACACATACTGAGTAGGTATCATCGGCCAACTCAGAATAGAAAACAGTATATATCAGTTAATCTCACAAATCAACTATAATACTCAACATGTAGTAACAACCAATACTACCATCATCAATAAATATCACCAAGTTCATCTAGGAGGACTCATGCCTCAAAACCATACTCATTAACAGGTTCATAGACTTAGCATATTAACATCTTTCAAGATTCATAACTTATTCCTCTCGTGTCGG
>CM064971.1:67319461-67362143 GCA_032847665.1 Solanum chilense | reverse complement strand
ACACTAAGGCATCACAATTCTCATAACAAGTACATCAAGCCTTCATTTATACTAAGGCATCACAATTCTCATAACAAGTACATCAAGCCTTCATTTATACTAAGGCATCACAATTCTCATAACAAGTACATCAAGCCTTCATTTATACTAAGGCATCACAATTCTCAAAACAAGTACATCAAGCCTTCTATCACACTAAGGCATCACAATTCTCATAACAAGTACATCAAGCCTTCATTTATACTAAGGCATCACAATTCTCATAACTAGTACATCAAGCCTTCAATCACACTAAGGCATCACAATTTTCATAACAAGTAAAATTAGGGTTTCATCAAGATTTAGGGCTCACAAACTTCATCATGCTTATTTCATCACAAACATATAATCATACTCATACAATCATACAATTAAGCATATAGAAGGATTTACAAGATTACCCAATACATAACATTTGCTATTGAGAGTTTACTACAAGTAGCATAAACCATAACCTACCTTCACCAAGGATTTGTATTCAAGCAAGAAATCTTCAAGAAACCTTGCCCTTCTCTCTCAATCGCCTCTTTCTCTTCCCTTTTCTCTTTCTCTTTCTTCCTCCAATCTCTTCCTCTTCTTACCCTAAATCACAAGACTTCAAGTCTTAAAAAATAATGAAACCAATCCACCAAGTTACTCAAAGTTAGTCTTTCAACCCCCAAGGAATTGGACTAATAACAATAACCCACTAACTTTATAAATTAAAGCCGGAATGGTCCAAAACGTCCCTTTAAAAATAGCCAGAAATCTGATCCCGACTGGGATGACGGAGCCTGTGACGGTCCGTCGCGCCTGCGACGGTCCGTCCTGCAGGTCCGTCGCGACGGTCAGAGAGTTGTTTCAAACGCCAAATTCTCAAAAGTCTAAGTGTTTTGCGACGGGGCTCACGACGGTCCGTCGTGACTGTGACGGTCCGTCCTGCAGGTCCGTCACCGAGTTCAGAGACTCAGTTTTCAACACTCAAATTCATAATTCCAAGTATTTGGGAACGGGACACCCTCGACGGTCCGTCGTGCCCACGACGGTCCGTCGTGGTGTCCGTCGCATGCAGCCAGTTTTTCCCAAAACAAAAATTTTTAACCAAACGACTAAACAGGTCGTTACATACACATCTACAACTTATATACTCTACTCAATAACTATCCCAATCTTTAAGCTACTACACCTCTAAATTCACACTTCTGACTATGAGCCCATCTACTATTACTACTTATAACATCATAATTCATACTATCCTTTGGGTAAGAATATTATCCAAGCTCTATAACATACTTCTCTCTTAAATGGTACCACATGAAACTAAGTCCGGATACCAAAACAGTTTTGTCATGTCCCGAACCTACACCCTAGGCGGGATTAGCACTCGAGAACCATTGTTGGCCCCGAGTGAACCATTGGCATGACTTACTTACTCAACGGAAGACTATATACATGTTTACAATGATCAAATACCACACTCATTCGAATAATAAGATAACATAAGAATGTTTGAAAGTTAAACATTCAACTTGGCTAAAATGGCAACTCAAGTCTCAACATATGAAATTATAATGTAAAGACAATTCAACTACTAATTGTCTTTGAAGCCTCTATAAAAAAGAGGGATATCTGGACAAGACCCCCGACCATCCTAATAATGAAAAATACTGAAAGTAAAGTAAAGGAATCCTGGGAAATCCCAAGAAGCTCACCATCAGACTCTAAACTGCTCATTTGATTAATGATGCGCTGGATGTCAATCCTAGTTAGTTGTGACTGCATCATAAGATGATGCAGATCAACTAGCATCAGTACATTGAATGTACGAGTATGTGAGTTGGAAAGATAAAAACAACACAGGCTTGAAAAAAAATCTAACGAACTTACTTGGTTCATCTGAACTCAACTCATCTCAATATAAAGTAGTTTAAAACAAGTCAATACAAAGAAAAGTTGTTTAAAACATGATGTCAACTCTATGTGTATGCAAAGATACACTATAACTCTTAAAATGTATGTAAGAATGCAATAAAATGTGTATATGAGAATATAATTACTTCTGAGGCAGTTTCTCTAACCGACAATCATCACGTAAGAGATATCGTGATGATACAACATTTTGCCTCACACTGCCTGGGACATCCTATACCTTGCCAAGGATAAAGAATCTGAACTACTAAGTGGATCCACTAGTCTGCTAAAAAGCACTAAATTAAATCATCTAAAAAGTATGATCCCTTTATATCCATGATGGTTATATGGTTTATGGGGGCTGTGAATTGTCTGAACTCTCCCCTATATTGGTTCTCAATACTTCTCCCAAAATATGTTACTAGCTCTTATATTTATGTGATTTGAGATTAATGCTCAAAAACTTATCTCAAATGCTATCTTGGAAATCAAAAGTTTTCTCTCCTTCTTCATTTAGAAATCATTACTCTTTATTGAAAACTATCCCGAAGGCCCTTTGAAAATCAAAGTTTCCTTTATTGTTTAAATGTGAAAACATTTAAAAAACCTTTGGGGATACATAGTCCCGATATACTTTTGGAGAAATGAACTTCAAAACTTTACTCAGCTTAGACTTTAAGTCTTAAAACAAAGTTAAAACATTTGGAAAAGACTTTTTGAAAACTTCAAAGAACTTCTCTTGACTTGCTTCGTAACTTCTAACTCGATTCTTAAGTTTCATTGAATTAAATTATGGATTCAAGGATTGTTATTTGTGAAAGGAAACATATCATGATGTTTAGGGTTGATTATAGATAGCTAAACATGAGAAAAGATCAAGAAATCGCTGTCTGAGGGTGGATCGGCGACGCGGAGAAACATTTAAATTTTTTGTTCGAAAATAAATTTTGAGGCAGAATGGTCCATGACCGCTCCGCGACGTGAAATGATTTTCCCCAAATTTGTAAAGTAGTTCCGCGATACAGAGGGACGTCCCAGATTCGCCCGATGAAAATTCTTCTTTGCTTTCTAGATCTAAACCCTTTAAACTCCATTGGTTCTTTCCCAAACACTTAAATCATTTATACCCTCAATATATGATAGATTCTATACACCCGAAAACATGAATCAAACCTCAAGAAACTTCGACAACACAACTCATAGAAATTCAAATGAATATCATCAAGAATTCAAAGGATTTACTTTCAAAATCAAACATATTTCGTTGAATTGAATCATGGTTGGTCCGTGGGTGAACTAACCCAACGCTATGTGATCTCACATACCTTGTAGGTATCACCCTGACGAAGTACACAAGCTAAACTTGACGATCTTAAACGTTCTTCTCTTTTCTCCTTTTTTTCCTCTTCTTTTCACTTCTCTAAAAAACGCTAAATCTTTTTTTTTTTTAAAAACGTAAACTAACAAAGTTCAGTTTAGACCCCTAATTAACTATCAAAAATGAATTAAAATAAAATGATAAGGAAAAGACAAAACTACCCTTCAAAAATCTGGCTTGGACTTTTCTTATTCCAAGATTAATCTAACTTCCAAAGAGCATAACTCACTCATACAAACCCGGAATTGCGCAAACTCAGCGGCGTTGGAAAGATCATTCCAAGAGATTTCCCACCATCTCTGGAAGTAGCTCTAACTCATCTAGAGCTAGATGTTATGGCCGTTTGAAATTGACAAAAAGAAACTCTTTTTTTCCGAACTTAAAACAAATTTCCAAATTTTCATTATTTTCAAAAATGAATATTTCCAATTCTTAGCTTTTTCCTAGCTATTTCAAATTGTGAGATGTTACAGGGTTGTACTAATATCGGTCCGCTACCGTTTTGATTCTACAATCTTCGGGACGGAATGGGACACCATGAATCGATACTCGGAAAGAAACAATATCACAATTTGATACCAATTTATCCCAGTTCTATTCCGATCTGATCTGATTCCAATCGGTTAATTATTTTTAATAATTAATTTATATTTTATAATTTATAATTTATATATAGACATATTTTCAATAAATAAAAAAAAAAAGTAAATATGTGGGCACGCCCTACAGCACAGCGAGCCTATAAGTCTGTTGTTAAAGCTGCTAAGTGCAGCAGCTGTCCACTCCAAGCCAAGTTAATTTGTGTCATTATTTTATACTTAATTATTAACTAATAAACTTAGCTCCGCTGTGCACAGTCAAAAATATTTTTGAAAATTCCTTTCAATCTTTAAATCGAACACATAAGATGACAAATCCTAACACTTAGATTTTATCAAAAAAAAAAAAAAAAACCCTTAAACTAGCACTGTTTAATATCTTTTTATATTATTATTTTATGTTAGAATAATAATAACTAAAATTTTATGACTTTATTATCCGTTTACATATGTTCATTTTTATAAAAAATACGCTATTGTAATAAAAATAAAATAATAATTTAACCAGAAATAAGGTACGAAGATATACATTTGATAGAAGATGAATAAAATAACGATTTAGACATTTTCGTAAGGATTAGCTGAAAGTTTTTCTCCCATTAAAATCATGTTATTTCCTAATGATAATGTGTTACGTGTAGAACTAACATCCATACTAGCATAAAAATAGTAGATCCATGAAGAAGAAGAAAAATGATAATTTCATAGACATTCCCTCAAATTTGATTATTAACACTTTTTTTTCGTTTTTCGTTTTTCATTTTCATTAAAGAGACTTAATAACGACCACTTAAAATTTATGATATTAAGACACTTTGATATATTAAAAATACAATACAGAAAGAAAGAAATGGTTTAAAATGGTAGAAAAGGGATAAATATGAATGGATGAAATCTTTTAATAATTAAATTGATGAATAAAAGAAAATTAAGGTCACAACACATTTAAAGTTCAGATAAAAGAGGTTTAATATATTACCACAATTCATTTTTAATTCCCGCTATCCTTTTTAATTTGGGTCAGTAAATGTAAATTGTTAAATTGTCATAGCCTAAAAATGAGAGGCTAAATTTAATGAGCGGACTTTCTTGATTCTTATAAAAAAAATGTTAATCTTTTAAAAGCTAAGCAGTTAGAATTTTCTCTCCATTTTTATTGTTGTTTAAGGTGAATTTTTTAATTACGATTTAGTAAAATATTACCATGTGAGCAAATTTATTATTTGTATATATTAATTACATTATGCAAACTGATGGAATTTACCGATGAAGTTAGCTTCTAGAAAGATGACGAGATGTGAATTACAAATAATTCGAAGGGAAGTATGTCCGTTTGAAATGTCATGCATTTGCACTCAATTCATACATTAATTGCCAACATTTTTTTGTATTATTAACAAATGATTAAAGGGAAGTATGTCCGTTTGAAATGAAAAATTGAAAGAAAATGGTATAAATTTCATTTTTTAGGAACTTCTATGAAAATCCATAGCCTACACATGAGATACACTCACACTACAAGAAATTAAGGATTTAGCAACAACTTTTTAGCAACAACTATATTATTGTTGGCTTATATTGATAAATCGCAACAACATAATTTTATTGTTGGTACATTTTTAAATTTTCAACAACAATATTTTTGTTGTTGTCAAATATGTTAGTATTGTTGCGATATTATATTGTTAATAATAATTAATATAATAAATTTTAAATATTAAAAAATTGCAACAAGGTTTTTGCAACAATGATGATATTGTTGTCCAACTTAAATAATGGCAATAATTTAATTAATTTGTTGCTATCTTAAAAAATATTTGGCAACAATAATATTTTATTGTTGCTAATATATTTAATTTGACAATACATATATGTGGCAAAATAGAGTTTTTTTTAGTTTTCCGCCAATAGAATCGCGGGCTTTTTTATTTTTGCCAATTTTCTTTTGCAAAAGTTCACAAATTTTTAGTTTTCTTTTCCAGAAGTAGCGCTTCTTCAGTTTTAGGGAAAACTGAAGCTAGGTTTTCTGGTTCACTGAAGAAGAACGTTGTTGGCCTGGTGAAGTCTATCTCTGGTGAGTTTTCTGTATGATTTAGTTTCTTTTCACAAAGTTTTGTTAATTCTTGCGTATGATTATCTAATGATTGAGTCTCCTAGGTTATTTTCTAAGATTTCAATTTCTTTGTTAAGGTTTTTTTTCCGTCTTTTTGCTGAGATTAGTGACAAAATTACTACTAGTAGTTATTACTAGTACGATTGAGTAACAAAATTGCTAGTACTGTTATTTGGGTGTTTTTGATTTATTGATTTGTGTGGTGCTGTGTGTTCCAAAGAAAAAAAACAAGACTTGTTTTGTTAGCACAACAAAAGAAAAGGTGTTCTGAAATTTGAACAAAGGCCTATCTGTATCTAACATTAAGAATTGTTAGAGTTTCTTGTGTATCTGGAGGGAAACATATATAGCCATGGCAAAGTATTGACTTCAAACGGATTAAGAGACACATACGTCAATAATTCTATACAATTCTATGATTTTCAAGACCTTCTCGGCTGTAGATTAATGTGCTTGTCTTAAAATATCAAGTATGCTTTGTTATTTATTCATTGATTAATGTGTGTGCCTTATTTTTTCTGTTATGTGCAAGATATGTTTAGTTACTGTATGCTGTTGCCTTTTAAAATTTTATAGAATTCACTTTTTTACCAAATACTTGATCTAACGTTCCAGCTTCCGTTGAAAGTAGTTCACCATTATAGGTTCCCTAAGAATGCTTTGAAGACATATGGCTCGAGATAGAAGTTTAAGGTTAACTCTTCGAGTACTTCAACAACTAAAAATGTGATTAGAGCTGAAGATACATATTGTGGTACAGAATAGCGAATTGCGACATAGAAACTAAAAACTATTACCAAGCACACTATGATTTCTACGGGTTAAGAAACTTATACGCAGAGATGATGGAAGTAACATATTTTTGGGTCTCCTCTGCAGTTTTTCACTATTATCGCAATCTTGATCGTCATCTTCGTCTTGTTTTGTCTCTTCTGCACATAAAAGGAATGTTTGGGTAATACCTTTATGCAGTAAGTCATTTTCAATCTTCTCACTATTGGATTTTGGTAGCAGAACATCCTCTAGTTCCAACATTGGAGGTTCTCTAAAGGTAGTCCATAAGCATAACATGTAAACAAACCATGCAGGAGCCATTATCCAGCCTAGTAAAGTTTCTTAGTTAAAAATGATATTTAGGAACTTAAAGTTAGTTTGTAACAAGTAGGCAACAACTAGACAACATGCCATTCCAAGTGCACTTACAGTTAAACCAATTGAAGCCTTCATTCGCAGGTGCAGAGGAACACAATTAGTGCTTTAACGCCTATTA
This sequence comes from Solanum chilense, assembly GCA_032847665.1. Taxonomy (NCBI): domain Eukaryota; kingdom Viridiplantae; phylum Streptophyta; class Magnoliopsida; order Solanales; family Solanaceae; genus Solanum; species Solanum chilense. Next base: position 67,354,854 of record CM064971.1, on the reverse strand, counting down.
ACTACCCTTGACAAACCAAGCCCACAAAATAGACGTCCAACTAGAAGTAAGTATATCGAGTTGAAGTCATAAGCCAGTACATATAAGGTATTCCCGACAAGAAGGACCATGCTGCTGCACAAAATAGGCTTCGTTTATTTTTTTATTTGACCATGAACGGAAAATAGACTGAAGAGAACACCTGAGCAACAACCATAGACTCAATTACAGCTCCACAAAGAGTTGTTGCAGCTCCAAGACTCATACAGTAGTCACCTATTGTTGGGACTATTATGTATGTGTTAACCATATACAAGAATGTATTTGGCAAATTTAGCAGAAGTGACATCAAGTGCTATCTCTCATTGGCAGCATGATCCTCAAAAGGAGTTGGTAGTTCTTCTGGTAAATTAAGTGCATGTTTTACCAAATAGTAAAGGAAATCAGCTAAATTTGTTAGTCTATTCACTGCTTCATTAATAAAATCAATGATCAGGTCCTGAAAAGGCAGACCCGAGTGATCGTATATTAAAGTAAAGTTCCCTTTGTTGTCTTGGAGATTCGCAAGAAATTGTCCTCTTTTAGATATTGTATCATCCTGTTATTTCTTTCTTTGACCTTTCAACATACTCAAAGATTAAACATTATGATAATACTACTTGGAGATCAAAAACTGAACCCGCTGGTAATCTGGTATAACTAGAACACTAGTTACTGATTCTTGATTAGTTGGCAGATTGGTTGCATTCCTTCAGCAGTGATAGAGGTAGCTTCTGCAGAGATATTCTGCAATTTCCCTACCATATAACTTATAACCCGATCAGTTTTAGTTAAGGATGCCAGGATTTAAATAGTTAAAAAGTGTTGCAACTTGGTGCCGTGAATCTTGTTTTAGTGATGAAGGCATTTGTATGCCATGTAAAAGTATTGAATAAGCTAAACAAGGTCTTCATCTCAGATTTATGGGAGATGAAATCTTAATTCAAGGCTTCCCCAATCGTATAAAGAAAGGTAATCCATCTAGTGTACAATATTCCTCTAGTGTGCCACTGCCACTATCTGGTAAATCGTAGGGATAGGCATAGCAAGAACATTACCTCAAAAACCAAGAAAACTGCCCTTCCGAAGGCCTCTCCCAAACCTGCAATCCAGATCACAATCCAAAAAAGAAATAAGTTTCTTCCCCTACTTCTTCTTCCGGTTCCATGTCTAAATCTAACCAACTCCTATTCCTCGCCTTGTGGCTCGCCTTTTTTAATCGAGGCGCGAATCAATATAAAAAATTAAAATATTTAATTGCACATATAAATATTCAAAATTTCAATAACAATTACATATATTAGCAAATACTATAATAATTACTATAGAAGAATTAATTTTTTTCAATAAAAAAAATGGACAGCACAATGAAAGCAGTAAGCAGTCAGCATCATTTTACAGTAAACAACGTCTCATTAGTTTTAAGGTATGGTGTCTCAAGAGGAAATTTTCTTTTCTTCTGTTAGATGAAAACATTGGTTGAATAATAAATTTTTTTAGATTAATTATACTAATATTCTTAGCATGGCTTATTGTTCTACAGGGTGTCATCCTCCATCTATTGACACGGCTAAAGCTAAGGTTGTTGGTGTTGGAGCAATACTACAACCTGTTTCTAGTGGTAAACAGGTGTGATCACAATTTATTTTTTTTATTTCATGTTCTTCCTTACATTTTGTAATAATGTTGATGTAATACAGTTTGGTCATGTGTATGTTTGTCTGAAGATTCGGTTGACCAACTTGTTGCTTGTGCCTATGAACTTGTTATATTCTCACTTAAGATATGACATATAACTTGCCTGCATAACCATATTTACCATACTTTTATTCATGTTGTTTCTGCTATATGTTAAAGATACATTTGATATGTCCTAGTACCATGGAAATTCAACATCTCAATCAATATGGAGAGATATATTTCTAACTCTTTTAAGTGTTTTGTATTGATATTGAAATATTATATGTACATTTGAATTTAAATTGATTATCTATTCTAATCTTATCTATTTTATACTCTTTTATATGAGAGGTTGTAGATATAAGAATTATTTTTGAAGATGTTCGTAGATGTACATATACAAAAAAATAATTACTAGTCTTACAAGGACTTTAAAATTTTTATATTGACCTTTTATAATATGAAGTTTTTCTCTAACATTTTCTTTATTTTTTAAAAATAAAAAATCATATAACTTTATTTTAATTGATTTTAAAATTGTTGTAGGTAAGTATATAATGGATAAAAGTTGGATACTTATTGGAAATAGAGCGTTACCACAATATTTAAATGGTGTGGAGCTATTTTTGAATTTTGCATTTTCTAATCTTGAGGTTGGTGTAAGAATTCAATGTCCGTGCATAAAATGCAATAATGTTCTTTGGAAAACGCGAGATGAAGTGAGAATAGATTTGTGTAGGTTTGGAATGAATCAAACATATAAAAAGTGGATTCATCATGGCGAGCTAGATCTTTCTTCAGATGATGAAACAAATCTTAGTGAAGATTCAAGTTTAGCAAATGATGATGTTCCAATTTATGAAATGTTGCATGATATATATCATGGTGTTCCCAGCAATAGTGATGAGTTTAATGACACAACTGAGTCTCCGAACGAAGAGCCTAATACAGAAGCTACGAGATTCTATAAGTTAATGAAAGATGCAGAAAATCGATTGTATCCAAGTTGTGAAAAGTACTCCAAACTCTCTTTTATAGTGCGTCTTTTTCAAACGAAGTGTATGCATGGATGGAGTAATACTTCATTTGACTCTTTGTTGAAATTAATTAGTGATGCTTTACCTAAAGAAAATGTGCTCCAAGATTCTATTTATGAAGTTCAAAAGATAATAAAAGATTTGGGTTTAGATTATATGAAGATAGATGCATGCGTTAATAACTGTATCTTATATAGAAAGGAATATGTGAATCTTGAACAATGTCCTAAATGTGGTGAAAAAATATGGACAATGAGAAAAGGAAAAGATTCCAATAGTGAAGTTGCTTCGGGTAATTTGAATAACAAAAAGAAAGGAATTTCTAGAAAGATTCTTAGATACTTTCCTATTATACCTAGATTACAACGATTGTTTATGACTAAAGGAACCGCAAAAGAAATGAGGTGGCATAAGGATGAACGAGTTGATGATGGACTGTTACGACATCCTGCTGACTCGTTGGCGTGGAAAAGTTTTGATGAAAAATATCCAAATTTTGCTTCAGATCCTCGTAGCATAAGACTTGGACTTGCTTCAGATGGTTTTAATCCTTTTGGTTCAATGAGTAATTCATATATCATGTGGCCAGTTATCTTGATTCCATATAATCTTCCCCCGTGGATATGCATGAAACAATCTAATCTTTTGTTGTCTTTACTTATTCCTGGACCGAAAGGTCCTGGTATGGATATTGACGTGTATCTCCAACCTTTGGTTGATGATTTGAAAATCTTATGGGGGGATGGAATTGAGACTTATGATGCTTTTATGAAACAAAATTTTCAATTACATGCTTCATTGTTGTGGACAATCAATGATTTTCCTGCTTATGGTATTTTATCTGGTTGGAGCACTAAAGGTAAATTAGCTTGTCCAGTTTGTCATGTGCATACTTGCTCTTCTTACTTGAAACATGGTCGAAAGCAATGTTATATGGGTCATCGTAGGTTCTTGGAGATGAATCATCCTTATCGTCGAAATAAAAGTTTTTTCGATAATACAAAGGAAGAAAGAATTGCACCACATGCTTTGAATGGTGAAGATGTGCTTGTTCAAATTAATACCTCTTTGCAAAGGTCTGCTGATGACAAAACAAGAAAAAGAAAACGAGATACTGAAAGACATGATAATTGGAAAAAGAAAAGTATATTCTTTGAACTTCCATATTGGCAGACTTTATTGTTGAGACATAATTTGGATGTGATGCACATTGAAAAGAATATTAGTGAAAGTGTGTTAGGTACATTGTTGGATATTGAAGGGAAAACAAAGGACACCCTGAAATCTCGATTGGACTTACAAGAAATGAAGATCAAAAAGTCCCTTCATCCCATAAAAAGTGGGGATAAATACATACTTCCTCCAGCAAGTTATACGATGTCTAAGGCCGAAAGGATTCAATTTTGTCAGCTCATCAAAGAAGTTAAGTTTCCCGATGCTTACGCTTCTAACATTAGTCGCTGTATCAAGGAAGCTAAAATTTTTGGGCTTAAAAGTCATGATCATCATGTTCTCTTTCAACGTATAGTACCACTTATCATTAAAGAAATTTTACCAAAAGATGCACATGACCCATTAATTGAATTCTCATTGTTCTTTAATGATTTGTGTTCTAAAGAGTTATCTATGGAGAAGCTAGATCAGCTAGATAAAAGCATACGAGTAACACTATGTAAATTAGAACGTGTGTTCATGCCGACGTTCTTTGATGTTATGGTTCATTTGGCAATTCATTTGGCAAATGAGGCAAAGTTGGGTGGTCCTGTTCAATTTCGATGGATGTATTACATTGAAAGGTTGGTTTCTTACTTTTTAAATCTATTCTTTTGATTTAAATTTATTAAAAAATTAATATTTTTCTTCGTAGATTCCTACGAACCTTGAAAGGTTATGTACGCAACAATTATCGTGTAGAAGGATCAATTGCTGAGGGTCAAATTGCAGGGGAATGCATTACATTATTCTCTAGATATTTGAGCGATATGGAAACAACGCAATATCGTCCAGATAGGAATTCTAATTCTTTTAACATTGACAACAATAGCTTATCTATATTTAGTTGTCATGGTAAACCACTAGCAGGGGGTTTCTGGACTAATTTGAATACATTAGAAATCAATCAGGCTCATTTTTACATTCTCCAAAATTGTGAGGAAGTCAGACCTTGGATTGAGTAAGATATGGTTTACCTTTAAATCAATTTCTTACAAACACTTAACAATTATGTCTAATTTTTTTTATTTTTTTCAAATCTCCACAAGTATAGGGAACATCTAGAAATTTTAACAAAGGAGAATAATATAAATGTAGCAAAGAGACACAAGGAGGAATTTCCTTTATGGTTTGAAAAAAAGGTAAAATCATTCATTTGATGATTTGCATATTTATTCTTTTAAATAACATTAATATTATTTGTGATTTTGTAATTAAAATACTACAGGTGATACAGTTAAAGGAAAATGGTGATAACCGAATTACTGAAGAATTACTAATTTTGGCAAGACCTCCAGATCCTCGAGTTTTTTGTTATAGCGGATATATCTTGAATGGTTCTCGATTTCGAACAATGGAATCTGAGCTAGGTTTGAAAACTCAAAATAGTGGTGTGGTTGTGAAGAGTGATGAACATACAGGAAATATTGATTATTTTGGAAGGATAAGAAGAATTTTAGAGAACCAATATATGAACAATAAATCCGTTATGTTATTTCAATGTGATTGGTTTGAAGTTCCTCCTCAAGGTCGTAGTCAAAGTAGAGGTTACAAAAAAGATGAATATGGATTTGTCTGTGTAGATATAACACGACTTCATTACACTAGTGATCCATTCATTCTAGGTTCACAAGCTCAATCAGTGTATTATGTGAAACATGGTAAAAGTGAAAAATGGCATTCAGTGATAAGGGTAAGACCACGACATTTGTATGATCTTCCCGAACAAAAAGATGAAATGGAACAATATCAACTGATTGACTTAGTTAAAAGAGGAGAAACAATTCAAGAAGTAGAGTTGGAGCATGATAACATCATAATAGAAAGAGAAGATATTGATGGAGTGAGTGTTGAAGCACCTCTAAATAACGAGGAAGAAGCCGACTTAGTAGTTATAGATGATATTGATCACGAAAATGTAGATGACTTCAGTGATTCTGAAATAGATAAAGATACTAGTGAATACGATGAAGTTGAGGATGATGATTGGTTTCGATTTTCAACTTGTCATCAAGATAAAATTTGTTTGAATAAGTTTGTTCATAGAAGCTTTGTTTTTCACTTACCGAAACAATTAATTTCTATTTTTTACTTTTCGCATATCTCTTTATATTTATTCTTTGAAACTTTACTTGTTTCTCTTAATTTTTGAACATTATTTTATCACTTTATTATTTTGGCATTGCTTTTGTTTGTTAATTGCAGCCAACCATGATGAAAAATATGCATATTTCTAATGATAATGAAACTACTGATGTAAGTGCAATCCCCCCTCTAGGTAAATTTATCCATTTGTTAAATTGTATTTTATTCAAAATATCTAGATCATATATGTTTTATTTACATATATTTTAATATCTTTATGTATTTTTAAAGAAAAAAAAAGGAAGGGAAGAGGAAAGACAACAGGGCTTTCAACCCAAAAGAAACGTAAGGAAAATGACAATGGAAAGTTGAAGGTGATCATTCCACCAGATCAAACAGTTGCAGTAGGTCCTGGAGCTAAAGATTTTATTACCGAGCTCTCTGTGAAAGTTCTCCATAATGCTAGACATGATGTGAAGAATTGGAAGGGAGTTCCTGATCTAGCAAAGAATAGAATTGTTGCTTATATGCTGGTAACGTTCTTTTCTCTTTATAATTTTTTTTTGGTTGAAATAGTAAATGGTTAGTTATGATATCTCTTATTATGTAGTTCTCTGCCTCTTTTATCTCGTCAAGAAGCTCAGTTATTTGGCTTTCTTTTGTATTATGATTGATGGATAGACAATGCATGAATAATTAGTTGTGTTCTCTGTCGTTTTCTTTTGTTGAAATGGTAAATTTTTCATAGTGGTGTTTATGATTTTCTAGGTCTCTGTATCTTTTTGTTGTTGTTGTTGGTAAATGTCCAGTAATAGTATTTCTGGTGATGTAATCCTCCCCTCCAGGGACTTGTGGCTTCCCCTTAACTGCCAGGTTTGGTGCTTCTCCCCTTTGTATTAAGGATGCTAGTCAATGCTTCTCCAACTTGTTACTTTTTCTGTACATGTGATGTGTTGTACTGTTACCTAAATCTTTTTCATTTCTCGTTTTATCTCATATCCATACTTAATAATTTTCATGATGTGGTTTTTTTTTTTGAATCCACAAAATCAAGTGTTCATTTAACTATATATAGAAAGGACACTTAGAAAATTATCAACTAGCTCCAGAATCAAGGACATGTAGCAGAAAATGTAGACTTATTGCCTTATCAGTTTGATGTGTGCCTGGGATGAAGAACTGAAATATATAGAACTGTTAAGCAGACAGCCAGCTGAGTGATACCATAGAAAATGCAATCAGGCTTGCTGCATGACACTGAAGACTCTTGAAGAAATGCTTTAAACTCATTTGCATTGTCACTGCATCTCCTCTATCAATTGTTATTCTTGTCTTTGACTGAGTACTCAAATTTTGTTCATCTATTGGACTATGTGCTTGTTCTCCTATTACTAACAGCTTTCGAAACTCAACGCCAAATGTGATTAGGCTGGTAGAAACTTGCTGGGAGAATGAGGAGAGGGAGTTTTTTTTACCAGCTTGATTAGTATGTGGTTAGGGGTGTTCTTTCCACCAGGAACTCTACTGTCACTTGGAACTAATTAGTTATTTATATTGTTTTGATTACAGGACACCTTTCAGCTTCCGGACATACAACACAATCGTGATACCATTCTTCAAACAGCAAAAAATTTATATCGATATCGTCGGAGCAGACATCATGATCATTTTAAGAAATTTTCTACAAGAGAGGAGAGTCTACAAAATATACCAACAGATGTTAATGAAACTGAATGGAAATTCTTGGTAGACTACTTCAGCTCTGATGAATTAAAGGTAGTTAAAAGTGAAAATTTCAACCTTTTATATTTTTTGCTGTATTTTTTTACTTCTTATATATTCAGATCAAAATAAATTTCTTAACTTTAAATTAATGCAGAAAATGAGTGAAAGAAACAAAAATAACAAGGCAAAACAAGAAGTGAATCATATTTGCGGGAGAAAAACTTTTCAAGCGGTGTCTTATGAAGCGGTGAGATATATGTCTTTCTTTTGATCGATTATTCTTACAATTTGAACAATAACATAATTTTATTTGTTTTGACAGAGGAATACAACCACTGGAAAAGAGCCAAATTTTCAAAAACTTTGGGAAATAACTCACATGAAGCCAAATGGGCAATGGGTTACTGATATACCGTGGTTTCACGGTATAATTAATACTTTTTCCTTAAGTTTAGTGTGTCCGAAAGCCGTTTTGTAATAATTTTGATATAAGTTTCTCTTTGTTTTGCAGGAAATCTGTCCAGAGCTGAATGCGGAGATTTTGAGCGAAAAAATGCAGAAGAGACCACCTACGGAGCTCATGACGGTCCGTCGTGCCTGTGACGGTCCGTAGGTGGCAGCGTAGTGCAGCTGCTGAAGGAAGATGGGGAAGTCTGACCAAGTGTGGGATTACGGAGCTTGTGACGGACCGTCACAGCCATGACGGTCCGTCCTGCAGGTCCGTCGTGAAGATCAGAGAAGTGATCCCAGTACCCAGATTTCAAGAGTTGAAGTATTTTGCAACGAAGACCCTCGACGGACCGTCGTACCTATGACGGTCCGTCACACTTGCCGTCGAGGGAAAGAAGAGAGCAGCAGAAGAAATGACCAAGTATAGGACGACGGAGTCCACGACGGTCCGTCGCGACCACGACGGTCCGTCGCGTGGTCCGTCGACCCGGCCGCGTTTTGGCAGATTTCCAGCAATTAAAACCCTTGTTCATTTAGGTTTTTATGATTATCGAGAGACAGACGAGAGGCGACGAAAAAGCCTCGTTTTTGAGAGATTTTGTCACTCTTCCATTATCAAATTCCATATAGTTAGATTTTGTGAGATTAAACTTTGGCAAATAGTGTTTGATTCTTGGAGATTCTTACAAGCGATTTTTGGTGATTAATCAAGAAATTTTCGGATTTTATTCTTCCTCATTGTTGTAAGTACATGAATTCTCATTTAACATATTTGAATGTTGTGTTTATGGCTATGAGTAACTAAACTCCATAACTAGGGTTGTGGGAACCATAGGCAAATAATGAGATAAATCCTAGCTTGAATAACAATTCTAGAATAGTGTCTTGCATGTATTAATAATTCTTTCGCTTAGAAGTCTTTCTAACGGATGATCAACGTTAGAACTCGCCTTAATGCTACTTGCCGGACCAAGGAGGTAGATAATAGGAAAAGAATTATTAACATAGATTTAGTGTATACTATCTAATAGGCTAGTATTGATTGGTACGAGGTAATACCTTAGTCAAATATCGAATACGATGCTTAATATGAGGTAAAGATAAGGGTTAGGAAAGCAACACACGTAGCCGGACCAAGGTGCGGAGTGAGATGTTCTAGATGCCGGACCAAGGATTTAGAAATACATAACTTATCACTTTGCATGCAAGATACTAGGAAAGAATTGTTATTGTTAGAATTATCAAGTTATGAACCCGTGGGGAACACGTAAACCCTAGTTACTTTAATTCATTGATTAAAACCCAATATTAAAAGCTGTCAAGTGTCTCTTTTAATTACGTTAGTTATTTTTACTCATTACTTAATACAACCCCCCCCCCTTTTTATATTGTTACTTTCCAAGAAAGTTATCGACCAAACGATAGTAATACTAGGTTAAAGTTAAGTCTAGACTATTTTCCTCGTGGGAACGATCCCAACCTCACTAGTTGGGTTATTTACTTGACACGACCGCTTTACTTCTCATTTGAGAGGTGAGTTTGAGCGTATCAAATTATGGCGCCGCTGCCGGGGAATTTAGCTTTTAGATTAACTTGAACTTCTTACTATAGTTTAGTCGATATTTTCTTGATTTTACTTGGTTTTATTGTTTTTGCTTGGTTTTCAGAACTATCCTCCTTGTATGCCAAATACACGGAGAGGAAGAGAACTGTTGTTTCCCTACGATCACGAGCTAGAGCGTACACTGCGAAACATGAATCGTAATTTGGGAATCGATGATGAGGACCCAAACCAGAACATCCCAGCTCCGGTTGATGTTCATGGTCAGATGTTACCCGATGCTCCGGGTGAACATCAACAGAGGGGACAGAATCCCGCTCCACGGCACCAAGCATACTACAGAGGCTATGATAACATAGCAGATTCGGATGGGCCACTGGTTTTGCCTCCTCTACCCACAGGCCACACTTTTGTGGTAACTAGTAGTCTGATGCAAATGCTCACTGCCAGAGGTTTGTTTTCAGGGCTACCTTCTGAGGATCCACATGCCCATATAGCTAAGGTAAGGGCAGTGTGTAAAAGTTGTGTGGGGAGGCCTGATTTGGATCTAGATGTGATAGGCCTCAGAGTGTTTCCTCTCTCACTGACGGGAGAAGCTGCTATGTGGTTCACTGAGCTCCCATACAACTCCATCTTCACTTGGAACCAACTACGGGATGTCTTCTTAGCACGCTACTATCCGGTCTCCAAGAAATTAAACCACAAAGACAGGGTGAACAACTTTGTGGCACTACCAGGAGAGTCAGTTAGTAGTTCTTGGGATCGATTCACTTCATTCTTGAGAAGTGTTCCAAATCACCGCATTGATGATGAGTCACTGAAAGAATACTTCTATCGGGGACAGGATGATAACAATAAAGCAGTGTTGGACACTATAGCAGGTGGATCTTATGGAGAATGCCCTTATGCTGAGATTGCTGAGAAATTAGAGAAAATCTCCCGTAACAACAAAGCTTGGAGTACTAGAAAGTCCGATACAGGGAGAAACACCTTTGCAGTGCAGTCCACTCACAACCCAGCCACAGATGATATTCGTGAAGAAATGGCTCAGATGAGAACTGAGCTTGGGTTGGTACTAAAACATGTCGTTGGGGGTGCAGAAAAGATTAATGCAGTCAACTACTTGGCTCAGCCACCAACTCCAAACGATGAGTGTTATTATGCGGAGAACACTTATGCAGTAAATGAGCAGATGGGAGGTTTCCGACCAACTGCCCAAGGCTCTAATCAGGAAAATTGGCGCCAAGGTCAAGGGAACCAAGGTCGGAACTATGGAAACTACAATCGCGAGGGTCATTATGTCCGAGACGGTAACCGCGACAACAACTTCAACAGGGGTAACTACGGTAACAGAAATGATAGGAATGGGCCCTATATCCCTCCCCAAAATCGTGAAGTTACTCCTAGGGATGGTGGAGATAGTATGGCGCGAGTGGAGGATATGTTGCACAAAATGATGAGGAGATTCGATGCTAGTGATGAGAACATCAAAGAGTTAAGGTGTGACTTAGCTAGTATTGGGCAAAAAGTTGACACACATGCAATTTCGATCAAGCAGATTGAATTGCAAGTGGCCCAATTATCTGCGACAGTAAACACACGGCAACCGGGCACTCTTCCTAGCAACACTGTCCAAAATCCAAAGAATGATGCACACTGTATGGCAATTACTACTCGGGGTGGTAAGCAAACAATTGACCCACCTATGCCATTCGCTGAGGAGAATGTGAGCTTGAATAATGATGATGGGGAGAAGGGTAGTGGTGAAGCAGAGGAAAGTAATGAAAAAGATGCAGAAGTACCTATGAAGGTAATCCCCATGCCTAGGCCACCACCACCTTTCCCTCAGAGATTAGTGAAAAAGACCGAGGATGGCAAATACCGGCGCTTCATAACAATGTTGAAGCAGCTTTCTATCAATGTCCCTTTGGTAGAAGCTTTAGAACAAATGCCCGGTTACGCCAAGTTTATGAAAGATCTAGTCACCAAGAAAAGATCGGTTACTTTTGAAGATGATGATAGATTACAGCATTGTAGTGCTATTGCTACAAGATCCCTAGTGCAAAAGAAAGAAGATCCGGGTGCATTCACTATACCTTGTACAGTTGGGTCGTTACATTTTGCGAAAGCATTATGTGATCTGGGGGCAAGCATAAATCTCATGCCCCTCTCAATTTACAAGAAGTTGGGTTTGGGGGATCCAAAACCCACAGCGATGCGGCTACTGATGGCTGATCGGACAGTGAAACGACCTATAGGGATACTCCATGATGTGCTAGTAAAAGTGGAGTCATTCATCTTTCCGGCTGATTTTGTTATTCTTGATTGCGAGGTCGATTTTGAAGTGCCTATCATTCTTGGGAGGCCATTCCTTGCTACAGGTAGAGCCCTAGTTGATATGGAGAAAGGACAGATGACATTTCGGTTGAATAATGAAGAAGCGAAATTCAACATTTGTAGGACCATGAGGCAGAGTGGTGAGCTTCAATCGGTATCTGCCATATCCCACAAGGAGAAGATGAAGAAGGGAAATGAACAAAAAACTGCAAAACAAGAGTTTATGGTTGGAGACTTGGTGCTTGTAGACAGTTCGGGGTCACCTTGTCCTCTGGGCAAGTTCAAATCCAAATGGGCTGGCCCTTACTTGATTACCCAAGTATTACCCCATGGAGCAGTTGAGTTAAAAGCCAAGGATGGAGTGCGGTTTAAGAGGGATAGAGATAGAATAAAACTCTATTTTGGGCATAAAGCATCGGGGAACGAAGCGATAGAGACCCACCATCTTGATGAAGTCTGAGTAATCAAGGGTCCCAGTCGTGCCGCGACATTAAATCAGGCGCTTGTTGGGAGGCAACCCAATACTTATCGTCTTTTTAATGGTAGCATTTTTCTACTAATGGGTTTTAAATTTTGCAGGCACACCACCAGGAAATTCTGCAGAAAACTACTCACCAGCAGCCACTGACGGATACATCGACGGACCGTCGCACATGAGACGGACCGTCGTATGCATCCGTCACAACTGAAAAAAAAAAAAATATTTATATATCTCGTGTGATTAATGAGGCTGTGGGTTCCGAGAAACCGGACCCACCAGCTTGATGATCGACGGCGCTATGCGCCACAGGTTTGCTTCACCTACCCCTCTAATCTTTAGATTTTTTTATGCATTGGGGACAATTGCATGCTTTTTGTTGGGGGTGGGGTAAATGGAAAGTGAGTGTTAGGGTGAAGTTTGAGTAGCCCAACTCACTATCCTCTTTTGGGGTTTTCTTGCCTGTGTTCTTTTTCCCCAAAAGACTGATTACTTTTTCTGTTGAACCGGCATGTTATATCTTTTGTACATAGTTTAACTCTGAAGCATGATGGCTAAAATGATATCCTGATAAAATTAGAAAATGTTGCATGACTAGGCGTAGTAACTGATGATTGTGTGGCTCTAAGCATGAAATAGAGTTGCACCATTGCATTACCCTAAATCTTCAAGTCGAACTAGGTGTCTGATAATCTGGTATAGTGATGAGATGTCAAGTGAGTGTGAGGAAATTTGAATAGTCCACTATTAGTACTGAGCTAGAACTTGCCTGGTTAGTCCTGCTAAAAGTAAGCTGTAACAGACAATTAGGAAAGGATCATAGGCCCTTATTCAAAATAGCCCATTTCTAACCTAAATAAAAGAAACCAAATGAAAGTTATCCTTCTTTGATCCAAATAATTTGAGCTTAAAATTAGACCTTTCTTTTTCACCCCAACTGATCTTTTCTGGGAACAATGTGTTGGCCCTGGTCCCTCCCCGGACATGTGCACCTCAGCTTATGCTAAAAGCATAAGTTGAGGGTGGCTAATGTATAAACAACCTTCGTTATGGCCCTGACCCGACTTTGGGTATTGTGTACCTTGACTCATGGCAAAGCCATGAGTTGAGGGTGGCTGTTTTGAGGAATGCTATGGAAAGTGGGGTTGAAAGAACAAAGAGAGAGAAAGAACAAAAGTGAAGTGACTCAAGAACTCGTTGAAAAAGAAAGTCTAGAAAGGGGAAAAGAGTCACTTTCACAAATGAAGAAAGAAGAGAAAATAGCAAGGTGAAAGAATGGGAGAAACTGGGCGAGATAAATTGATAGAAAGTGGAAGGTTTAGCCGATATGTCAAGAAGGGCAAAAAGTCACTAAAGTATACCTAAATATACCCTACCTGACTCTGAGCCTACTTTACAAGCTAAAAAAGTCCTATCGTGATCCTAAGAGTTGTATAGCGAACTTAAGGCAGTGAAAATAAGGGCAAGCTTATGGCAATAGGTATGAATGAGTGTGACTTTGTTCTGAGAGCGAGTGTTGAAATGTAATCCTTATACTCAAACTGAAATCATTGTGTGAAAAATGAGGATTTTGTTCTAAAGTGAGGACACTAGTTGCAATACCGGAATTGTTAGCCCCTCGGTCAGAAATTGAAGAGAATAGGTGTTGGTGCATGGTGAGTCTTTGTCATGTTCGAATCCCACAAAATTCAGGCCTAATGGTGATAGCATGCATAGATTTGATGGGATTAATCGGGATTGATAGCCAAATGATTGCAAAGGATAAAACATGAATACTATTGTACAAAGATTGTGTAGTGAGTCATAGTGCGTCGCTTGAGGACAAACAACGAATTTAAGTTGAGGGTGTTGATATACCGTGGTTTCACGGTATAATTAATACTTTTTCCTTAAGTTTAGTGTGTCCGAAAGCCGTTTTGTAATAATTTTGATATAAGTTTCTCTTTGTTTTGCAGGAAATCTGTCCAGAGCTGAATGCGGAGATTTTGAGCGAAAAAAAAATGCAGAAGAGACCACCTACGGAGCTCATGATGGTCCGTCGTGCCTGTGACGGTCCGTAGGTGGCAGCGTAGTGCAGCTGTTGAAGGAAGATGGGGAAGTCTGACCAAGTGTGGGATTACGGAGATTGTGACGGACCGTCACAGCCATGACGGTCCGTCCTGCAGGTCCGTCGTGAAGATCAGAGAAGTGATCCCAGTACCCAGATTTCAAGAGTTGAAGTATTTTGCAACGAAGACCCTCGACGGACCGTCGAACCTATGACGGTCCGTCACACTTGCCGTCGAGGGAAAGAAGAGAGCAGCAGAAGAAATGACCAAGTATAGGACGACAGAGTCCACGACGGTCCGTCGCGACCACGACGGTCCGTCGCGTGGTCCGTCGACCCGGCCGCGTTTTGGCAGATTTCCAGCAATTAAAACCCTTGTTCATTTAGGTTTTTATTATCTTTGAACATACGACCGAGAGGCGGCGAAAGGGCTCGGTTTTAGAGAGATTTTGTGACTCTTCCATTATCAAATTCCATATAGTTAGATTTTGTGAGATTAAACTTTGGCAAAATAGTGTTTGATTCTTGGATATTCTTACAAGCGATTTTCGGTGATTAATCAAGCAATTTTCGGATTTTCTTCTTCCTCATTGCAGTAAGTACATGAATTCTCATTTAACATATTTGAATGTTGTGTTTATGGCTATGAGTAACTAAACTCCATAACTAGGGTTGTGGGAACCATAGGCAAATAATGAGATAAAACTAGCTTGAATAGCAATTCTAGAATAGTGTCTTGCATGTATTAATAATTCTTTCGCTTAGAAGTCTTTCTAACGGATGATCAACGTTAGAACTCGCCTTAATGCTACTTGCCGGACCAAGGAGGTAGATAATAGGAAAAGAATTATTAACATAGATTTAGTGTATACTATCTAATAGGCTAGTATTGATTGGTACGAGGTAATACCTTAGTCAAATATCGAATACGATGCTTAATATGAGGTAAAGATAAGGGTTAGGAAAGCAACACACGTAGCCGGACCAAGGTGCGGAGTGAGATTTTCTAGATGCCGGACCAAGGATTTAGAAATACATAACTTATCACTTTGCATGCAAGATACTAGGAAAGAATTGTTATTGTTAGAATTATCAAGTTATGAACCCGTGGGGAACACGTAAAACCCTAGTTACTTTAATTCATTGATTAAAACCCAATATTAAAAGTTGTCAAGTGTCTCTTTTAATTACGTTAGTTATTTTTACTCATTACTTAATACAACCCCCCCCTTTTATATTGTTACTTTCCAAGAAAGTTATCGACCAAACGATAGTAATACTAGGTTAAAGTTAAGTCTAGACTATTTTCCTCGTGGGAACGATCCCAACCTCACTAGTTGGGTTATTTACTTGACACGACCGCTTTACTTCTCATTTGAGAGGTGAGTTTGAGCGTATCAAGGAGAAGTTAATGTTGTTGTTCTAGTAGCATAAAATTTGACACAGAATACTCTTTTATTGTGCAACTTCCATAGAAGTTTGCCTAGATTTACCGAGACAACAGGAAAAAGGTCAAAGACGTAGAAGACTAGCTTTTTTTTCTACCTTCCAGTCATTTAAATCTCTTCAAAGATGAAATTCCACCCTTGTGGGCTCCATATCTAGTAATAGTCTCATTTATCTTGAGACTGAGGTTGTAGAGGTATGGGAAGGTGGTCTTTATCCTTTCATTACCTATCTACTGCTCATTCAACAAAGATCTTTGTACCGTTCCTCACCTTATAGTAAATGTTGATATTGAATTGGGACCAGAGTCTTTGAATTATTTTCGATACACTGCACAAAAAGTACTTTCCTTTTCTTCCGTTGTCCATTGGTTTAGGAGTCCATATTTCTATGTGATGAATCTCTTCCATAAGGTCATGTCCTGTGTTCCGAGTTTCCACGACCACTTTCTCAGTAAACAACGACTGTGGAGGTTGAGTTTCTTGATGCCTAAACTTCCTTTTCTCATGCTAAGGTAAGGACATCCCACTTCACTAGATTGTAGCCTTTATTTCCTTTGTTCCCGTGCAACATGAAGCTCCTTCTCATTTGGTTGATATTTTTTTCAATGTTCTTTGGGATGGAAAACAAACTCATCATATGGGTGGGCTTTTAATCCATGAGTGATTTTATGTGTGTCAATCTGTCTCCCAAGAATAAATATTGTCTTATCCATATTGATAGCCTCTTGTTACATCTCTCTGATACTGTTCTCTATACATTGAGTTCCTTATTTTTAGCTCCCAATGGCATGCCTAGATAATTGGTGGGTAGGGAAGCAACATTGAAACCGATATTCATGGCTAAAAACTGTATATTTAGGAATTCATTGACTAGCTAGAGGTAGCTCCCATGCCAATTTACATTGAGTCCTGAGATGCCTTCAAAACTGGTTAGAATGGCCTTGTTTTGTCTAATTTTTGACACGTCTACTTCACATTGTATAAGTGAGTCCATCGGCATACAGTTGGTCAAAATTTATCATGCCATTTCCTCTACTTATATGAGCTCAAAAACCTGTCAACCAACCATTTTTAGCCATAAAAAGTAAGAAAAGGAATGGTGAGAGGGGGTCACCCTGCCTAAGACCCCTCTTGATTGAGAGAAACCTACAACGTCACCATTTAACATTAGGGAGAAACTCACATATGATATGCAAAATCTAATTCAATTTAGCCATTTTAAACCACATCCTATATCTTTAAGGATCTTAAGATGGCAGATCCAGTTGACATGATCAAAAACCTTGTCGCTTTACTCTTGAATCTACCAGTTCATTTTCCACAAGTGATGCATCCATTATTTGTCTCCCTTTCAAAAAGGTCATTGATTCTCATCCACCAGTTTTCCCATGATAAACTTAATTCTATGATTAAGAATTATGAGATGAGGTTGTAAATCCATAATATTAATATTATATGTCTGAGGACTTTTAATTCTTTGGCATTTGCCTTTTTTGTAATTAAGGATATGAAGGTGGTAGATGTTCTGCGTCAAATCTACCTTTATAGTATCCCAGCAAACTTCAAAAAAACTCATGGTGAAACCATAAGAACTAGGCGCTTTTTCCCCCATTACAACTCTTGATGATGTGTAGTACTTCTAATTCTCATAAGAGTCTTGGTTGCTATTCATTCTCTTAATTTGTGATTCTGGGACAACCTTGTAAATTAAAAGTAGGCCTCTAAGGTTCAGCTTTTAAGTACAAATTTTTTGAGAAATCTATCATATCTTCTTCATAACTGTAGATTACCGAGTTTTTTCACCATTCACTATTAGTCTATCAATGGGGTTGAATCTCTTATGTTGTTGCCATTCTTTGGAAGAAATTTGTATTGTTCTCACCTTTTTTAGTCATAGTACTCTTGATTTCTGTTCCATATGGATTCATCTTGTCCAACAAAATATTTTAGCTCAACTATGATTACTACAATCATTATTTCATCTTCGGTCAGGTTTCTACTTTCCTAAATTAAGTCAATGACAACGAATTCTTCAAGTAAATTTTTCTTCTTGCTGGTTAATTCTCCAAAAGCAGTTTTACTCCACTCTTTGAGCTTTAAATTTTTTAACTTGTTATTGAACCTGAAGTCGGGACATCCCTCAACTAAAAGTCATTCCACTAGTTATTTAGTTACCAACTTGCTAAAACCCTCCATAGCACCAATTTTTGAAATTGAATATTGATTTGCTTTTCTCCCAATTTACACATTCTAGCATGATGGGGTTGTGGTTTGAAGTAGCTCTACAAAAATCCTTTGTCTGATGTTTCTGAAAGTGTCTTCTTATTCTGAGAATAAGAGTAACATGTCTAGTATAGCTTCAATAGGATGGTTGATGCCTCTAAAGAAAGTAAAACTATCTCCAATTAGATGGGGGTTCATGAAGTTCCATGTCCTCGATCCATCTAATGAACGCATACATCAAATTAGTGATTCTGAAGCACCATTTTCTTTCTAACATAAATCAGTTTGTATTGAAATCTCCACAAGTTACCCAAGAACCTTCAAAAAGTTGGCTACAAGCTGCGATTTCCTCCCATTATAGTAATTTTCACTTCTAATAGGTGGAGCATAGACACCGGTGAGGTACCACGTAAAAGAGGTGTGAGAATGGACAAGTTCAAATGTGATAGAGTTTTCCTTATTTCCACCATTATCCTTGACCAAACATTGTTGTCCCACATTATTACGACACCCCTTGATTCCCATAACTTTGATGAAATGACATTTCATCCATCTACAAGGCCATAGTTGTTTGGCTGCTTCATCCCTCTCGACTTAACTTTGTTTCTTAGAAAACATTGACATAAGGAGCCTCCCATTGCAATAAACTCTTACCAAGATTCCTATTTTCTATATTTTTGAGTCCCATCACATTCCATGAAATTAGGTGTACATTCATTTGTAAGTGAGATTGAGAGTTTTCCCCCTATTTTTGACCCATTCTACTTGGTTGAGACTGGATTGCAAATTCTTCAATTCTTTCTTGGTGAGTCTCTTACTTTTTTGGGTGGTGATTATCTTTTCCTACTCTTTCTTTTTTAGCGTCGCTTTTCTTTTATCTAGCTATATGAAAATGACTAGTGTTGCCTCTTCTAAACCTTCAAAATATACTCCATAAGTATTGCTTAGTTTATGAATGTGAGAAGCCTCTATCTCAGCGTACTCTAGGGATGCAGGAGACTGGGTGGTAACCGATTGACGTAGTGGACAGGCTACAGTTTCAAGTTGCACTTATCTAAGATGGGTGCATGCATGGTTGTACCCTCTACTTTTTCTTTGGGATGGTCATTAATCTCAATCTTTTCACCTATATGAGGGGTAATCTCAAGTTTCATGGTCAAGGTTTCTTTAGATGTCACTTCAATAAATTTCTCTATATCTCCTGGGTCTACAAAGCAAGCTTCCAAAGTCATATATGATTCTAGGAATTTTGAGGCCACAACTCGATTGTTTTCCAGTTAATTAAGAGTGTTAGGAGAGCTCTTCATCAGAAATTGAGTTATAGTTGATCTAAAGATTTCAGAAATAAATTTTGGGTCTGATTTAATTGGGCCTCCAGAATTAAATTTAACCCACCCCGAAGGATTTAAATTTTCTGGGGAAGTTGTCCCGTGTAACTCAGCATTAGCATGTGTTATCATTGTCAAATGTGACTCAAATTGGCATGTGTTGTCACTATCCCATGCTTAGCATTGGAATGTGCTATCATTGTTGAGTGTGTAGGTGGTAGACTGCCAGTATTTTTATCTACTGGGTAAAAATTCAATGACTATTAGGTAATGGGATATAAAATTCTTCTATCTTTTATAGTTGTCATAGCTGAAGCTCATTCCAGATTTGCATAGAGAAGGTAATTCAACCAATTTCTATGGAGATCTCCTTCATCACCTTACTCCCGATTTTTTGGATTTTGATTTTCGTCCATTTGAGTTGGCTCTAGATGGACATATCTTTATTTGTTTTAATCCATCCGCCACAATGGTCTCGGATGACCTTGAAGGTTTTATGGTCCCATAGGTGAAGAAGGATCCTCAGGATCCTAATCTAAGTGGAACTTGGTTTTTCTGTTGAGTTGGAAGTACCCGATGATGGGTTCCACCATTGAAGCTTGAGTTGTATTTTGTTCAATAACCAATTGCTAGAAAGTAAATTCTCTATCATAATACTAGAGGCAAACCCGAAATTCAAATCGTCACCACAACTACAAGGAGTAATGAGAGCTATGCCAACAATTAACATGTGGACAATATGGAAGAGAAGAAATAGTATAAAGCATGGACGAAACACAACTTTTGGAGGGATGGTGATTCAAGTTCAAGAAATGGTTTGGAAGTTGGTGAAAACTATATATCCTTGGATACATTTGGAGTCAAGTTTGTGGCTTGAAATTGTCAAAAAACTAAAGTGACACAAGCCTAAATTGCATTATCATAGTGTAATATGGAAACCCTTAAATACAAATAGATTTGAATGCAACATTGAGGGAGAATCCAAAGAGAACCCAGGGCTGAGTGTATAGGTCTTTTGTCAAAGGAACTCGCAAAGAAATCTGATCTATGCTAGGGATGCAGAAGTTGGAAATAATACTAACACAGACATATAGTCAGTGGCGATCTATGAAGCATTGGAGTACTGTTGGGAGAACATGGTGATGGAAGAAACAATCAAAATAGACTCACTAAGTCTGATGAAAATGATAAAAGGGCAATGGAAGATACATTAGGAGCTGGCGGAAAGAACAAATAATATAAAGGATGATATCACAACAATTTAATGCAAACATCACTCATATATTTAGAGAAGGTAATAATGTTGCAAACTTATTGGCTCATTAAGTAGTGGAACCAGAACATAGAAATGAGTACAACAGTTTTGCTGATTTACCAAGCAATATCAAGACACATATAAATATAGACAAATAATAAATATCAATATTGAGAATTAGATCAAGAATAATCAATTTTCATCAATGAACATACCAAAAGCATATCTTCATAGGAAAGGAAAGCGTATGACTACTGCAGATATTGACAGATCTACTTAGAATAATATAATAATATAATATATAATCATAGTGTAAAAGGGGACAGGTCAAGACATAAATTCTATATTTTACCCTAACTATCACAAAGTTACATTAAATAAAAACAGAGACAAGTGGATCGGACATTACCGATGGAGCTTTCGAATGTTTCAAGGGAAAAATACATCACCAGATCTACATCTGAGAAAAAACACAAAAGAAAGGGATATCATTCAAAGATCATGCGAGTAGAAGCAAAGAAGAAAATGAGGTAGGAAGGAAGCGAACTTACCAGGTAACAATGAAGACCACTTGAGCTCAAAAATGATTCAAAGGAGGACGCAGAACTACTAGAATTTTCTTCGACAATGCAGTGGAGAAGGTAGACGAAAGAGTATTGTGTACTCACCAAGGATGAGTAGAGATCGGACAAAATTAGGTATTCTGTATTTTCGATATTATTGGGCCATGGGCCATTTTATATGTATGGACCACAATTTATTCAATAAACGGCTCCAAGCAAAAAAATTATTTAAAAAAACTTGCATTATAGCGCTAGAAGTACTCATATATAAGCAACACCACATCAAACCTTTAGAGTTTGGCCACACTTAAAGACATTATCTTCAAAAAAAATCTAGTTATACATGAAGAGTCACGAATAAGAAGTTGATGCCACAACAAAAAACTTATTCCTTCCAAAAAAATTTCTATACAGTTCTTCAATTGGTAGTACCTAATTTCTTAGAGTAGTTAATTCCTAAATAATATTTTTATTACTTTCATAGATTATATAGGAGTCGATAGCCAAAATGCAAAAAACAAAAAATTATCAAAAATTTCAAAAGGACACATCAATTTTTTTTTTAAATATCAACACGGAAACATCGCTTTGTTGAAATAATTTCCTCTGGCACAATACTGAAGTCGTTACTCCATTAAAATTAAAAATCATTGCCTAGCAACAATTGTATCCAAAACATGTTTTTCTTTTTTTCCCTTTTATCGTTGTACGGGCAACATTTTTCTCGGAAAAAAATGTTGTAGTTATAATATAAAAATATTTTTCTTCAAAATACTCCCCAAGTAGCGACTTCAATAATAAAAAAACACCTATTTTACTATAATTTTTTAATATAAAAAGAAAATCAATGCCTTCACAGCGATTTTATAAAAAAATATTAAATAAATCACTGACAAGGCAAACAAATTCTCTCTTTTCACAAAGAAATATACTTTTTCACTTATTTATATTGGAATTGGTTAATTGATTAGTTGATTAATTCATTTAGTTAGTCAAGATAATTAGATTTATTTTAATTTGGTTAAAAAGTTTGTTAGGTTTTCATATAGTTAGTTAAACTTGTCAGATCAGTTGGATCTAGAGTTGTACATATATAAATGTAATGTAGCTTATGTACGAGTAATTGTGATGATAAGGTTTCAATTTTCATCTAAATCTTCCTAGTAAAATCAACATGGTATAAGATCTCTAAATTGCTAACCAGTTTAATACAATAATCGATGAGCCAGAGAGATGGGAGATGTTGAAGCTTCCACCATTGATGCATCACAAATATTTACAGTTGAAACAATCGATGATGTCGATCGAAAGCAAATCCATCCACTTCATCTTCATTATTCACACTGCTGCTAGTTTGCTCATCACTGTGCAACTTACAAGGATATAGACTTACTCTTTATGAAGCAGATTCATGTTGATTAACCTTCGAGCAATGAGTAAGTTCAGGTTTGTGTTGGGGACTTGCAAGAAGAGTGCTTATCAAAAAGAACGGGAAGAGCAATGAGTGAAATGCTATGAGTTTGTACTTTCTTGGATCATGAACTCTATATCGACGAAGCTTCTCGGAGGATTGCTATTGCTACAAATGCAACCATCGTGTGGACAGATCGAAAAGAGAGATTTGATAAGGTTGATGGATATCAACTGCACAGGGAGATCCGCACGATTCATCAAGGTAATTCGACAATTTAAACATATTTCTTAAAATTATGATTTTTAAGGATGAGTTTGATGCACTGGTTTCTCAATCTTTATGCAAATGTGATAAATCTAGAACTTATATTGATCACGTAGCTTGTTTAAGGACATTTGTTTCTTTTAATGGGATTGAATAAAATGTATTATCATGCACGAATTCATATCCCGATGATAAACCCTCTACCTACTATTAGAATGGCATATTCTATGTTGATGGTTGTTGACACCAAATTTTGGACTTCCACCATATAAATTAATCAATTCGATCTTCTTCGATTTCAAACAATTAAACATAATTAGTTTTATAAAATCTTAAG
The DNA here is from genome assembly GCA_032847665.1 of Solanum chilense. Lineage (NCBI taxonomy): Eukaryota > Viridiplantae > Streptophyta > Magnoliopsida > Solanales > Solanaceae > Solanum > Solanum chilense. The sequence goes on along the minus strand of CM064971.1, from coordinate 67,331,392 downwards.
AAAAATACATAGTTTGCACGTTAATTATTTTCCATAGTTTTGTAAGTTTTTATAATTTCTAGATAACATATATTTTACATAATTATGTATATAATTAATACGTTTTATGATTATTCGAATATCATCTCAAGAGGATTTTAATTTTAGTAAGTATTTTATCAAATTAGTTTAGTTTAAATTATGGTTTTTAAATCATTAGTTTATAATTAAGTTAATTATTTTATTTCATTAAGATTAAGAAGCTCGTTAATTAATTAATATTAATTAGTCCTATGTAATTACTAGTCGAATGTTCAAAAATCAATTCTTTGGTTACGCCTTCAATTCATTTCATTAAATTATTAATTATTCTATTAAAATTGTAGTCAAACATCTTCGGAAAAATAACTTAAATACACAACTATAATTTTTATATTCTCTAATTTTCCCTACTTTTTTTAAATATTACATAATTCCCTTTTTTTTTATATTACTGTAAGTTTTTAGATACATTACATTCTCTCTCCTATAATACACATTTACCCATTTTAATGCCTATTTTTTCTCCATTAAAACACTCAACCTCTTAAATCAGTTTTTTAATTTTAAATTTTATCCATTTAAACACTCAACCTTTTAATCAGCTTTTTGATTTTGAATTATTAAATTTAATTAATTTTAAATAAAAGACCAAATTTTGAAATTTTGAATTTCAAAATTCAAAAAAATTGAAATTTAAAAAAGTAAAAATTTCAGGAAGCAGGACAACTTCCATTAACTTCTACCGTTTTTTTCTTAATCCATCAAGTTTCAGTTCTTTTTTTTCCATAATCATCTTCATTCTTCTTAACCCAGCATATTTCACTCTTTTTTTCTTTTTATTCTTGAATCCATCATCGTTTATTTAATGGATATGATACACTGGGCAAAACCAAATGATACATATATACCAAACACACACTAAAAATAACTGACACATTGGCTAAACCGTATGTATCATGTACACTACGTTACCCTATAATCCTTAAATTTTACATGATATTTAGGTAAATTGAATAGCATAGTTATATGAATTGGTATTATTTTTTAAAAGTAAAGTTATTTACTATATATTTCAAGAAAACCATAACAAAAAAAGCATTACATGAGTTAAATTATATAAATTCACATGATACATGATTTATAGTCATTGTAAAGTACACAATAACCTCAATAATATTTTTGTATTTTTTTTCTAATGGAGATGTATCATTGTGCAAATCAATGATACACACTAAAAGTACATGATACATTAGATTAACAATGTGTACCAAAAACACACAATAAAAGTACATGATACACTAGATAAACCATATGTATCATGTACATTATGTTACCTAATAATTCTTAAATTTATATATCTTACTGTAGCATAAGATTTATAAAATTTTATATTAAAAACAAATATTGACACAAGTATATTTATCAACACCAATAATAAAAAAGTATTTATAATCAAAAGCACGACTTCAAATTTAATTACCACATGTTTGTAAGTTTATTTATCTAAACACAAAGTGTTCAATTTGCAGTTGTAATGAAAACTGAAATTCATTAAAATGTTTACGTTATAAATTATTCTTGATATCATAGAAACATTACGACTAATTCAATTCTCTTTTGGGTAGAAAGTACAAGTTCTTCTGTTGTGCCCTTCTTGTCCACATTGTCCACAACAGTTTGTGTTCACCGAAATCTTTTCATCTGCATTCTTTCTTCTTATTTTTCTTGGTCATCCAGATGATCTTCTGTATCTAGGTGGATACACAGTTTCAGCTACAACGAAATTGAATCTCCAACAACGATTCCATCGATTTTGTAACTTTCATACTGCAATTCGTTCACCCAAATTCCGGAATGTCTCATCAAAATCGAAGTATTCATCTTGAAAAACCCATTGTAACAACAATAAAATTTCTGCAGTTTCAATTTTAACAGATTGTTTAAAAATTTTGTTTTCAAAATAGATGATATAATCTTTGATTTTCAAAATTTGAAATTAATATCCAATTAAGTGCTGATTTAATGCTAATTAATGATCAGTTACCACAAATTGAGTTGTTTTACTAACAACATTAACTTTACCGTTTTTTCCCCTATTTTTTCTCAACAGTTTTAAATTACCATGTATCATTTACCATGTATCACTACAGTCTAAAGTATCACGGCTCAACAAATTTAAGGGATTTTTTATAATTACTAAACTTATCGGGACAGAATGTAATTATTGAATTACACTATGGGATTCCTTAATTTTATACAACATCTTCAACCTATTTAGAGACCAATGTTTTGGGCCTTTATTTCAGCCAAACCAATTCTATATTTCCTTCGGCCCAATTCTTTCTCAAGCGCCCCAGCCCAAACTTTAGACCCTCTAACCCGATACAAGCTCAATTCTCAACAAATATCCAACATCACCTTAAAACTTTTTTTTAAAAAAAAACAATCCCTGCGTCTTCATCTTATTCTCCAGATAACCAACAAATCAAAGACCCCCAAATCTTAATCCAGTTCAAAACCCGGCAATCACGAGCCCAGTCCAAAAAAAATCCAACCTAGCAATTTCGTTATTACTTCGTCCTCTTACAATTCTTCCAAGTGTCGAAATCTGGTGCGTGTAGTCATTTAAAATTTATTAAATATAAATCTATAAATTTTTTCTGATTATATTAAATTAATAAATATATTATTCCAAATAAATATTGTGGATTAATATATTTGTTTCAATCATTTAAATTCAGATACATATGAATTTAATTAAAGCCTGCTCCATAAAGCCCATATGATATTTCACTTAAATATGATTGGCCGAAGGGAGTCTTGTTCCAACCACAACACCTATGTTCTAAAACTATAAATAGGGTCTCATAATTCAGAAAAAGAGAAGAAAGAAATTTGTAAACAAGAAGATAGAGAAAATCCATGGTACAAACGTCATTTAATTCTCTACAAACTTACAAGTTTAAGAATTCAAGCATTCATGTTTAGGAACAATCAAGATCAAGGACATCGAATTCAACAACAATCTTGAAGCCCTTGAATTCAAAAAAAAAGTCAAGATCAAGATAATGTTCAAGTTCAAGTTCATTAGAGATTCAAGTACAAGCTTTAAAGCCCTTGAATTTATATTTGAAAAGGGGAATTCAGAGGAATCATAGAGATTGTAATACTCACATTTGAAATAATAAAATCGATTGTTGCTATAATCTTTCGTTCTTGATTATTATTTTCTCGACGCGAATTTTATTGCCTACAAATTATGCACGCCCAGTGGGACAATATCTACCTCTTTTCTCAACTCTTCAAGAATCAAAGAATATTAAAATGTCTTCCACTAATGAAGAACAACTAGCAAGCTTAACCAAAGCAATCGAAGACCTGACAAAGTGCGCACACGAAAAAGATGCTAAACTTTCAAAGCTAACAAATAAGATGGATAACATGATTAAAAGAAGATCAAGTCAATAAACTTTGAAGCTTTCTAAAATTCAACACAAAGAAGTGACTTGCTTAAAGCAAACAAAGATCAAATAGATTCATATCTCAGATGAAGGTTTGATTCCAATTGCTCAGTTAATGAACTTTATCATAGAGACAATCGAAGAAAAATCTGAGTCTTCATCCAAATTTTATCCCCTATATGTAAAGCCATATACACAAAGGGTAAATAACTTGAAAATGTTTGAGGGTTATCAACCTCCCAAGTTTCAACAATTTGATGGCAAAGGAACTCCCAAACAACATATATATCTCACTTTATCGACACTTGCAAAGCTGCAGAGACGTATGATGACTGTCTTGTTAAAGAGTTTGTTCGATATCTCATAGCAAATGCATTTGATTGGTACACAGATCTTGTACCTAATTCTATACATAGTTGGGAGCGATTAGAGAAATAGTTCCTTAATCATTTTTTTAGCACAAGACGTGTCATTAGTATGATGGAACATACAAAGGCACGTCAAGGAGAAGATGAGTTAGTTGTTGACATTATCAATCGTCGGAGAAGTTTGAGCCTGAACTACAAAGATCGCCTTAGTGAAATTTCTACCAATGAATTGGGGTCGTCACTTCATTTTTCAAGGACATTGGAAGAGTTGGCAACTCGTGCACATGACATGGAATTTAGTATGTATTTAAGAGAAGATCAACAATCTCCTATCTATCGACCTCATGAAGATGAACATATAGAAGAAATCCAAAGTGGGGGCAAGTATGCATCCGAAGATGAATTTGAAGAGTCATTGTATATCTAGACGCTCCTTAATGCATGAGCTTAAACTTCAAGTTACAATGCTCCTTAATGTAGGAGATTAAACTGCAAGTTACAATGCTCATTGAAACACGAACTTAATCTATATATCACTTAAATCTTCAAGTTAGAGTTAAATCTTCAAGTTGAAATGCTCCTTCAAATACGATTTTAAACTGTATATCACTTAAATCTTCAAGTTTGAGTTAAATCTTCAAGTTGAAATGATCCTTGAAACACGAGCTTAAATTGTATGTCACTTAAATCTTCAAGTTAGAGTTAAATCATCAACTTGAAATGCTCCTTGAAACACGAGCTTAAATTTCAAGTTAAAGTTAAATCTTCAAGTTGACATGCTCCTTGAAACACGAGCTTAAACTGTGTTACTTAAATCTTCAAGTTGGAGCTAAATCTTCAAGTTCAATGATCATTGAAACAAGAGCTTAAACTGTATGTCACTTAAATCTTCAAGTTGGAGTTAAATCTTCAAGTTGAAATACTCCTTGAAACACGAGCTTAAACTGTATGTCACTTACATCTTCAAGTTAGGGTTAAATCTTCAAGTTGAAATGCTCCTAGAAATACGAGCTTCAATTGTGTGTCATGTAATTTTCAAGTTTGAGTTAAATCTTCAAGTTGAAATGCTCCTTAAAACACGAACTTAAACTATATGTCCCTTACATCTTCAAGTTTGAGTTAAATCATCAAGTTGAAATGCTCCTTGAGACACGAGTCTAAACTGTATATCATAAATTTCTTTAAATTTGAGCTAAATCTTCAAGTTAAAATGCTCCTCAAGGTACGAGCCTAAACTACATGTCACTCCTCGCCCACAAGAGTATAAACTATGTACGACACAACGAAAAAGTCACTCACTCCTCCAAAACTACGTTGCCACTTGATCTTCTTCATTGAGGTATGTAGGCACTTAGAACCGTATTCTAGGTTCAGTTGCATAAGTGTCAAAAAATCAAATTTTCCCTCTTGATTTGTTATGAGTTAAAGCTATGAGTAAGATTTCATAAAACCTCAGACTTGCGCCAAATGGTGGTGACTCAATGGGGGCAAACCCTTATGAATAAAATTGCTTCACGATGAAGTTTTTAAATCTCCAAGTATGCAAGTAAAAGTCTTCAAATTTTCAAGCCTAGTCTTTGAAAGATAAAATATCTCGAAAAGATTTAAAGAAGGGGGCATTTGTAGTCACTTAAAATTTGCTAAATATAAATTTATAAAGTTGTTCTGATTATATTAAATTAATGAATATATTAGTCGAAATAAATATTATGCATTAATATAATTGATTCAATTATTTAAATTTAGATAAATATGAATTTAACTAAAGCCCGCTCCATAAAGCCCATATGATATTTCACTTAAATCTGATTGCCCGAAGGGAGTTCTGCTCCAACCTCTATTCTAAAACTATAAATAGGGGTCTCATAATTGAGTAAAAGAGAAGAAAGAAAATTCTAAACAAGAAGCTAGAGAAAATTCATGGTACAAACACCATTTAATTCTCTACAAAGATGCAGGTTTAAGAATTCAAGCTTTCAAGTTCAAGAACAATCTAGATCAAGGTCATCGAATTTAAGAAATAGCTCGAAGCCCTTGAATTCAATTAAAAGTCATGATTAAGATAATGTTCAAGTTCAAGTTCATTAGAGATTCAAGAACAAGCTTTAAAGCCTTTGAATTTATATTTTAAAAGGTGAATTTAGAGGAATCATAGAGATTGTAACGCTCACATTTGAAATAATAAAATCGATTATGTAACAACCCTAAAAATGAATAAGATAAGAAATGCTTAATGTGTCAAGAATGCCTACGATTAGACCAGGGTTCACACGAATTGATGCGCGTAGAACCAGATCTTGGAACCCTAACAACAGCCAGGCCAACTAACTTGGGGAGATAGTTGAGCTTGGAAAGGTTGGGTCCAACCATATAGGGCTCTGGAATACGAAGATTTCTCGAAGGAGTCTCTACCGGACTTAAAAAGAAGAAATCTTAGGTTTGAAGGGTCTAGGGGTAAAATGGTCTTTTCCTGGCTAAGGGTAGTATCTTAGTTACCCTAAATATGTAATTAATTAGTTAATTAATTAATAAAGTGGAGGGGCAATTTGGGGAGAGAGGGTCGAAATTGAGCCCTTGAAGTGAAGTCTTGCTCCACCCGAGTTCGAACCTAGGTGGGAGCAATGATTTAATGTCATTTTTTTAATTGGTGAATTAAGTTAATAAATTAATAAAATAATGGCTGATTTAAAAATAAAAAATCATATTTTATTATTAAATTATTATTTATTTATTTATTAATGTATTTTTATTACTAAGTCTCCTAGTTGACTAAGTCTAAACTACTTCACCTCCTTTAACTCTCTCTCACGCTCATCTCTCTCACATTTTCTCCACTCTTTTCACGATTTACCTCTGCCTAAACGACTACAAGAACAGAAAAATTACTAGAGTTCTTCACACTTGAAGAACTCACACTAAAATATAAGAAAACAAGCTAAGTGAACACATTAGGTAAAGAGGGGTTTTTCCATCGAAAGTTTTGTGTTGGAAACTCGGATTAGACTTTAGTTTTGGAGAGGGTTTGGGGCTGCAACTTAAAGATTTGAATGTCAAAATAAGATATGGGTTTTCTTCTTTCTTGGTCCCTTTTGCCAAGAGACCCCCTTAAGGTTCATATTATTTATTCGAAAACTAGGATTGTTTCCCCTTTTGCATACCCCTATCACTATCTCCCAATGAATCGTAGGTTGGGTATGATTGCTAGTAGATTTAGGTGTATGCTATGTTTTTGTGATTAATATGATTACGTTGTCTACTTGAAATCGTATGATAGAGAACCATGTATTCGAAAAAGTATGCAAGTGCAAAAATGTTACTGTGAATGTACTTTGTATTAGGCCGAGTTAAGGCTTCAAGTTTAATATTGTTTTGGTTGTCATTTTACGTACATAAATCAATGTAAATGGTGATGTTCATTAAAATGGAAATCGTGCTGATTTGAGTGTCAACATATTGGCTAAACGAATCAATGAAATACCCCTAAAAAGTGTTAAACGATCCGTGAATTTTCCTAAGTTTTCAAGTGGATATATTGATGAAAATCAATTCAGAAAATGATTATGTTTCCAGACAAAAATATAAGTTTAGTTTTGGTTAAAATATAGATAAGAAATATAGAACATTTAACTTATTTTAAAGGGATGAGGCCACTAGGATTCGAACCTGTGACCTTGCCCGTTTGGTACCTTAAATTCGGAATAAAAGAAAAGGGGTCAGGGGAATTCGAAATGGGGTGTACTCGCTGAGATAGGAGAGAGCAAAAATTTAAATAAATAAAATGGGAGGCCTGGGAATCGAACCTAATTCTTCTCTTAATATATTTACTAGATTGACTATTGCACTGAGCCCTATTCTATCTTGGGTAACCTGATTACGGCCTTTCCAACAATTGGAACTGGAAATAAGATAAAAGAATAAAATAAAAAGACCAGTAGATCTATGATTAGCCCTCGGTCGGGATGGTCCTGTCGAAGAACTTGATTCATGCAGAGAACGTAACTTAGGATAGGAGACTGATGGAATCAGCAGGTCTGGGTCTGCCAGTGAAACCCCAAAATGTCAAATCCCCTAATGCCTATCAAATAAGAGTTCTACCAAGAATCCGGTGTCTAAGGTTTCTAGGTGAGGCGTGGGAATCGAACCCATGACCTAAAGGCCTGAAAGGAGAAAGGGCGAAATAAATAAGAAAATAAATTGAGGTTGTGGTGGCTCGATCCCACAACCTCACTGCCAATGCTTAACCAAGTCAACTTTTAACTAAAACTAAAATAAGGATGTTGAGGTGGTTCGAATCCACAACCTCACAGCCCCTATCGAAATAAAGCATAAATAAAGAGAGGTTGTGGGGGTCGATACCACAACCACATGGTCCATGCGAATTTGACAAGAAGAATTAAATGAAAAAGGGGGTTGTGGGGGGTTTGATTCCACAACCCTTCGGCCAAATAAGAGGAGAATCCAAGGAGAAAAATAAATATAGAATGTTGATGTTGGGGCTCGATCTAGGGTGCCAATATCATGAAGACTAAAAATAAAGTAAAAAAATGTAAGTATTGTCCAAGGGGTTTGAACTTGGGTTCCTTTGCCCAAATTTTTGTATTGATACATAAGTTATACGTGAATTAAATGTTCTAGAATAATGCCACCTACTTAGATTGAAATCGATATCTTGGCATACATATAAGATACATAAGTCATGTACTACATAATCTTAGGAAAATATGAGTCACTTAACGAAATATGAATGAAGCCTCATGCCTAGTATGTATAGACCCATAAGTCTAGCATAAGTTTAAAAATAAGTGAACCTAAGATGTATGTAATTTAATGAAGTAACCCTAGAAGTGTTAAGTACGAGTGTAAAACAAACTAAATAGCCAAGTGAATTGGCATATGATGAAATGATTATTATGTAATGAAATGATAAACCCCTAGAAGGGTTAAGTAATAGTGTGAAACACACAAATGTCCAAGTACATTGGCATATAATGAAATGAACATTCACATAAAATAGGGTGAGTAAATATGAAGAGCAATTGTACAAATGTTAATGAATGTGGTGACAACATGATATTAGGCTAATGTGAAAGATGATAACAATCTCAAATGAGCCTAAGTAAATGTCACAAAAATGTACACACCTATGAGAGTGTGAGTTAATAAAGAGACCAGTCTCTATGAACACTCTAATGAAAAAATTGAGATTAACACAGTTAATACTAATGATGAGATGAGAAATCATATATTGAGCTATGATGTCCTCATACTAGAAGCCTGCTTCCATGACGTATGAGTTGAATGTAATGGAACTTTATACTGAGCACTGATATACTAGATATTAGCGGTGATGCCTTCTTTTGGGAAGGGCGGAGGTTCAAGTAACTCTCATCATATGAGACTATCTGTCATACCAAGTATGGGTCTCCTTATATATCCTAGTCTTCGAACCTATACTGCCAATATAGGGATCTGGCAGGGTTAAATTCCCATGTACGCAAGCATGTTTTGGGCCACCTTGGCCGGTGATTCTACCTCTTTTCAGTGTAGGGGAGACACTGGATTTCATGATGCTCACATGATCAATGTCGGTTAAAGTTAAAGTTGCCAATAAATGAATGAGGCCAGCTTTAAATGATGTACACAATGAAATGAATGATACCAAAGGTGTTAGGACAGGATAATTAAAAGGTAAGGTACACTCAAGTAATGATAGTAGGTTATTATTGATCATTTCACAGCAAACCTGATGAGAGTCTTAAACTATATCCTAGGTATAACTGGTGTTTACAATAGCTTATGAATGAATGAAATAAACTACGTATGAATGAATGAAGTAGACTCTGTGTTTGCTAATGAAGACGCCCTAGTTGAGGTCTCATACGTTGAGCCCTCATTTTGTAAATTCTAAATGTCAAGTGCATGAATCTAACGTCTCATGGCATATTAATGAATGTTATAAAAGATGTTATGTGGTATATTCTATGTGATATGTGTAATGTGTAAAATGTTATGTGTTGTGTATAATATGATAAGTATGATATGCATTTTACTCTCATGGCATGACCTTCCTAATCCAAATTTAGAAAGTTCACTGACTTTCCTAATCCATATTTTGAAAGCTCACTGACTTTTCTAATTCAAATTTGGAAAGTTCACTAACTTTCCTAATCCGAATTTGGCAAGTCCACTGATTTGACTTCCCATAATCATATTGTTAGGAAAGAGCTATTTTTGCTCATGAATGTCCGTGGTGCGTTCTTGCATATACCCATACTTAGTACAAGTGTGTGATAACCCTATACAACTCTACAATTTTAGGTACAGACACAAGTGGAAGTAAAAGCTACAGGTTGACGCTGAAGCAATCTGGACGTCGAGCATTCATCCGGATTTGGTAGGCCCTCATGCTTTGGAGGATACTTGCCATTTCTATTCTAGCTTAGTCGTAGGATTGAGTTAGTGGAATATGTTCCACTAGCATTTCTTTCCCGTATTATTTCAGACTTTGTATTGGTGCCACTTTGGCAAGTATTCAGTTATTGCTATATTAAACTATTTCTTTAATTTGATGATCTTAATTTAGATGGTTGGTGGTGAAAAAATTATGATTATATTAGAAATGATTTGTAAGAATGTTAAGTAACAAAAAGTTCATATCTTCCGCTAAAATTAACATAGATGAAGTAACGTTGACGTATGTAGGCTTGTCTGCGACCTCTGAGAGGTCAACAACGCCTGTCTTGTCTGGGGTCTAGATTCTGGTCGTGACAAAGTTGGTGTCATAGCACTAGGTTAAATTCTGAAAATAATAAGTTTTTGTCAACCACATTGAGTAGTTTCTAAGTCATGGTAATGAAGTGCACCATTATCCTTAATTAGAGATTGCATGGTGCGTAGGAAAATTTCCCTTCTTCTGATCTTATCGTGCCTTTTCTAATGCTCAATTTCTTTGTGTTATGAGCGTGTCTAACATCAATCCTTATTATTTTTATAGAATGAATACTAGGACGAACGTTGGTTAAAGGAGAAGAGGAGCAGTTGTTCGGAACAATCATGTTCCACCCAAGGCTCCAGCTGAAGGAGTAGCTATGCGAGTTAACACATCTGGATTGACTGATGCGGAGGTGTGGGCATCGCTGTCCTAGATGGCAGAGGCCATCACTATGTAGGTCCATTCCATGACTGCCCAGGTCAACCAACGAATATTGAGAGGGAGAACCCACCAGTGCGTAGCATGGCTGACAGGCTAAGAGACTTCACGAAGGTGAACCCTCCTATTTTCACAAGGTCTAAGACTTCAGAGGACCCCCAGGGATTTGTGGGTGAGGTGCATAAGATTTTGGTGGCTATGGCGCCCGCAGATACTAAGAAAGCAGTGCTGACTACCTATCAGCTCAAGGATGTTTCACAGACTTGATGCAAAATGTTGCAGGATAGCCGAGCTTTGAGCGAAGTTTGGGTCTCTTGGGAAATGTTTAAGACAACCTTCCTAGAGAAATTGTTTCCCACAGAGATGAGGGAGGCGAAAGTTGAGGAGTTTATCAACCTTAAGCAGGGATCAATGACAACTAGGGAGTATTCCCTAAAGTTTGTAAAACTATCTGGGTATGCTACTTCCCTTGTATCTAACAGCAGGATGAGATGATCAGGTTCTTGACAGGAACCAACGGAGATTTGGAGGAGGAGTGTCGGTCATCGATGCTCCATGATAACATGGACCTCTCCAGGTTGATGGTTCATGTACAGCAGGTAGAGCAGAGCCGCAAAAAGAGGGGTGTTCGTGATTCTAGGAGGCCGAAGCCTCAGGATCTGGCAGGTCCTAGCCATGGAGGCCATAAAAAAATTTGGCGTTCGTGAGAAGCCTAGGTTTAAAAAGGGGCGGCAGAATTCTGGGAATTATAATTCCCAGATGAGTAATAAACCTATTGGAGGCAGAACTGAGCCCAAGAAGGGCAATGGAGGTGATATACAGCGTCCCAAAAAGAACTGTGCTAAGTGTGGCCGTGCTCACAGTGGAGAGTGTAGCTAGTGCAATAATGCCTGCTTCGGTTATGGTAAGAGTGGTCATAAGTTTAGAGACT
>CM064971.1:67116361-67319361 GCA_032847665.1 Solanum chilense | reverse complement strand
TGAAATTCAAGAACAACTTCGAGCACAACAAAAGGAAGCAGAAGAAGAACGCTATAAACGAGAGAGTGTAGAGATCAAACTAATGGAAGTTAAGAATCAACTTGAAGAGGAGCGAAAGAACCGAGAAGTAATGGAATTTCGTTTAGTGCATGACCAAAAATTGTTAAAAGAGAACATGATGGCGCTAGTATCTCATTTGAAGAATCCCAAGGTATTTATTTATAGTATACATCACTAAATTAGTAGATGTTTCATCGCTACATAATTTTTTTAACTCTCACTATACATATTCACCTCTTCCTCATTCTATTATTCTTTTATCGACATACTAAGTTATTAATTTGTACCATATTTAACAGAATGACCTTCCTGCTTCAATTTTCAATATCTTTACAACTTCAACTACTTCTAATGAGACAAGTTCTGCATGTCTAATGAATAACAATTGGGTAAGTAATTTTTATGTAAATTATTTATCTTTTTAGTAAATGTAACTATTAGGAGTATTTAGTAGGTATTAGTACAACTTTTGTTTGGGCTAGTAATACATCTCCTTATGTTAGTTATATCTCTATGCATATCCATCAATCATTTTAATTAAATCAAACAAATACAATTTTCATATATATTTACTTAAAGCTTATAATCTTTATATTGGTGAGCAATTGCAGGAAGATTTACATGTAAAGAAAAATCAAGAATCACAGATGCAGAAAGAGTTGGATAACTTGAAAGACGTCTTGAATTTTGAGAAGCAAAACTTAGAAATGGCTATTTATGATTGTGATAAATTCAATACATTGTGCAATGAAAAAGATGTAGAGCTTAAGGTATTATTTAAATGTGATAAAATTTGATTTATCAAGGGGACAATCATTCATTTTATTGCTCCATTCTTTAATTTATAGGCTGCCCTAACAGAGAAGCGAAACTTAGAAATGCGGCTTCCAAAGTTGAGTTCTCAAGGTTCAAAGAAAACTACTCCGGAAGAATTGGTCGACGCAAATAATCAGGTAATGCTAAAAACTATTATTTGGCCTTTATATTTTGTCCAGAATAGTATTCATAAAATACAAACTCATGTGACTTCACTAATTACAGGTCTTTGATAAGATCCATGAAGAGTTGAAAGCTCGTTGTATGTTGCGTACCGCGGAAGAAACAAAAAAGAGGCTTTTGAGTGAAAAATCATCACTTGAGAAAAAAATTGTAGAGATTGAAAAGAAGAAATCAAGTGAGGTATGTTTCCTAAATATCTCTTGTTTCACTCCCAACTCTAAGAGTTAAGTCATACTACACTGTCTTCTCCCATACATAGTTTATGTTAATTACAATATTTAATACTAGAAAATTGCAATGAGTTGAAAGATTTATGAGATATTGGTAATCTTTGTAATTTGCAATTTCTTGATCGTGATAATACAAGGTTACATTGTCTGTCGTAGGAATGCACAATTTTACAAATACAAGGCTATTAAATATGCCTTCATCTTATTTGGAGTAGTATATACCAAGGAATATTAGAGAAATTCTCTAGCATTGAAATTATAAATATGACGGATGGTTATATTCGACACTTTTGATGAGATATTGTCTGCATCTGATTTGGAGAGTAGTATGCCAACAGGAAGTTGATTATGAAAAAAAAGAGTTATTAAAATCCCTACACATAGAGAGTTGTTCTTGTGTTTTCACATTTAGCTATTTTCTCTTTTTGAACTCAATTAATGCTCTTGGTCAGTTTTGATAAGAAGGGAATAAGGAAGTCTTTTAGAATCTGGAAACTGTTAAAAAATTTATTACTAAAGGAGATTAAGATTAATTTTGACTTCTTTTTGTTTATATGACATTCTTGGGGTTGAAGGAAGTGAACAGATGATCCTTTGCCAAATCTGGGAAATCTCACTCTCTTCCCTTACAATTTATAGAGTTAATCTGATTTTTATGTGACATTCTTGGGGTTGAAGAAAGTGAACAGATGGTTCTTTGCCAAATCTGAAAAATCTCGCTCTCTTATTTATACAAGTTACAAAGTGTCTCTGATTTTGGTCATTTTCAATTGAAATAATTAAGGAAACTAAGGAGATTTATCATGATATTAAAGTGTGTTTGGGTGTATTATTGAGTGTATTGATGTGAATATCTCTATTTTTTTAGACTAATATTTGTGTATTTTATAGCTTGCTTTATCAAATTATAATTATATTTATCTTTTATTTGCAGGATGAACATGCATAATTGAACCATTGCTTCAATACAAGTACTATTGGAAGATTGGACAATTCAAAAGTTATAACTAGCTAGTAGGATTAGAATATAACTAATGACTTGCTTATTGTTTTCTACTAAAAGTACAAACACATCTATAAGTATTTAGTTCTTTGGATATCAATCTTCATCATATTGACCTTTTCAAATTTATATTATTCTTAATATTAATATTTTGTGAATAAGTTTCTAAAAGAAACATGTATTGTGTATATACAGGCTATTCACAAATTGTTGCTAAAAGTGTAGAAAATATTTGTCTAAAATTTAGAAAAGAAAATGTGTATTATTTATGTAGCAACAACTCACAAATTGTTGCTAAATGTATAGAAAAATATGTTTATTGCAACAAAATTATTGTTGCTAAAAAGCCTTCCTAACACATTACTAACTAACTTTTTGTCTTTTTTTTTACAACAACTAATCTTGTTGGTAAAAAAATAATTTGTGGCAACACTATATTTTGTTGCAAAAGTTTTTATAAGCAACAACTGTAGTCATTTAAGGCAACAATTATTTTTGTTGCAATAAGTTAGTTTTGACATCAATATATTTTGTTGTTGCAAAAACTTTTCGCATCAGCGTTTATTGCAACAACTTTTATATTGTTGCCAAAAGTACTTTTTGCAACAACATCCTCTATATAGCAACAAAAATAATTGTTGCTAAATCCTTAATTTCTTATAGTGGATCACTTCTATAAATTTTATAATATAAAATTTGTATTTTTCTAATTTTGTGACTTTCCCATCTTCTTATTTAAAAAATCAAAAGCAGAAATATATGTAAAGGAGAAAACCATATATTTATATAATAATTATTTATGTTAATTGTTTAGACACGAGCATTGTGATATAAAGCTAAATAAGATACGATCTTTGATTCGTCTAATTTTGAAATTAATAACTATTTCTGTTCTACTTTCCCCTTCTTTAGTTTTCTTAGTGAAATGATCCTTAATTATAACAATTCTCAGTCTTCCTTTTATTTTCATCTTAATTAAATACAGTATCAATTCATGGCTTCATGGGACTAAATAATATATTTTATTGTTAGTGTTTGCTATCGAAAAATTCTCAAAATTTTACTTTACAATTAGAAATCAGTGCAATAAGAAAATAGATACATAAGATAATCAACAATGAAATAATGGATTTTACTATTTAATTTAGCAAATGAACACTTATTGTCATCTCAAAAATTTATAGGTGACTATATAACAATCAAAATTATGTTTTTTTAATATCACTTTGATATGAATTGAGATTTGGAGCAAAAGAAGAATTATTCAACCAATATTGCATCATAAATATCTCCAAATGTATTAACAGTGAGAAGTGAAACAATAACAAAACCACAAAGAACGATCATTATAAGTAAAATGACACAAAACTAATTAGTTCAAGAAGATACCCAACTAATCGATCCATCACATATGAATAAGACACAACCTATTTCAAAAGAAAACTATAGTCATACTAAAGATTTAAAGGATAGAATTCAAATCACCATTACATTTATTTAAATTAAACAAAATTAGAAGTGGTTTCTACTATATATTCTTGGATCAGGATGTATAAATAATTGCATAAAATTTCTTCCAATACTTCTAAAATCCTTACGGTGGCTAAGAGTAGTTTGGATTGAAGATTTTAAGGTTGTGGGTGTTCTGGACACAACGGGTGCAGTACAACTTTGATTAGTTACAAATGACCACTGAACTTATCAACCACTTGTTGCTTGGAAGCTCGTTATTTAATTTTATACTATTTTTCAAAATTTTCTATATGAATATATATAATTTGATACGGAATTAAAGGGTGTTTGAGCACCCCGAAAGCTTCGATGAAGGTCAGCACCTGGCTAAGAGCGATAAATTAGTCTCGCTAACTGTAGACACACCAATTTTATTGGATTTAATTCATATATAATTTGGATTAAATTCATGTTTATTTGAGTTGAATGATTAATTTGGGATTTACAAATAAATAAGTCCATTTTTATCAAATTGAAGTCCAAGGTTCAGTTCACCTTGAAATCAAAACTCATGTCACATGTCACAGTGACTAGACATCGAAGACCAACCAGGGGACGCCACGTGTCCAAATGAGGTGGTAGTCCCAGTCAAATGCAAGAAGGAATCACAATGCGTCAAGTATCAAAATGACATCTTTTGACCAAACACAAGCAACCTTGTCCACCCCCTACAACTATAAATAAAGGATGGACATGACATTCAAAGAAAAAGAAGAAACACTTCAATAAGCATTTTGCAATTGGAGAAAGCTACAACATCAACTACATACCTCTTCGAAGAATTGATCAACGAAGTTCTTCCCGGAGATCGACTTGCAATGACGAAGTGTTTTCCGTCATTCTCGGAGATCAAATACATCTCAAGGGGGGTTACATAAGTTACAACATCAACTACATAGCTCTTCAAAGGATTGATCAACGAAGTTCTTTTCGGATATCGACTTGCAACGATGAAGTGCTTCCGGACGTTCTCGGAGATCAAATACATCACAAGGAGGTCTACATGATCCTACATTCGAGAAATACGCTTCTGAAGGCCCTCGAATCACAGAGAAACCTAGGAGAGAAGAATCAAGAGGACAACAGAATTGTACTCACTCGATTCATTAATAAAATCACTTTTTCTTTTATTTATTTTGCTTGCAGTTAATTTTCCGCGCTTACGCAAGTTTGTTGCTAACAAATTTGGCATGCACATTGGGACCAAGTTTGCTCTTCATCTCTTCCTCCTACAAATAAAACAACAACAAGTTCAACTTTGCAATGGTCTTCAAGAAGATCAATGATGTTTCATGCAAGGACTCTATTGTTGCCATATTTGTGATTTTAATGATGTTGATCCACTCACTCGACGCGAGTTCAAGAAAAGTGTCTTGAATGGATCTGAATATTTCACCTCTTTATAGATGCCAAGAAAGATCAAGTCTCGAATGACACTCAAAACTGCAATCCCTGGGGGGCCAACATAGCATCAAAATTATTTGATGAACTTTCCTACTCTGGCTTCAACTTTGGTGAATCTAAAAGTTCAACAGATTCTTCAATTTCAACAAAGGCTAACTCCTTTATGGTTGACGCAACTGACATGGACGAGAAGTTTGCAATGATGAAGCAAACCATTAAATCCTTGAAGAAGTCTATTGATGACAAAAATCTTCAAATCACGCAACTTATGAGCGAGATAGATATCTACAACTCTAGAAAGTCACATCACAATCTAAAAACTCAAGAAAAAATTGATATTGATTCTCTCAACAAGTCAGTTGACTCTCAAAACGCAAATCAATATGCTTTAGTTGCCACTCTAACAGTTCAACAACTACAAGATATGATCATAAACACAATTAAATCTCAATATAGTGGTCCGTCAAAAAGTTCCTTAGGATATTCAAAGTCGTATTCTAAGCGAATCGAGGGTCTACTAATGTCAATTGGATATCAACCACCAAAATTGCAGCAAGTTGATAGAAGGGAAAATCCAAGGCAACATATTGCCCATTTCGTCGAGACTTGTAGCAGTGCCGGTACACATGATCTTCTTGTGAAGTAGTTTGTCCGTTCGTTGAAACAAAACACCTTTGATTGGTATATGGACTTAAAGCCTTAATCAATTGATAGTTGGGAATAACTAGAAAATCAATTTCTCAATCGTTTCTATAGTACCCATCGTACAGTGAGCATGATGGAATTGACAAGCACAAAACAAGGTAAGGTTGAACTCGTTGTGGACTATATCAATTGTTGGCGAATGATGAGCTTAGATTACAAGGATCAAATTTCTGAAATCTATGCAGTCAAAATTTGTATACAAGAAATGCATTGGGGCCTTGTATATATCCTTCAAGGGATTAAGCCTCAAACTTTTGAAGAACTAGCTACGCGCGCTAATGACATGGAGCTGAGCATTGCAAGTCATGGAAAAACATCGCATGTCTTTGATCCAAAAAAAAAGATATACAATTCAAAGAGTCGTTAGACTACACAACCAATGAGTCCATGGCGGTAACCGCAACTTCTATGAAAGCCTCTAGGAGACAAAAGTTCAAAGAGATTGTAGCATATCAGCAAATACGAGAACTAAAAAATCAATCTACCTTGAAGGAGTTAAAAGCAAAAGAGTATCCCTTTCCGGATCTGACGTTCCTGTGATTCATGACGAGCTGCTAACCAAGAAATTATTTCACTCCCAGAGTCAAAGCGACCTGAAGAATCTAATAAAGTCGATGATCCTATGTATTGTAAATTTCCGCACATCATCAGTCATCACACCACAAAATGCTTGACTCTGAAGGAAAAGATCATGACATTGGTACGAGAGGGAAAGATCATCATTTACGATGGTAAGACATCAGAGACAAACCATGCTAGTATCAAACTAGATTATGATTCAATTTCAGAAGTTCTACATCCTGAGGCATCGCTAAAAATTGAAAAAGATGTCATCATACTGCAGTTTGGGAGCTTTGAACCAGTTGAGGTTTCTGTCTTGAAGAAAATAAAAAATACATCCAAGGTAGATTCCTTATTCAATGAAGAGAGTGATGACACTTGGACTTTGGTCGCTCGCAAAAGGCAGAATCATCAAGGTACTTCTAAACTCCAACTTTCAAAAATTGACACAAAATCAATTATGAATCAACTTTTGCAATGTGAAAGCATGAAATCCAACTCCAAAGTGAAGTACATTAATGTTTCATCACAAAAGGTTAGAAGGTTAGAAGGTCAGTTACATTTATGGATTTCTTCCCTGAAAGTACGCTCCTTAAAGTATGAGCATAAGCTGCATGTTACTTGTGTACGACCTAAAAATACAAAACAAAAAAACAAAAAAAAATATCATCATCTTGAAAGACGATGTGACTTGATCCTCTTCACCGAGATATGTAGGCGCTTGGAGTAATCACTCTAGCTCTTCCGTCTATACTCATATTGCCTTTAGTTTTAAACAATTACATATATTACTACTTTTAGTATTTATACAATATATTAATATATTATTGAAGATACAATTGATACCTACATCCCTTGAAACTAGGATTGATTAATTGTCTGCTTAATTAACTCTTTCACTCCAAATCAACCACTATCTATTAATTCTCCACTCCCATATTTATAACTCAACTATGTCTCCTCCTTTCTGATTCAAGAATTTCACCGTACAATTTCATTCCAACTATAGATCTACTCTCTTCTTCTCAAAATATCATCATCATGACCGACAAATTCCCCTAAATCCAAATATTATTTTGTATTGTTCATTTATAACAAAATCAAATCAAAAGTAATTGTTACAATAGAACGCTTTCAATTAAAAGTGGGTCTTGATCGTTTGTTTTTAAAAGAAATGAATCTTAGTATTGATTATGTCAGTCGACAGCGCAAAAGGATCAAACGGGGTATTGTAGATAGTTTTTGTTTGTTGGTGTTCTTCTAAGGCTTTCTCTAATTACTGTTACATGGATGTGTTAGTACCAATATTACTTTGATATATCCCTTAAAATATGTGTATCAAATAAGTAGTAATCTTAATTAAGATATGAGTTGTATTTTTAGTAATGGGTATCCGAACGTGTATATGTATCTACCATTAAATTTCATATACATGATTTTTAGATGATATTAGTGATATGACAAATACTTTAGAGGTGTGATTTGCTCCTAAACTGAGGTGTTCCAGTTACTTTTCGTATTTAGATAAATATAATTAAATGTATATACTTATTATGTATTCGAGATACATGTTATTGGTTATAAAATATAAAATTTAGATACACATAATTAGATGTGTATGCTTCTTCTTTTTGTATATTACATATTTAGATACTACTCTGTATACTAAATATATGTTTTCGGATATAACATATGCCATTGAAATTTGATACATCAAATTATTACTAGATACATATAAAAAATACATGAAATTAATGCTAGATTAAATAAATAGATACATAAAATTAATACAAGATACATATACAAATACATGAAATTAATACTAGCTACTTCTATGATATATATATATATATATATATATATATATATATATATATATATATATATATATATACTTGTATGACACTCATGTATATAAGTGTTTAGTTTGTTGGATACATCATATATCGATAATAGATACATCAAATTAATGAATTTATTATATACTTGTATGACACTCATGTATCTAAGTGTTTAGTTTGTATATATATATATATATATATATATATATATATATATATATATATATATATATACTTGTATGACACTCATGTATCTAAGTGTTTAGTTTGTTGGATACATCATATATCGATAATAGATACATCAAATTAATGAATTTATTATATTAAGAGTATAATTTAAATTAATTAAGTTACATTACCAAGATATATATATATATATATATATATATATATATATATATATATATATATATATATATATATATATATATATATATTTATCTCTTATTAATAATATTAATGAATTTTTTATTTGAGTGAATAATATATGAACTTAACTACACATAAATACACTCTTGCTTTTCGTCTTATTTTAAGGGATTTGGTTAATTTAAGTTTTCAGTTTTAATTGTCTATATATTCTGAAAATCCTCAATTACTCCTCGAATTAAGGAAATTGGTTACAAACAATTAATTCAAATAAATAAATTTAAATAAAATATGTATCTCGATTTTGAAATTCAAGTGTGTGTGTGTCAAGTGTGTGTGTGCGTGTGTGTGTGCCTGTGTGTGTGTGTGTGTGTGCGCGCGCGCGCGTGTGTGTGTGCGTGCGTGTGTGTGCGTGCGTGTGTGTGCGTGCGTGTGTGTGCGTGCGTGTGTGCGTGCGTGCGTGCGTGCGTGCGTGCGTGCGTGCGTGCGTGTGTGTGTGTGTGTGTGTGTCTCACGAATTCAGACTCATGTATTCTAAACACGAAATATGGTCGAGAAGGTAATATTTTAAACTATTGGAAATCTTAGTAATTAAGACCTAAACTAGTGGGATTTATGTAGTTTGCCCAAACTAAAATGCAACAAAAAAATAGTATTCAGGAAAGAAAAGTGAACTTACCTGAGCACCAGATGATGAAGGTTTAGACTTTGAAAGAAGATTGAATAAAAAATATTTCAACTATTTGAGATACTCAAGAAAATAGGAAAGAAGAGAAGTTGAGAAGAAAGTATAAAATTGTTGAATAATAAAATGATTTTTTTTAAAAAAAATGGAATTTTTAATAAATATAAAAAGGACTTAATTATATTTTTGTAAACTTATATCCCCAAAATTTTAAAGTGATGAAAAGGTCCCTAATCTCACAACTCAACCCCACTTTTCACTTTTTCTTAACCTAATCCTACAAACTAAATAAAAAAGAAATTGAATATCTAGGGGCTAAAATAAGTTTTATTGGTGGTACTACACCAAATTATCTCATGTTAGTCTTGGTATTGAAGTACCTAATTTGCCTTGGTAGAATATCAATGCATAAAGGTTAAATTCATACTATCCAAGTAGACTACATTTGATTTTTAATTAAACATAATGCACCAGTTTGATCCAATCACTCAATGAAACTAATAGATTTATCTTCTATTGTATGTTTTGTATGGTTGATATATTGATTGTGACTTCTGAAGTAGTACAATAAATGAAGCCTTGAGTGCTATAATTTTGGATAAAAGAAATTGCAGGATAATGACATTGAAGATTGTCTTATTAAATATCATAATGGAGATGATTCTGGACTTCTTTTTACAAATATTTGGTCATTAGTAAAGACCACTAACTCAAGCAGATAACTAGCCAGGGGATTAAAGAATTCTAACTACAAGAAAGAAACAAAAGTCTATTTGAAACCAATATTGTTAGTGTTGGAGGAAGAAGAATGTAACAATGAAGATGCAGAAAAGCTTGTATTATTGCTTTGCAAGTACAAGCTATGCATCTTTGTAGATGGCCCTCCATGATCACTACTACTCTTATTGTCTCTTCCATCTTTAAGGAGCATATCAACTTTTTGGTACTCTTCTCTTTCATGTCTTATCTCTTTTAGCATTGCTGCGACATCTTTCATCGTTGGTCTATCATCTGGTGATGGATTAACACACAGCATAGCTACTCCTATAGTCTGCATCATCTCATCAACTTCTGATTCGGGACGAGCGCATAAGCTCACATCTAAGACTTCACCATTGCCTCTTTTCTGCCTCACCCAATCCACAATGTGTACTCCATCTGGTATTGTAGGGTCAATTGGCTGTTTTCCTGTTAACACCTCTAATACAACTACTCCAAAGCTATAAACATCGCTTTTCTCTGTTATCTTCATCATG
This sequence comes from Solanum chilense, assembly GCA_032847665.1. Taxonomy (NCBI): domain Eukaryota; kingdom Viridiplantae; phylum Streptophyta; class Magnoliopsida; order Solanales; family Solanaceae; genus Solanum; species Solanum chilense. The sequence goes on along the minus strand of CM064971.1, from coordinate 67,308,736 downwards.
TATCCATATTCTGCACAAGATAAGATATACATGTGTATTAAAGATATAATGTATGTAATTATAGTGTAATATTGAAAAGTGGCACTATGACTTGTGACGAACCTGGTGCTATGTATCCGTAGGAGCCAGCTACTGTATTGGAGGATCGAGCAAAATCTCCATCATCAACAAGTTTGGCTATACCAAAATCTGCAATGTATGGCTCAAAGTCAAGGCCAATGAGAATGTTGTTGGCCTTGATGTCCCTATGAACAATTGGAGGTGTACAATCGTGATGTAAATAAGCAAGCCCTTGAGCTGCACCTAGGACAATCTTGTATCTCAATTCCCACTCCAAACATCCATCACTTCGTTCGTGTAGAAGACTACCTAAGCTTCCATTAGGCATGTAGTCATACATGAGCAACCTAGTGTTTTGATTCCAGCAGCAACCTAAGAACTTAACGATGTTTTTGTGACGGATGGAGCCAAGGGTTTTTACCTCGGTTGAGAAAGAATCGCGAACACCTCCACTAATTCCTGACTTTGAATTTTGGCAGTTGTATCCAGTTGCCAATGTGGTTGGCCATAGCTTCTTGACTGCAATTGCTTCACCATTTTCTAGTTCTGCACGATAAACAACCCCCGAGCATCCCTTTCCAATAACATTGGATTCCACTAGGCATCTCAAAATTTGTTCAACCGAAAAATTCAACTTCTGGAATGGAGTGAACTTCCAAGCTGATGAATCCCCTCCTCCCAATTCAGAATCATTATCTTCTCTACTCATTTTCCTCACTCTGTAAACTGCCAGCATCCCAAGGAGTGCCAAGGCTATAGTCACCACAGAAAGGAGTGCAATTGCTAATTTTAGCCTCCATGACCCTCTTACGTTGCTATTACTCATCATTCCCCCGCCTTCAATATTGCTCAAGAAACAAGAATCATGTCCCAATGAGCACAAACCTTTGTTGCCAGCCATCTCTGCTGATGATAATTGCCTGAACAACTTATTATCAGGGAGGTAGCCGGTAAAATTGTTGTAGGAAACATTCAAGGAAACCAGATTTTCAAGCCCCGAAAGAGACAACAGGTCTCCTTCAAGCTTGTTGTGGGAAAGATCTAGTACTGAAAGTTTGTTTAAGGCAGATATCTGTGGTGGGACTACCCCACTCAAGAGATTCCAGCTTAAATTCAAGGCAATGTCAAGTGTCTGAATGTCAAACAATTCCGCTGGCATGTTCCCTGAGAGTTCATTGCTGCTTAGATCAAGCAATTGAAGGCTTGAACAATTGCCGAGAGTTGGGGGAATTGATCCAGAGAATGCATTCTTACTAAGAACAAGTCGGTTAAGGTTAGCAAGCTGACCATAGCTAGCTGGAATCTGACCGTTAAACTGATTCAAGGAAACATCCAAAATTTCTAGCCTACTGAGAGAAGAAAGAAAGCCAGGTAAGTTCCCACTTAGAGTGTTGTTAGATAGATTGAGCATCTGCAGTGCCTTGCAATTGCCAATCTCCTCAGGAACGGATCCTTTAAGGCGGTTCTCGGAGAGATCAAGAAAACTAAGGTTGTCTAAAAATCCTATCTCTCTTGGAATTTGTCCGCTAAGTTTATTACCAATAAGTCGTATACGAATAAGAGAGCTACAGTTACCTATCTCAGGTGGGATAAAACCAGAAATATCATTGGAAATCAACAGAAGCTTTGTTAAATTAGTTAACTGAAAAAGGTCAGGAGGTAAGCTACCAGTAAGAAAATTATGTGATAAGTCCAGAGCTTGTAGGCTTCTGCAACCACCCAATGCAGGAGGAATGCTTCCTTCAAGCTTGTTCTGCCAGGCAAAGAATACATTTAGCTCCTTCAACTGCCCCATTTCCGGAGGAATTGAACCTGAAATTTGATTCGTATCCATCTGAAACTGTAACAGGTTTGTCGCGTTAGAAAGAACAGATGGGATTGAACCAGAAATATTGTTGTTACTAATCATCAACTCTTGGAGATTCGTAAGGTTCCCGAATGACCAAGGGATGCTCCCACTTAAAAAATTCAAAGAAAGATCAAGAACAACCAAACTTTTGCAATTCCCAATTTCATCAGGTATTAGCCCATCAAGATTATTTTGCCAAAACAACATCTTTTCTACTTTCTGAAGCTTTCCCAACTCTGCTGGAAGTGAACCTGACAGACTATTTTGGTATAAATACAAGTCAACTAGCTCTGAGCAGTTGCCTATTTCTGAAGGTATTTTTCCAGAAAGCATTGTAGTATAAATAGATAATACCTGAAGCTTTCCCAAGTTACCCAACGATGGAGGAAGCGGACCTGAAATTTTCGTATCAGCAAGTCCCAACACTATCAAGTTCTTGCAATTTCCGAGCTCATCTGGAATTTTCCCACTAATATCTTTATTCCCTCCTGCTCTTATATTTTCTAAAACTCCGAGTTTTCCCAACTCAGAAGGAAGATTCCCGCTAATCATATTGTCAAAAATGATAAGATTTTTCAGGTTAATGCAATTGCCAACCTCTCCTGGAATTTCCCCTGTTAGTTGATTAGAGTTCAAAATTAAATCTTCAAGATTTATAAGGTTACCAATAGTTTTCGGTATGGTACCAACAAGACCATTTGAACTAACATCAACTGTTACAAGTGAAGCACAATCTCCAATATCCTGTGGGATTGTTCCAGTGAGATTAGCACCAGAAATGATGAGTTTTCGCAACGATGGTAATGACGAAAGATTTGAAGGAAAAGGAAGAGCCAACGGAATAAACTGAATATCAATTTCTGTAACGAAAAGACTAGAAGAACAAACTATATGAGACCATTTACAAGGATTGGAATCGTTCCGATTCCAGTTTGAGAATGCTTGAGGAATTGGTGAATTAGTAGAATGAAGCCAAGAAAACAGGACATCAACTTCATTTGAAGGAAGAGCAAAGTTATGTAATAGAAGAAAAAAAGTTAGAAAGACAACAAGATTTGGGAGGTCCAAGAATCGCCTCGACATTGGCATCAACTTCCAAATTCAAAATAAATTTCTTAGCATTGGTGAGTTTGTTTATATTTTGGTTAAAACTCAGAATCTAGCTTTGCAGAGAAGGAAGAAAAGAAGAGACAATACAATAATTAGTTATTAAAGATTTGAAATAGCTACTCACAAACAACTCCACCATCTTTTTCACCTCGGGGTTCTCTGCTGCATTATTATTAGTAGATGCCACCCACCATGTGTTGCTGCATTGTTTTCCTCAAAACTCATTGTTGGTCTTGCTTTGGTATTTGAGCTCATTGCCTCTCCACTCTATTCATGTTTTAATTTCAAACTAAGCTGTAAAATAAAACACTTCTCATGAAAACTCATTTTCTCTTTTCTCTCATTACCATTTTCCAATAGTGAGATGTTACAAAACGAGGCATTGTCTTTGCACAAAATCTAACAGGTCGTTTTCCTAGGGCCTATCAGAAAAAATTATCTATCTAATAGTTTTGTGTATTATTAGTATCTTGTTTACGTGGTTGTCAGGACATCTTTTGTCGAAAAAAAAATATCATATATACAAGTTAATTAATGTACGAAATGATTAAATAACATGCATTGGACACATTTAACACAAGAAGTTATCGTAGCCAAGTGATTTCAAACGTTTGTAATGAGACAATGCTTGCTAGTAGCAAATGTTTTTTCCACTTTTTGAAAAGAGTTTTTATTGTGCTATTTCTAGACATTCGTGGTGAAATTCCTTGCTCCGTATATTACATATAACGACACAATTGTCCCTCAAAACTTTTTCCACGTATCCTCCATTATATTTGTGATTGGTGTTTTTTGTAAACAAGAGTTTCATCTTTAGAAACTATGGATTTCAATTTACATGTTATTTTTGACATATCAAATTAAATACTGCATAAGAAATAATATCAACATAACTAATGCAAACAAAACCAATATATTATATATATTGAACATTATTTTTTACACCACCCTAACAAACGACACGTAAAAAAACATGAAAATGCTTGGTTGAGTGTAGTGCCTAATGTGGATACAACATCTTAAACGTAATGTACTAATACGTTGAACCTAAATATCCATTTGACAAAATAAATAAGGAAGCCAACGTCGTGTTAGCGTCCCTATTTTAACTAAATTTGTAAGGCCTTCATATATCCTACATTTCTATTCTATTACATACAAATACAAAGGGTTCATCGTTCCTTAGATAATTAATTCTGTTAGTAAGATACAAATATTTATTCTTAACCTTTTCAATTTGTTTGCCCTAATAATGTCGAAAAACCATCATACTTACAAAATTTAGATTTCTTCCCATATACATTAATCTTTTGTTCCAATGGAGCTGATTTATTGTGTATCAGTAAATCAGCTCCATTATGTACACTTTTATGATGCACACAATCGTTAGTGTAAAGCAATCAATAATAATTGTGGTAGACTGGTAAATACTCTTTCATTCTTAACCAAGAGATATCATGTTTGAGTCATTTTTAATACGAAGTCGCCTTTGGAAACATTTTACCCTCAAATATAAGATTTCCCGGCCCGCTAACTTTAAAAAAAGTCATACATAAATATTTTGAAAAATTGGTAGAAACTAGAATATAATTAACTGTACAATCATCAAAAATATATGAGTGGCCTTGTAAACTGGTACAAGCTAGCGATAGCATTCTTGAGGCCAGAGTTTTCCTTTTTTATTGTTTTATTTTAAATTTAACTTAAAACTTATATTTGAATTTAGACTATATTGGTGCACTTAAAAATTTTAAATCATAAATTTATTTATAAATCTCAATGTAAAGGACCCAAATTTTAAGGCCAAACCATGTGAATGTAAGAGTGTGGAGAGGTTCTTTTTTTTTCAACCATAACTCTGACGACACACAGTTGCTATCATGTGGGGTATGACTTAAAAAGATATACAACTAGTAATTAAGTTGCATTATTTTAAAGCCAAAATATGTTTTTATATTGTAGGTTAATATATTTGCCTTAACTATGCCCTAACTTCTAGGACTTAACCTTGGGAATATCCAATTATGGAATCTTTAGCTCTTTTTTGTTTGTTAACATCACGTTCGCCGTATCCAAATCCCTCCACCCTTCTTTTTCTTATTTTATACGCTTTTATATTTCAAAATTGAATGACTTGTTTTAATTTCATAAAAAATTAAGTAAAAAAAATATTATAAATGTTATAGATATCATAGTTTAAGATTATTTTATATAAAAGATTAAGCTGTAAGAGAGAGCATATTTTTATGTCTTTATTATATTTTCAAAACACTCTCTCATGTGTGGGTCTGATTCATTTTCATGGGTCAAGCATGTGAAATTCTTTATTAATTTTCTGGTGGTTGTGAAATTTGATCTCAGTACCTTTATCTGCTCTTATGCCATATAAATTTTACTGCAGGAGAGAAATATATAATTTTATTAATATGTATATATATATTTATATAAGAAAGCAAACTACACAAGGAAATAAGCAACTACTGAAGAATTATGATCTTCACCTAATTTACTTATAATAGAAACTTAAGTACTAATCAGATACTAAAATATGAAATATGAATCAAGAAATATCACTATTAGTCTAAAATTAAAGATTTATTAGATATATCAAAACGTTACTGAATTTTATGATATCATTTGTCATATGAAAAATTAAAATTAAAAATTACTCTTAAAAAATTGAGAAAAAATCTTTATTTTTTCAAACATACTAAAAAAACTAGATTAGACAACTTAGAAATGAAGAATAATAACAATATTAACAAAAAAAATTGATGTGTTGCAAATTTGTTCCTAGCTAGTACCTTCCGAAAAATACTCCTTTAGATTTAATACCAAGAACCCCCTTAAATTAGTCACTCTTACATGTTTAAAATAATAATTAAATTATGAGTTGTTGTTATTTCTCTAAATTATGAAATATAAACAACATTTCATATCTAAAAGCCTCTTGTAGTGGCATAAAAAGTGACGTAACTTTTTTAGCAATGTGTGCAAGCTAGAAAGTAAACAAAAAGAGCACTCCGTGAATTATACATTAAGAGCCCTTTGAATGGGTTTAATAAAAATAGCTTTAAAAAAATATTTTTGAAAGTGCTGAAGTTTATTTTTAAAATAAGCAGTTATGCGTTTGGATAAAAGTGCTGAAGTTAAAAAAAAAATTGTTGATGTGTTTGGCAAATAAGTGGTGATAAACAGCTTTTTAAATCAAAATTTCTGAAATACCCTTAAAAGTTGTTAACATAATAAAAGTTAATTAATTTATATTTTACAGCCATAAATAATTATATTTTGCTATCATTCACATAATTCTTTCTCATCACAAATTATTTATAAGAGGAATATAAACTTATTATAGATTTTAAAGATATATAATTTGAATAGATCAAAGAATGATTTAAGATTTATTTTAGTTTCATCCATAGGTAATAATAATTGTCTATCATTCACATATTTTTTTATTATCACAAATTATTTATAAGAGGAATATAAATTTTTATTTTTCAACATATTATCGGCATCAATCGAGATAAAAGGAAGAAAGCTAATAAAAAAATAATCGAAAAAACTTACCTCAAGGTTTATCTTCACTTCAAATTGGAAGAACAGAAAGAAGTTCAGCAGCTATGCCAAACGTGAAAAGGGAAAAATGGAAGAAAGAGATGTTAGAGTTATGTGGGTAATTTGGAGATTGTCTAAAAATACTAAGGGCAAAAAGGTAAAAATGTGGTCAACTAAAACAGCTTATAAGCTAAAAAAAAAAAAAAAACACTCATACCCCAGCTTTTAACTTTTGGCTTAAAATAAGTTTTTTTTTTAACTTAAAATAAGTTATTTTGAGTATTGTCAAACAGCTAAATAAGTCAAAAATCAGTTTTTAAGTCAGTTTGACCAGCTTTTAAGCTGAGCCAAACAGGCTCTAATTTTTTAGAATAAATTATTCTATATGTTAGTATTTTCTTTTGTTTTTCTTTTATTATTTGTTATTTATTATTTTTCCAACAAATCTCTACATGTTTTGCTAGTAATAGTAAACTAATTTAAACTGATAACCTTATGATAATAGTAATATCGAAAGAAAATATAGTTGAAAATAACAACTAGTTTTATCATAACAATAAATTTAGTTTGAAAAATATAATTCTAAAATGACAATAATATATGCATGGAAGAAACGAAATATTTAAGTGTAACGGAAAGAAGTTTTAATTTTTTCTTCTTCTACGAAATCCAAAACTTTTTTCCTTTCTCAACAGTAATTGCAGTTGGAAATCTATACTTCTAAAATGACAATAAGCTAAATATAGATCAATAAAAGTGAATCTAATCTCAAAGTCAAATAATATTTATTCAATAATAGTAAATTTGTGTGAAATTAGGTATTAGACATAACTCACACCCAAAAAGCTAGCTCAAAGAGAGCAGGATTGCTCAAGCCTTATAAGAAGTATATGGGACTTTTGTCATTCTTTAACACCCCACCTCACGCCCAGTGCTTAGGATCTGGTGTGTGGGCAATTTTGATTTTTTGGGGGACCCCAACATCGGGTGATACATGCACTGCTCTGATACCATGTGAAATTAGGTTTTAGGCCTAACCCACATCCCAAAAGCTAGTTCAAAGGGAAGAGAATTGCTCAAGCCTTAGTATGTGGGACTTTTGTCATTCTTTAATAATTTGATTGAATATCAAAATGTACTCAAATAATATGGTGCATATCATGAGATTTTTTTTTTAAAAAAAAAATGAGTTAAACAATATTTGGTACAAATTTGTGTATCTGAGATTGTTGCAGTGGAATGAAATTTACGAACTAAAAATTTATTGCAAATCCAACTTTGAATGTCAAGGAAACAAACTGTAATGCCACAAATTGAGTATCCTCTTGGATTATTTGATGTCAATCTTAAAAAATAAATGATCTGTCGTTTTTTTTTCTTACTATTTTTGTTTCTAATATTACTTCAATTTTTTTAAGCATTAAGAACTATATTAAAGGGAGTGATTGTTATGGTTAAACCATGTAACCGTTCCCATTCTTTTTCAAAATAGTGTTTATCTTCTTTTTCAGAAATTATATTGGGTTGGGTCAGGTCCACATAGACAACCTATGACCCAAATTAATTATATCTTCAACTGTGCACATGGTAGACAACACCCAAGCTAATTCTACATCAACTAGACACCCAATGTCATACCATAAATAGTTCGTGAAATTGGTGAGCATCAAGAGCTTACCTATTAGGTTACATGCTCCATATAGGAACTCAATCACATATGGATAGAGTTCACCACTAATATGAGAACTCTATTACTAACAATATCTGAACTTTTTTCACTACTTCAGTAGTTACTTATTTGATTCATCATCCTCTTAAAGAAGTGAACTCGAGGTTATTTCTAACTTTATTTACACAAATACACTCGAGTGTAATAGACGACTTATATATACAAGTTAAATTGTTCATTTTAATCTTCTTCCCTTTCTACTCGAATTTATCTGTTCCGTATCAAATGCTTTCTTAGACATACAGTTCATTGTTGAATCACTCATGACTATTAGTAACATACGAAAATAACAACACATATGAAAATACAAGAAACAGTAAAAGATCAAAGGGTATTTTAACGAAAAGTTAATATAACTTTTCGGGATCTCACACAATGAAGAAGCATGGAATCATTATTTCATTAACTCGTTGATCGTTTAACACACGCGATATGAAACACATGCTACGATGCTTTCACCTTATATTGGTGCATGTGTATCATTCTTTTTAGTATCCAACATCATATAAACTTTTGTTTAGACATTTCTAGATATCTAACCCGAGTTCTCTCTTTAGTGATCCTAGAAGTTATCTTCTTAGAGAGACTCTTGTTTGGTTTAAAAAATAAGTCGTAAAATTATAGTGAAAATCATCTCTTCATGTTCTTCGACGTAAGAGACGATTACTTGTGTGAGAGAGTTAATATCACGACTTGTTACACATTCTATTTCTAATATCATTATCACATGCGTACGAGATATGAATATAAATTCAAAATAGTCTTGATGAGAATATTATAACAATCAAGTTATTTTACAATACATAAATATTATCATATTCTACATAAACCTAGAGCCTTAACATGTTTCTCAAATAAGTCTCTAGCTATCGGTTTTGTAAAAGGATTAGCTATCATTTTATGAGTAAGATTGTATTGCAAAGTTATTTCTCCAGTTTCTAATATGTCTCTTATAAAGTTATACTTGATGTCACAGTATTTGATTTTGATACGATACTTAGAAATCTTCGTATATGTGATAGTCGTTTGACTGTCACAATATCGAATCATGGTACCCTTAGAAGTGTTTGCAATATTCAAATGCTCAAATAATATTTTTTTAACCAAACAACTTTTTGTATTGCTAACACACAAGTCACAAATTCAGATTTCATGATTGAAAGAGTGGTGCAAGTTTGTTTCTTACATTTTCATGAAATAGCCCCCATCATTAAGTAACAAAGAATAATTGGAGATTGATTTTCTATCACACCAATCACCAGCCCAATCAACATATATATAACGTCTTATGAATAAATCAAATCCACTATAACATAGCGAATTATCTGCAGTTCCCTTCAGATATTGAATTATTCGCTTTACTACTTTCCAATGATCTCTTCCAGGATTAGATTGATACCTTCTAAGCAGACTCAAGGCATAACAAATGTCTAAGCGAGTATACATCATAACATACATCAAACTTTCAACAACATAAAATATGAAAATAGATACATGTCTTCCTTTTTTTCTATCTTTGGACACATTTGAAGGCTTAAAGTTTCACCCATTACTACAGGAGTATCTATGGATTTGCAACTATTTATTCTAAAATGTCCCAATATTTTCTTTATATAAGTTTCTTGATAAACTCAAAAATTGCTTAAAACGATCTCTTTGGATCTTAACACTGAATATATAGTCTGTTTTACCAATATCTTTTCATATCAAATACTTTTGAAAGTCATGACTTGACAGTTTTCACATATATACTCCAAATTATTTTCAGCTAATAAATATCATCTACGTAAAGAGAAAGAATTACAAAATTTTCATTGGACTTTTTCACATAGATGTAATGGTCTTCATCAATCATGGTGAAACTAAATGACATCAACTTCTTATGAAATCTCAGATACTTTAAAGATTGCTTTAGACCATTAATTGATCTTTCCAATTTACAAACTTATTTTTTTGACCGTTAACAGCGAAACCTATTGGTTGTACCATGTTTATTTTCTCGTTAATTCTCCATTAAGAAAAGTGATTTTCACATTCATTTTGTGTAATTATAAAGCTAAAAATAAGCATATGGAGGTAAACTTCACCAGTGATGAAAAAGTTTCCTCATTGTCTATTCCAACTTCTTGAATAAAATCTTTTGCCACCAATCATGTTTTTATCTTTTTATTGACCCATCCAAATTTTTTTAACTTTGAAAATTCATTTATTGCAAATACGTTTATGTTCCTTTGGAAGGTCAACTAGATCGCAAACTTTATTGATTTCATCCATTTTAGGGCTCGATAATCGGTTATAAAAGTAGGTTCATCGAATTTTATTGGAGATATCAAGAAAACATAAGCCTCTATCTCATAATATTGTAAACTTTTTCTTGTACTCCTACATAATTGAAGTTCATAAGGAGTTGAAGATACTGATTTAGAAGGTACCGTATTCAATATGCAGGCCACAGTCAATAATGCATCTCCCCAGAAAGAAATAGAATAATTTGTTTGCGCTATTATTGATTTAGTCATGTCTAATAATGTTTTATTCTTTCTTTCAGCAACACCATTTTGTTGACGCGTTTAAGGAGTAGTTCCTGTCTGATACTACCATTTTCAGTACATAATTCCTCAAATTATTTTGACAAAAATTTTACGTCCTTGATCGGTTTCTAAAGCCTTAATGATTTGTTCTAGTTGATTTTTAACTTCATTCATATACATTTTAAAGCATTCAAGTGCTTCGGATTTATGAGAAATCAAATAGACATAACCAAAGCGCGTAACATCATCAATAAATGTAATGAAGTATGCATCACCATACCTTGCTCTCACATTCTTTGGACCACAAATATCATAATAAATTAATTAAAGCGAGAACTCGACTCTTTTAGCTTTTTCAAATGATTTATGTGTAATTTTTCTAGCAAAATAATTTTCACAAGTTGACATATCAATTTTGGTGAAAGAACTTTAATATCCTTCACTTGTTAAATATTCATTCGAACTTACCCTATGTAATCTAATTTTACATGTCATGTAATAACATCAATATCATTGTTACTTTAATAACATGTAATTACACAACAATCAACATAATAATCATAAGTGGAAGGATTATAATCTAAAACGATAAAAATCATAACGAAGTTCAAAACCATATAAAACATTATCTAGAGTTATTATAATACCATACAACTCAAAAACAAATCAAAACCAATGTTTACAAGATGAGTCTTATTTTTGTTAGGAGACTCTACAAGACGTGTTTAAGTCGAGTTTGGACTCTATGAAGTGTGTTCAATTCCAATTATGATTGTTGGAGGCAATACAATCATAAACCCTAGTTCATGCGTATAGATATAAAATGGTTTTATATTCCCTTGAAAAAAGATCTAGAAAATATCCCATTATTCTTATGTAGTTATAAAGATCAAGATCTGAAATATCCTAAAGATATTCGTAAATAGATTAAGATATGTCAAAATCTTTTTATTTCCAGAAGATCCACAAATAATTTCATTGACATAACGTCAAAATCATCGTAGTTTGATAAATCATCCTAGTTCAAGAAATACGCTACTAACATAATGGATAAATGGATGAACAAATTTTTACCCGTATTGTTTTATCAATAGAATTATATTTCTTCGTATTTGATTTGTAATTGCAATTTATTTTGTATTAACTTGAAAATCTTGTTGGGTGGTCTTGGGCCTTCTCAACCCAAAAGCTAGCTCAAAGGTTGAGGCTTTCCCTCACACTTATAAATTGACCACCAGCCCCTTCCACTTCCGATGTGGGATAACCCAACAATCTCCCCCTTCACACATCGGGCCTTGGGTTGGAGAGCTACAACCCAGTTTCTCCCGGTGGGCTGAGACTTGTTGACAACCTGGGCTCTGATACCAATGTTGGGTGGTCTTGGGCCTTCTCAACCCAAAAGCTAGCTCAAAGGTTGAGGCTTTCCCTCACACTTATAAATTGACCACCAGCCCCTTCCACTTCCGATGTGGGATAACCCAACAAATCTGTAATTGTTTACTTGTTGATTCCGTTAGATCAATGCGTAACCTTCTTCCTTCCCTTCAACTCCTCTATTAATAATCAATTTAATATTACTATTTTTTGTCCTTGTTGAATTGTGGTTGAATCTAACGACACTCGAAGTACGTGTAGTTGCCAGGTCATCCCTACACTCCATGAACTTGTTTAAGAAGAAAGTACAATGGAAGTAAAAGCAAATAGAGATACCAATGATCTGGTTAAAGCACAAGAGACTTTTTCTTTAATAATATTAGGGTTTCTTTATAGATGTTTCCGTTTGTAATATCATACAATTGGATAGATTTGTATTATGTGATTTGATGATTTAGCTCTTTGTAATTAACAATGCAATTGTATATAAATATTGATCTTATTTTGTATGTTTTATTGAATGGAATATAGAGATAGAGAAACTCAAAACATAAAATATGAGAAAATATTGATTCCATATGTCTTCTTATTAAAGGAAATAAAGTTGCTTATATGTAGGCTGATAACATAACAACGTAATCAAAACTTACGCTAATTTATTTCTAAATAATTATTTTCTTCTTTAAAAAAAGAATGACGTCTTTTTCTTTTTAATCAATTTAAAAAAGAATAGTCTTTTTTTTTGTAACATTTTAATTTTAGCTTTCCACGTGGCATGTTTAAAGCTTCAAGAGTAAAGCACAATATTTTATACATTTGACCTAACTTTAATTTAGGACCACAAGATTCAAAAGTCTTTTTATTTTCTTAAACTCAGTGTCAAGTCAAACTAGACCACTATTTTTTAAACGAAGGAAGTATCACTTATTCTCTTCTACAAGTTAGGAGTTAGCTACCCAGTTACTAGGTAAAACAAACTCCAAGTATAGTAAAAATGTTAGCAAACTCTCCCTTAAATTGATGTTTCTAACACAGTTTAGAGAGCTTCGATTTCTTCAATATGAGTAGAAACCGAGTATTCTTCTGAACTTGAGAAAAGTTTCCTTCTTCAAAGCCATCGTGAAGATATCTGCTACTTGATCTCGACTCTTGTAGTAATGCAATTCAATTACACCATCATGATACCTTATTACATCTATGTGCTTGCTTCTCCCATAAAATAACGAAACTTTGGACACTTTGATAGTTGAACTATTGTCAAAATATATATGAGTAGCATAAGCTTGCCTAAATTGAACTTCCTCAACCAACTTTATAAGCTAGATGGCTTGACATGCACATGTTGTTGCAACACTGCTTATTTGGTGGATAAAGTTACCATAGGCTTCTACCAAGAAATAGGAGTTGATCCCAGCATAAACAGGACACGGCTAGTGTTATTTCTATCATCTCAGTCTCCATCATAATCACCATCTATAAATCTGATCTTTCAACGAACTTTCTTTCCTTTTATACAACAAACCATGACTGATTGTGCCTTGCAAGTACCTCAAAATGCGCTTAGCAGCTAGGAGATGAAATTTTTTTACTGTCAATGTATCTGCTAATAAGGCTGACAACATACATTATGTTTGACCATGTTATTCTGAGATACATCAAACTTTCTACTAGTTACTTATAGTGTTCCATCTACGACCTGACCTTCTAAATCCTTATCTAACTTCAAGCTAAATCAACTGGTGTACAAATCAGTTTGCATTTCTCCATCTGAAATTTGAGCAATACATCTTGCGCATACTTCCTTTGAGAAATGAGGAACCCATGACTATATTGTATAACTATTAATTTGAGGTAGCAATGCATTCTTCCAAAATTAGTCATATCAGACTCATTCATCATTGATTCCTTAAATTGCTTAAACATAGCCTCAGTGCTTTCGGTAAAAATTAAATCATCAATATATAGACTAACAGTGAGAATATCACTTTTATTATACCTGATGTAAAGAGTTTGCTCATACGGACATCTTTGAAGACCAACCTCCATGAAATAAATTTCTATGCAACTGTACCAAGCTCTTGACGCTTGTTTCAATCTATATAATGTCTTTTTCAATCTATACATCTTGTTCTCATCTCCAATCCTTTTATAGCTGAGAGCTTGATCAACATACACTTCTTTTTCTACGTTTCATGTAATGTAAAAAATACTGATTTTACATTTAGTTGATACATTGACCATCCATTTTGAGATGTTAATCCCAAAATCATCTAGATTGTTTCATGTTCTGCAACAGGTTCAAACACTTCAACATAATCAAACCATACTCTTGCTTATACCCTTTTACGACAAGTCTAGCTTTGTATTTGTCTATATCTCCATTTTCTTTCAACTTTGTCTTGAACATCTATTTTTGCTAATGTTTAAGTTCCCAGGTGTTGTTCTTCTCAATGAAAGATATTTCCTCTTCCATTGCTTTCTGCTGTTTTGGTTGTTGAAGTGCTTCATCAAAGCTAATTGGTTCACATTATGCAAGTAAGCAAAAATTAATTATGGTGTCAACACTAGTTACCTCATAATCACTTATCCAAGCTTGTCTCTTTCTCTGCCTTAGTTCTCTTTGTGCCCCTAAAGTACTTGAACTGAGGTGTGAAGATTCAACCTCTTGTATTTGATCTTCTTCATAAAAACTTGTTGGTGTATGTTTCTTAGCTTCTTCTCCATACCATTGCCAAAACTCTTCTTGAGAGAAAATCACATCCCTGCTACAATAATCTTATGTGTGTTGGAATTATATAATTTTATAAGCTTTTGAACTATTTGCTTTATCATCTAATTTCTTTCGCTGATCTGGTACATGGCATAGCAAACAATAAAAAAAGTTAAAATGACTTGCATCGGGTCTTCTTCAATTTCAGGCTTCTTCTGGAGTTATATCTCACACAACAAAAGCTAAACTCCTGTTTAAAATATGTAAACTATAGTTTGTCGCTTCAGGCCAAAACTTCTTTGTACTTTGCCTATAACCAAATTCTCCCTCTCGCTCGCTCCATTTTGTTGTAGTTTTGTGTCTTTTAATGCCATACAACTCACAAAACCTTAAAAGACATGTGAACCGTACTCACCACCTCCATCCGTGTGCAACACCTGAATAGACTTTCTACTTCATTTTTAGCGACTACCTTAAACTTTTAGAATGCTTCAAAGATACCAAACTTTTCTCCAAGAAAATGAACCCAATTTTTCCTATTGTAACCATCAATAAAAGCTGCAAAATACCATATTCCTCTACATGAAATTAAACTAATCGGTCCACAAATGTTAGAATGAACAATTTCTAGTACTTTACTTTGTTCTTTGAGTTCTACCTCTTAGAGAAGATTCTCTCTGTTGCTTTCCGATGACACAATTTTCACAAAAGCTTAAAGGTTTTTGGAACTTTGTGTAGGGAGAGGCACAAAACAACACAAGTAGGATACAACACCTACAAGGATCGACTTCAAGACAATCAACCAAATATACTTCACCCAATTTACCAAAAGAAATTCCCCACTAGATTAACCAAACTCAAATCAGCAACACATCAAATAAAATCACAAGCAAATATGAATGATAAATATGCAAGTGACACACGAGATTTATACGTGGAAAACCCTTCGGTATGAAGGATAAAAACCACGGGACTTGTAGGAGTCCACCCTTTTTCTTCTCTTATTATGCAAATTGAGGGTAAAAACACCCAAATCAGTATACAAGGATGTTACAGCCCACCAACAACAACATACATAAGAGCCAACACAAAAGAGAAGAGAAATTGGGAAATATCACCCAAAAACGCAGATTATACCAGCTGCAATAACAGACGATCAAGAACTCCGATTGACGATCTGAACGGTCAAGATGTAGTTCTATGTGTTGTGAACCAGCTGTGAAAAGTTCAGAACGATCCAACGGTGGGATCTTCGGAAAACTGAAATTTCGTTCTGCTCTCAAACCCTCTCTCTCAAAAACTGTTTTTTCTCTCTATCTCCCTTCTCTCTATTTCTTTCTGCCCGTCCAAAACCAAAAAACCAGCTGCCAATATCAGCTGCCCAAGACTTCTAGAAGAAGTCAACAAAGCCCAAAATATATGGGCCACCCATCAATAAATGTTGGGCTTTCACTTATAAAAAAAATATAACAAATGGGCTGGACCCTTAACAATCTCCCCCTCCAGCCCAGTTCGGGGAGACCAAACATAAAAGGTCATCAAGAAGACATACCTGCAAGCTTGGAACAAAATTCAAGCTTGCTTCGAGGGACCACCTTTGTCAACATATCAGCACCATTCTTGTTGGTGTGAATCTTCTTCAACTTCATTAGTTGCTCTTCAATGACAACACGCAACCAATGATATCTCACATCAATATGCTTTGTGCGAGCATGGTACATGCTGTTTTTGCTCAAGTCCATAGCACTTTGACTATCACAAAACACAACATACTCGCTTTGCTTCAAACCTAACTCTTGAAGGAAACGCTTTAACCAAAGCATTTCTTTGCTTGCTTCCACTGCTGCTATATATTCTGCCTCGGTTGTAGACAACGCTACACACTTCTGTAGCTTGGATTGCCATGAAATGTCTCCCCCTGCAAATTTGAACAAGTAACCCGAGGTAGACTTCCGGTTATCAAGATCTCCAGCCATGTCAGCATCCGTAAATCCCTCAAGAATAGGCTCACCACCTCCAAAACACAAACTCAGATTTGATGTGCCTCGCAGATATCTTAAGATCCACTTTACAGCTTCCCAATGAACCTTGCTCGGATTTGCCAAGTATCTGCTAACCAATCCAACAGCATGTGCTATATCCGGTCTTGTACACACCATGTCATACATCAATGAACCAACAGCAGAGGAGTAAGGAATATGAGACATACTTTCCTTTTCTTTATCGGTTGTAGGACAACAACGCTTGCTCAACTTGAAATGGGCTGCAAGTGGTGTATTAACTGGCTTGGCATTCTTCATATTGAACCTTTCAAGCACCCGTTCAATATACTTTTCTTGTGACAACCAAAGCTTACCAGCTTTTCTATCACGAGCAATTTCCATACCAAGAATTTGCTTCGCAGGACCCAAATCTTTCATATCAAAGGACTTTGACAAATCCTCTTTCAACCTGCAAATCATCTCAACATCTTGTCCCACAATCAACATATCATCAACATACAAGCAAAGGATAATGAAGTTACCTTCAGTGAATTTTCTAAAATACACACAAGGATCTGCAGTAGTCCGCTTGTACTCATTACTACTCATGAAGGAATCAAACTTGTGATACCATTGCCTTGGTGCTTGCTTGAGTCCATAGAGACTCTTTTTCAACTTGCAAACAAAATTCTCTTTTCCCTTAACTTCAAATCCTTCCGGCTGCTCCATGTAAATCTCCTCATGCAAATCACCATGTATGAAAGCAGTTTTAACATCAAGTTGTTCAAGTTCAAGATTCAAATAGGCAGCTAGTCCCAAAATCATACGAATGGAAGTCATCTTCACCACTGGTGCAAAAATCTCATCGAAGTCGATGCCCTTTTTCTGATGGCATCCCTTCACCACTAATCTTGCCTTCCGCTTCACTAGCTTGTTGTCAACTTTCTTGTTCTTAAACAACCACCTGTTCTTCAAGACTTTCTTCCCTTTTGGAGGCTTCACCAAGTCATAGGTTTCATTCTTCTTCAAAGAATCCATCTCCTCTTGCATATCTTTGAGCCAATGGTCTTTGTCTGAATGTGACAGGACCTCTTGAAGGCTTTCAGGCTCCCCCTCATCAGTGATTAGGATGTATTCTGAACTTGGATAAAGTCTTGAAGGTTGACGAACTCTGGTCGATTTTCTAAGTGTTGGCTCTTCTACCTGTGGGCTGGATTTCTCCCCTGATTAGAAGACTCTCCATGTTGAACATCTACAGCTTCATCATCAGGTTGTGGTACAACAACATCAGGTTGTACCTCTTCAATATGGTAATGTTCATGAGCAATTTCATGACCATCCTCTGGAGCATCACCTGTTAATTGATCATCTGAAGCAGAAACATGAGGCATGGGCATATCAATAACATCATGAGAGAAATTAGAATAATAAGTCTTATCAGCACCCAAGAGATGAAAACCCATCTCGTGCTCATAAAAGACAACATCTCTACTTCTCACAACTTTTTGCTTTGCTGGATCATAAAGTCTGTAACCAAACTCTTCATCACCATATCCAACAAACACACAAGGAGAAGTCTTGAAATCAAGCTTCAATCTATGTTCCTTCGGCGCATGCATAAAAGCCTTGCATCCAAACACCCTCAAGTGAGAATAAGAGGGGTCTTTCCCAAACCAAACTCTCTCGGGAATATCAAACTCCAAAGGAACTGATGGTGCTCTATTTATCAAATACACAACAGTTCCAACTTTTTCACCCCAAAATGACTTAGGAAGATTGGACATTCTAAGCATGCATCTCACTTTCTCAACAATGGTTCTGTTCATCCTCTCGGCAACGCCATTGTGTTGTGGGGTACCCGGTTCTGTTCTCTCATGTCGAATGCCATATCTTGAGCAATATGCTTTAAACTCATTTGAAGTGTATTCACCTCCATTATCAGTTCGAAGACGCTTCAGTTTGCAATCTGTCTCCCTTTCAACCATTGCATGAAACTTCTGGAAGATACCGCACACCTCACTTTTGTGCTTCATCATATAAACCCAAGTTCTCTGAGTAGCATCATCAATAAAAGTAACAAAGTATTTGTTACCACCAAGTGATTCCACCTCTATGGGACCACACACATCAGAGTAAACCAACTCTAACTTCACTTTCTTTCTTGTAGATGTCCTCGGAAAAGAAACTCTGTGTTGCTTTCCTGCTAAACAATGATCACAAGGGTCAAGTGAAATAGTAACATTAGCAGGAATAAGAGACTTACCGGCTAACAGCTTTATACCCTTCTCACTAACATGCCCCAATCTTCGGTGCCATAAGTTAGGAGAAGTTTTCTCCTCAATAGCATTCAACTCACCACTACACACTTTCAAATGTGTCTTATACATGGTGCAACAAAGCTTGCCACGAGCAACAGTCAAGGAACCCTTAGACAATTTCCATTTACCCTCACCAAAAGTGTGCTTGTAACCCTCTTCATCAAGTACGTTAGCAGATAATAAATTGAGGCGTAAATCTGGAATGTGGCGAACATCTCTCAACGTCAAATAGCACCCAACATTGGTTTGGACTCGAATATCTCCAATGCCAACAATACTTGCTGAGCTCTGGTTCCCCATCTTCACACTACCAAAATCTCCAGCTCGGTAGTCAATAAAGTACTCCTTATTAGGAACACAATGATAGGAAGCTCCTGTATCAATAAGCCATTCAGTGTCAGAACTATCAACATGACAACACTCTCCAATAGCACATATCAAAGAAACACGATCATCAGAACTAGAGGTTGTAGCAGCTGTATTCTTGTCATCACCCTCTTTATGATGGTCATTTTTCTTATTTTGCTGGTCTCTTTTCAACTTGTAGCAAAACTTTTGAATGTGGCCAGGCTTGCTACAATAGTGGCATATCGTAGGTTCTCTCCCATCCTTGGACTTTGACCTATACTTTGACTTGCCACGCCCTTTGGGACCTCTACTCTTGCTTCTTCCTCTATTCTCTACCACAAGTGCCTGCGAAATATCAACACCCATCTCCTTTCTTCTAAGCTCTTCATTGAACATGCTCTCTTTGATGACATCCAATGAAAGCGTACCATCTGGAGCTGAGTTGCTGATGGACACAACCAAAGTTTCCCAACTGTCTGGCAAAGAACTCAAGAGGAATAAAGCCTGCAACTCATCATCAAGAACAATTTTCATAACAGTCAACTTGTTAATAATATCTTGAAATTCGCTAAGATGCTCAGAAACAGACTTCCCTGGCTTCAACTTGAGATTAACAAGCCTCTTAATCAACGAGGCCTTGTTATGAGCGGTCTTCCTCTCATAAAGACCCTCCAATTTTCTCCATAGTTCAAGCGGCTCAGTCTCCTCGGATACATGATTGAATATGCTAATATCAATCCACTGTCTGATTGTCCCCAAGGTTTTTCCCTTCAGCTTTTCCCATTCTTTATCTATCATCTTCTCTGGCTTAGTGGGCTGGTCATCTTTCTTTGTTTTATCCACATCAATTGGGTCAAACAAATCCTTGCAATATAGCAAATCTTCCATCATCGGACGCCAAATGGAATAATTGGTTGATGTCAGTTTAACCATAGAGTTATTTCCATGCTCCATGTCTATGGTTTAACACTCCGCTCTTGATACCAATTGTAGGGAGAGGCACAAAACAACACAAGTAGGATACAACACCTACAAGGATCGACTTCAAGACAATCAACCAAATATACTTCACCCAATTTACCAAAAGAAATTCCCCACTAGATTAACCAAACTCAAATCAGCAACACATCAAATAAAATCACAAGCAAATATGAATGATAAATATGCAAGTGACACACGAGATTTATACGTGGAAAACCCCTTCGGTATGAAGGATAAAAACCACGGGACTTGTAGGAGTCCACCCTTTTTCTTCTCTTATTATGCAAATTGAGGGTAAAAACACCCAAATCAGTATACAAGGATGTTACAGCCCACCAACAACAACATACATAAGAGCCAACACAAAAGAGAAGAGAAATTGGGAAATATCACCCAAAAACGCAGATTATACCAGCTGCAATAACAGACGATCAAGAACTCCGATTGACGATCTGAACGGTCAAGATGTAGTGCTATGTGTTGTGAACCAGCTGTGAAAATTTCAGAACGATCCAACGGTGGGATCTTCAGAAAACTGAAATTTCGTTCTGCTCTCAAACTCTCTCTCTCAAAAACTGTTTTTTCTCTCTATCTCCCTTCTCTCTATTTCTTTCTGCCCGTCCAAAACCAAAAAACCAGCTGCCAATATCAGCTGCCCAAGGCTTCTAGAAGAAGTCAACAAAGCCCAAAATATATGGGCCACCCATCAATAAATGTTGGGCTTTCACTTATAAAAAAAATATAACAAATGGGCTGGACCCTTAACACTTTGGAAGACCAATGACCATGTTCTTTTGTTGAAGAATTTTAAGTCCTTCAAAATCTAAATGGTCATATAAAAAATGGCATAGCCATGCTGTCTCATTCAATTGAACAGTTAAACATGATTGCTCAATATGATTAAAGTCAAGTGGGAACATTCTGTTGGCAGTCATATTTAGCTGTGCCACTAATACAAGCTTAGCATCTTAATTTTGCACTTTTCGTTCTTTATATTCAACTCATAGTCTTCTTATTGTGATGCCCAATACTAAGAAAATTAGTCTTCAAGCGTGGCACATAAAGTACATCAAAATTGTATGTATTTCATTTCCTTTTGTCTGTACTCTAACCTGACCTGTTCCTACTGCTGGGAGTTTTGAGTCGTCTACAAACCTCACTTTGACTCTAAAAGTTTCATCCAAGGCAAAAGAGACTTGGCAAGAAATATACAATTGAATCAAATTATATAAAACGAGAAAAAGAGAAATAATATATAATTTGAATTTGTATAAAACGAGAAAGAGAGAAATGCAAAATAAACTGGGCAGGAGAGTATTTTTAATGTATAATTATAAGTGTATAGGACGAAAATATATGTATTTGCATGTGTATATGCAATTTTTTCTCGTTTTATACATACATAAACGCAATTTATACATTTTGTTTCTGTTTGTGTAAGCAAGAGAGACGAGGTGAAGAGCGAGATTAGGGAGAGTGGTGAGGGAGATCTGGGAGAGGGGAAAGGGAACGAAAATATATGCATTTATACAATTTTCTCTCGCTGTATACAAATACAAACATATTTTATACATTTGTGTTTGTAAAAAAGCGAGAGAGGCGAGCAAGACTGCCGCCAAATGAGAGTGGCGAGCGAGAGTCCACCAAGGAGAGTGGCGAAAATAGCTATAATTTTATTATAGGGTACAATTAAATCAAAGTATATATATAGCATTTAATTTGAATTAATAGTTTGTTATTATATACAATTTTCCCTATAAATTTTGTGTTGTATTTTTGCAATGTTAGTTAGTTAATTGTATTTTTCTAAAATTATCTTCTTTTAACAATAGTATCACTTTGTCATTTGAAACTGATATACCCCTCGTTATGAAAGTGTCTCATATTATTCTTACCTTTATAAAAATGACTCACGTATACCCCTACTGTTATAGATTGAGCTCACAAATACCCTTGATTTAAAGAAAGTGAAAAAAAAATAGTTTTAAATTTATGTTTTTTACTTTTACTTTTTCTAAAAATTTGTGTAGGGGGGTACATATGATCTTCTAGCAATGTCAAAGTATATTTTAGTCTTGTTTATACATAAGTTGTTCTTTGATGTTTTTGACTATCATTATTTGAGTTTCTTTTTCTTATTCTTATTTTATGTTTTTCTTTCATTTCTTAGTGTAAAGAAAAAAATCAATATTAATTTTTTTGTGGCTATTATATAATTTTGACTACTTATTCGACTATTATTTTTTTAGTTTTTGTATTTGAAAAAAAGTTGGGTCATCTATAAAAAATTTACAAGAAAATTAGTGAAACATAAATAAATCTGACCATAAAAATAATAAATTTAAATTATTCCTAAAAACAAACAAAGTCAAAAAAGTTATGTGTGAGGAGGGTTAAGGGCCCGTTTGGCCATAGATTTTGCACATCAAACTTGGGAAAAAACTTGGCAAATTTTGTTTGTCCATACACATTTATATTATTTGGCAAATTTTTTTGGCAAATTTTCCAAATTCCCAAATACTAGAAAAAACTAGTATTTGGGACAAATTCCATTATTTGGAAAGTTTTAAAAATTCAATTTTTACCCTTAACTTTTTATTTTTCAAAAATAATAATATTTATTAATACCAACTAATTCATTTATCTCCCATCTGCCAACTACCTCAATAAAATTATCTCCCATCAGCCAACTACCTTAATTAAATTATCTCCCATCTGCATATACATACATGGTCTATATTTATCCAAAAAATTATACATGGTCTATATCCAAAAAATTAGTTGAACAACCAAAAGCTTTGTGCAGTACTCTCTGGAAACAAATTGAAGGTAATTGTAAAAAACTACATAATTTTTCTTATAGTGAATTTTGTTTAGATTGAACTTGCTTGAATTGATTTGTATGAATATCTTCTCTTGTCTAGGTTTAAGAGTTACGAATGATAAGAATCTTTTCTCCTTGTGTTTTATTTTTTCATTCGACTGGCGCAACTAATTTTTCGGGCTTGTTTGTTAAGTTTTGTAATGTCCATTATTCCTGAAGCTGGTTTTGAGATTTCGGACGAGAACTCTATGACTTCACCTTTTCCGGTTAACAGGGTAATATACTTTCAATCGTGTTTGTAGGTCTTTCATTTTTAGTAAAGACATGCTTTCAAATTTTGTGCACTCTAAAAAAAATTAAGTTATGCATATGATGTGTTGTCATGTTGATGTTGTATTGTAGAAACGTATATGATGTGTTGTCATGCCCATGATAGTAAAGTGCTTGAGAATGCAATTCTTGACTCATCGGCCAACTTTCCATTTCCATCACATGGTATATAAATTAGTAGTTCTATTTTTACTCAATATAAGAAAATTTACTCAATATTTTATTTTGGTAGATAAATATTACGTTGTTGATGCTGGTCTACGGAACACAAGAGGATTTTTAGCTCCATTCAAAGGAATGCGCTATCATTTGCAGGACTACCGAGGAAGTGAAAGAGAGCCTAAGAATGGAAAAGAGCTATTTAACTATAGACATGCTTCTCTGCGCAATGTAATTGAAAGAACTTTTGGTGCGTGGAAAAGTAGATTCAGAATACTAAGACAAGGCATGAACAACTATGAATGTGACATGCAAGTGAAAATAGTAATTGCTTGCGCTGTATTGCATAATTTTTTACGTGAACACCAAAGTAGTGATGGAATATTCAATGAATATGAAAATGATGATATGGTTGTTGATGAAAGTGACGAACTATTGGCTCAGGGAAACAACATCGCTTCATCTTCTCGATCATCTGATTCGGAAATGCAAGCTCATCGAGAAGAGATTGTTCATAAAATGTGGGAAGATTATATTAAAGAATAGGTTGAACTCTTCTAGAGAGAAAGCGTAGGTTCTTCAGTGATTGCAATATTTATTTCCTTTTGTTTTCTTCTCTTTTTTTTCCCGAATTTATATTAGTTGTATTTTCATTATCATGATTAGTACCAAGACCTTTTCACTATACGAATATTTACTGTAATGATTCTTGTTAATTTGTTTGCAAAAGTCATAAATATTGTTACATGAGATTTCTGTTGTGCTATGTAATACAAATTTATGGTTAGTTTGATAGTTTTAAAAACTTATGGGTATAAATCATATTTCTTAAAAAAATGAAATATGTTTCTCAAATTCTATGGCCAAACACATGGTAAAATTTCACCCAAATTTTCATCCAAATAATATTTGCCAAAAATATTTCAATATCTATGGCCAAACGCTAGCTAAGTATCTCCATTAGACCTGTCAATATGGGTTAGGCCCGTTGGGCCGGGTCGACCTAACCCGGGATTTAATAGTGACGGACTAAGAATTTTGGAGCCTATTTTAAAAAAGGGTTTTTTAGTCCGGCCGGAGTAAGTCTGCTAATTTGTGGTGTTTGAGAAATATCGATAGGGTCGGCCCGTGGACTAATAAAAATTAATTTAAAAATATAATATAATATTAAAATTAAAAATTAAAAAGAGTCCAAACTCAAAACAATTAAGTTAATATTTTTATTTAGACAGTAATACTTTTACTTGAAAAAAACTTAATAATTATTATAAAGATAATTTTATTTGTGAATTTGATTAACAAGTAGTAACATTAAGACCTCATTTGTTTCCATTAATATTAAGACGTCTGAATCTGAATACACATCTAAATATTAAGATGTGCATTAAGATCTAGATGTGTAAATCTGAATAAACATCTGAATATCAAGATGTTGTCTTTGGGCCGGTTTGTTTTCAATATCTGAATGTTCATATGAAATTAAACGTTATATCAATAAAGTCTTATAAAAACCTTGTTAGTAAAATATTTTTTTTCATATAAAATAATATTTTGAATATTTTACCGTAACAAGGTAATATGATTTATCTTTTAAGAATTTAACATCAAGTTACATCATTAATATGACTATTTTTTGCACTCAAATACTTTGAGAATCTAATATAATGTAATATAAAATAGTTTATATAGAGTAGTAAATATATTGTTTAGGAAATATTTTATTTTATAATAGACATTTATTATTGTTATTGATCAAATAACTAATACTTTCTTATTTTTTGAAATCGTGCTAAATATTATATCATGGAAGTGCTTATCAATTCAAATATATTGATTAATTTATATTAATATCAATAAATGAAATTACAATAGTAAACATGTAATTAACATTAATTAAATAAGAAAACAACTTTTATGAGTTGTTGTGATGCAATT
The DNA here is from genome assembly GCA_032847665.1 of Solanum chilense. Classification (NCBI taxonomy): domain Eukaryota; kingdom Viridiplantae; phylum Streptophyta; class Magnoliopsida; order Solanales; family Solanaceae; genus Solanum; species Solanum chilense. The sequence continues at coordinate 67,282,935 of CM064971.1, read as the reverse complement.
GAATTAAGATAAGTATCTTATTTTTTAGTCTGAATAATATTAAGAGTGTGTTACAGATCTGATTCATTCATATATATCCAGACCCATTAAGAGACTTATAAGAAAATAAAACAAATGAACTTAATGAACTGAATCTGAATAATTAAGATTCAGCTCTTAAAAACAAACACACTTAATGAAGCAAATCTGAATCATTAAGATACATACCCCATTAAATACAAACAAATGAGGCATAACATCATGTAATATCGTTTTGTCGATATTTATGATAATATTTTTAAATTATAATTTATAATTTAATTTAATAATTATAAAAAAATATAATTTTGTAAAATGTGGGCTGACCCTGCTAGCCTGTAGCTTACGTACTTGTGGACTGGATCGACTATTTTCTGGCGCAAAATGTGGGCTGACCCTGCTAACCCGGCCTGACCCGTAAAATGTCAAAGCCTGTATGGATTAGCCCGGATGGATGGACTATCCCATATTAACAACTCTAATACCCATATGTGATTATATTTAAAAAAAAAAATTAAAATTGATTTTTGCACTTCAGTTGATAGGATACCCTCGTCATATTGTTAAAATTCTTTACGTGTTCACTTAGTTTACTGAAGCCCATAATTTAGTGAATAATTTGTTAGTGTAGCTAATAATTAAAAAAAACATTCAGAACTCTTGGAAAATTACATGAATAAAGTATTCATTTCAGTTCAAATAATAGAAGCTAACGATAAATTCATGTTAATACGGCACTCTACTCTTTAACATTATATTATATTATTCGAGCAACCACGTGCACTAGCATCAATCTTAAGTAATTAGAGTAAAAAAATAAAATTTAAAATATCCAAATAAGGTATAACGCATCGTGTCATAAATAATTATATATAAATTTTTAAATAAATTTATAATTAAGCAAATAACTTAAAAAGTTCTCAAAGTTTAAATAAACGTATAGTTAATCGAACAACTTAAGAATAGGTAGCTTACCAACAACTTTCTCAAGCTTGCAATTAAGTAGGTTATAGGTAGCTTTAACTAGATCAAAATTGGCTGTTTGTCAATAGCTTTTAGAAAGCTTTACATCATTTTCCTTTATTCTATAAATAGAAAGAAAGTCAATTTAGTTTAGTTGTACGTTAGTTTGAATAAAATAAATATCTTTGTCCTTCACCCACATTAACCCGGGTTCTTTGATTATATATATGAAAAAGGGTTAAAAATACCATTAAACTATCTGAAAATAGCTTATATATACTCTTAAACTATATTTTGGCTCAAAACTATCCCTTCCCATCAAACTATTGGGTCAAAAATACTCTTTTAATTAACGAAAATTGTTAAATGTCATGTGGATGCCACATGGCAACCCAATAAATTTTTATTGCCACATAGAATAATAGGAAAAGGGTCAAAAGTACCCTTAAACTATCTGAAATAGCTCATATTTACCCTTAAATTATATTTTGGCTCAAAACTATCATTCTCATCAAACTATTGGGTCAAAAGTGACCTTTTTATTAGCGAAAGTTGTTAAATTTCACATGCGCCACATTGACTAAATACCTAAATCTTAATTACTCATTTTCCCCTCATTTCATTATTTTCCGAAAACGATTTCAGCTCTTCTCCCTCATTTCGCGGCTAAGGTTTCATAATTTTCTTCGTCGCTGGGTTTCAAGTGAATATCCGTGGTTATAGGTTAGTGAACTTTTTTCTAATTTTATTGTGTTTACAACCACGAAAATCCACTTTGAAACTCATCATCGAAGAAAGTTATGAAACCTTGGGCGCAAAATGACAAGAAAGTTGTGAAATTCTATCTATCATACTTTGAAATCGTAACTGTAATAAAATAAGAAAAATATATACTAACATACAACCATGAATATCCATTTTGAAACTCAGCCCCGAAGAAAGCTACGAAGCCTTAGCTACGAAATTAGGGAAAAGTTGTGAAATCCTAACTATATCATGCTTTGAAATCATAAACATAATAAAATAAGAAAAATATTTACTAACCTACAAGTGTGAATATCCACTTTGAAACTCAACCACGAAGAAAATATGAAACCCTAGCCGCGAAATGATGGAGAATGTGTGAATATATCATTTATGAAATAATGAAATGAGGGGGGATGTAATTAGGATTTAGAGATTTAGTCTATGTGGCAGTAGAACCTTATTGGCATGCAATGTGGCATCCACATGACATTTAACAACTTCTGTTAATAAGAAGGGTACTTTTGATCCAATAGTTTGACGGGAAGGGTAGTTTTGAGCCGAAATACAGTTTAAGGGTATATGTGACCTATTTTGAATAGTTTAAGGGTATTTTTGACCCTTTGTATTTAGTCTACGTGGCAGTGGAATTCTATTGGCATGCAATGTGGCATCCATATGGCGTTCACATGGCATTTGACAACTTTCGTTAATAAGAAGGGTATTTTTGACCCAATAATATGACGGGAAGGATAGTTTTGAGCCGAAATAAAAATTAAGGATATATTTGAGCTATTTCGAATAGTTTAGGGGTATTTTTGAGCCTTTTCCGTTATATGTATTATTATTTTGAATTTTATTAGTACTATTTGGGTAAAAGGTTTGATATATCATCTCAATTTGTCATTCAGAGCTGATATATTCCTCGTTATGAAAGTGACTCATATATTTTTATTGTTATACAAATGACACATATATACCCTTTTCCTCTAATAGAACTGAAAAAATAATTTTAATTTATGTTTTAATAGAGGATAGAAATAAACATACTTTTAAGGCAAAATTATCATTTATCCATTATAAGTTTATAACTACACAAATCCCTCAAACTGATACAATACTATAAGCGCTGATACATTAATCTAATGCGCGAGATACATTAATTGTTAAGTAAGATACATTACATTTTATACATGATACACTAATCTTATGTACATTTTATACATAATACACTAATCTGGTGTGCAAAATACATTAATCTGATGCAAAAAAATGAGAAATTTTGGGGATTTGTAAAACTAATAGGGGATAATAGTAATAAGAGAACTTAAAAGTGGGATTTCTGTTATTTTCTCTTACTTTTTTTTGAAAACAGTATAAACACATATGGGTATATTTTACTTTCCTCACACATCATTGTTTTTTGATTTTTTTGTTTCAACAAATAATTTAAATTTATTATTTTGATGGACAAATTTATTTATGTTTTACTAATTTCCTTGTAAAACTTATTATAGATACCCCAATTTATTTTTCAATACAAAAAATAAATAACAATATATTGGAGTAAATAGTTTTAAATTATAATATAGCCACAAAAATTAGTTTTAAATTTTTTCTTTACCCTAAAAAGATTAAAGAAAAAATAAAATAAAAGAAGAAACTGAAATAATGATAATCAAAGATGTCAAAGACAATTTATGTATAAACAAGATTAAAACATATCTTGAACTTTGCTAGAAGGATCATATATACCCCTACATGAATTTTTTTAAAAAATTAATGGTCAAAAATATAAATTTAGAACTATTTTTTTCATTTCCGTCAAATGAAGGGTATATGTGAGATATTTTGTAATGCTAGGGATATATGTGAGCCGCTCGTATAACAGTTCGCATATATATGAATTACTTTCATAACGAAGAGTATATCAACTCTAAACGACAAAGTTAAAGAGTATATCAGACCCTTTTTCGTAAAATTTACACAAATTCCGTTGAATTTTCTGATTAACTAATAAATCACTCGCCTATTTTAGTTTATCAGGTTGATCAGATTTATATTTGTATAAATTTTGTCAAACTGTTCGCCTATTCAAATTAGCTCAACTCTTTATGTCTAGCAAATAGTATTAACGAGGCTGTGTTTGTAATTTCCATATAACAATCAGTGAGGAATTAATTTTGTCTTGTCTAATACAATTACCTTCCCGATTAGGATTTATAACTCATTTTGCTAGCATTTATGCCAAATCTTCAAATTGCCATGCTCAATCATAAATGTGTAAATAGTACCTTATTGTTTATTACGAAGTTGTTATAAACAATTTATATCGTAGTGAATGTTTAATTATGTGAAGTCATTTTATGGTATAGTTAGAAATCTTACTTGGGGATCAAGTTAGCTTTCCCTATAAATAAAGGATTTTCTTTCATTGTAAATAAAGTTTGTGAAAGATCTATGAATCATGAATATACTTCAAGAGAAACAGGAAGTCTTCACTCTACTTTGTTCTTCTTCTTAATTTATATAATTTCATAACACGTTATTAGCAAGATTGTTCTATTCTTAAAGAATTATCAGCACGATTGTTCTATACTTAAAGTATTGTGATAGAAGACGAGAAAAGTGCAAAAGAGATCTTGCATTATGCAAGAAGGTTGCAATAAGGTTATTATATCTTCAAGGTATGATCTATCTCAAAGTTATAATTATTTATGTGAAAAATCTGGAGGTACCATCTAGAGTAAGTATTTAAAAAGACTTGTCGACTTTTTATACGGTTAATTTTAATCGATTGGTAAGAGAATATCTTGATTTATTTTAACAATTAAATAAGTAGAATTTAGTGAGAGATATGTTTTCAACCTTTATATGAGGTATGTGATCTATTAAGATATATACTATTAACTACTAATATTGATTGTAATAAATCAATAATCTCAATTTTGTGTGTAATTACAATGTACGATCATATTAATGATCGTCAAAAGTGATAAAATTACAATTATTTTGAAGACTTGAGGTTGAGTCTCATTGTGGGTAAGGCAATATATTTAAGTTTTATCGCACCAAAAGAATAAGATGATAGATTTACGTTCAATCGGACCAAGGGTAAGACATTGTGTTAAAGTCTTGGTGCACCATGATGAGAAAATATTGGGTTTAAGTTTCATTAATTTATGACCTTAGACATTTTTATATGGACAAGACATTAAATTTGAGTCTTAATGCACTACCATATTAATGATCTAATAATGACTAAAGAAAAACTAATGTGTTTTTTTATGAGAAGTCATGAAATTACTGAGTTTGCTTCATTGCTAAAGTGAATGTGGTAGTCGTGCATAATATGTCTGAAAGAAGACAAGTGATTAAATAATGCACATAAATATGTAATGAGGTACTAAAGCTATCATAATTTGATATGCTCATATGTTTGTATTCCATTCACAAAGAATGAGAACTTTTGATAAATGCAAAAAATATAGACCCATTCTTTAAAGAAAATGAGGTGTAATCCACCATGCTAGGAGTGAGAAAAATCGCGACATTTGGTCAATGATGTGGTATCACCAAGAAGACATGTTTTATAGAAAAGTTGCATACTTTATCTTCAGACTTGTATTAAACAAAAATTAGTGCAATTGAGACACATGTTATGGTAAATAAGAAGTTTACTAATTTCAATATTTTCTTAATTTGGTATGATTTTCTGGAACATCATTAGTCTATAATGTTTATACGAATTATGAAAAATTAAATGTACATTCGTTGAAGAACCTAAAATTTCTTTTAAATGGTAAATTTTCTTGTACTGCTAGTTAGCAAGACAAGTTTATTCTGAGACCATCATCAATGAAAGTTTAAATTAAATCCCATGCGTTCTTAGAACGTATACATGGGGATATATGTGGACCTATTCATTCACCTAATGAGTTGTTTAGATATTTAATGGTACTAATAGATGTTCTTCTAGATGGTCTCACGTGTGCATATTGTTATCTCGCAACTTGATGTTTGCAAAAATATTGATATAAATGATATGATTACAAACACGATTTTCTGATAATCAGATTAGTATATTCAGTGATGGAATCACGACTCACCTTTAGAGGAGGTAGAGTAAGTGAGAAAAAATAAATGTGAAATTTACTCCTGGAGTATTAAAGTTGAATTTTTTTCATATAATAGTAAATTAAAAATTTACTAAAGCAAAAGGCATTCTGTAAACTTGGAATTTACAAGTACTAATATTTTTATTAGTCAGCATGAATAATTGGTAACCCCAAAGTTGTGCATACACGGTGATAGACATACATTGAAGAATTTGAAGATTCTTCAAGAATTGTTATGTTGCTTGTTCTCGTGATAAGTTGATTGGATCAACTAATGTTGAGACCAAATCCCTAAATTCTCAAAAGTATAAAAGGTGAATATGGGCATGTTCGCCTAGTATGTGATACGATAAAGAGATGCAGTTATAAGATAATCACATGTGGGTTTGTCGTCAACATGTAGTTTGACATTCACAACATTATGTGTGCAAGATAATTGGGTTAAAAACATAACTTTCAGAATATGAAATCAAGATAATTCATCTTGATAATTTGATAAATACCCATGTTGGTTTGACATTAAATTCCTCAAATAAATAGTCAATCATTGCTTATGAGAAGAAAGTTTCATGGTCTGAAATATAATGTATTACATACTAAAGTAGTTGTATACATCACACGAATAAGTTATGATCAGATTTTCTCTAAATTGAATTATGATCATGGACCAGATATTTTTCATCTGATTATTTTGATATCTGATATATAATCGATGAATATACAATGATGCAGAAAGATAGATTCTCCGAAAGTTTGTAATATATGTTAGTTTATCTAACATTGGGGGAGATTAGAAACAACACAAGAATTTAAATACTCCTATTGAATTTCCTTAAGGATAGAGTCTACGACATGCTTGAAGCATGATAGACTAATCAATTTTAAATAAAATAATCCTTGAAGAAAGGAGGAGGATCAAAGAACCAAATTTACATAATAAGGAGACAATGTGCTCTTGAAGAGCTTACATGATAACACTTCATGAAACCTCAGGAGAGGGTACATCCTAAAAATAATGAAGTGATGAGATATCAATAAGTTATTTCATATTATGAATTGATATAAAATGGTATATCGTTGACAGTATCTTTGATACAATAATACACAATATTGTAAGAGATTATGAGGATATGAATTCTACGTCTATTAAACCATGTTGTTGTGGAAATAGTTATCATGTGAAAAGTGAAATGATGCATCTTGGTAAGCCTAATGTTTATTTGACTTGCAATCTAGGCACTAGAAGATGTCATACATTTAATATTGAATGATTTCAATCACTTGACAAAATTAATATGAAAAGCCATGAAGGATTCAAAATCTAAAGTATGTGCAAGTTTTTGGAGAACTTGTTTATAATCCTTATGAGGATTAAACCGATTCGAAATGCGTGAAGCATATATTAGTATTGTTATGCAATAGATTATTTGCTTAAAGAAGTTGAAGTAAGGAACTTGCAGAAATCTTTGACCTGAAGGAAGATTCATAAAAGGAGATAGAATGAAGCATATTTCGTTTAAGTTTTTCTACACTCATGAGCTTCCAAGAATGTTGGTATCAACATGCAACATGTTTGTTCAAGTAATGCTACAATTGGTTTATTCACCAAGTCTCTACCAATTACAACTTTCAAGAAGATGGTGCACAAACTTGAAAAATGAAGATTCAAGTCTCTGGATTGATGTTCTCATTAGGGGGAGTTAATACGTGATGTACTCTTTTTTCCTCACAAGGTTTTGTCCCATCGGGTTTTCCTTGTGAGGTTTTTGATGAGGCATCCGTAATGTGTATTATTAGATATGTGTACTCTTTTTCCTTCACTATATTTTTTTTCATTGGGTTTTATCATTAAGGTTTAACGAGGCACATAATCTACCGACATTCAAGGGGGAGTGTTATAAACAATGTATATTATAGTGAATGTCTAATTATGTGGAGTCCTTTTAGAATATGGTTAGTAATCCTATTTGGAGACCAAGTTAGGTTTCCCTATGAATAAAGGGTTTTCCTTCATCATAAATAAAATTTGTGAAAGATCTATGAATCATCAATATACTTCAAGAGAAACAAGAAGTCTTCTCTCTACTTTGTTCATCTTCTTAAATTATATAATTTAATAAGAAAAGTAATTATAGATAATGCGAGGAAAATAACAGTAGTTATCAAAAAGGATCATTACAGTTCAATACTACTCAATTCTCACGGATCAAGGAATTTAATGGGATAGTGCGAGCAGACCCTTCAATGGGAAGGGCTTGAAAATGCTCAACCAAATCCTAGAAGGGCCACGGGCTGGGATGGCCTAGCCGTGCTTCTTTTTTTAATTTTTTTCAAAGTTAAAATTCTATGATATTAAATGTGAAGATTTTTTAACCTAATATGGCAAACATTGATGTTGTTTTAATAACACTAATAAAAAATCTAGTGTGATTAGTGTGTATCTAGGATACTAGATACGCGAGATACATGTATCTGGTGTGATGCATCCCAGATACGCGAGCGAGATAAGAGACAGTGATGAGCGAGATGGGAGGGAGGCAAGGAGCAAGATTTGTCTATGTATATCAGATACATGTGAATCTATCTAGATAGAGTGTATATGTATCAGGTGATTCATGTATCTGGATGTACTAAAATCTAATAAGATTTGTAATATTACAACTAAGCATGCATTTAAGTAATTAGCTTATATTAGTGAGATTTTTGTAAGTTACCAATAAATAATTTTGGCCCATGAATCGACCTTGACCCTATCATGATCCAGTTTGGATAAAGATCCGGTCAAGCATAATTAGGTCAAGTAATGCTCAATGGTCTTATAGATTCATGACATGTGTACTATATAATAATGTAATAATTTATCATTGATATCCATTTAAATTATATACTCATCTTAATAATAAAAACAACAAAGTTGTCAACTATTTTATTTTGTAAAACTATCAAATAAAACAATACTGACACTATTCTTTTAGATTTTTTTCCTCCGATATCGACTATCACTATTGTTTTTTTCTCCGATTATTAAATTATTTCATTTTCGGTACTACTGTTTCTCTTATTTGTTGTGTACTACTATGCATTTTGACTATCAAATTAATGCATATTTTCAATAGATTGGTACGGTCTTCTCAAAAATCACGAGGTTTGGCGGGTAAAAAATCAGGAAGTTCGCATATTCTCGTCAATCTTAATTTTTTTCTTGAAAATATTAGCTTGGATACACTTAATTATTTTTTTTAAAAAATAGTTGACGGCTTTGTTGTTTTTATTATTAAAATGAGTATATAATTTACATATATCTCAACCATAAATTATTACATAGTACACATGATATAAATCTATATATAAGGCTATTTAACATTAGTTGACCCAATTATACTTGATCGGATCTTTATCCTCCATTCTAACAGTTGAATGTCAACAATCATGTACTAGCCATAATTAAGATAAAAGGACTTGGCCACTTATAAACATGAAAAGAATCATATGAGTAGTTAAGATCGAGCACACAATTATACTGTTGAGATAAAAAGAAAAGAACTAGATGACTATGTTACCCTTTATATATGAGTTCTAATCCTATTTATATCGTGTACAAAAATCCTTGAATTGAAATACCTTTAAAAAACATGCATAAAAATGTATCAGATTATTTTTCTACGTAAATGTGTAAGAAACTATATATAAAAAGGATTTATTAATTGAAATAAGGTTGAAATGAAATCTCAAATAAAAACATCAAGACAAGTAAAATAGACTAAAATAATAAATAAAAAAATGCATAAACTAAAATAGAGAAAGTATGCGATTTCACAATTCAGCACTCTTAAATTTCGACATGTATAAAGCAATTTGGAGTTACCTTTATAAAAGTGTACTACAAAATTCTCTTGTATCATGAAAATTCAATAAGTCTTGTTCAACTTTGTTTATTGTACAATTTCACTTTTCACTCTCTATCTTGGATGTAGTAGAGAATTTTAGCTTCATTTATCCTTAGAATCAAAATTTTGAATTTGAGCTTTTGGAATGGAATTTTATGGGTCATTTGAATTTTGATGGAGTTATCAGAGAAAATAATGCCTATATTGATTTTGTCTATTATTAATATTTTATTAATTTGATACAATTTTTTCAGTCCAAATATAATTAATATTTACATTATTAATACATTTGATTGTATACTGAATGTGTAATATTTATATCATATATTTTTATGTATTAATAATGCAATAAGTTTTATTATATACATTATGCATTAATATAATTAAAGACTTAATTATCTAAATATTGTCATAGAACTACGTATAGCTGGCCAAAACAAAGGAGATGAAGATAAATACTAAAGACTATGAGAGGATACCCGTAAAGTTATAGCCTTTTTGTATAGATGAAAACAGCAATAGTGGTCTGAATATGGGACTAGTCCTTGAGTCCAAAATGACTAGTACATATTTGTAATTTGGTTGAATAAAAATCTTATCTGTTGACCAAAAAAAGACATAATTATCTATTAAAATATTCTTTGCATTCTTTCCATTTAGAGGGGAGTAAGAATTAGGAGTTGGAAATTTGAAATTTCCTTTTTTTAAAATAGAACTTTTTGTTGAAAGTGGACTTGGGACCACAACTCTAACATGAAAATTATTTTCACAAAATCTTCTTTACAATTTAAACATCAATTTAATTTTGTTAAGGATTCACAAATTATATATATATATATATATATATAAACAAGTATTAATGGATTCGTCCGAATCCACAAATCCCCACTTAATTCCACTCTGTTTCCACCCTATTGATGAAGCATATTTATGTACACAATTTTTTTTTAGAAAAAATAATATATAATTCATATTATTTGTATTTTAATTCATCAAACCAAACATTGTATTAAAAAATCACAGCATAGCTAATGCAAGAATAATTAATATACATATTACTTATACATTATATTCTATATTATTCTTATACACTTTATTAAACGACACCAGCTTCTGCACTTTTCGATGCATGACTCTACTTAGTGCAAATTCTTACTAATCGGATTAGTAAATTTAAAATATCAACTACAAACAACCCAAAAAATGATTTGATCATTGACTAGTGAGTGTTTTACTATTTTTTATTATAACATTTGAAAAAGTAGATTTTGTTTTCAGCAAGAATTATATTTGAAATTTGTGTTTGGCCATAACTCTAAAATTGTCTGCCAAAATTCAAAAAAGGACATGGTGGTACTCACAAAGACAAGTCAACTTAAAATTCAACAAACAAAGAAAAATGCAAAAATAAACTAATAATAACATAAATACGAAAAACTTAGTCATTCTCAAATATCTCCAAAACCTGATTGTCACATGTACCAAACACTAACATATAAAAACAAAGTTTGAAAGATAATTCTCAATGTTTTTGTTTCTTGAATATAACAAAGCATAAGTAAGGAACAAGAGGACTCTCATTGATGAGAAGCAACTACCTATAAAGTATCCAGAGAAAGTCTAGATTTAAATAGAAGAAGGTCAATCACACATATTCGAACTCAGAGTCTACGTTAGAAGCAAGGAGTAAGTATCAAACAACACGGTACTCAACAAGTAGTCCACTAAAACAAGGTAAAACTATCTAGACAATGAGAACTCTTTTCATCTCAACTGAACCACCACATCTACGATCTACATAGAAATCAACCCAACCTAACAACTTACAAAACAGAGTTTACAAAATTTCATATTCACAGTTCATCAGTTACATTTCTTCAAATCACAAGTATCAAGTTTGTGAATCACAAGTATCAAGTCAAGTTCATCAATCTCAAGGATCACGTTTATCCATCACAAGTATCAAGTCATCAATCATAATAATCAAGTTCACAAACACAAGTATCAAGATTATCATGCACAAATGTTAATCGGGACTCAAGTAGAATACCTATAATCCAAGTATTCGTTGACGTTAAGAATACTCACGGACAATGACGTCGACATCACAATACTCGGATAAAAACTTTGGCATCAATAACACTCGTCGACAAAGACCTCAACATAATCACTACATATGTCATCACAATGTTCCAAAATCGATGCAAATACGCATGTTCACACAATAAATAAAAGACGACAATCACAAGCAATTTGCATTCACAATGATGCTATCCAATCACTAAATTGATATCAACACTCGAGACAATTCACAACGCACAATACATCATTATCAACACGTTGCCTTTTTCACTAACCTCGTTTCTATCGTTAAGTTTATTCAATTTGAGCAATTGACCTATCAACTCATTCCCATTACTCCCGAACATATACAAGAAAGAGTATTCAAGATTCTACAAGGTTTAGAAGTTCACTTGTCTTAATTCAATAAAAGTCAATTCAAGATCTGAACTTTTTTCCTTTCAAACACTATCCAAATTAACACAATCTAATCAAACAAGTATTCAATGAGATTTCAGAGAATTAACAACACAGATATCAAGTAACTTGAATAAGTGAGTCAAATCAACTAAAAAGTTCCATTTCAAAAATAATATTTGAATATGAAACTGTTACGTAAATATTTTGCCTAAAGAGTTTGGAATCTATTGGTGAAAACCATTTCGAAAACAAAGTTGTATTCAACTCATAATTATTATTTTTAAAAAAATTTAAGTGCATATAACTTTGCAAATTTGCCAATAAAAAATCTCAATTTTTTTAATGTTAAAATCCATAGATGATTATAGGGAAACGAAGTTTTGAGTTGACAAAGACTTATCCAAATGATTCACCACAAAAAAAATTTCTTTAAACTCAAAATGGGAGAATGGAGAAAAATCCTGAAATTTCAGACATAAACCCTCCCCGTCTCGCAAAAGTGACCTCAGGTTCGCAAAAGTGAACCCTGGATAAAATTAGTTTCTCGCTTTCGCGAATCAGCTTTCACTTATGCGAAGATCGTGAAAGCGATAGAACCATCGCTAACACAAAGCCCCGGTGTCTCGACCCTTCATGAAGATCGCAAAAGCAGTCGAGTTATCGCGAATGCAAAGCCTTGGTGTTTCAACCCTTTACGAATGCTACCGGTCTTTGCGAATGTGAAGGTCGCAAATCAAATACCCTTTTCACGAACGTGAGGTGTAGTAGACATAACAAAACACAACCAACAACAAATCTCCAAATGGACCCTCGGGATTCGTTTGAAACCTCGCCACACAAATCAAATATGCTACTCGATTATATTTGATGTTTTGGACAATGAAATCATCGAAACACAGATTCAAGGTCTTCTTGAGCCAGATCCTGTGGGAGTAACAATAAACATACATAACAACTATAAAGACCAAAATAAGCTTGGGACCTCAAAAAGTTCAACCAAGACCTCTCTTAAACATAAAATTATCTTCTAAATTCAACAAAACTATCGAAAATCTGATTCAAGTATGCGAATCCTGAATCTTGGCCAAAGTCAAACAAAAACTAAAATTTCAGAAATTCTCAGCCTAGGACATCAAATCAAAGAAAAGATTCTGAGTCTGAAATCGACAACTAACTTAGACCTGTTTCCACATTTCAGGACTTGTGCAATCAAATAGATTTATTCCGAGATACAAAACTCTAAAAGATACCGAAAACTAGTTTTTATTAAATTTAGCCTTTTAAATTCAAAACTTTTCATAACTTACAACATTTTACTTAAAGCTCGAAACAAATTTTAAAATCCTATAAAAAATCACTTGGAGTTTGAAGAGATTATCACCATGGATTCAACACCATTAATGATCTTCAACTTGAGCTTGAAAGCTTGAACTTGAGAGCAGATTGAGAGAAGAAAAAAATGTATGTTGTATTGATTGTGAATTAGTTAAAAATGAATACAATATGAACCTATATATAAACCTTGATTAACAACCCAACTAACTTCTAACTAACTATTGGAAACTAACAACTTGTAACTTGTAACTAACTATCAACTAACTACTGATTTTTTACTAACAGAAAGTTAATGGTATTGATGTTATATTCTCATCACCCCCCCTCAAGTTGGAGGTGATGCAAACACAGACAACTTGTGCAACAAAGAATTGTGTTTAACTCCAGTTAAAGCTTTGGTGAGGATGTCTGCCAACTGTGAATCTGTGGATATGTGATGAAGTGTGATTAACCCTTGATGAAGCTTAGTCCTTACAAAATGGCAATCAATCTCAATATGTTTTGTTCTTTCATGAAAAACTGGATTTTTGGCAATGTGAACTGCTGCTTGGCTGTCACAATGAACATGTATTGGTAGAGAACACTGCACATCCAACTCACTCAGTAACCTCTCAAACCATACTAGCTCTCCCACAACCTGTCTTATTGCCCTGTATTCAGCTTCAGCAGATGACAATGATACTATTGCCTGCTTCTTGAATTTCCAGCTGATAGGACTATCTCCCATAAGAACTAGGTAACCACTAACAGATCTCCTTGATTCAGGGCAAGCAGCCCAATCAGAATCACAGTATGCACTCACAGTAGGATCAGCCTTGTTTGAAATAAAAATACCCATAGTTGGATCTTGTTTCAAGTACCTGAGTACATGGTAGGCTGCTTTCAAATGTGGTTCCCTGGGTGATTGCATGAACTGACTCAAATGTTGTACACTATAGGATATATCGATTCTAGTGTTAGTTAGGAAGTTGAGTTTGCCAATCAACTTCCTATATTGAGAAGGATCAGTCAACAACTCACCATCAGTGGCCTTCAATTTTTCAGTGGAATCAAGTGGTGATGAAGCAGTTTTGCAACTCAACATATCAAAATCTTTCAAAAGATCAGAAGTGAACTTCCTCTGAGAAACAATAACACCATCATGTCTGTACAATATTTCCAGGCCTAAGAAGTAATGTAGTTTCCCCAAGTCCTTTATTTTGAATTGGTCATGCAGGAAACACTTTAAAGAATTGATTTCATCAACATTATTCCCAGTCATGATTATATCATCCACGTATATAGCAACAAATACCAAGGAACTCCCCTTCTTCTTGTAGAACAAGGAATAGTCACTGTCTGAATGCTGATACCCCCTTAAACACAGACTGTCTGCTAGCTTCTCATACCATTGCCTACTTGCCTGCTTTAGCCCATACAAAGATTTCTTTAATTTGCACACCATGTTATCACATCTTGTTGTAAGACCTTGTGGAGGTACCATGTAAACTTCCTCATGTAAATCACCATGCAAAAATGCATTATTCACATCTAGTTGATACAAGTTCCAACCTTTCTTAATAGCCAATGAGATCAGTGTTCTAACAGTAGTCATCTTCACCACAGGTGAAAATGTCTCAGTGTAATCTACTCCAGCTTGTTGTGTATAGCCTTTTACTACCAGCCTTGCCTTGAACCTTTCTATACTTCCATCAGCCTTATGCTTTATTTTGTATACCCATTTACAACCAATAGCGCTTTTTCCATCAGGTAACATGACCATTTCCCAAGTATCATTAGCATGTAAGGCTTCAAATTCATGTGTCATGGCTTGTTGCCAAGCAGGGTGCAATATTGCCTCTTCAAAGGTATTAGGTTCACATTCATGTGAAATAGCTGTGACTAGCTGCTGGCTATCAGAAAAAAGACTATTGAAGCATACATGGTTATTATGAGAGACAAAAGTATTGAGGGAATGTAATTTAGGTAGGGTATATGTATAATCCTTTAGATAACTAGGAGTATTTATTGTTCTGGAAGTTCTTCTTGGTTCTTGTGTTGTAGAATCAGCAGATGTTGTTTCATGTATGTTAGTAACATTGGTTACTTGATTTTAAGTGACTTCATGTGGTGTAAGATTGTCCAGCATTTCATCAGTAGCAAATATGTTTGTTTTTCCAGGCATACAAGGCATGTTAGCAGAATGAGTAAGCATTTTTAAAACAGAACTGAAACTAGAGTCATCATCAGGAACATGAACAAAAGGAAACATTCTTTCATGGAAAACAACATCTCTGGATATATGAACTTTCTTTGTAGCTAGATTTAAGACTTTGTATCCTTTTGTATTGAATGGATAACCAACAAAAACATGAGGAATGGTTCTTGGTTCAAATTTATCCTTGTGAGTTTTTAAAACAGTTGGAAAACAAAGACAACCAAAACTCTTTAGATGAGAATAGGTAGGCTGTTTAAGGTATAATATCTCATATGGAGATTTGTTTTGAAGAAGTTTAGTTGGAAATCTGTTTATTATATATGTGGCAGTCAATACACACTCTCCCCAGTATCTCAAGGGCATCTTTGATTGAAACAATAGTGCTCTTGCTGTTTCAAGTAAGTACTTATGTTTCCTCTCTACCACCCCATTTTGTTGAGATGTATATGGACAGGTCTTTTGGTGTATAATGCCTTTGGTTTGAAAGAAATGTACAGCTTCAGATGAGGTAAATTCTAAACCATTGTCTGATCATATGACCTTCAACTTGGTTTGAAATGGTTTTCTATGAGAGACACAAAAGCTTTGATGGTTTGAAGAGCATTACTTTTGCACCTTAGTAATTGTGTCCAAGTGGACCTACTGTAGTCATCAACCATAGTAAGAAAATAATGGTAACCATCATGAGTAGGAATGTGATATGGTCCCCATAAGTCAACATGTAGTAATTCAAAAGTTTTGGTAGTGATAGATGTACTTTCCGGAAATGGCATCCTAGTTTGCCTAGCCATAGGGCATATATTGCATGTAAAAGGTTGTTTAGGAGAAAAGTTTACAGGTATGGATGTTATATTCCTCATCTTTACAAAGGGTACATGTCCTAATCTAGCATGCCATAGAAGTTCATCATCATTGTATGTGTGACTAGAGACATCAGCAAATGGAAGACATTTATCATTAGAATGAGAAGAAGACATAGTCTTACAATCTGCTTTATTTGCAGTAGAAATTTGAGATTGTCTTACAGAAGATACACTGTGAAACTTTGAGACAAGATGACAATTAGACTGAGATGACATTTCTTCAGCAGACTTGCAGCAATTGTGACAATTAGACTGAGATGACTTTTCTTCAGCATACTTGCAGCAATTGTGACATTTTTGACACAAAAAATATAGACCATTCTTGGCCTTACCAAGCTCCAGAGGGCTCTTCAGAGAAGGGCCCTGCAATAAGCAAGAAAATTTATCAAAACTGATGACTCCATTAAGTTGTAGTGCTAAACAATGAACAGAAATGAGATTAAACTTGAAGCTAGGTACAAACAACACTTTGCTTAGAGTTAACACTGGATTTAAACAAGCATCACCAACTTGAGTCACTTTAACCTTGTAACCATTTGGAAGTGATATTAAGAAAGGGTATGGAAGTGTTCTAATATTTGTGAGAGTGGTTCTATCATAAGCCATATGATGTGATGGTCCTGAATCTATTATCCAAGAGCCAGCAGTCAGCTTAACACATTCACAAGAAAGATCACCTATATCATTTATAGAGGAATAACAAGCAAGTATACCTGCCAAGTTCACATCCCCGTTCATCATGCTGTTTGAATTATCAGAATTAGAAACTCCATTTCCAGTTTGTATACTTCCCAAGATGTTGAGTAATTGTTCATACTGATCTTTGGACAGGTTTATTGGCATCTGCTTTCCCATTTGAGGCTCTTCCTCAGATTGTTATGCATTCATATCAGAAGCACACATGTTTGCTGCAGAACTTGTTCCTTTTCCCTTTTGAAACTTTTGATTGGATGGATATCCATGAAGTTTATAGCATGTATCTCTTGTGTGTCCTGATTTCTTGCAATTCACATACTAAGGTAGACCTGTTGATACTTGAATTCCCTCTAGACATATTGTTACCAGAACTAGATCCAGCCCCTTTAGATGAACTATAATTTGTTCTGAATCCTTTGTAACCTGCATTATTATTGTATTGTCCATAAGCATTGAGAGAAGTAGAATCCAAGGATGTATGATTATGAGGCTTTACTTCTCTTTGCTTTTCTTCTTGGCATAGAATAGCAAAAGCTTGAGCCATGCTAGGAAGAGTGTTCATCATGAGAATACTACCTCTAACAGTAGTATACATTTCATTTAACCCCATTAAAAAATGTATCAATCTTCTGTCTTGCTCAGCCTTTTGCAACTTTGTTTTACCTCCACAAGAACACACACATGTGCATTGAGAATTAATGTCAACTATGCTCATTTCCTCCCACAGCTTTTTCATTGTTGTGTAATACTTAGTGATGTCTAAAGTACCTTGAACAAGCTCATTTATCTCCTTCTGTAACTGATACATTTACATCCATTTGTTTGATCATATCTTTCCTCTAATTCTGCCCATAACTCCTTGGCATTGTTCACATATTGCAGGCTATCACGCAACTCTGGAGACAAGGAATTCAAGATCCAAGATGTGACCATATCATCACATCTTCCCCACTGCATGAAGTTAGGATCAGTAGATATAGGCTTCACAATTGCTCCATTGATAAAGCCTGTTTTGCTTTTAACTGATAATGCTCTGAGGACTGCTCTTCGCTAAGATCTGTAACCAATACCATCGAAAACTCCAGGTAACAATGATGATCCTGCATTCTCTGAAGGATGCAGGTAAAAAGTACTGGAAAAATCCAAACGAGATGTGGTTGAACTAGAAGCAACATCTCCAACTTGAGTGCCAGTCATTGTGTTTGAATATCTGTGAGAAATCTAACACGAAAAAAAACAATCTAGAACTTGCTAATTTCCAGCTATGAATGTGTTTCCTCGATCAGAAAGAAAGAAGAAGAAGAAACCAAAAGAATTCACAACACAACCTCTCAATCAATCAATCGAATCAGATTATAACAACAACAAATAATGGCTCACAATTCGACTTCGAAACAGGAACAATTAGACACCAGGGCTCTGATACCATGAAGAGATTATCACCATGGATTCAACACCATTGATGATCTTCAACTTGAGCTTGAAAGCTTGAACTTGAGAGCAGATTGAGAGAAGAAAAAAATGTATGTTGTATTGATTGTGAATTAGTTAAAAATGAATACAATATGAACCTATATATAAACCTTGATTAACAACCCAACTAACTTCTAACTAACTATTGGAAACTAACAACTTGTAACTTGTAACTAACTATCAACTAACTACTGATTTGTTACTAACAAAAAGTTAATGGTATTGATGTTATATTCTCATCAGAGTTAATAATATCTTGAGGGTAAAATAATAAATTTTATGAAAAATTAAAAAAATGACCAATTGGATTATTACATTGATTTATTTTGACTCTTTGTAAGTAATTTAAAGTGAAAAAAGTGAGAGCGTTGTTTTTGAAATTTTATGACCAAACGTAAAATGTTCCTAACAACAAAAAATGACTTTTATTCCAATTTCCAAACATGAGCAAGTCATTGCGAGTTCAAGGAATGTACAATATAATAATGGATGGTTGATTATCATCATCATGCTGTGCTAACTTCAAGAGGACTTGAAACATTAATCTCAAATCTTTTTCTGTTAAAACGATTTAATATACTTAGGTTAGTAGGATAGCCTAGGCCAATCTAACTAGATCATAAAGTGGACTTGGTGGCGGTGATTAAAAATTAACCTAAATCTTTCTACATACTATATCTTCTAATCAAATTTTATTATTGTTATGTTTTTTTTTTGCTTGGATCTTTTTACGTTAACTTTATATATCTGAATCGAAGGTCTTTTAAAAAGTACTTCTCTATATGTTTGAGATAGTAATAAAATTGGTGTATACATTTATTATTGTATAGTTATCTCCTAATTTATAAATTAAATCAAATTATATAAATAGATAAAGAAAATATTATTATTATTATTATATATGATATATTATTTATTATTATTATTTATTATTATTATGTGCAAACTTCTTTAATCACGCGAGCGTCACATCTTCTTTTTCTAATGTCCGGTTTGCTTCCTACGTTGTAATGGAACTCTCACTTTAATTGATGACTCCCAACATCATGGCCCCATATGTAATCCATTTTCATTTCAAAAATAGACCCAAATCTCCATTCTTAGGTCAATTTTAAAACAACAACAAAAAAAAAGAGAATACGTACAACATGTGGGCCTCACACGAAAATCAAATATGTTATCTGTTTCAATTTATAGAATGCTGTTTGGCTGAGTATAATTTAAAGTTTATCATCTTAAAAATACTTTTTAGTCTACTAACTCAATTTAAATACATCATCATCTTGTTAAATGAGTGAAATACACTCTTAAATTTTAGCTAAGTTTAGGAGTGTTTCAAAACTTCTCTTTAACTTTTTACTAAGAACTCCTGTACAAATATTTGCTATGTCATATAATAAATAAATAATATATTTTTTATAGTTCAAAAATAAAACTAATCAGTTTGGAGACGGTAGTCAAACCTCGTTTACCTAATGGAGGAGATTTAGCTGTCGTTTAGCATATCAACATTATCTCCTTCTACTCATTTCTCAAAGGAGAAGAAGAAACCAATGCTTTTTTAGAAAAATCAACGTTCAAAAGACAAGCGTGCCGATTTTTGATATGCAAAAAGTCATTTACATATTGACAGCATACAGGACACTTTGTCTCCTTTTTTTGTACTAAACTTCACTTCTCACCGTTGAGCTTCATTATTACAACTCTTCTAAATCACCGTTAGGAGCGCTTATACTTAAATTATCTACTTTATTTGGTCACATTTTTAACATTTAATTATTTTGAAAAGTAATTATTTTTCCAAAAATGTATTTTGTTACCAAGTAGTTTGAGTTTGATCAAATAAATCAATTAGTGTGACCAAACTTTAAAAAATGCTCAATTTTTTTAAAAAAAAGTGTTTTTCAAAAATATACTTTTGTACCAAAGCAATTTTTTCTAGTTTCTGAAAAATAATTTGCTAATCCATCTGAACTAATAGTTTCTTGTTTATAAAAAGAAGGAGGCTTAAATATGTCGCTGATTTTTTTAAAAAAGACTTATTTATGCTATCAGTTAAATATTTGGCTCATTTATGCCATTATCATTAAAGAAAAGACTCATTCATGTCATTATTTTTTAATGGTGATTATGCAAAACTATTTTTGACATGTGACCAATTATAATTCGGTTATGTCATCAATTTTTTTAATTAAACAAAAAATTCATTTTTTATTTAGAATTTTGATTTTTTCTATTGAAAAAAATTGATGACGTGATCAATTATAATTCGGCCATCTCATCAATTTATTTAATAAAAAAAAATTATTTCAATTTTTTTCATAATTTTGATTTTTTTAATTAAAAAAATTGATGACGTGACCGAATTATAATTGACCACGTATCAAAAATAATTTTGCAAAACCACCGTTACAAAATAATGGCATGAATGAAACTTTCCTTTACCGGTAATAACATAAATGATCCAAGCTTTTAACTGATTACATAAATAAACCTTTTCTGAAAGTTCAGTGGCATATTTGAGCCTTTTCTCTAAAAAAAAAAAAGCACTTATCACACAAATTTACCAAACGGTTTATGAATCTCAAATAATTGAAATTACTTGATAAATTTATGTATATTCAATTTGTTTTTTTCCTAATTACATATACGATTTTATTGTTATATTGTTATTTTTATCTCTTTTTATGTCACATAGCCGTAAAAGTAAAAAGGACAAATAAGTTGGTGAAACATATCAATAACATATTTGAATCATAGTACAAGAAGTAGTATGAGTCAATGTTTTCTAATTTTAGTGAATGAGTTCACCTAATATTTGTATATAATTATTAGTAAGAGTTATGAGCATATTAATTTCATTGCTATAGTTTTTTGTTTTTTCAAAAACAGAAGAAGAAGCAAAGTGGGAGTTAAAGGGTAATCATCACACTTATATATTTTAAATTAAAAATGAGAAGTGTGAATTTATGAGCTTTGTGCTGAGGGGTAGTCAACAAAGTGTCAGCTTTTCCCAAAAAGAAAAAACCCCAAGAAACAAGTTCTTCCACTTCCTTCACTCATCACATTTTCCACTTACATTCAATGGCACTTCTTCTTCTCTCCTTCTACATTGTCTTTTTCATAGTCTTAACTACTACTTCTGCTGCATCTGATGTTCAGCTTCTGTTACAAAACATTAAACCCTCACTTCAGGGTAACACTGATAATTTGTTGTTATCTTCATGGAATATTTCAGTTCCTCTTTGTCAATGGAGAGGTCTCAAATGGGTTTTCACCAATGGTACTTCTTTGCTATGTAGTGACCTATCTTCACCTCAATGGACTAGTCTTTCTCTTTACAGGAACCCATCTTTGCATCTTGTCTCTCTACAGTTACCATCAGCTAATCTCTCTGGAACACTCCCTAGGGAGCTTGGTGAGCTTTCTACACTAAAAAGTCTATATCTTGGTGTGAATGGACTACATGGGTCCATCCCTCTTGAGCTTGGCTACAGCTCTTCTCTTTCTGATATTGAGTTGAGTGACAATAGTCTTACTGGGACACTTCCAACTTCAATATGGAATCTTTGTGAAAAGATGGTTTCTTTCAAGATTCATGGTAATTCTTTGTCTGGTTCTCTTCCTAACCCTGCATTGCCTGATGCTACTTGTAAGAATTTGCAGTTTCTTGATTTTGGGCAAAATAGGTTTTCTGGGGATTTTCCTGTGTTTATAACTAGGTTTAATGGTCTTAAAGAGCTTGATTTAGGGGATAACAATTTTTCTGGTCCTGTTCCTGAGACATTAGCTGCATTAAAGCTGGAAAAATTGAATCTCTCACATAATAATTTTAGTGGGGTGTTGCCAAATTTTGGGGAATCTAAGTTTGGTGTGGATGTTTTTGAGGGAAATAATCCTACTCTTTGTGGACATCCTTTGGGGCCTTGTAGTGGAAGCTCTGGAATGAGTCCTGGTGCAATTGCTGGTATTGTTATTGGTCTAATGGCTGCATTAGTGGTTGTGGCATCACTATTGATTGGGTATTTTCAAGGGAAAAAGAAGAGACATGCTGATGAAGAAGAGGAGGAATTTGAGGAAGTTGAAGATGAGGAAGCTGGTTGTGGTGAGGGGAAGCTCATCTTGTTTCAGGGAGGTGAGCATCTCACTCTCGAGGATGTGCTGAATGCAACGGGGCAAGTCATGGAGAAGACTAGTTATGGGACTATTTACAAGGCAAAATTAGCTGATGGTGGAACCATTGCTTTGAGGTTGTTGAGGGAAGGCAGTTGTAAGGACGGAGGAACATGTTTAACCGTGATTAGACAGTTGGGAAGAGTTCGACATGAGAATGTAATTCCTTTGAGAGCCTTCTATCAAGGGAAGAGAGGAGAGAAACTTCTCATTTATGATTATCTCCCAAACAGGAATCTTCATGAACTCTTACATGGTAAATTCTAGCTTCTTTTTGTTCTCATGTTTGCTCTTTCAAGTTTTACTCATGAAAATCAATGCAAGCTCTATTACGTTGACGTTATTGTATTAAGTGTTTCCTCATAGGGATAGTTCTTAGGCTCATTTGCAGCAGCTTTGGTTATTTGCTTGAGAGGCTGAGATATGTGGACTACAGGTTGTAGCTTTTTCACAAGTTGAGTTTGTAATTGAAGTACTAGTGCATAAATAGATCATATAAAACAGCCTGAGAAAAATAAATGTAACTGAAACTTAGCTTCTTAAGAGAAACTGAATTAGTTAAGGACTGCACAACATAGAGATATGACGTTACATGAACATAGAGAATGTTCCATTTATTCTGACCTATATCCTTTTTGCTAAGTTAAGTTGATCCTACCTGTATCCTCTCCTGTGCATCATCTTTCAATACACGAACTGACATATGTATACCTGTTTGGTCAACAAAGAAACAATATCCCTATCATAGATACTTACTCATTATAGAAAATGAAAAAAAAGAACTAGCACATTATCATTAAACTGACGATGCAACTATCAGATGCCTTGATCAACCATTCATTTATAATTTTGCTTTAAATAACTGTGTGGCCCTAGGTCAACTGATGACATCTCATTTCCAAGCATTTGAGCTTGGTGTAGTATGCTTCTGTAATTCCTTTAGCTTGATGCAATTTAATGATGCACTGGTTTGTTTCAAGTTCCTTATTTCCTGTACTGCTAATTTAGCTGTAGTTCGGTCATTGAGAGTAGTTTGCGCCAATAAATGTTGGAGCACATAAATTTTTGTCTCCTTGTTGGTTTAACCTTATATAGCTCTACAGGATTTGCATCATTATTCTGCCTTAAAGTATGCTGATCACTGATAAGGTATTGGAAGAAATTTTGTGAAAATGATTTAAAGGAAGGTATAGGTTATGGCATGTTCAATCACTTTGTTCCATTGATCTTCCATTCTCGGGAACTTAGTACTACATTTTTAGTAGTGATAGCAATGTGTTGCTTTTGGCTCTAGGATTGGCTCGTACAGTCGAATAATTTGGATAATTATTAATTGCATCATTTGACTCCCAAACCAAATCTGGTAGCATTTCTCGCGTCTCTTTCTTTACTGTAAATGATAAACATTTAAGGATGAGTCAATTTGATTATGATATTTTCTGATTGTCTGCAGAATCAAGAGTCGGGAAGCCAGTGTTGAATTGGGCTAGAAGACACAAAATAGCATTGGGCATAGCCAGAGGACTAGCACACCTTCATGGTTTGGAAACTCCCATTACTCATGGGAATGTTAGATCAAAGAATGTTCTTGTTGATGAATTCTTCGTTGCCAGGCTTACTGAATTTGGACTTGACAAAATAATGATCCCAGCTGTAGCTGATGAAATTATATCAGTTGCAAAAGCCGAAGGTTACAAGGCACCAGAGCTGCAAAGGATGAAGAAGTGCAATTCGAGAAGTGATGTTTACGCCTTTGGTATACTACTATTGGAGATTCTTCTAGGAAAGAAACCTGGTAAGAATGGTAGAAATGGGGACAATGTTGATTTGCCCGCACTAGTTAAAGTGGCAGTTCTGGAAGAAACGACAATGGAGGTATTCGACATGGAGCTTTTGAAGGGAATAAGGAATCCAATGGAAGAAGGTTTAGTGCAGGCGTTGAGACTTGCAATGGGATGTTGCGCTCCTGTTGCTACTGTAAGACCGTCGATGGATGAAGTAGTAAGGCAGTTAGAGGAGAATAGACCTAGAAACCGGTCTGCGTTGTACAGCCCTGCTGAAACTAGGAGTGGAAGTGGTACTCCCTTTTAAGCTGATGTTGTGACTTTAGTAATGAATATTGTTTCATATTATGCCTGTTTTTCCTCCTAAAGGAAAGAGGGCTAAATGGTTATAGCTTTCAACTATTTACCTTTGGCTTTGCATTGTTGGTGAATATCTTATCATAGACAAACTGACAATAGACAAATGTGTCACATAAGGCATCAAATTGGATATTACAGTGTGCCTTTTTTTTCAATTTGTTCCTGCATTAGCCTACCTTCTATAAATTATATATGCAAAAGAAATTCAATGTGCTCCAAATGTTAGATTCTATGGGGTCAAAAAAGATTTTATTTTCTGCACCATTTCTATGAAATGGCTAGTCTGGTAAGCAGGGTAAACATAAAGCTGAGAGCATTAAGCTTGGGATAATTACAAGCCAAACATGTGATGTATTTACTATATACCGCTTAATTTGAAAGAATTACATTTTGTAGATATAGTTTTATAGCAACTTGAAAGAATTACATTTTATAGATATAATTTTATAGCAATTTTCTCTCTCCTCTTTCTTTTTCCTTTGTGCTTATTTTTGTACTCTCTCGCTTGCCTCTTTCCTATTTGTACCCCATATCTCTCGTCTCTCTGCCTCCTTTCTCTCTCTCCACCTGCTTTGACTTCTAATACTAATACAAATAGTAACCGTCAATGATACAAATACAAATATTAACAGTCAATATACAAATACAAATAGTAACTTTCCCAAGGCAACAAATGCAACAAATGATAACAAATACCGACATACAAGTCATGTGGTATTCACTCATACAAATATTAATAGTCAATATACAAATCAAAATTATACCAACATACAAGTTAAAGTGGTATTCATTCATACAAATATTAATAGTCAATATACAAATGAAATTGTATATGTTCGTGAGTTATTTTTGTATCAATAAATTTTACATTATGTTGTACATGATCTCGAGTTTGTTGTATCAATGTTATTATGCTTTTTTTGTATTTTGTACTATTAGTATATTTTCAACAATTACATAGTTTAGACCTTATTCATATATTTTCATCAATTATATACCATAACTTGTTTGTATTTATGTGGTAGTTGTATATATGATAGTTGCCTATCATTTCTCAATTATAAATCTTTTATTATTCTATATGTGAATGTTTTTGTGTACATTTATTTGTATGTTTCAACAATTATATATATGTATTTACTAATACAATTATATTCATTGATACATATATACACACAAAGTACATATATACAATCAAATATATATACAAATAATTCACTTTTCTCCTCGCTCATCCAGTCTTGCTAAGCCTCTTTCCCCTTCTAACATATAGCTATGAATCATAATTAAACAAGTTAAACTATTTTACCTAATATTTCGAGTCAATTCCCTAAATGGTCATCCAAGTTAAGGAAATTGCCTTGATATATCATTTATGTTTCATTTAGGGCCAAAATATCACCCAACTATCACAATTTTCCTTCAAATTAAAAACATCACTCTCTCCTAGTTGGAATGACATGTCATAAAAGTCTTTACTTAATAATAGACTAATTTAATTTATTAAACTCATTTAACGAAAATAATGATCGCATTATTTTTAATTTTTTAAAATTATCAAGAATAAATTTTCAAATTTGAAATCTTTTATCATAAATTAAACATTTTAGTTTTTTATGTTATGCAGAATACGTTTTTAGAATGTACTATAATCTTATCAATTTTGAATACTTATAAACACATACATTCAAAAAAATATTGATATACAAGTCGCTCATGAACGCTAATTTACTTTAATTAATCATAAATTGTATAATGAATCAATAATTTTATATATTGGTTAATTATTAAAAAATAATTATTTGAATGCTTTGAAATCCATATATACATACAATATCTCTTTTAAAAAGAAAATAGAAAGTGAATAATATTTATAGAAAATAAATTTTAATCTTTATTTATCAATATATTAATCAAAGTTATAATATAATATAATAGAAAATAAAAGAATAATTTTTTTTTTCTCTTTCTTACCAATTTTTTTGTAAACCTTAAAAATTTATCTAAATACTTTTATAAAATAAATTGCTTAAAATTTTTAAATAATTCAGTTAGGAATTTTAAAATTATCAGGTAATAAGTGCATACAGAGATTTTTCATTGAATTTTGTTTGTTGACAATATATAAAGTTACTAGACTTTTAAAATTATTTTTCTTATAATCTTCATAAATTCTCATGTAATTTATATATTTATTTTGTAGAGAAATAAGTTTGATGAATTGAATAGGTCTATAATTTTTCAAAATAATGATTTAATTATTGGGCATATTAACTAGAATTTAAGGGGACTTTTGAGGTATTTAGTTTTCTAATGGATAAAAAATATAATATCATCCACTTTTTTTTTTTTAAAATATCGTAAGCATGAATTGCAAAATACACAATTAATATCATTTAATAGTTAATTGACCTTTAATATAATTGATTTATTGTACAACTTATGATTAATTGACATAAATCAGCATTCAGGAGTAATTTGTTTATCAATATTTTTTTGAATATATGTGTTTATAAGTATTCAAAATTGATAAAATTCTAGTATATTTTTCAAATGTATTCTTCATAACATAAAAAAATAAAAAGTTTAATTATGATAAAATATTTTAAGTATGAAATTTATTCTTAATAAACTAATATAAAAAATATTAAAAAATAATATGATCATTAGTTTAGCTAAACGGGTTCAATGAATTAAATTAGTCTATTATTAAAAAAAGACTTTAATGACATGTCATGCCATCTAGGAGAGAGTGATGACAAGTATATTTGGAGGAAAATAGTTATAGTTGATTGATATTTTGATCATAAATAAAAATATTTCAAGATAATTCTCTTAACTTGCGTGACCATTTAGGGAATTGACTAGTCTATTAACTATTTCTAAAATTTCCTCTTCAAGGTTCTATGGAAACCACCACAAAAGTTATTGAAGTGCAACACAATGGGTTAGTCATTCCCACAAAAAAATCAGGTGTGGATCTCTAAAGTTGAGGTTTATGGATCAAAGACAAGTGGGATCTTTGATGGACATTTTGGCTCAATCATAAGAAGCTTACTGATTTCAGGACTTAGGGTTTCACAAGGCCTTTCAACGAACCATAGAAATATCTAAAAGCTTTATTCTAGTTTGTAAAACATGGATATGAGAATAACTTTTCATAGTATGGTTCTATGAACACACTTATGGTCCATAGATACTTCTATGATCTATAGACTTCTTTCCTAACACTAGTTTGAAGAATTTTCAAAAAAAACCTAGACGTCGTTATGGAGGCAGCCACCACCAGTGGGACTTTCACACCGGAGGAATTCCCACCCTTACATGGTTATGATAAAATAAAACCACAACAGATTGGAAATGGAAACCAAAACATTTTGCAGTATACCCAAATACTCCAACCAAAACCAATGAACCCACCAATACCCAAAGTACTTCCCAAACCAGTGGTCATGCTACAGAAAGAACCTAATATTACATGGAAGGCATCGGAAGTACGATCACTAGTCATTCAGGAAAATTGGCAATATGCTATTATTGGCAAATTTTCCTATGGTAAATCCGATATTATGGAACTAAGGAAAATAATACCAGGACAATGTGGAATCAAAAGTGAATGCATGATAAGAGTATCGGATTCCAGGCATATTTTGATCAGACTCAATAGTTTGGAGGACTACGTGCATGTTTTATCTACAGTAGCATACTACGTGACATCTAGGGATATTTATTATCAGATGAGAACTCTTAAATGGGATCTATGTTTTGAGCCGGACTAGAAACAACAATAGGAGTTGCATGGATCTCTTTTCCTGATCTCCCCCCAAACTTCTTCGCAAAGGAGGCAATTATTTCAATTACAACAACAGTGGGCAAACCATTAATAGTAGATATGGCAACAAAAAATCAAACGAGGCCCAGTTTTGCTAGTGTCAAAATTAAAGTAGATCTGACAGCCAAGTTACCACAACGGGTTAGAATAACGGAGAAGGATGATATCACAAGAGACACTAAGTGCAAGTGAGTGAAGGTGCAGTACAACTAGAGGCCCAAATATTGCAAGGAATGTCAGCTTCAAGGTCACAATGAGCATAGTTGCTGGTCACTACACCCATAACTATATGAAAAAAGAAGACGAGGAAGGAAATAAGGGGGAGAAAGAAGTAAACTTAATAACAAATGTGGGTGTGCAAGAACCAAATCAAATTATGCCAAGTGGAATGGTAGTTGGTAAAAGACACTAAAAACAGGAGTGGATGGTGAGGAGAAAAATCAAATACAAAAGGGATAAGTATGGACATATCAAAGGGGAGAATGATGTTCAGGATAAAAACCCCTTTGGGACTCTGAAAAGATTGGAGGGAGAAGAACAACAAGAAGACGAGGAAGAGAATAAGCAAGAACAAGAGGAAAGTTTAACCAAGATAAGCACGAAAGGATTGGTAAACAAAACTTAGGAGATCTCAATACAAAGCAGAAAGATTGTGAACCAAAAGAAACAACAGAAAAGGTCAATGAAAAGCGAATGCCCGATGACAAGGAACCGTAGAAGGGATCGGAGGAGACTTCAGGTCAAAAACAAATCAAGGAAAAAGCAATACAAGAAAAAGATGAGCACCGTGACAAGGAAAAAATGCTTTAATTGTATATGAAGCTAACAATGAGGAAGTCCTTCCTTTGGCGATGCAAAGGGATGAAAACGAAGATCGATTGGACACTAATGCCGCTAATAGGGATGAGAATGATCTCGTACAAAACATTGAAATGGCTATTGTAGAAGGGGATCTGTCACCAAAGCAGTCTAGAAAGCTAAAAAATGTCCATGTTAAATCAAAAAGCAAGGCACAAGAGAACTTAATGCAGCTCAAGCATCATCACGGTCAAAGAGAATAATCATAAAAAATACCAAGTATCAATCAGAGCTCTAATATGGAATATAAGGTAGGTAAACACTCAAAAGGCATTTACTAGATCGTTAAATATGCATAAAAGATACCAATTCTGTTATGTGGGATTAATGGAACCTTTTGAAGATAGACAAGATCTAGAGGAGTACAAATTTAAGCTGGGTATGAAACATGCTGTAGTTAATATAAACGGAAAAATTTGGGCTTTTATTGATGACCTAATGGAATACACAATAGAAAGGGATTAGGAACAAGTTTTGACTATCAAAGTGCAGAATCAAGAATTGGACATCGAAGTGCAATATCTTTGGTATATGTTAAATTTACACAAAGTGAAAGACCACAACTATGGGATTAATTGGAGGATTTATCCAACAACATCAGAATTCATTGGTTAGTCGGAGGAGACTTTAATGTGATTAGAATCGAAGAAGAGAAATTAGGAGGGCATCCAGTAACTAATGGGGAAGTCGTACACTTTAATCATTACATTCATGTATGTAATTCGGAGGATCAAGGCTTCAGGGGTATGAAATACACTTGGTGGAATGGTAGAACAGATGAAGAATGCATTTTGAAATGATTGGATAGAGTTTTATGCAATGAGAAAATGCAGAACACTTCCCGGGCGTAGAAATTGAAAATTTGGTGCGGAGTGGTTCTGATCATACTCCATTGTTAATTACTCAAAAACCCAGCAGCGAGAAAGTAATGAGACCATTCAAATTCCTAAACTTCTGGATAAAGGAGAAATGATTCATGGAAGTGTTCAATCAGCAGTGGGAAGCAGATTTTGAAGGAGGCCCTTTTATTTTATTCCATCATAAATTAAAAAGGGTTAAGGGCGTTATCTCAGTTGAGAAAAGATACCTTTGGTATCTTTTAGGATATAATCACTCTTGAAGAAGTTATAAAACTGAATGAAACAAAATTTGAACTGGACCCTTCAGGTACTAACAAAGAAAAGTTGCATAAATCTCAAAACGGAGATAAGGAAGCATTTACAAAGGGAGGAAGAATTTTGGAAATAGAAAGCTTGAATGGAATGGTTCAAAGAGGGAGATAGGAATACCAAATTCTTTCATACCACTGTTAAAGAAAGGAGGAAAAGGATGAGGATAAAAAAATTCAAAACAAGGAAGAAGAATGGTTAACCCAACAAGAAGATATTGTGGAAGCAACAATATATTTTTACTAAAAATAGTTCACGAAAAAGGAGGATAACGATGATTTTCAGCTACCAAAGGAATTACCCGTAGTGATAAATAATGAAATGAATGAAGAGCTGCAAGCATGCTAACAAGGAGGTGGTCAAAAGGGCATTAATGGGCTTAAACAAAGAAGTGCAGCAGGACTAGATGGTATGAGTAGAGCATTTTTCCAACATACTTGGCATACCACAGGAGAGGATATTTGCAATATGGTCAAGGCATTCTTCAATGGTGCGGAGTTACCGCGGTTCATCACTCACACGAATCTAGTTCTCATTCCTAAGAAAGTAATGATGAATACTTTCTCAAACCTGAAACC
Organism: Solanum chilense; assembly: GCA_032847665.1. Taxonomy (NCBI): domain Eukaryota; kingdom Viridiplantae; phylum Streptophyta; class Magnoliopsida; order Solanales; family Solanaceae; genus Solanum; species Solanum chilense. The sequence continues at coordinate 67,251,406 of CM064971.1, read as the reverse complement.
TATTTCTTTAAGTAACTTCGTGAATAAAATATTTTCAAGAATTATTCATGAAAGACTTAAAATAGTGTTACCAGGAAATATATCCCAGAACAAGCTGGTTTTGTACAAGGGAGAAACATAGCAGAGAATGTGTTATTGGTTCAAGAAATTATAACAGAAATAAGGAAGAGAGGGAAGTCTCCAAATCTAGTAACTAAACTAGACATGATGAAAACATATGACAGAGTGGAATGGCTATTTATGACAAAGGTATTGAGAAGACTTTTTTTGGTGAAAAGCTTATTGATATGGTCTTCAGATTGATCAGTTCCAACTGGTACTCAATCGTCCTAAATGGTCAGCCTAAAGGAATTTTAAATTATCGAGAGGACTGAAGCAAGGGGATCCTCTATCACCTACTCTCTTTATATTGGAAGCCGATGTCATGTCAAGATCTCTAAATTCTCTAATGAAGAAGAAAGAATTCAAGAGGTTTGGAATGCCAAAAGGCAGCCAGCAAGTGAATCACTTGTCCTTTGCGGATGATATGATTATCCTATGCAAGAAGACAAAAAATGCATTTGATTACTGAAAAATTAAGGAAATATTAAGATATTTCAGGCCAGAAAGTGAATAAAGAAAAAAGTGCTATCTATTTGCACCACAGTGTATCAAGAGGGGATACCATAGTAGCAGAAGTAGCAACAGGAATTCTAAGGAAATAATTTCCTTTCACATACTTAGGATGCCCAATTTTTTATAAAAGAAAGAAAAAGGCTTATTATGAGCAAATGATGCAAAAGATTGGAGCCAAAATGTAGTCTTGGAAAGGAAATTTGCTATCTTATGTAGGTAGAGCCATTATAATCAAGCATGTGCTTCAAAGTACACCGATCCATTGACTATCGGTTATGAATCCTCCACACAATGTGCTAAATCAAGTCCAAAAAATGATGGCACAATTTTTTTGGAGCAATTGCATTGGAGGAAGAGGAAGACATCGGACAAAGTGGAGTAACTTATGCCTACCAGAGAAGCAAGGGGTATTAAGATTTCAATTAATGCATGATCTATCAATGGCCCTATTTTGTAATCTATGGTGGAACTTTCGGACCAAACCTTCGATATGGAGGGAATACATGAGAAATAAGTACTACAAGAACAATCATACTAATGTAATTATGTGGAAACTTGGGGGAGGTGGATCACAAGTATGGAATAAAATACTTCAAGCAAGGGACCTCATCGAGCAATCAAATCCTATGGCGAATGAAGAAAGGATCAGTCTCTGTATGGTATGATAATTGGACAGGCTTGGGAGATCTCTATACCATCACAGGAGAAGATTTTGAATGGGATGATAGCTATGCAAAGGTTGAAGAATTGACTAATCAGGGAGAATGAAATGTAGAGGTGTTGTAGGATATTCTTCCTCTAGAGTTAGCATAATACATTATACAACATATCCACCCTCCTACGGGTAAATAGGAAAAAGACACACCCTTATAGATGTTGTATTTAGGGGGATCTTTTACTGTTAAGGCAGCATGACAGTATATAAGGCATAAAGAGGAACCCAACAAAATCTATAAGTGGATTTGGACAAGGGGTTCATTTTTAAGGTGGCCTTCATGATGTGGAGACTTTGGAAATCCAAAATTTCTGTTGATGATAAACTTAGAAGATGGGGACTGGAAGGGCCTTCTAAATGTTGGTGCTGTGAAACACCTGATCAGGAAACATTAATTCATGTGTTTCTTTGATCCTTTACTGCTAACCAGACCTGGTCCTATTTTTGCTCTTTTGCAGGTTTAAGTATATCAAGACTTGACTTAAGAGAAGTTATAATGGTACGGTGGGGAGCAAATGCAAAAAAGAACATTGAGACCTTTTATAGAGCTCTACTTAGCCTTTTGATCTAGGAGAAGGAGAAATAGGATGAAACACGAAGGGAAGAAAACATCAGTGTCACGATCATGTATAATGTCACTAGGAATATGTACATGTTGTTTCAGTTGATACATCCAAGGAGGAAAGGACCTAATGATCGGCCAGGTGTGCTAAGAGAGTTGGAAAACTACAGGCCTATGATGAAGGTAATAAAGGTATTGTGGGAATGCTCACTTGAAGGTTGGATAAAGTAAAACACCGATGAGCTTCACGAGGAAACCCAGGCCTAAGTTCCTATGCATTTTACCTAAGAAATGATAGAGGAGACATCAAATATGCAGAGGGAGGAAGTAGGGAGAACACTACTAATAGTTGGCGGAAGCGAAAGCTATCCTAGAAGCATGTAAACATTGCAAACAGTCACAAATCAATCAAATCATTATTCAGACTGACTTAATGCTTATGTGCAAGGTACTTAAAGAAAAGTGGATAGTCCCATGGATAATAGCAAAAATGGTGGTGGGAAATTAAAGCACGCATGAAAGATAAACAACATATTTTCCAACACACTCTCAGAGAAGGAAATAAGTTAGGAGACTACTTAGCCAATAGAGTTATCGATAAAGGAAATTGTTGATTCTCGGATTTCAATAGTATGTAAGTAACAGGAAGGAAGATTATCAACAGTGACAAATTAAAATGTCCCTATTTGAGGATAGTACCTAATAAAATTCTCTAATTATTGAAAAAAAAGTTTTAAGAATTTTTCTTATCAAGGTCTGATTTGAAGGGAATTGCATTATCTCCTCCTTGGATAATTTTTTCTCAAATGATGGTTAAACTGAGGATGGAAGGAAATGACTTAATATCACTACCTCTCTTGACTTCTAATCTTGCCTACTAACATATGTAGAACTAATTCATACCGAGAGTTTTGAAACTAGACTAGTGCACCCTATGCACGAATGTGCACATAAGATTTCAAGATTATAGGTCATGACAGAATTAAAATAGGAGAATCAACTCTGTTGAATCTCGCCTTAGAAAAAGCTAAATTTAGAAAGAACTAATTTGGAAAAAGCTAACTTAAGAATTTTGTAAGTTATAGTTAAGTTGTGAGTGTTGCGTAAACTACAAATGGTCATAACTCTTAGTATGGGATGATTTAGGTATACCATAAGATATCAAATGAAAGGTATTGAATACTCTTTCCAACACCACTGAGTTTGCTAAATTTTTAGTTTGGATGAGGAAGATATGTCTGTTTGAAATCTGCTTGTCCAGTTAAGAAAAGTTACCCTGATTAATGAGGGGTATTTTGGTCATTTCCATACTCCATCAGCTTTAAACACTTTTAGTAATATTTTATGGGTCAAAACTTATTTTGCCAGTTTTCAAAATCCCAAATACGCTTAAGGTTTTGAGAGGAGTTCAAGAGGAGAAAAGAGGAAAAGTTCAAGGCGCTCATCAAGATTCTTGTGATTTGTCGAGGAATTTCAGTAAGGTTGATCCCTAAGAGGTATGTAAGTTTTCGTAGTGCTGGGTTTGTTCACCCACACACCAATCATGTTAATTTTGTTCGTTATTCCATTCTTGAGGTTGAATAATTTAAGTTCTTAATGTGTATCCTTCAAGTATTATTCTTCGTTATTGAATTTTGGTGTTTAGTTGAGTTATTGGGACGAGTATCTTGTTAATGAGTTATTTTCTAGAGGCTTTATGAGTATACTTTCATGTAATTAAGTTGGGTAAACAAATCTAAGAGTGTTCGGAAAAAACAATTCGATTTTAGGTGAATGAGGGTCAGAAACTAAGAAAACAATTCATGAATTTTTTGGGTAGGAGGCTGGTGCGCCGCACCAGCAGTTCACCATAACTGACCTTTTCAAGTTTGAGGGTTTGGGCCCCATTCCACTTAGTGCACCAGGTTCGCCTGCCCCGTCTTGTTTTTAGTCTTTTGCTCCATTGAATTCTTTTGAAGTGTACCTTCACTCCCTTCTAATTCTAACTACTCTAAGCTACATCTAAACACTCAGTGATCCTTCTTGGCATGAATCATAACCCTTGAATTCATAATTCAAATTCAAGGAAGAGTTAAGAGTAAAGTCTGAAGTTCTTTTGAGTCATTTTTGAGGAGTATTTTACAATCTTTTAAAACTTGTTTTAAGACTTAAATACTTAAGTTTGAAGATGAGGAGAGTTGAGTTTCATTTTTCAAAATAAAGATAAGGGAACTAAGTCTTCGCAAGATTAAATGTTTTTACATTTAAAATGAGAGGAAACACTGATTCCCAAATAAGTTCATGAGGAGTTTTTGAGTATAATATATTTTAAATGAACTTTTTGAGTAATAATCTCAAAGATTTAGTATGAGGAAATCATTTTGAACATATGATCTGAGTTATATTTTTGGAGTTGTATTGAGCACCGATATGGGGACGAGTTCATACAACCCAAAGTTCTTAAAAAACATATAACCAACGTGGTTGGGTCGAAAGGGTCATACATTTTAGATGATTTCTTATTGGGTTTTAAGCATTAGTGGAGCGACTTAGTTGAGGATGTCATATGCTCTGGTAAGGTATACGACAGTTCTGGCAGTGTGGATGAGATGTTGTATCATCACAATCTCATAGTGATGGCTGTAACTTAGAGAATCTCCCAAATTGAGTTATTATTTTATTTTTTTAATACATTGAGTTGTTATCTACTTTTTTGAAAGATTCCTTTATAATACATCTCTACTATTGATTTTATATTGATATGGGTTGAGTATTCTTGAGTTTGGGTATCCTTATGTTGACTTGAGTTTATATGAGTTATGTTTTATTTTTATCCATTCAAGCTTGCAGGTTATGTTCAGTGTTCCCTTTACATGCTCGTAAAATTCATGTACTGACCCATTTCACCTACATTTTTCATAATGCAGATACAAGTAACCAGGATTATCAACTGACGATTCGTTAATCCAGTCGAGTTCTAGATTTGCTTTGTGAACCAGGCCAAGGGTTTGCTTGGGGCCAACAATGATTTTCAGGTACCAACCACGTTCAGGGTGTAGGCTCAAGGCGTGACAAACTCTCTCTCATCTATCATTGCTCAACCACCATCACCAACATCACTAGAACAGAAAAAAGGATCATTGAGAGAGCTTAGAGCTAAAGATTATAAGCATGATTTATTCAACAAATCTGATATAACAATATGCATGACATAGTATTAGTTTGCTAGACATTAAGGGTAATTCATGTATTCATGAGAGAGTTATAGTCTTATAGATGTGATGTTTATATGAATAGATTAATATCATAAGGCTAATATACACAATTGTATGGAGTAATAGTGAGATTAATTGTTTAAAGTTTCTCCCTTCGATTTATAAACTGAGCATATATATGAATCTTTTTGACGTTTAGGAGCATAGTTCATGGACACAATTATGATATTAGAAACCTCAATAGGATATTGTAACAACTAAACTTTAAGGAATACATTAAAGTATAAATAGATTGATATAACACTATAACTCTTTTTGAAACACACTTGACTTAGTTTCTCATCTTATCATCTCGCCCTTAGATTTGAAGAAGACACATATAAGTAATCGATCTATTCCATTTTCACTTAACTAGTATATATTCACTTTACTTTAATGCTCGGGAAATGCTAATCGAATGGCTATAGATCTCTCCATACGTAGGTGCTAAGATTTCTTCTAAGAATTTTTTCTGAGATGCTTCATTTAACTTATTTTTTCTTCTATTAAAGTCTTTCTATAATCTTTAACCACATTGTCTTATTAAACAACTTAATCTAACTCTTAATAGTCTTGCTTCTCCTTCTTAGACTACCAATACCTTTACTAAGTTCATATCTACCTAACTGGAGGAAACTTGTCTATAATTCAGAGGTTCATCATTGACTTGGATATATAAAATCTCTTCTACCAAACTCTTAAGGGTGATAATAATGCTTACACCAGCCTACCACACATTGAAAGCTCATCTTTACTACCTAGGCACACATAAAAATATCATAAACTTAATTAGAACCTCGTCTAATAGAATACAATCTCGGGTACACCTCTTAATGCTTTTGCTAATCTAATGAATTAGCCATATTTCATTTTCTTATCTAAAAGTCATAGTACTACGCTTGTATTGCTCACATTTATCAAAAAGTAACACCTTCATTCTTCACCTAATTTATGTCAAACTACTAGATCAGATCCTAAAACTAACATCATCTTGCCAATGTTGCCATATCTTTTATCATGACACTCTTCTCAAATTCAAGTTTAGTGTCTAGTACTAAGCACATATATCAATATAGTTACTCACATGCTATACTAACTTACGATTACTAGATAAATTAAGATACTCACTAATACCTCATGACAAATTAATCAAATTTTATCTCTTAGTATACATACTTACAGTTTACCGTTATTTTCACTTCAACTGTACTATTTACCCCATTCACTATACATCACTGCCTAATTTTTCTATAAACCTCTGAATATTATGGGCTCCCATTTAAAAATCGTAATCGTAACTTAGATCTATCACCTCATGAATATTTTGCTCTTCTATTCAACATATATACTTGGTGTTCACTAACATAATGACACACCGACATAAACTTCCTTCTGGTTAAAATATATTCCAACTTATCATAACCCTCTTAATCTACCTTCTACCATGAAATACACACAAGATCACTACTCCTTAGCCTACACGTAAGGGAAAAACTCATCATTAATGACTTACTAGGTTCATGACAACAAACTTCTAACTCTAGGAACTTCAACACTATTGGCTTATAACATCATAACTAATACTATCTTTCGCGTGAAAAATACTCCCCAAAAATTCTAGAACATGCTCCCCTCTTAAGGGTCTCACCTGGAAGAAGGTTTGGAGAAAAGAATATGAGAGAACATCTTGCTTTTAGCTCGAACACACGATTCATATGTAAAAGGGTAGATTTTTTCAAATTAATACATTGCACACTAATAAACTTCTCTCAAGCTCCTCTGCAGTCTCTAACATTAAGAAGACTTTATCTAATGATAACTCATCAATAAGCATTTGAGATTTTCTATTTCAACCACCTTCAGTATGTGGGGTAGCCAAATGGATTTGAAAAACGCATAAGTATGAATAAGTTCTTTATAGAACAATTCTATTGCATGATTTAGAGTATGAAAGAAGATCATTTTTTACATGTCTGTTAGTCCCTCATTTATAAAAGTGGGCGCCCTCACAAACATAAATAAGATCCTACTGATACAACTTCATAAACATACTAGCCGACACTCGAGAACCATTTTAATCCCCAAGAGAACTCTTTGCATGACTGACTACTTAGAGGAAAACTAACTCACAATTAAATGTAAAACAAATAAAATAAAAGGGTGAAATTATTTAAAAATTACAAATAATTTTATCTCCGAACTCAACATGTTAAGTGATATGATAAAAAATACATTTTAACTCTATTTTAGAGATTCTCTAATCGACAATCATCATTATAAGTAACGTGATGATATAGTGTCTCGCCCAAATCGCTAGAAGTGTCATATATATTACTAGTATATAAAAGATCTCAAATAAATGTATCTACTAAAGCTTTACCCGAAAGTAATAAGTAATAGTCTAAAAGGTAAGATCTTTTACCCATGTTGACTAAATGGTTTATGAGGAATATGAGTTACCTGAATTCATCCTCATATCGATGATCAATACTAGTCTCAATAAATATATGCTCATGGTCAAATATAAAAAATATACTCTTGCTATCTTTGAAGTAATTACTCAAAGTATCATCTTAAAAGAGTTTTTTCTTTGAAACACTAAAGTAATTAACTCATGTAGATATAAAAGTTTCTCTAATCTTAAAAAAAAAGTGATACCTTTGGGAATAATCAGTTTTCTTGTAACAACCCTAAAAATGAATATGCTTAGTAATGCTTAATGTGTCTAGAATGCCTACGATTAGATCGGGTTCACACGGATTGATGTGCGAAGAACTAGAACTCTGAACCTTTGCTACATCCAAGCCAACTTTGGGGAGTTAGTGGAGATAGAAAATGTTCGGTCCAACCATGTAGGGCTCTCGAATACGAAGATTTACTTGAAGGAGTCTTTAGCGCACTTAAAAAGGGAAAATCTTAGTTTTGGAGGGTCTAGGGGATAAAATGGTATTTTTCCAGGCTAAGCTTAGTATCATAATTATATAAATATATAATTAATTATTTAATTAATAAGGTGGAGGGGCATTTTAGGGAGAGAGGGCCAAAAATTGGCTCTTGAAGTGAAGTCTTGCTCCACCCGGGTTCGAACCTAGGTGGAAGCAATGAATTAAATTATTTTTAGTTTAAGTTGATAAATTAATGTAATTAATTTATATTTAATATCTTTTAGCTGAGTTAAAATAAAAGGAAATAAGATTTTTAATAATTATATAAAAACCTTAATTGACTAAATCCTAAACTAGACTCCTAATACTAAAATTTTTTCTCTCTCCCACGCTCATCTCTCTCTATCTCTCTCACGTCTCTATCACTCTCACTCACAATTCTCTCTGCTAATTAACTTAAAAAAAACAGTAGGTAAACCAAAGTTCTTCACACTTGAAGAACTCACAACGAAAATATAAGAAAACAAAAGAAATCAATCACGTAGACAAAGAGAAGTTTGTCCGTCGAGTTGGTGTTGACTTTGAGGGGATTTGGACTGGATCTTGGGTGAAGTTTTTGGGTAGCAAGTCGAGGGATTAACGTAAAAAAGGTATGGGTTCTCTTCTCTCTTGGTCCCTTTGCCAAGAGACCCCTAAGGTTCAGACGAATCTATTTCGAAAACTAGGGTTGTTCCCCGTTGCATGTCCCTGTCACTAGCTCCCATTGAATCATAGGTTGGTTATGTTTGCTTGTATAAAACTAGGGATGAAACTTGTTTTCGTGATGATTATGTGTTTATATGTATGTTCGGAATTCTGTGACTTATGTTGATATTTTTCCAAAATTATGTGTACATGTGTGTGCAATATGAATCGTATCTATGTGCCTCGGGTTTTGTCTTTAAAAATGTGATGTTGTGGTTTTATTTCATGTACAAATGATTATGTAATTCGTGATGTTCATATGAGTTGAAATGTGGCTGATTTGTGATAATCTCTTGGCTAAACGAATCCATGAAAAATGCACCTAAGAATGTATTAAATGATCTACGAATTACCCAGAAATTACGTATAAATGTTGAAGAAAGTAGGCTGCAAATGTGTTAAAATTTTCAGCATGTTGATGGTTTAATTTAGGCTAATGTTGAAGTTTAGAGGAGTTTGAAAATAATGTTTAAAATATGTGAGGTCAGTTGGGATTGAACCCAATACCTCACTATAAAAAAACTTTGAATAAAAGAAAAAGAAATGTGAGGCGTGGGAATCGAACCCACGACCTCTAAGCAGTGAAGGAGAGAATTAAAAAAAAATAAAAAGGGGTTGTGGGGGTTCGAAACCACAAACCTTCGGCCAAAGGAGAAAAATTAAAAGTAATGAAAATAAAAAGTAAATGAGGTTGTGGGGGTTTAGTCACACATCCTCTTAGTTCTATTAAGCGAAAAATGAGGGAAGAAATTAAGGAAAAAATAAAATGAAGGCATTGGGGCTCGAACTTGGGTCCCCAAGCCGTATGGATCAAATAAATAAATGAAAAAAAATTTAAGAGTTGTCCAAGGGATTTGAAACCGGGTTCCCTTGCCCAAATTCCGTATTGATACATAAGTCATACGTGAATTAAATATTCAAGAATAATGCTGCCTACTTAGATCGAAATCGAGATCTTGGCATACATACAAGATGCATAAGTCTTGTACCACATAATCTTAGGAAGATATGAATCACTTAAACGAACTATGAATTAATTATCATGGCTTGTATGTATAGACCCATAAGTCTAGCATATGTCTAAAAATAAGTGAACCTAAGATGTACGCAATGAAATAATGAAACCCTAGAAGGATTAAGTAAGAGTGTGAAACACACTAAATGTCCATTGGCATATGATGAAATGAACAATGAAATGATGAAATTAACAATGAAATGAACAAAGAAATGATGAAATGAACAATGAAATGATGAAACCCTAGAAGGGTTAAGTAAGAGTGTGAAACACCCTAAATGGCCAAGTGCATTGACATATGATGAAATGAACAATGAAATGATAAAATGAACAAAGAAATGATTAAAATTAACAATAAAATGATGAAACCTTAGAAGGGTTATGTAAGAGTGTGAAACACATTAAATGGCCACGTGCATTGGCATATGATGAAATGAACATTCACATAAAACGGGGTAAGTAATTATGAAGAGATTAGGTGCTAATGTTAATGAATGTGGTGGCAACATGATATGAGGCTAATGTAAAAGATGAGAGCAATCTCAAATGAGCCTAAGTAAATGTTACCAAAATGTACTCACCTATGAGAGTGTAAATGTTAATGAAGAGACCAGTCTCTATGAACACTCTAATGAAAGTATTGAGACTAACACACTTAATACTAATGATGAGATGAGAAATCATCTATTGAGCTATGATGTCCTCATACAAGAAGAAAACTTACATTACGTATGAGTTGAATGTAATGGAACTTTATAGTGAGCACTGATAGACTAGATATGAGCGGTGATGCCTTCTTTTGGGAAGGGCGGAGGTTCACGTAACTCTCATGAGATGAGACTGTAGTCTTCGAACCTATATTGCCAATATAGGGATCTGAAAGAGTTCAATTCCTATGTACTCTAGCATGTTTCGGGTCACACTGGTCGGTGAGTCCACCTCTTTTTGGTGGGGGTAATACTGGATTTCATGATGCTCACATGATCTATGTCGGTTAAAGTTAAAGTTCCAAATGAATAAATGAGGCCATTCTCAAATGATGCACATAATGAAATGAATGATACCAAAGGTGTTAGGATAGGATGATAAGGAGGTGAGCTAGACTTAAGTAATGACACTAGGTCATTCTTGATCATTGCACAGCGAACGCAATGAAAGTCTTAAACTACATTCTAGGTATAGCTGGTATTTACACTAGCCTATGAAAGAAATGAAATGAAGTACGTATGAATGAATGAAGCAGACTTTGTGTTTGCTAATGAAGGATCCCTAGTTGAGGTCCCATATGTTTATCCCTCATTTAGGGAAGTCTTGATGTCAAGTCCATGATTCCAAGGTCTCATGGCATATGAACGAATGATATAAAAAATGTTATGTGCTATATGCAATGTGTTATGTGCTATGTGTAAGATGTTATGTGCTGTGTGCAATATGATATGTATGATGATTCATTGTTACTCTCATGGCATGACTTTCCTAATCCAAATTTGGAAAGCTCACTTACTGTCCTAATCCAAATATGGAAGCTCACTAACTTTCCTAATCCCAATTTGGCAAGTCCACTGACTTGACTTTCCATAATTATGTTGTTACGGAAGAGCTATTCTTACTCATGCATGTCCTTGGTGTGTGCTTGCATATAACCATACTTAGTACAAGTGTGTACTAACCCTATATAACTCTACAATTTTAGGTGCAGACACAGGTTGGCGCTTGAGCTACAGGTTGACGCTGAAACTATCTGGACGTGGAGATTCATCTTGACTTGGTAGGCCCTCATGCTTTTGAGGATGCTTGCCCATTATATTCTAGCTTAGTTATAGGATTGAGCTAGTGGAGTATGTTCCACTAGCATTCTTTCCGCTTTTGTTCAGACATTGTATTGGTGTCATTTTGGCAAGTATACATTTAATGCTATATTAAACTATTTATTTCATTTGATGATCTTAATGTTAGACGGTTGATGGTGAACAATTATAAATCTAATATAATGATTAGTATGTATGTTAAGAAACAAAATTTCTAAATTTTCCGCTAAAATTAACCTAGACGAAGTAAGAATGACGTAAGTAGGCTTGTTTTCGACCTCTGAGAGGTCAACGACGCCGGTCTCGTCTGGGGTCTAGACTCTGATAGTGACATTCCTTATATTCTTAAAAAATTAATATTTGAAAACTCTTGATCAAAACTCAAATTTTTTTCTCTTCTTATAAATTAATTTAAAGACAAAATATTTTTTGAAAACAAGCATGACATTCTACTCTAAACTTAAAATAAGGAAAACTTGGTGATATTGGAAAGAAGACTCGTGAATCTTTAATTTTATAGGTCATAGTCCACTTAAGTCATTATATGATGTCAGTACCCGAGCCTAAACCACGGACGTGACACGACGTACAAGCATCTGAAGAAGCTCATACATGACTCATAATATTCATAACATAAGACATAAGAAATGGTGCAGAATTAAAAACTTTTTACAATTGAAGTATTTCCATAAATCCAAATGAAAGTATAGACATTGTCTCAATATACTATGATAAAATTGAATATCAATAAGGGTCACTAGCCTTTACAACATAGTCTCAAAAGAAAAGTTGATGGAACTAGAAATTAACAACTTCCATCCCCGAACCATGAGGACTCACCAAAAGCATGGAGAGAATCAATCCAAGATTTACCCAAAAAAAGAAGTACAACTCAACGACTGGGACCTACACTTATAGGAAAATGTAGAAAATATCGGTTAGTACAAAAATGCACTAAGTATGGTAGTCATGCATAAAAATCCTTAAAACATATTCAAAAGGGGCATTTAGTTGAAACCATGCATTTTTATCAAGTTTAAACGTCATCATGTACATTTTTGAAGAAACATAATTCAGAGCATCTCATAACAAACCCCAAGCTATACTTGTGCTATGCAATAGGTAAGATCTCATAATCCTGCCTTATGCTAAGTACCACTTATAGGCCACCCTAATCATTCATATTATACCTTGGACTCATCCATAGCCAATACTCATTGACAAGGAAACATTCATGTTCATAACTTGTAGCAAGTAAATTCACCATTAGCAACAATAAATATCATACATGCATAATTCATAGGTATTCATAGCACAAGAGAACTACACTACAACCACTTTTAAAGCCTACTTGTGCAATGCATAAACGGTCTCATACCCCAACTCATACTAAGTAAAAATTTGTAAGAATCCATAGTTGTAGTTCATGTTCATGTTCTTGTCATAATTCATATTCTTGTAATGTAGGGAAATAACCTTAACCGACATAGACCATGTGAGTTACATAGAATCCACAGTCATGCCCCCACACAGGAAAAAAGTGTCGTACTTGCCTAAGGTAGAAATAATGTTTAATAGCCTAGGTGGATCCACTAGCTACAACCAATGTGGGCACATAGTTCAAGAATAAGGAAGGTATTACTTGAAACCGACCTAACATAAGGTGGGCTTCCACCTTACAATATCCACTCGGTGCTAACCATTAAATTCCCACAAAGTAGTCCATTCTCTTTTAACATCATTACACATAAGAGGGAATCCATTGGCCTACTGACCCAAGGTACATTATTACACACATTAAAGGGTGTCATTAGCCTACTAATTCAAGGTACATTATTAGGACATCTCATTAAATCCTCATGAAAAGGGTACCATTGGTCTATCGATTCAAGGTTCATTATTTGTTGCTCATGAAATTTACCTTAGGCCTACCGAGTCAAGGATCATCATTACATCATGAAAGAAATTCAATTGACGTATCAATTCAATATAAAACCTTAGATTACTTCATCAATCATTAAGTCAAGATCCTGTTAGTTATACAAGAAGAGGATGCCCTAAGCCTAGCTACCAATTCAAGGTATTTTAATCAATATCACTTTAAATTACACATGAAGAGGATACCCTAATACTACCGATTCATGGTACATTATACATTGAGAAAACCCTTTTACAACATGTCATCTTCATTCACAAGTGTATAGTTGAGAATAACCTTTCAATAACACATAATTACATTATAGTCATGATCTCATTACTTTCAATATCTCCACAAAGCGTGTACATAAGCATAATGATTATATAAAATCTCATAGTTTGTCCATAAAAGACCATAAATCATAATTCACCAACACACCTACAATTACTACAATTCAGTCATGGGTAATAGTATGATTCAATTAATTCAATCAATCTTAACAAAACCCATTTACATGGACTTTCAATCAATCACAACAAGATCATCACAGTCATAATTAATTCATGCATAATAATGTGTAAGTGTATAGGGGAGAATGATCTTTTAATCAATACCACAATTACACCAAAGTCTTAGAATCTTTATTCTCAAAGTAATTCTTGAAGCACATGCATAATTCTCATGTTGATGTACAAATTCTCATAATTTACCCTTCAAGAATCTTGAATCACATTCAACCCAACATGTAGAATTTCTACATTAGATATGGTTATAATATAATTCAATCAATTCATACAAGACCAATTTACAAGTTTCTAAAATCAATTAATCCACATTAAGATCACAATTTAGCAATATAAGGGATCCATGGGTTATTGGGAGAATTTCACCATAATCCAACCATAGATAATCAATTTAGTCATAACCCAACATAATTCAAACGTTGAAACCATTTCTATAAATAACACAAGTCACTCGAACAACATCCTTAATTTGGGGAAATTTGTAAGTTTTAAAATCAAATTTTGAAGGGGATATATGGGTGGAATCTACCCAAAGATGTAAACTACCATACGTTGATGATGAATCCTTGAAGAGTTTGATGAAAAACCCTTGATTTCTTCAATCCCAAGCTTCTATTTCCCTCTTCTTCTTATTCATCTTCTTCTTCTTCTTGGGTTTTTAGAGAGAGAAATATTGTGAGGAAGATAAAATTTTGATTTTGATTTGGGTGTTTAATGACTTAAAATACCTTATATATTTATTTGAAAATAATATATAAATCATACCTATTTAATTTGGACTTAAAAATAAAATTACAAAAATTACCCTTTCAACCCCCCCGTGGACTCATGTGGACTGTGCCTTTGGCTTTCGAAGCTACGACATTTGTCCACTATGTCTCTACACGAGCAATGGTCTTGTCCACTTGCATGGAACCAAGCGTGGATTAAAGCCCTTCGCCTAAAAACTAAGGCATTCACCACAGGCAGTGAAGTACTTCACACCTCGTGGACCCTCCCTTGAACTCACTCTATGCCAAAAATGTCTAAGGCATTTATTCATGAGGGTCCTCTAAGAAGAGTGGAGTCTTCCACGCTCCTTAAACCCTCAAGTGAACTTGCCTCCTTGCTTAAAAATGCCTAAGGCATAGTTCACGAGATTTTGTAAGGACTATGAAGGATTTCATGTGCCTTGAAGCTTCCCTTGAATAATTCCTTGTTCCTACATGCCTAAGGCAAAGTTCAAGGGTTCTTGTAAGCGCAGTGATGCCTTTCACCTTCCTTAAACGCTCACTTGAACTAACACTTAGTCAAATTTTCGGGCTATTTTTCAACTCTAAAACATGCATCAAATTTTAAGACTCAAACATTAGGCTCTAGTTTTACCTATTAATTTCTGAGGCACTACAGATGCCAAGAGATATGATCATATCATGTTGACCTAAGTAAAATCTTATCTTAAAATTTAATCGGTAAGGAAGCTTTCAACTCAACTTTGTGCTAGTGGTTTCTTGTGACTTCATTGGTAAAAAAACATTGAGGTATAGGTTTAGAAAGGGTGAGAAAGAAAATAAAATAACCTCTCTTAAAATTGGCAAAAGTAGTCTATGGAATACCATCTACGGTCCATACAAAAGTCTACAAACCATAGACCCTCTCGTACAAAACAGGTTCAGGATCTTTGATATTGGGTTCTACGGATCCTTTATACATCACAAATGAACTTTTAAGCGACATCCTGATCAATCATAGAAAGCTTATTGGGTGGTTTCAAGACTTGGGTTCCATGAGGCCTTTCTACGCATCTTAGAAGGTTGTACAATCCGTAGTTTGGTTTGTGAAACATGGACATGAGAACAATTTTTAGAGCATGGTTCTACAATTCCACCTATTGTAACAATCTTGAAAATGTACTTGTCTAATGAAGAGTTTAATAGGTTTTAAGAATATGTATTGGGGTACATAGGCATCCCAATGCCCAATGTTGAATAATATTGGGCATGTTATAGAATATTGACTTAAGGGTGTTAGCCAATTTCTATGTATCAACAAGTAACTTAAGATATACTTTGATGTTCAAATGCTCCAATCCAAGCTTGTTTAGGAATTGTACCTGCAATGAAGACCCTAAGTTAATTTTTTTTTATTTCATGGCTTACACACATTAGGTATGAGGCATCCAAGTGTCAAGCCTGGGTACTTCAGCACAGGATCATTTAAAGTGATCATGTAGATTAAGCAGTGCCCAAGGACATAGTGAGGATCCTTCGGACAAGAAGTGAACTTTCAAAGTGCAACTACAGAGTCCACGGTTAGGAAAGTGCACGGCAACACATGTGCAAGAACATGTGCTATTGGCCAAGAGAATGAGTGACCAAGCCCAACCGATTCATTTAGGGCGGTAGGGGGGCTGACATACGTCGGGTCAAGCCACGTGGGACCGAGCTTCCTAACCAATCCTAGGCTCTAACTAACTTACCTAACTAGATAACTAACCTAGTACTGACTAAAATGAAGTAACTAGTGTGACCGAAATCCTAAGAGCTAACTGGGTGACACTAGCCGAGTAACTAACTAAAGAAACATCCTAGTACCTAACCTAGGATGGTTCAAAGGGGTTGGTTATGGTCCTAGTGACTTAGGGGTACTTTAGTAATTACCCTAGGACACTTAATTAATTAAATCAGAAACTTAATTAATTAATTTAAATTCATTTTCAAACTCGAGACCCTTAGAAAATTTTCATAATTTGGCTAAGTCAAACGCTTTCCTATTTTTAGTCAATTTAGGAGGGGCATTTTGGTAATTAGATGATTGATTTATTTAATAAAGTTATTTAACCTAAGTGGAATTAGTCATTATTCAGTTCCTAAGACTTAGATTCACGTTTATCCAGTAGAAACTCACGCTGAAAAATAGTGAACAAACGTAAGAAAAAAAATAGAAAAATACTCTCGGTTCTCCTTAAGCGATTTCAAGGCAATTCTTAAGTTTTTCATGCAAAGTAGAGGGTGATCTTCGTAGATTCAATTTTACATTACAGTATGGGATTATCTCTTGGATTCTATTTCCCAAGAGGCTTTTCAAACATTTTGAATTCAAGAAAACTGAAACTAGGGTTGTTCCCAATGAAATTGTCGAATGTTCATATCCCTTGTTCTCCCTATTTCCGATTCTAGTAGTATATATAATGCAAATCTCGAGCATGTTGTTTGTATGTGGTGCTAACTGATCATTATGTGTCGGTTTCTGTGATTTGATAATGTCGAATGGGACTTATAGGATAGATCCGTATGATTAGAGTATCATCTACTTTGAATTGGCCAATGACGAAGTCATACCAATCTTATATGGACAATGTAAATCATGATGTTTCTTCTAAGGACAAATGCATGTTAAAGATTGACTTGACAACATGTAACTCAATGAACTCATAACCTAGGGTATGCCATTGATTGGGACAAGCCCCAACATACCCTATCTAAATGAACTTGTGAACATAGTAGCATATTGAATAAGTCCTTATAACTTTCATAAATAAAGGTAAAAGACTACCAAATAACATTGAACAAGATAAGGTGAGTAGTAAAATAACTAAAAGCTTATGAGTTATGAAATTGACCAAGAATGGGGTGTTAAAACAAGAAGTCTCACTTGAACCTAGACAATTATTTTAAAGATACTCACATAAGATGGTGTTAGAAATCATGAGACAAGTCTCATTCACACCATAATGATAATGTAATATTTAAGTTCACATTCATCAAGTATAGAAAGGGATGACAAGTCATCTATTGAGGTAAGCCTACCTCATACTAGAAGAAAGCTTCCATAGTGTATGAGTCAACTCTAAAAGTTGTAAAGTATGATAAATTGAGCTAAGCACTGATAGACTAGTAATGAGCTTGTGCAAACTCATGTAAGCCTCATGATATGAGACTACCACTTAGGTGGATAAGGGTAAAAAATTCTCCAAGTCTTTGAACTATGTCGCCAGCATAGGTTACTAGCTAGTGGATCCACCTAAAAAGCTAGGAAGTATTTGGTTTCACTTTGGCCAGTGAACCACCTCTTTTCAGTGTGGGAAAGACACTGGATTTTATGTTAGATCACATGATCTATGTCGGTTAAAGGCTAAAGATTTATCTAAGAAAGTAAGAAAGAAATAAAGAAAGAACTAGGAAGATGAGGGGTGTTCAGATTGGATGACCAAAGGGTGAGGTTAGACTAAGTAATGATGTAAGTAATTCTTTGTCATTGCACATAAAGATCCCAAAGGAAGTCCTAAAAGTATATCCTAAGTAAACCTAGCATGTTCAAAGTGAACTAAGTAATCAAAAGCATAAGTATATCAAATCATCAATGTTTGATAAGAATTAAGTTTTAACAGTTGTTGACTTATGTCAACAAAGGGAGCAAAACAGAATGATTCATCAATTGGAGTATGAATATATGCCCCGTCATCTTTATATTATGCAAATGATCAAATAATGGGCATAGCCAATAAAGATTGTCTCATAAAGAGTTTATGCCCAATTTAACAAGAATGGAAAGAATAACTTGTGAGTAGGGTAGTCAAATCATTTCCTTAGTCTTTTGGATTACTTACTTGATTCATTGTAGCAATGGGACAAAAACAAATCATTTCACTCAAAGTAAAACACAGGATCAAAGGAGATCATTGAACTACACAACAAAAAAGAAAACACTGAAAAATAAACTAAGTTTGGAGAGGGAGCTCTTGGCCTAAGCGGAGCAAAATATTAAATTTTGCTTGAGTTGTTCTAAAATTATGTTCATGATTACAAGGTCTTATGTTCATATAAAAAATGAGTTGTGTGCTTTAAATGCATGAAAATATGTCATATTCATAGCATGATTCATAAATAACGAATTAGGAAAGTAAAGTGACTTCACTTTCCAAAAATGACATGTTGCTATATGAAGAGCTTTCATTGATCATGCATAGTCCTCATGTGTTTATGTGCATACACCCATACTTAGTACAAGTGTGTACTAACCCATATACAATTTCTATTTTTATAAGTGCAGCTCCTTGAAGAAGATTGAAGATTAGTTGAAGCTGTTTGGACTAGTACCTCCAGACTTCGGTAGGTCCTCTTGAGTTCGAGGATACGTACGCTTTATTTTCTTGCTTTAGTAGATTATACATAGATAGTGGATGTTGTACCTAGTGTTTCCTTTCAAACATTTGTTTAAGATTTTGTATTAAAGCCGGTTTGGCAACTATTAATGACATTATGAATTCTTCATTTCCATTGTTCAATCTGTTAATAGATGGTTGTTTATTTTGAGATGTTAGTATATCACTCTTATGCAAGAATTATATGAAGTCTAATTACACTTCACTAAAGTTAAAAAGTTTTATATTTTCCGCTAAATTAACTTTATGATTGTGATGAAAGCTAAGAAGAGGCTTGTCTACAATTTTTGAAAGGTTAACGACGTCGGTCTTATCTAAGGTCTCGTACTCGAGTGTGACAAACTTGGTATCAAAGCATGAGGTCAAATTACCTAGGAACTAAGGCTTAAAACAACCACCTTGCGTAATTTCTAGCTTTTGGTTGTGAAGTGCACCACAACCATGACTTAGAGACTTAGTGATTTTAAAAATCTTCCCTTCTTCTACTCTTTATCGTGCTGTGTAGAGCTTTGACATTTTGTTTCATTCTAGCATCTAACTTCTTTCTTGTGTGTGCGTGTAGAAAAATTAACACAAGAAGAAACACATGCAGAAGAGTTGGAGAAAGTTGGGGGAAACCAAGATCCTCCTCAAGCCCAGCTGTAGGAGCGCAAATGGTTGTCAACCCAGCTTCGTTGACAAAAATAGAAGTGACAGCAACACTGGTTCAGATGGACCAAGCCATCACTGCTCAGGCACAGCTATCACAGCCCATGCCACTAAAGAGGGTGCTCCTAGGGAGAACCCACATGCAATCACCATGGCAAGAAAACTAAGAGATTTCACTAGGATGAATCCTTTAATCTACTTCGCGTCCAGAACGAATGAGGATCCCTAGGTGTTTGTGGACAAGGTCCACAAAGATTTTCTGTGCTATGGGTATTAATTAAGAGGAGAAGGCTGAGTTGGTTGCATACCAGCTCAAAGATCTAGCTCATGTATGGTACAAGATGTGGGTAGATGGACGAGCACCAGGACTTGAGAGGTATGTTATTTAAGGAATACTTCTTAAAGTTTGTTAAACTTTCCATATATGCTTCTTCCCCGGTGTCCAGTAGCAGGGATGTGATGAGCAGGTTTATGACTGGTGTATCAGAGGATCTGGAGGAGGAATGCCGGGATCCATGCTGCATGATAACATGGACCTTTATAGGTTGATGGTACATGCATAGCAGGTGGAGGAGAGTCGTCAGAGAAATAGAGGCTCCCAAGAGGAACAGGTTCTATGCTTTGAAAGGTAGAGAGAAGCATGAGAAGTCATCTAATGTGGTCACTGGTACCTTACATGTATTTTTTTCCTGTGTATGCATTGTTAGATCCAGGATCCACCTTGTCTTTTGTTACTCCTTTAGTTGCTAATAAATTTGACTTGCTTTCTGAGATCTTGAATGAACCTTTTCTAGTTAGTACTACCAAAGGAAACAACATTAGAGCTGAAAGAGTATATAGAGATTGCCCAATAACTGTTCTTGATAGAGTTACCTATGCTGACCTAATAGAATTAACCATGCTTGACTTTGATATAATTTTGGGTATGGATTGACTCCATAAATGCTATGCTACCATAGACCGTCAAAATAGGATGAGCTGGAATAGGAAGGGTGTAATTCAAATCCAACAGGCCAAATAGTTTCCCATCTTAAAGCCAATAAGATGTTATCTAAAAGGTATGTATAACACTTAGTCAGATTCACTGACTTAGAATATGAAGTTCCTTCCATAGACTCTGTGTCCATAGTGAATGAGTTTCAAAATGTCTTTTCGGAGGATTTACCAGGAACCCCTCCTGAATGTGAAATTGACTTTGGTATTGACTTAGATCCCAACACCAAACCAATTTCCATTTCTCCCTATAGAATGTATCCATCTTAACTCAAAGAGTTGAAATTGCAGTTAAAAGATCTACTTGATAAGGGCTTTATCTAGCTGAGCATATCCCCATGGGGTGCTATAGTGTTGTTGTTTAGAAAATGGATGGAACTTTTAGAATGTGTATCGATTATCAGTAACTCAACAAAGTCACTATAAATAACAAATATCCTCTTCCCAGAATTGATGATCTATTTGATCAGTTCCAAGGTTCAAGTTTCTTTTCAAAAATAAATCTTCGGTCAGGGTATCACCAGCTTTGAGTGATACAAGAGGAAATTCCTAAGACTGCCTTCCATACTAGGTATGGTCATTACAAGTTTCTTGTCATGTCATTTGTCTCACTAACGCACCAGCCGCGTTTATGGACCATATGAATAGAGTCTTCTTTGAATACTTTGATTCTTTTGTCATAGTATTCATAGATGACATCCTCATATAATCTAAGACTAGAGAAGAGCATAAACAATATTTGAGAATGACATTGCAAGTACTTAAGGAACATCAGTTGTATGTGAAATTCAGCAAATGTGAGTTTTGGCTTAGATTAGTGACCTTCCTTGGTCATGTGGTGTCCGACCAGGGTGTAGAGGTTGATCCAAAAAAGATTGAGTCTGTAAAGAACTGGCCGAGACCTCTCACTCCTACAGATATACGGAGTTTCTTGGGTTTGGCTAATTACTATCGAAGGTTTCTTGAGGGTTTTTCTGCTATATCTGCTCCATTGACAACTTTAACAAAGAAGAAGGCGAAGTTTGAGTGGTCTGAAACTTGTGAAAAGAGCATCCAAGAGCTCAAAGACCGACTCACTTCATCCCAGTTTTCACATTGTCGAGGAGTGGTGAAGGGTATGTGGTGTATTGTGATGCTTCCCAAGTAGGTTTGGGATGTGTTCTTATGCAGGATGGCAAGGTGATTGCATATGAATCAAGACAGTTGAAACTCTGTAAGAAGAATTACCCTACCTATGATCTTGAGTTAGCTATTGTGGTATTTGCGTCAAAACTTTGGAGACATTACTTATATGGTGTACATGTAGATATATATACTGACCATAAAAGTCTTCAGTATGTTTTTACATAGAGAGAATTGAATCTTCGTCAGAGAAGAAGGCTAGAGCTGCTCATGGATTATGACATAAGTGTCCAATATCACCCAGCTAAGTCCAATATAGTGGCCGATGCTTTCAGCCGATTGATCATGGGAAATGGTCTCAGATTGATGATTAGAAGAAGGAGATGGTTAAAGAGGTACATCAATTGGCTAGGTTAGGTGTATGACTGGTAGATACACCAAGTGGGGGTGTTTCAATTCATTCCTTTTCTGAATCCTCATTTGTCGTAGATGTTAAAGCTAAGCAGCATCTCAACCTAGTACTCATGGAGTTGAAAGACTCAGTGTCGAGTAAGATGAATGAATGATTCTCCCTAGTGGGGATGGTGTGCTTAGATACGAAGGTAGATTTTGTGTGCCGAATATTGATAATGTGAGATGTAATATTATTGCAAAGGCTCATGTCTCTAGGTATTCCATTCATCAAGGTTCCACCAAGATATATCATTATCTAAAGGAGATCTACTGGTGGGAAGGTATAAAGAGAGATATTTCTATGTTTGTGGAGGAGTGCTCCGATTGCCAACAGGTTAAAGCTGAACATCTTAAGCCTGGAGGTCTTACCCAGTCGAACGAGATCCCAACATGGAAGTGGGAGGCTATTAATATGGAATTTGTAGTTGTCTTCCCAGGATCAGGAAGGTGCATGATTCCATTTGGGTCATTGTTGACAGGATAACGAAGTCTTCTCACTTCATTCCTGTGAAGTCTACTACAGGGCAGAAGATTATACCAAGTTGTATATTGATGAGATAGTGAGGTGTCATAGGATCCCTTTATCTATCACTTCTCACTTTTGAAGATCTTTCCAAAAGAGCTTGGGTAAACAGGTGAAGCTCAGTAATACTTTTTCTCCTCCGACAGATGGACAAGTAGAGCGTACCATTGATACCCTTGAAGACATGCTAAGAGCATGTGTTATTGACTTCAAGGGGAATTGGGATGATTACTTGCCACTTATTTAGTTCTCTTATACTAATAGCTACCATTCCAATATTGAGATGGCATCTTTAGAAGCACTGTATGGCATGATATGTAGGTCCCAAGTTGTGTATTTTGAGAAAGGAGAGTCTTCCATCCTTGGCCCTGAGATAATACATGAGGCTATGGAAAAGTTGAGAATGATCAAGGATAGATTGGCTACTGCTTACATTCGTCAAAAATCCTATGCTAATAACAAGAAGAGGACCTTTGAATTCGAGGTAGGTGATCAAGTCTACCTGAAGATATCACCCATGAAAGGGGTGATGAGGTTAGATCAGAAAGGGAAGTATAGTCCAATGTATATAGGTCCTTATGAGGTCTTACAACGAGTAGTGAATGTTGACTATGAACTGAAGTTACCTAATGACTTGGCTTCTGTTCATCCAGTTTTTCATGTTTCGATGTTTAAAAAGTGTCTTGGTGATCAAGCATCCCTCCTTCCCGTTGAGGGGTTAGGAGTCGATGAGAACCTTTCTTATGAAGAGGTTCCATTCGAAATTTTAGATCGCCAAGTGAAGCAGCTGAGGAACAAGGAGGTTGCCACCGTAAACGTGTTATGGAGGATTCACCTTGTTGAGGGAGAAACCTAGGAGGCCGAAGCCGACATGAGATCCCATTACCCTCACTTGTTCAGTTCTTGAGGTTAGATATACTCTTCCTAAGTCTGATTTTGTTTATGAAACACTAAATTTTAGTGCATTAGTCGGTTTTGGTGTTTTAAGTCCATGACTGTGTGTTTTATACTTGCATTATATGAGTTAATATGAGTTCATGCTTGCATTCATGTTGCTGTTTTTGTATAGCGTTAACGTGATTTTTGTGTTGCATGGGTTGTGATGTGCATTGATTTAAAGTGGGATTGAGAAGGAAGTTCCTCAATCTCAGATATGAAGCTTTAGATAAGCTTTGAGTGATGTGCATCATCCAGAGTAAGTTGTGAATCAGATATTCACAAAGAATAAAGTTTCAAGTATGTTGATGTGCTTGTCGAAAATACCCTATTTGATTCAAAATGATGTGTAGTGTCATTTGGGGATGAATGTTCCTAAGGGTGAGATAATGTAACATTCCATAAAATGTACTTGTCTAGTGAAGAGTCTATTAGGTTTTAAAAAATATGTATTGTGGTACACAATCATCCCAATGCCGAATATTGAGTAATATTGGGCATGTTAGAGAATACGCTTAAGGGTGTTATCCAATTTCTATGTATTAACAAGTGACTTAAGATATACTTTGATGTTCAAATGCTCCAATCCAAGCTTGTTTAGGAATTGTACATGCAATGAAGATCCTAAGCTAAAATCTTTTACTTCATAGCTTACACACATTAGGTACGAGGTGTCCAAGTGTCTAGCCCAGGTACTATAACACCTTATCATTTAAAATGATCATGTAGATTAAGCAGTGCCCTAGGACATAATAAGGATCCTTGGAACAAGAAATGAACTTTCCAAGTGCAACTACAGACTGCACGGCTAGGAAGGTGCAAGGCAACACATGTGCAAGCACATCTGCTACCGGCCAAGAGACCAAGCGACCAAGCCCAACTGATTCGGGTGACACTAGCAGAGTAACTAACTAAAGAAACATCCTAGTACCTAACCTATGATGGTCCAAATAGGTTGGTTATGGTCCTAGTGACTTAAGGTACTTTAGTTATTAGATAGGTCACTTAATTAATTAAATAAGTAACTTAATTAATTAATTTAAATTCATGTTCAAACCCGAGACCCTTAGCAAATTTTAAGAATTTGGCTAAGTAAAATGCTCTTCTATTTTTAGTCAATTTAGGAGGGGTGTTTTGGTAATTGCTAGTTGATTCATTTAATTAAGTTATTTAGCCTAATTTGAATTAGTCAATATTCAATTCCTAAGACTTAGACTTACGTTTATCCAGTAGAAACTCATGACTGAAAAACAATGAACAAACATAAGAAAAAACAGAAAAATACTCTCGGTTCTCCTTAGGTAATTTCAAGGCAATTCTTCAAGATTTTCGTGCAAAGAACAGGGTGAACTTCGTAGATTCAATTCCACATTAAGGTATGTGTTTCTCTCTTGGATTCCTTTCCCCAGGAGGATTTTCAAATGTTTTGGATTCAAGAAAACCGAAACCAGGGTTCTTCCGCATGAAATTGTCGAATGTTCATCTCCCGAGTTCTCCCTATTTACAATTCTAATACTATGTATAATTCAAATCTCGAGCATGATATTGATATGTGGTGCTAGCTGATCATTATGTGTAGGTTTCTTTGATTTGATATTGTTGAATGAGACCTATAGGTTAGATTCGTACGATTAGAGTATCATCAACATGAGATTACTGTCGTATATACATGAAGTTAATTGACTTGGCTAGTGATAATATCATGACAAGTGTTTAGTGAAAGTTTGGTTTTTGCCAATAAATTGACCAGCAATATTATTTCAAAAATATGTTATAGAATTGGCCAATGACTAAGTCATACCAATCTTATATAGTCAATGTAAATTATGATGTTTCTTTTAAGGCCAAATAAATGTTAAATATAGACTTGACAAGATGTAACTCAATGAACTCATAACCTAGGGTATGCCAATGATTGGGACAAGTCCAAACATACCCTATCTAAATGAACTTGTGAACATAATAACACATTGAATAAGTCCTTATAACTTTCATAAAGAATGGTACAAGACTACCAAATAACATTTAACAAGATAAGGTGAGTAATGAAATAACTAAAAGCTTATGTGTTATGAAATTGACCTATAATGGGGTGTTAAAGGAAGTGAGACAAGTCTCACCTGCACCTAAAAAATTATGTTAAAGATACTCACATAAGAGGGTGTTAGAAATCGTGAGACAAGTCTCGTTCACACCATAATGATAATATAAGATTTAAGTTCACATTCATCAAGTATAGAACGGGATGACAACTCATCCATTCATCTAAGTATACCTTATACTAGAAGAAAGCTTCCATAGTGTATGAGTCAACTCTAAAAGTTGTAAAGTATGATAAATTGAGCTAAGCACCGATAGACTAGTAATGAGCTTGTGCAAACATATGTAATCCTCATGAGATGAGACTACCACCAAGGTGGATAAGGATCTCCAAATTCTCCTGGTCTTTGAACTATGTCGCCAGCATAGGTTACTAGCAAGTGGATCCACCTAAGAAATCTAGGAAGTATTCGGTTTCACTTTGGCCGGTGAACCACCTCTTTTCAGTGTGGGGAAGACACTGAATTTCATGTTAGCTCACATGACATATGTCGGTTAAATGCTAAAGATTTATCTAAGAAATTAAGAAAGTAAGAAAGAACTAGGAAGATGAGGGGTGTTCGGATAGGATGACCAAAGGATGAGGTTAGACTAAGTAATAATGTAAGTCATTCTTAGTCATTGCACAGAAAGATCCCAATGGAAGTATTAAAACAGTATCCTAAGTCAACCTAGCATGTTCAAAGTGAACATCAGATCGAAGAAGAAGAAATTTAAGTTCAAAGTGAACTAAGTAACCAAAAGCATAAGTATATCAAATCATCAGTGTTTGTTAAGAATGAGGTTTTAGCAATTATTGGCTTACGCCAATAAAAGGATCAAAACATAATCATTCATCAATTGGAGTATGAATATATGCTCCAGCATCTTTATATTATGCAAATTATCAAATTATGGGATTATAGTCAATAAAGGTTGGCTTATAAACACTTCATGCCCAATTTAACAAGAATGGAAAGAATAACTTGTGAGTAGGGTAGTTAAATCATTTCCTTAGTATTATGGATTACTTACTTGATTCATTGTAGCAATGGGAATACAATGAATCATTGCACTCGTAAGTAAAACATTTGATCAAAGCAGATCATTGAACTACACAACAAAAAGAATAAAAGACTGAAAAATAAAGTAAGTCTGGGAAAGGGAGCTCTCGGCCTAAGGGGAGAAAAAATATTAATTTTTTTTTGAGTTGTACTAAAATTATGTTCATGATTCCAATGTCTTATGTTCATATAAAAAACGATTTTGGTGCTTTAAAAGCATGAAAATATGTCATATTCTTAACATGATTCTTAAATAACGAATTAGGAAAATCAAGTGACTTCACTTTCTAAAAACGACATGCTGCTATAAGAAGAGCTTTCCTTGATCATGCATAGTCCTTATGTGTTTATGTGCATACACCTTTACTTAGTACAAGTTTGTACTAACCCATATACAATTACAATTTTTATAGGTGCAAGTCCTTGAAGAAGATTGAAGATTATTTGAAGTTGTTTGGACTAGTACCTCCAGACTTTGGTAGGTCCTCTTGAGTATGAGGATGCCTATGCTTTATTTTTTTTAGCTTTAATAGATTGGACATAGCTAGTGGATGTTGTCCCTAGTGTTTCCTTTCAAACATTTGTTCAACCTTTTGTATTACGGCTGGTTTGTCAACTATTAATGATATTATGAATTCTTCATTTCAACTGTTCAATTTGTTAATAGATGGTTGTTTATTTTGAGCTGTTAGTATATCACTCTTATGCAAGAATTATATGAAGTCCGAGTACACTTCAGTAAAGTTCAAAAGTTTTGAATTTTCCACTAAATTTAACTGTATGATTGTGATGAAAGCTAAGAACAGGCTTGTCTGCGACCTCTGAGAGGTTAACGACGCTGATCATCTAGGGTCTAGGACCCGGTGTGACACCTATGGTCTATAGATAATTCTACAAGTAGTAGAGTTATTCTGTGACACTAGTATGAATAAAAATTTTTTATGTGTGATTAGAGGGGCATTACACATATTTACAAACATGTCATTTCATGAAATCGCTGAAAATATACAAATAAGACCTAAAACTATATAATTTTATAAATTATACAAATCAGATTTAAAATTTTCACATATAAGTTGAAAATACAAGTAATGTACAAATAAAATGTTTATTAATATCATTCATAAATAAAATCATGTGAGATATTGATATGCTAGCATTACGCCTTAAATAAGAAGTATAACATGTTCATTATCAATAATAGATCCTTACAAGGTTGTAGTCAAATCTCACTACAAATAAGACGAGAAATAAGTCAAATATAATTATTTACTATAACAAATTTAATTCAAAAGAAAAGGAAAAAATTGGGGATATTTGAATAATTGTAGTATTAGTTAATAACTTGTAACTTCTAAAAATGTTACTTTGTCCTGAGAATTTAAAAAACGGAAAACGGTCTAAAATATCCTTAAACTATGGAAATTGGAACAAAAATATCCTTATATTACCTTTGGGGCTTAAAATTCCCTTGACATCAACCTTTGAGCTCTATTTTGCCCTCATCTTTAACAACCTAAATTCATTAATGATGGGTCACTATCCTATGACCATCATAAATATTAATTAAACTAATTAAAAACTATATAAACCCACTTAATAGCCCACACATAAACTTATCAAAATACTCTAACCCAACCTTTATCCCAAAACCTTTTTAGATGGGTGGGTAAAGCAAGTATAATTTTATACGGTATTGATACTTTCCTGCGTTGTAGTTTTGCTGCTAAGAGAATTGTACGGTACAACTTGTTTCTTAACTATAATACTTCAAACTTTTCCTTCCACGCTTGTACGTGTTCTTAGTAACGTGCACATTTTTCACACTTGAAAATTTTTAATGTATGTTAATGATGAACCAAATTAAAGTAGCTCCTATGTTTTTGTGAAGCATAAATCTACGCCTGATTATCGAGTGCTAATATAACTATTGTGAATACTTTGAACCTTCTATTATCATGCTAGTTGTTCTTTACGCATACTGTAGGAATAGAAAATGGTAAGAACAAATCGTCTTGCTCTGTTGAAGAAAATAGCAGACTTGCCAAGGGAAATAGTAGATTTCTCGGTTTTACCGGGATTTTAAAGTATTCACCAGTGTCCGCTTAGTTTGTGCCTTACTATCAGATGAGGCATCAAGATGAACTGCCATTTTCCATTAGAGGAAGGGAAAACATCAAACACTCTCATTTTAATTTTGGGATAAAGGTTGGGTTAGAGTATTTGGGTAAGTTTATGGGAGGGTTGTTGGGCGGGTATAATTTTTTTTAATCAATTTAACTAATTTTATGATTACCAATATGATAGTGACACGTCATTAATGAATTTAGGTTGTTTATGAGAAGGGGGAAATAGAGCCCAAAGGTTGACGTCAAGGGCATTTTAGGCCCGAAAGGTAGAATAATTCCACCTTATAATGCTAGTTATCAGTTTATCAGTCTCATACTATATTTAACCGTTTCTCTGGAAAATTAAATGCATGACACTTTTATTCTCTTTAACTAAAAGTGTTAATCTCAATAAATGACGAGTTCTTGCTACAACATTAACCATTAGACGAGTTCTCAATTTCGAATCCACGTCATTTAGCTCTTTTCCTAGGTTCTACACACTTTTACCCAAATAAGTCAAACCTAGGGAAGAAGAAAGAACTAATAATATATACAGTCACAATGCAAATTTTACCCTTTATTTATATCAAGTCGTTAATGATTCCACAATCATTGATTGTGGGGATTAGTTACTCGTGATAATTGAAGTAGCTAATGCAATTGCAATCATTGAATAAAAATTTACTTACAAAAGTTAAATCAGTATTTGACAAGTGATGTAAGGGCCAACATGTGGTATCTATCATGACCCAAGGTACACCCTAGGAGTAACATGGAATATAGGACCCCAAAAGACCTTACACAATCCTTTTAGCAGCATAAATAAGATTGTTGAACATTAAGAAATTTAAAATGCAATTCATATCATAAGTAATTTGAAAAAAAAACAGGGATAATATCTCAAAAGCCAACTATTACATCAATAGTGACCGGGATGTAACCCTGACATCACGCACAATATCTGAAAGGTAAATACTGAAAGCAATAAAAGTTTCAGTCCCCAAGACATGAGGACTCACCACTACTAAAAAAATCTGAAATGACTTCTAACAATGGAGATGAGCAAATGGAGCGTCAGATCCTACATTTAGGAAACAAGGTAGGCAAGAGTATATGTTAGAACATGCATATTTCCATAAATCACCTATCATAGTTCAAAACTGACTTTCAATCCTTAAAATGTAGAAAAACATTGGTTAAGCTTTGGTTCATGAGGATTCATATTAAAAACATGTAAGTATCCCAATTCAAGCATAATAATTCATAAACAATTAATTATATCAATATTGAAAAGAAACCATGACATAGAAGAAAATTCTAACTTCAATTGGAGATTTCTAATTTCAAAATTAAAGAATTTAGAAACTTTATGGGGGAAATGAATCCATAACTGAAGACTATCATACGTTGATGCTAAGATCTTACAATCTATGCTGAAATTGGACACTTGACTTGAAACTCTAGTCTTCTTCTTTAAGCTTCTAGAGAGAGAAATATTGGAGAGGAAGAACTTGTTCTTATTTTGGGAAATTAAGAGAATGACTTTAATTTAGTGATTTTTGGGGTTAAAATCAAGATATAAGGTTTTGGGTAAAGGGTAAAATGGCATAGTATTGAATTAAAACAATTAGGAAAAGACCCAAAAGCCCATAACTTAAAAGTTGATACACACACTTGCCGGTGGACTTCACGGCATGTCATAGGTACCATAGCCTGTCTAACGATCCGTGATCCTTGACCAGTTGCTAGGGGAGAATTCCTCCTCCTGACGACCACTTGGCGACCTTCTTGACGACCTATCAACCTATCCACGGGCTGTCTAGGCCTCCGTGGGACGGACGCCTAAACAACAGGTTTTAGGGACTTCGCAAGAGCCATATCATGGACCGTGGTCCCCTTCACAACCTGTCTGGGGCTCCGTAGAGGGTTCCATGGTCCATTTTTGGCTTGTCATGAGTTTCACGCTTGACCCCTTTCAAGCCTATCCTGAATCTGAGGTGCTATAGTATCACTATTGATTTTTAAATTGATGGTGCACTAAAAGGGAATAGCCAAATTAAAATTAAAAAAACTAAATAGTTTAAAATTGAAAAAATAATAAAGTACCTTAACAAACTAAACGAAATCTAATGACAATTTAATATTCATATTCATTATAAAACTAGCAATATATTTATGCTAGACATTACTATAATTACTAAAATCAAATTTCAACAAATACCTTTTATTCGATCATGATAGTAGTGAGAAAGATTTCAAAGCTAAGAACTGCTTCCACCCTCTTCTCAAGCCCAACCAGTTTCACTAATTCAACAAATCCTACTTTTTCAAAACACTTTTCTAGTTTCTCATGAACATGAATTATTGCTCTTCCAACCACAGCTTCACCTGTAGAAGTTCCTGGATCACGATAACAGTTTTCATGAACCACCTTTAACTTCAGTTTTTGACTAAAAGGATAGCTACTAAAGTGTATCTGAATAAGCTCGTTCCATGTTGGCTCTGGCCTTCCAACTATCCTCCTTGTACTGAACTCTCTCCCACTCTCATCACTAACGATCACACGATAAATTCCCCTAGAAAAACATGGGAAAGTGCCCTCCAGTACTGGTAAAACATTTGAAGCTCTTCTGATGAAAAGATTAATCATATACTCATTTTCCCCGCTATTCTTGTTGTCATTGATGTGTGATTTTCCACGAAAAGTTCTTAAATCCTCCTCATCCCATGGTCTCGGACGACGATAACCAATTTGTGAAAAACCTTTATCACTCATTGTTAATAGATAGAGGAGAAGAATAAGACTTCCTTGGTTTGGATTGGAGATTGGTTTTTATAACGGAAAAGTTTGATAAAATTAAGGTAACACAATCTATATCTTGAAAGTTGGTATGCATATTATTAGCTAAATTATTTTTGGTACATTTTAATAGAATCAAACTAGCCGTTAACTAGTCAATGGAAAAATGAGAGACAATTTTTTTTTCCATTAGAGATAATACTAGATTATTTTTATAATTTCGACATATTTTATAAGAGATATTATAAAATTAAGGTAACACAATCTATATCTTGAAAGGTTGTATACATATTTTTAGGTAAATTATTTTTGGTACATTTAATAGAGCCAAACTAGCCGTTAACTAGTCATTGGAGAAATGAGAGACAATTTTTTTCCTTTAAAGGTAATACTAATTTTTTTTAAATAATGCCGACATATTCTATAAGAGATACTATAAAATTAAGGTAACACAATCTATCTCTTGAAAGTTGGTATACAGATTATCAGCTAATTTATTTTTGGTACATTTAATTGAGCCAAACTAGCCGTTAACTAGTCAATAGAGAATTGAGAGACAATTTTTTTCCTTTAGAGATAATACTAAATTTTTTTAATAATCCCGAAATATTTCATAAGAGATATTCCAAAATATTGCAAAACTTAAAATATAGATGGACTTTGAGTACGCGTGTCAAAATGAGCCTAAATATTGGTAATATGTTCGACCCACCAGAAATTTTATGGGTTGCGCTCTATAGATCAATCTTAACTCATTCAAGCCTTAACCCAGTTAAAATAATCTTAAGTTGTGACAATTTAATCTTCAATTTCAACCCATTATAAGACTCTTTATTTGCATTGGTGTAATGTATGTTCACATATTGTAGGTACGAATTACTATATACTTTATATCTTCTAGGATTTATCTATCTATTTTAACTTACTTTTTTAATTCTTGAATTGAAATTCAAGTTATGGCTATAAAAGTTAAATAAAAATATGTTGATATTATCGATATTAAGCGGTCATGTTGGGTGGTCATGGTCCAACTGATTTTTAACCAATTTGAGCCTAACTCATTTGAGCCCTATGTAAATTGGGCAGGTCATGCATAATTTGAATTTTATTTCAACATATTTTAATATCTCTAATATCCATCCAACCTACACATTTGATGTCCCCAGTTTTAAGTATAATGAAATTTATTTGGGATATTTTGGACTATGAACCTGTTATAGATAAAAATAATATTTTGAAAAATAATTAATATAGTTGATAACTTTTATGAACCATAAATTCTTTTTTACAAGCTAAGTATAACAACCCAAAAATTTCTAAGCTAAAGCCCGAGCTATTCTTTATTTGCATAGAAGGTCGTACCGGGTTATTCCTAAATTTCTCATATGTGTAAAGGTCAATTTAGTGTGGAGTATATTTGAATATGAATTAAGGTCATTAGAAACCCCTAGCACAAAGTTGAGTTGAAAGGTTCCATATCGATTAAGTTCTGATGTAATATTCTACTTGGATCAACTTCAAGTAATCATATCTCATATAATATAAAGATTTAAGTTTCCCAAAATCTATCAAAATAAGTTACTTGATTATTTCTTTCCAATGCCACCAATTTCTCAACAATCCGAGTTACAAGTAAAAATATATGACCATTTTAGTTACCTGATACAGTGCAGTGACATATTAGCCAATGCAAAAACATTAAAATTGGTCATTTTTGTCTATTCACCTCTAAGAAAATTGCAGACAAATTTCTTGACTATTTAAGGGCCCAAAATCAATCATATTTTACTCTTTTCATCCTCCTTTCTCTTCTATACCAAACCCTAAGGTAAAACCCTAAGGAAAATTCAAGCTAGAATACTTCTGTTCAAGATTCTTTTTCAAGGTAAGTCATTCTCCAAGAATTCCATTATTTCCAACTCAAATTCTTCTATAAAATTATGAATCACTAATAAAAATCATAATTCTTGGTCATAGAGATATCAAGAATCTAATTCATGAACGTCAAGAAAGGTTTTCTTGATTGTTCTCTTTAAGCTAGGATTTCAAGGCTATCATAGTGTTGTACTAGTTCGTCCTCACGCCCTACATCTTCTTTCAAAACTAGTAAATGAGTAATATCGATTTCTATACCTAGAATTAAGATGATTTGATTTTGAGTTCTTGAATTCTTTATTCTTTTTGAAATTATATTCCTAATTGTTGGATTATGATATTTTATGCATTAAGATTCTTGACTAGATTCGTTCATACTATATTTCAGCATGAATCCTATGAATAGACTATTCTTGAGATGAGAAGTATTTTTGAGTTCTGAGTTCTTGAGTCCTTTAGTTCTGAGTATTGAGTTTCTATATTGTTATGTAGATCCTTAAGTTGATTTTTTTCATGTATATAATTCAACATGAACCCTATTTTATGTTATAAATCTTAAGAAGTTTTGTAAAGCCAACACTTGAGTTTTAAACTATGTTTTTGAGAAATTAAAAATGTGTTTTTAAAAATGTTTCTTAAAACATTATTAATATGACAATTTAGTATGTTATCAGTATTTAAGAAATATTGTATCTAGATATGCCGTCAATTTTTATGCAGTATGGCTTCCCAAGTCATCAATCATCAAAGATCATATCACAATATGATTTTGATATATTTTTGAGAAACAGTTTTAAAATATGAATCGAGTATGAGTATAAAGAAACTAAGTACTCTCAAAGGTATCAATTTTTACATTGACAAAAGAGAAACTTTGATTTCTAAATGACTTAATGAGTTTAGAGATCTTTTAGAGTTTTTACCTATTTTATGAGAATAGTTTGAGAAATTATCTCAAACTAGAGGAAGAGTATGTTTTTTTATCATTGATCCCAGGTATATATTATTAGGAATAGTATTGAGCATCGACCAGGGTATGAGTTCAAACAACTCATATTCAATCGTAAACCATGTATGCCAATATGGGTACAAAATCATACATTTTAGATGAATGTTAAGTTGCTTTGGGCAGAGATTAGTAGATCT
The DNA here is from genome assembly GCA_032847665.1 of Solanum chilense. Classification (NCBI taxonomy): domain Eukaryota; kingdom Viridiplantae; phylum Streptophyta; class Magnoliopsida; order Solanales; family Solanaceae; genus Solanum; species Solanum chilense. The sequence goes on along the minus strand of CM064971.1, from coordinate 67,216,494 downwards.
ACTTAGTTGAGGTGTTCTATACTTATGCAAGGTATAGGACAATTCTGGTAGTGTGGTTTAGACATGTATCATAACGTAACTTATAGTGATAATTGTCGATTAAAGAATCTCCCAAATAAAATTAAAAGTGTATTTTGATTATATCACTTATTATGTTGAGATTCAGAGATGAGTATGTATTTTTGGTAAAGTTTTAAATGATTTCATTCCTTTAAGTCTTTACATCCAGTTGAGTAAGTACCTATATTTATTATAGTTCTTCCATTTCGTGATTTTATTTTGCTACATCTTATGTTCATGTACTGATGTCATTCGACCTACACCTTTTAGTGATGCAAATATAGGATCTTAGGATCCTCAACAAGAGCCCATTGAGATTATTTCATCCACTCGTCATGTTTTGAGTAAGACCTCATTTCTTTTGTAGGAGTCCAATTTTATGAGTTATTTATAATAGTTTTTGAGGAGTCGTGGGTTTCGTCTCGAGACTCATCTATATAGAGTAGAGATTCATCGATAGACAGTTTGGAGAGTCTTTCAGTTTCAGATGTTTTATTCAAAATTTATGTTTCATACTCATTATATTCAGTTCAGTTTTTAGATTTAGTAAGCTGTTTTAAACGTTTTGTTCAATTTGATGCTTATGTATTCTTCAGTTAGTCTCTGCTTGTAGTTAGACATGATAAGTGTTCGCTTAGGGACCAACAATGTTCTCGAGCGCCATCCACATCCAGGCTGTGGGCTTGGATTGTGACAGAATTTGTATAAGATCACATAGTTCAGGTGTTCTTGGGTGTGTATTAAGTCATGCCAGTTAGGATCTTATTTATGGTCGTGAGGGCCGACCCCACTTCTATAAATGAGGGACTACAGACATTTAATAAAAGTTACTCTTATTTCATAGTGTAAATCGTACGAAAGAATTGTGTCATATTGAACTTATTATAACTTGTGCATTTCTAATAATAGATTTGACTACCCCTCATACTTAAGGTAGATAAAAATTGTAAAATTCTTATCAATGAGTTACTCTCAACAAAAATCTTAAGAAGGTCATGAGACTACATAGGGGCTTGAGGGAAGCCTATGAGTAGTTAAGTGTTGATTTTTGAAAGAATGCACTCGTATTCATATGAATCATGCATTCAAGCTAAAACCAAGATGTACTCATTTATCTAAATATTGTTTTAGTTGAGGCTCTTATGAAGAAGTGGTTTTAGCGATAGGTAGTATTCTCACCCTAAAATATAGTATGAGTAATGATGTTATAAGCAATATTAGTAGAAGGGCCCAAAGTTAGAAGAATCCATGCAGAGGTTCAATTATCTAAAAAAGGGAAATATGATGAGGCAAATTATCTTATTGTAGTCATGTACCTGTAAGTATTAAGGAGGAGTTTTTTTATGAGTAGACTAAGGAATAAAAATCTTGTGAAGAGTTAATGATATGAGATAGGAGAATAGTTACTAGTCAGGATGAGTTAGATTATTCTTTAACTACAATGGAATTTAAGTCTATGTTCCATCGCGTTAGTGATGACTATGTCTTGGTGTTGAATAGAACAAAAGAGTATTAACGAGGTTATAGATATAAGCTAGGCTTATATTTTGAGGGAGAGCCCATAATATTTGAGGGATACAGATCTAACTTGGCAATGATGTATAGTGAAGGGGTAAGTAGCACTTGAGTTATGAAAATGGAATGTGACTATAAAATGTAAATATTTAGAGTAAAAGATAAAGTTTGGCTACTTGTCATGAGGTCTTCGTAGGCGAGTGTTTCTTAATTTTCTCTAGTAGTTGTATGTTGGTATAGTAAGTGAGCAATCATATTTATATCCCTATTTAGTAATACACACAAGATTGAATTTGACATGAGTGTCGTCGTAAAAAGAATGGTAACATGAGGGTGATGATGTTAGTTGTAAGATTTGATCTTGTAAACTTGATATAAAGTAGGTAAGTTCTAAGAGGTTAGTTACAATGAATATGAGTGGTTCAAATGTGAGATTCTAACTTTTCGATTTGAGAAATGATTAATCAAAAAGTTAGTAGATTATCAAAAGTATTAGAAGGTGTACTCGAGATCGTACAAAGTGAAATGAGGTTATAATAAGTTATTGTTTCCATGTATTTGCTTCATAGCATAATTGAGTGTCGGAGCATGTTGATGTAAACATGATTTATTACCCTTAGAAGTTTGGCTAGAGAGATCATATATATCCAATGATGATCCTTTTTAATATAGATCAAGTTTCTTCTGGTTAACTAGATATGAATTTAAAATGACAATATTGGTAGGATAAAGAACAACAAGTCAAAATATCAACAGTCAGATTAAGTGTTCTTATAAGCCAATGAGAAAACATTAAGAGAAACATCTTATAAAGAGGTCTTATAAGGAGTCTTAGTAACTTCTTATGAAGAGTTCAATAAGCATGAGATAAGTTTTTCCCCAGTATTGGAGTAAATGGAATGTAAACCAGTTTAGAGGTGATGGAATAGATCCATAACTTTCAACTGTCAACTTTAGACCAAAGGGGGAGATGATAATATAAGAAACCAAGTCAAGTGTTTATGATGAGTTAGTGATGTCTTTTGAAAGAGTTCTAGAGATATGTCAATCCATTATCACAACATCTTGTTGATATTCCTAATATCATAATTGTTCTATGACCTATGCTCACACCCTTTAGAGAGATTCACGTATATTTTCATTCCGAAATAAGGGGAAATAACATAAGCACGTTGATCTCAATCTTATCCATAAAGTTATGGATATTGGCGTCATTATATGAACATATTCATGTAAGCACTCATATCTCATAGTACGCTCAGTCTCGTAAATTCATGATTTGATCTCAATGTCTACAAACATATTATTATGTCATGCATATTCATATATAAGAAACTTTAAGTGAATCGTGCTTATGATATTCACCCTAAACATTTCTTAGTGATCCTTTTCAGTTTGATAGTGATGGTATTGATAGCAGTTGAGTAATGATAAAATGAGAGGGTTGATGTTTCTTATTGTGGTAATGGTGGCTTTTTTATTATTCAATCTTAAGCTATAATGTGTAGGAAGAAGGAGGTTTTACCATGAGTACTAATAGTTAAATGAGAGCAATCAAGTTTCTTGAGGAAGGCATGAATTTTCAGTTGGTGGAGATGATGCGAGAAAGAGAAATTCTTACAAGGATTAGTTACTAGGAGTCCAAGAAGTGGTTATAGTATTAGGCTTGAATGTGGTGTTTTTAACATGCGGACAAACCCATGATGCATAAAGTGTTTCTTGATATGTTCTCAAGGTTGGTTGAAGATATTTATAAGGAGAAGTACTCTTAGGATTAGATTTCTTAAAGAGATATATAATTTGAATCTTGTGTTTAAATAAGTATAACCATATTATGCTTAGCACTTTGTGAATTATAGATTAGGCTTGAATGTAGTAAGAGCAAGCGATTTGACTTGTTGTTTGTGAGAGTAGTCATATTCTCTAGCGGAGTATATGAATCCGACATTTGAACTCATTTAGTGTTTTTTTTATAAAGAATTAGTGTCCTCAAATGCCTAATTTGTGCAATAAAATGATGTTAAATTATTGATTTTTAGGTATTTTGAATGAGGAACAAAGAAACACGATACTAACATGCAAAAAACAAATAAAAAAGCTGAAGAAATGAAGAAGGGTAAGCTTGAGGATCTCCAAGAAGACTTGGCGTGTCACTGAATGGTCCATCTGATAGCTTAAATATTGAGTGTGCCAAGCCTTGAAGAAAAAAACCAAGTCGGTGATGAAAAGGAGCAATCGATGAATCGTTGAGCGATTCCGCGAAGCAAAGATTGATCGCCCAAAGTTACACAAGTCGAGGATGATGAATTCCATGGCAAAAAAGCAATGGAGGAGGTCAAAGGGTGGCTCACTGAGTGATTGCCCGACTTACTTCGTCAAAAGGGATTTTGTGGCTTGTTTTTTATGACTATGAATTAGATTTCAAACATTTTATGTAGTAACTTTTGGAGAACTTGATAAGGAATTTTTAGTCTACAAGAGTTCTCTCTATAATTTCTTAGTAGGTTTGAAGGTGTTGAGACTCAATTTGGAGATTTTGCAAGTGAGTTTCAAATTTTATGCAAATTGGAGCGTTGTGAAGGCTTAATTACTCTTACCCACTTGATTTCTAATCGATTTGGTAACCATTTTTACCTTTATCTGATGTTCGACTAAAACACCATTTCTTGGGGTGTGATCATGTGATTATGAGATAAATTAGTTTATGGGTATTGCTAATTTCTAGTTTAAATGCTATATTGAAGTGGATTTCATCATTAATTGTGGTTGAATTTATGAATTGTAGTTGTAAATGCAGTTCTATCTTTGTGTTTTTAGCTTACTTGTGAGAGAGAAATTTTAGAACTAAGATTATTGATTATGATTTATAGCTTTTGGGTTGATTTGGGTTCAAGTAAATATAGTGAATCCTAAACCCAATCCTATCCATCTTGCTCGAGAGAGAAGATGTAATAAGGTAATGGGTTTTTCTTAATGGCTATATTTGTTGATGTTCGAGAGAAATTACTTGGATGGGAATAGTTGTTCGAGAGAAATTTATTTCAATTATAGTATAGCCTACCCACTTATACCTATTTACTAGTAGTTTTAAGAACCCATATATCAAATTTTCCTGTAATCGATCATACTACGACAATTCCTCTCATTATTATTATTTCATTATTGTTAAATTGTGTTGTAGTTGATAATTACAAACCAGAACCCCCATTTCACCGTGTTACCCCTTTTGGCTTGATATATCTCTTTTCGATAAAATCTATTCCTATAGCTAGTTAGATCACATTCATACTTCCCAAAAAAAAGTTGAGCAAGTCCCTGTGGGATTCGACCCTAACTCGGGTTTTATACTATTTAACGATCATTTGCACCTAGAATTGGATGAGTTATGCTTAAAATATTAATCCAAATGGCATTGCTGTCAGGGAGTTGTCTTATTAAAATTCTTTTATTGAAGTTGAATTGTGATTTTTTTGGTTGTAGTTGAATCAACTAATTTTGGTTTTTGGTTTTGTGTTGTTTGTGTTGAACAAAGAAGAAGATGGGTGTTAACTGAAGTAACATTATCCAAGTAAGCCACCAAGTTGACATTGGTAACCTCAATGATGTGAATGACCCAAACCAAGTGGGTGGTGTTGGTGTCATTCATTTGCCTCCAACTGAAGGAAACGTTGTTTTTCACATTACAAGCACAATGTTTCAGCTCATATAACTGAGGCTTAATATGCTAAGGATCCCCATGAGCATATTAGGAACTTTGTGAATGTCTCTAAGTCGCTCTCATTTAAGAACATATGGAAGAATCAATCTGCCTTAGGTTATTCCCATTCTGTTTATGGGTGAAGCTACTAAATGGTTAGCTTATTTACCGTAGGACTCTATCACCTTTTGGGATGAGCTGACCACATCATTTCATGTGAGATTCTTTCCCCATCGAAGATGATGACTCTACGAAATAGCATCCAAGGTTTCAAATGCATAGAAGGTGATCCAATCCATCGGACATGGCTCAATTTAAGAAGTTGGTGCTTTAGTATCCAACTCATGGACTTCCAAATAATGTGATGCTTCAAAATTTCTACAGAATCCTTGATTCAATAAATAAAGGAGTGGTTGATCAACTTTACCGGGGTAGTCTAATGCAACAATCTAATGTAGTGGCATCTCAACTCATTGATTGCATGACCAAGATTAACAGGGCATGGTACACACGTGAAGATTAAGTCTCTTCTCTTATTTATAAAATGAAAAAAGAAAATGTCGAGAAAGATCAAAAGAGAGACCAAAACATGGCCAAAATGATGACCAAATTAGATATCTAGGCTAAAATTTCATGTGTGTTGGTGCAAAAAGTGTTAATATTGTGGGTGTTGGTGGAATGAACCCCGATAAAGTGAAATTTGAAGTGTTTTTCAATGATGAAGTAAACTTTCTACCAACCAAGGAGGAGGTTATCACGTGCAAAATACCTAAGACCATATGGAAATCAAGGATAAAATAAAGATGAGGGTTGGAGAGACTATTACAGTGATTGGCGTGATAGTAACGCCACTTGGAAGGAAAGAAATGGGGGAGAAGGATAATTATGTTCCTCCCCATGAGCGTCAAAAGGCCAAAGATTGAGAGAGTGGTCATATGTAAGACATGCTTTCACACATTCTCAACAAGGTTTAAAGGTCTGATAAAGTGTTAAAGAAAATAAAGGATAATTTATCGACTCCAAACCACATGATGACCTCTCATTCAGTCTCTATCAAGCATCTTGAGACCCAAAAAGGTCAGATTTCATCACATTTGAATCCAAGACAAAAGAGGATTTCCTAGTGAAACTATGGCAAACCCCAAAAATGGAGCTTTATTTGGTACATGTGTCGTGTCATGATATTAACTAACGCGCTACTTGGAACGCAATCCTGGTTTTTAGTGCTTTAAGTTTAACTTTGAATAATGGGTGTTGATTGTGCATGTTGAAAAGTGAAGTGTGTTTGAGAATGTGTAGTTTGGCTACCAAAAGTCTAACCAGCGACTCGTCGAAGATGTTGGCAAGCCCAACTTGGACCGCCGTAGGATCCACAAAACCTGATGTGGAAGTCTGTAAAACTGGTCAGGACAATTGCTGAATCGGTGACTCGCTGAATAGGTTGATAAACCCAATTTTTTCCGCCATCTCGACCACCAAATCGATGGGAGATCTTGTAAAACTCTGTGATATAAGTGACCACTTGCCGCATCATGTTGTGGTTCGGCGTGTGATATACCGTTGTTTCACGGTATTTTTAATACTTTTTCCTCAAGTTTAGTGTGTCCAAAAGCTTTTTTGTGCTAATTTTTGTATAAGTTTCTCCTTATTTGCAGGAAATTTGTCCAAAGATGAATGCGGAGGTTTTTGAGCGAAGAAATGTAGAAGAGACCACCTACGGAGCTTGTAACGGTCCGTAGGTGGCAGCGTAGTGCAGCTGCTGAAGGAAGATAGGGAAGTCTGACCAAGTGTGGGGTTACAGAGTCCATGAAGATCCATCGTGTCTATGACGGTCCGTCCTGCAGGTTAGTCATGAAGTTCAGAGAAGTAGTTCCAGTACCCATATTCCAAGAGTTTAAGTGTTTTGAAACGAAGACCCTCGACAGACCGTTGTGCCTGTGAAGATCCTTCATACTTGCCGTCGAGGGTAATGAATACATCAGCAGAAGAAATTGCACAAGTATGGGACGACGGATTCCATGATGGTCCGTCGTGACCAAGACGTTCCGTCGCGAGGTCCGTCGACCCAGCCGCGTTTTGACAGATTTCCAGCAAATAGATTCCTTGTTTAATTGGGTTTTTATTTTATATAAATAGTTCGAAAAACCTTGTTTTTGAGGTTAGACTCTGTATTATTAAGTTAGACTCTGGATTATTTGGTTAGGCCTTTGATTATCATTAGACTTTTTGTGAGATTCTTGATTACTCTGAGATTCTTGTAAGTGATTGTTGGTGATTTTTGTTGATTAATCAAGGGAACTTTCGTATTTTACTCTATCTCATTGAAGTAAGTACATGAATTCTTATATCATATATTTGAATATTGTGATTATGACAATGGGTAACTAAAATCCATAACTAGGGTTGTGGGAACAATAGGCAAATAATGAGGTGAAACCTAACTAAAATAACAATTCTAGAATAGTGTCTTGCATGTATTAATAATTCTTTCGCTTAGAAGTCTTTTAAACGGATGACCGACGTTAGAACTCGCCTTAATGCTACTTGCCGGACCAAGGAGGTAGATAATAGGAAAATAATTATCAACATAGATTTAGTGTACACTATCTAATAGGCTAGTATTGATTGGTACGAGATAATAACTTAGTCAAATATCGAATACGATGCTTAATATGAGGTAAAGATAAGGGTTAGGATAGCAACACACGTAGCCGGACCAAGGTGCGGAGTGAAATTTTCTAGATGCCGGACCAAGGATTTAGAAATACATATCTTATCACTTTGCATGCAAGATACTAGGAAAGAATTGTTATAGTTAGAATTATCAAGTTATGAACCTGTGGGGAACACGTAAACCCTAGTTACTTTGATTAATTGATTAAACTCCAACATTCAAAGTTGTTAAGTGTCTCTTTCAATTTCGCTAGTTAGTTTCATTTATTTAGGAATAGAAACCCCCCTTTTATCATTTTTGCTTTCCAAGGAAGTAATTGACTAAATAATAGTAATAGTAGATTGAAGTTAAGTCTAAACTATTTTCCTCGTGGGAACGATCCCAACCACACTAGTTGGGTTATTTACTTGACACGACCACTTTACTTCTTATTTGAGAACTAAGTTTGAGCGTATCAAATTTTGGCGTCGTTGCCGAGGAAAGTAGGTTTTAGATTAACTTAAACTTATTACTATAGTTTAGTTGATATTTTGTTGATTTTACTTTGTTTTATTGTTTTTGATTTGTGCAGAACCAACCTCCTTGTATTCCAAATACACGGAGAGGAAGAGAACCCTTGTTTCCCTATGATCACGAATTAGAGCGTACACTACGCAACATGAATAGAAACTTGGGAATTAATGATAATGATCCAAACCAGAACATCCCAGTTCCGGTTGATGTTCATGGTCAGTTGTTACCCGATGCTCCGGGTGAACACCAACAAAGGGGACAAAATCCCGCTCCACGGCCCCAAGCATACTACAGAGGCTATGACAACATAGCAGACTCTGATGGGCCACTTGTCTTGCCTCTTTTACCACCAGGTCATAATTTTGTGGTAACTAGTAGCCTGATGCAAATGCTCACTTCCAGAGGTTTGTTTTCAGAGCTACCTTCTGAGGATCCACATGCCCATATAGCTAAGGTAAGGGCAGTGTGTAAAAGCTGTGTAGGGAGGCCTGACTTGGACTTGGATGTAATGGGGCTTAGAGTGTTTCCTCTCTCAATGACGAGAGTGGCTGCTATATGGTTCACTGAGCTCCCTTACAACTCAATTTTCACTTGGGACTAACTAAGGGATGTCTTCTTAGCACGCTACTATCCGGTCTCCAAGAAACTAAACCACAAAGACAGAGTGAACAACTTTGTTGCACTACCAGGAGAGTCAGTTAGTAGTTCTTGGGATAGATTCACCTCGTTCTTGAGAAGTGTCCCAAATCACCGCATAGATGATGAGTCGATAAAGGAATACTTATCGTTGACAGGATGATAATAATAAAGCGGTGTTGGACACTATAGCAGGTGGATCTTATGGGGAGTGTTCTTATGCTGAGATTGCTGAAAAATTAGAGAAAATCTCCCGGAACAATAAAGCTTAGAGTACAAAGAAAACAGATACCGGGAGAAAACCTTCGCAGTACAGTCCACTCACAACCCAGCCATAGATGAGATTCGTGAAGAAATGGCTCAAATGAGAACTGAGCTTATGTTGGTACTAAAACATGTCACTGGGGGGCAGAAAAGATAAATGCAGTCAACTACTTGTCGAAACCACCGCCACCTAATGATGAATGTTATTATGCGGAGGACACCTATGCAGTAAATGAGCAGACGAGGGGTTTCTGACCGAGCGCCCATGGCTCCAATCAGGATAATTGGCCCCAAGGTCAAGGGAACCAAGGTCAGATCTATGGTAACTACAACTGTAAGGGTCATTATGTCCGAGATGGAAACTACAACCGTGACAACAACTTCAACAGGGGTAACTACGATAACAGAAATGATAGGAATGGGCCCTATGTCCCTCCTCAAAATCGTGAAGTTACTCCTAGGTATAGTGGAGATAGTATGGCGCGAGTTGAGAATATGTTGCACAAAATGATGAGGAGGTTCTATTCTAGTGATGAGCACATTAAATAGTTAAGGTGTGATTTAGCAGGTATTGTGCAAAAAGTCGATACACATGCAATATCGATTAAACAAATCGAGTTGCAAATGGCCCAATTATCTGTGACTGTGAACACACGGCAACCGGGCACTCTTCCTAGCAACACTGTCCAAAATCCGAAAAGTGATGCACACTGTATGACAATCACCACTCGTGGTGGCAAGCAAACCATTAACCCACCTATGTCGTCTAATGAGGAAAAAGTGAGAAAGGATAATGATAAGGTGGTAAGGGGTAGTGGTGAAGCAGAAGAGAGCACTGGAAAAGATGCAGAAGTCCCTATGAAGGTAATTCCCATGCCTAGACCACCACCACCCTACCCTCAGAGATTAGTGAAAAAGACCGAGGATGGTCAATATCGGCGTTTTATAACAATGTTGAAGCAGCTTTCTATCAATGTCCCTTTGGTAGAAGCTCTTGAACAAATGCCCGGTTATGCCAAGTTTATGAAAGATCTGGTTACAAAGAAAAGATCGGTCACTTTCGAGGATGATGATAGACTGCAACATTGTAGTGCTATTGCTACAAGATCTCTCGTACAAAATAAAGAAGATCTGGGTGCGTTCACTATTCCTTGTACAGTCGGGTCATTACATTTTGCGAAAGGATTATGTGATATGGGGGCAAGCATAAATCTCATTCCCCTCTCGATTTACAAGAAGTTGGGTTTGGGTGACCCAAAACCCACTGCGATGCGGATACTGATGGCTGATCGAACAGTGAAAAGGCCTATAGGGATACTCCATGATGTGCTAGTAAAAGTGGAGTCATTCATATTTCCGACAGATTTTGTTATTCTTGATTGTGAAGTCAATTTTGAAGTGCCTATTATTCTTGGGAGGCCATTCCTTGCTACAGGTAGAACCGTAGTTAATATGGAAAAGGGGCAGATGAAATTTCGGTTGAACAATGAAGAAGCGACCTTCAACATTTGTAGGACCATGAGGCAGAGTGGTGAGCTCCAATCGGTATCAGCCGTATCCCACAAAGAAAAGATGAAGAAGGAGAATGAAGAAAAAAGTGCAAAACAAGAGTTTATGGTTGGGGATTTGGTACTTTTAGATAGATCTGGGTTTCCTTGTCTTCCGGGCAAGCTCAAGTCCAAATGGACTTGCCCTTACTTGATCAGCCAAGTATTCCCTCATGGAGCAGTTGAGTTAAAAACCACGGAGGGAGTGCGGTTTAAGGTGAATATAGAATGAATAAAACTCTATTTTGGGCATACTGCATCGGTGAATGAAGTGACAGAGGCATACCATATTGATGAAGGCTGAGTAATCAAGTGTCCTCAGTCGTGTCGTGACGTTAAATCAGGCGCTTGTTGGGAGGAAACCCAATACTTATAGTTTTTTTCTTTCTAGTAATGGTAGCATTTTCTACTAATGAGTTTTTAATTTGCAGGCACATCACCAGGAAATTCTGCAGAAAATTACTCTGCAGCAGTCACTGACGGATACAGCGACGGACCGTCGCATGAATCCGTCGTGCCAGGTACGTCTTTTTGTTACTTTCAAACTAGGGCACACACGATGGAACCAACGACGGACCGTCACATATGAGACGGACCGTCACATATGAGACGGACCGTCGTAGTGGAATCGTCGCGTTCTTAATGAGGCATACCTGACCCAGCTGGTGTTTTTTTTTAAAATTCAACATTTAAAACCCCCAACCCTTTCATTTCACCCTATTCCTTCACTCTTCCTCCTATTTCCCTCCCTTTTCAACTTCCAAAACCATCTCTCTCTTCAACCGATCATTTACCCCATATTTTCCAAAATCCTAAAAGCCATCATCTACTAGTCGGAGAGCTGCTGCTGTGGGTGTCTACGTGATCATCAAGTACCTTTTCCTCTTGTTTGTCTCCAATTCTCAGGTATGTGTCTCTAATTTCTACTCATTTATATTGCATTTTTGTTTATCAATTAGTATTAGCCTAGTTCTTCTTGATATGTTCATTTCTTTTATATAAAATTCTGTCTAACCTAGGTTAAAAATCTTCGAAATTGTTGTGTTACAACCCTAGAAATAGGTGCTTTAGCATTGCTAGTTTACAAGGTATTTGGGTTAGACAAATGTAGGCTCAAACACTACCAATTCGATTTGGATCATAGGGGATGAACGGGGCACCCCCAGTTCTGTCACTGATTTACAGAACGAGACCCCGATGACGGACCGTCGTTGGGTCCGTTCCAAAAGCCCTAACACCCCACTGTCCAATTTTATGCAAGTGTCCTCCAACGGACACATGCGACGGACCGTCATCCCCACGACGGTCCGTCCTGCATAACCGTTCTGGTTGTCAGACACCCTATCCTTGAGGGTCTCTCCCTTTTTCTAAGTGTCCTCCAACGGACACATGTGACGGCCCGTCATACCTACGACGGCCCGTCCTGCACAACCGTTTTGGGTTGTCAGATACCTTGTTCCTAAGGGTCTCTCTCTATTTTCTTAAGTGTCCTCAAACGGACAAGTACAACAGACCGTCATACCCACGACGGTCCGTCCTGCATGACCGTTATGATGGTCAGAGACCCCTCTCCTAAGGGTCTCCATATTTTTTTCAACTGTCCTCTGACGGACACCTACGACGGACCATCGTACCTGTGACGGTCCGTCCTGCACATACCGTCATACTTGTCAGAGACTCTCCTTCAGGGTTCTCCATATAAATAAAGTCTAAGTAAGATACGACAGACCCCATGACGGTCCTTCATAGTCACGACGAGCCATCACCTGGCCCGTCATGTTTCACTGTTACTATAGAAATGTCGTTTTAGTTTAAATTTTTTTGTATGGTTTTGCTTGTCTTGTTTGCTACTTCTAGTACTAATATTGATCCTTAACAGGTACTATCTACTATGGCACCAAAACAAGATCGAGTTTATGCATGCGGGCGATCGAATTCTGTCGCCCCGTCTGCCCGCCTGGTCATTGGCTCTGATGATGAGCGTGACCCTGAGTACGTTCCCCCAGGCACTTCCACCCCTTCCCGTGTTGCACGTGTGTCCAGAGCCACACCCGAAAAGGTGGCGTCCGGCGTAGTCACTACCTCCCAGTCTGATGAGGAGCGCACACTAAACGGCACACCTTCTGGGTCAGCCACCAATGAAGGAGGAGCGTCTGGCTCCTTAGGAGTTTCGTGGTCAGAGGAAGCCTCCGGCTCTGCTGAGGTTCCCGCACCCGCCACCACTGCAGCGTCGACCTCGTCTGATGAGGCTGACAGTTCAGAATCCACACCCGGTTCACCAGATCATGCTCTCACCCCAGCTACTGACCAGCCCAACCGGTGGTGTGTCGATCGGCAGTTTTAAGTCTACTCTGACGCAAAGTTCCTGAATGACATAGGAGTTATGACTCGAACACTCACATTTGGTGGGTCCTTACAGAGAGTCTCTCGACGATGCCTGAGATCCACAATCTCTTCACCAGACATCGACTGGAGTTGACAGCACGTCCATTGGGACGTTATAGTGAAGAGCTGGTCCGAGAGGTCTATGCATCCTACGTAGCGACTCTCCGATCACAGATTGATAGGCGGGCTGCCCCCGCCAAACAGGCCCCACTGGAGCAGGTCCGAGTACGTGGCGTTCAGGTCGATACCTCCCTGCCTGCCATCCGCCGGTTTCTATACGGAGAGGGTGTTAATGCTAATCGGACCCCTTTCACTGCCGAGTTTGACTACCGATGGCAGCTTGTTAAAGATTGTCAATTCCTGCGCGAGCCATCGCTAAGAGAGACCACCAAGAGGTGGATGGCTCTGCACTTGTCAGTTGATTGAGAGGGTGCCGACTGGGTGACCGAGCTGATGGGGCTTTCAAGAAGGCAAACCTGACTTTCACGACGATGTTTTTGTGGTTGATTGTCCGCCACTGCCTTTCCCCCACAGCCGCTGATAATATCGTCACATAGGATCGAGCAGTATTGATGGCGGCAATTATAGCCGGGTTCGAGGTGGATTTTGCATGGCTTCTACAGGCGGTCATGCACGAGAGGGATTTTAAGGTCATAACTACTTACCCTTTCCCGTGCATGATATTTTCTCTATGCAGGTCCGCAGGTGTGCCTATATGGCATGTTGATCAGCTCAAGACCCCTCTGGGCACTGCTGATGTCGGCCTCATCAGAGATGAGGCCAATGAGTTGACTCCACGCAGAGGACCCCATCCAGAGCTGCCCCCACTTGCTGACGATCTGGATGATACGATAGCCCAGGCCCACACGGCTATGCAGGCGGCTTCCACTGACACTACCCTGTTCGAGTCTATCCCGGGTTGTAGCACTGCCCCAAGCTCCTCTCGCACAGCCCCTTTACCCGCTCTGGTCCCGCTTTCTAGGGTCCAAAAATTAGAGGCGCAAATGGCTACACTTCTGCATCATATTCAGCCGTGGATGCAGAGGTCTATTACCGAGGCAGAAGAGCACTTGGAGCGGAAAATGGTCCAGCACACAGAGCGGAAGATCACTGAGGTTCAACAGCACTTGGACGCTTTTGAGTTGCGGGTGCTAGCCCGGCCAGCTCCTCCGATGGATGTGTCGACCCTTCAGGCTGCGGTCGATAATCTTCGCGCAGATATTTACCTGATCTTAGAGGCTAGGGTGCCTGAGTCTGAGTCCCGTTCTGTCTATCCTGCTGAAGACACAGTGTTGGCGGCCCTATTCGCCACCTCAGAGATTCCACCACCTCCCCCTCAATATCATGCCGAGAGATGTAGGGGTCGAGTGAAGGATGAGGCGCGAGCACGGAAGAAGGAGCGCTGTGAGATGGAGGCTGCAAGGAGAGCCTCGCTTGCTGAGGAGGAGGCGCACCAGATGAGAGTAGGAGAGTTAGCGGTTGGGGCGTCTAGCTCCCAAACTGTGGAGATAGCGGGAGGCACTGCTGATAGTGTTGTTGTTGCTGAGGACACAACTGAGGGTGTCCATATTACAGAGGAAGTGGGTTCCGGGGAACCGGACCCACCAACTTGCTGATCGTCGGTGCTTTGTGTCCCAGGTTTGCTTCACCTACCACTCTAGTGTTTCAATTTTTATGCATTGGGGACAATTGTATGTCTTTTTGTTGGGGGTGGGGTAAATGGAAAGTGAGTGCTAGGGTGAAGTCTGAGTAGCCCAATTCACTATCTTCTTTTGGGGTTTTCTTGCCTGTGTTCTTTTTCCCCAAGAGACTGATTACTTTTTCTGTTGAACCGTCATGTCTATACCTTGTGTACATAGTTTAATTCTGGAGCATGGTGGCTAAAATGATATCCTGATAAATTTGAAAATGATGCATGACTAGGCATAGTAATTGATAAATGTGTGGCTCTAAGCATGACATAGAGGTACACCACTGCATTATTTACCCGCACAGGGAAAGATCTCAATAGGCCTAGGGCGGGGGGCAAGCTCCACTACAGGGTCGGGGGAAGAAATAGTCGTGGGGAAGAGTCTGCAACAGTCTAAAATTCGAACTAGGTGTCTGATAATCTGGTAGAGTGATGAGATGTCAAGTGAGTGTGAGGAAGATTTGAATAGTCCACTATTTGTACTAATCTAGAACTTGCCTGGTTAGTTCTGCTAAAAGTAAGCTGTAATAGACAATTAGGAAAGGATCATAGGCCCTTATTCAATGTAGCCCATTTTTAGCCTAAATAAATGAAAACCAAATGAAATCTATCCTTCTTTGATCCAAATGATCTGAGCTTAAATTAGACCTTTCTTTTTCACCCCAACTGATCTTTTCTGGGAATAATTTGTTGGCCCTGGTCCCCTCCTTGGACATGTCCACCTCAGCTTATGCCAAAAGCATAAGTTGAGGGTGGCTAATGCAGTAAACAACCTTCGTTATGGCCCTGACCCAGCTTTGGGTATTGTGTACTTTGACTCATGGCAAAGCCATGAGTTGAGGGTGGCTATTATGAGGAATGCTCTGGAAAGTGGGGTTGAAAGAATAAAGAGAGAGAAAGAACAAAAGTAAAGTGACTCAAGGATTAGTTGAAAGAAACGTAAAAATGAAAAAAAAAATATACAAGCAAGAAAAGAAGAGAGTCACTTACACAAATGAAGAAAAAGGGGAAAATAGAAAGGTGAAAGAATGTGGGAAACTGGGCAAAATAAAATGATAGAAAATGGTATGTTTATCCGATATGTCAAGGAGGGCAAAAAGTCACTAAGTATACCTAAATATACCCTACCTGACCCTGAGCCTATGTTACAAACTAAGAAAGTCCTATCGTGATCCTTAGGGTTGTATAGCAAACTTAAAGCAGTGAAAATAAGGGCAAGCTTATGGCAATAGGTATGAATGAGTGTGAATTTGTTCTGAGAGTGAGTGTTTAAAAGTAATCCTTATACTCAAACTGAAATCATTGTGTGAAAAATGAGGATTTTGTTTTGAAGTGAGGACACTAGTTGCATTACCGGAAATATTAGCACCTCGGTGAGAAATAGAAGAGGATAGGTGTTAGTGCATGGTGAGTCTGTGTCATGGTCTGATTCAACATAATTCAAGCCTAATAGTGATAGCATGCATAAATATGATGAGATTAATCAGGATTGATAGCCAAATGATTGCAAAGGATAAAACTTGGATACTATTGTACAAAGATTTTGTATTGAGTCATAGTGTGTCGCTTGAGGACAAACAACGAATTTAAATTGAGGGTGTTGATATACCGTGGTTTCACGGTATTATTAATACTTTTTCCTTAAGTTTAGTGTGTCCAAAAGCCTTTTTGTGCTAATTTTTATATAAGTTTCTCGTTATTTGCAGGAAATTTGTCCAAAGTTGAATACGGAGGTTTTTGAGCGAAGAAATACAGAAGAGACCAACTACGGAGCCTGTGACGATCCGTCATGATTGTGAAGGTCCGTAGGTGGCAGTGTAGTGCAGCTGCTGAAGGAAGATGGGGAAGTCTGACCAAGTGTGGGGTTACAGAGTCCATGACGATCCGTCGTGTCTATGACGGTCCGTCCTCCAGGTTCGTCATGAAGTTCAGAGAAGTAGTCCAGTACCCATGTTCCAAGAGAGTTTAAGTGTTTTGAAACGAAGACCCTCGACGGACCATTGTCATACTTGCCGTCGAGGGTAATGAATAGAGCAGCAGAAGAAATTGCACAAGTATGGGACAACGGAGTCCATGACGGTCCGTCGTGACCAAGATGATCCGTCGCGAGGTCCGTCGACCCAGCCGCTTTTTGACAGATTTCCAGCAAATAGAATCGTTGTTTAATTAGGTTTTTATTTTCTATAAATAGTTCGAAAAACCTCATTTTTGAGGTTAGACTCTAGATTATTAGGTTAGACTCTGGATTATTTGGTTAGGCCTTTGATTATCATTAGACTTTTTGTGAGATTCTTGATTACTTTGAGATTCTTGTAAGTGATTGTTGGTGATTTTTGTTGATTAATCAAGCGAACTTTCGGATTTTACTCTTTCTCATTGAAGTAAGTACATGAATTCTTATATCATATATTTGAATATTGTGATTTGACTATGGGTAACTAAACTCCATAACTAGGGTTGAGGGAACCATAGGCAAATAATGAGGTGAAACCTAACTAAAATAACAATTTTAGAATAGTGTCTTGCATGTATTAATAATTCTTTCGCTTAGAAGTCTTTTTAACGGATGGCCAACGTTAGAACTCGCCTTAATGCTACTTGTCGGACCAAGGAGGTAGATAATAGGAAAAGAATTATCAACATAGATTTAGTGTACACTATCGAATAGGCTAGTATTGATAGGTACGAGGTAATAACTTAGTCAAATATCGAATACGATCCTTAATATGAGGTAGAGATAAGGGTTAGGATAGCAACACACGTAGCCGGACCAAGGTGCGGGGTGAAATTTTCTAGATGCCGGACCAAGGATTTAGAAATACATAACTTATCACTTTGCGTGCAAGATACTAGGAAAGAATTGTTATAGTTATAATTATGAAGTTATGAACCTGTGGGGAACACGTTAACCCTAGTTACTTTGATTAATTGATTAAACTCCAACATACAAAGCTGTTAAGTCTCTCTTTCAATTTTGCTACTTAGTTTCATTTATTTAAAAATAGAAACCCCCCTTTTTATCATTTTTGCTTTCCAAGGAAGTAATTGACTAAACAATAGTAATAGTAGATTGAAGTTAAGTCTAAACTATTTTCCTCGTGGGAATGATCCCAACCTCAGTGGTTGGGTTATTTACTTGACACGACCACTTTACTTCTTATTTGAGAAGTAGGTTTGAGCGTATCAATGTGGTCGACTGATACTGCCGAAAGGGCTGCAACTTAAATATTTTAAAAGGCCTAACATTTTAAAAATTCAAAACCTTTCATATTCCCTAATTTAAAATTCCCTGCACTCTCATTCTCACCTTACATCTTCTATATTTTCCCATTTTATTGCTTTTTGTTTGGATCTCGTGCTCGAATTTGGATTACTTTGCCGCCTAGATAACCAAACTCTCCATTCGGCATTCAGGTTAGTTTTTCAAATCCCAAACATTAGTTTGGTGGTTAAACTTAAATATTTTTGGTTTATGTGTTATATTGTGTTGGATGATTATTTAAATGATTTTTTATCTGTTGTATTGCCCGTAATTGTGTTTGAATTTGTGACTAAATTCTTAAAATGATTCCTCGAGTTTTATGCGTTAAAATTGATCAATAATTGTTGGTTTGAGGTTATTTTATGTTGGGTATAGTTGGGTGAAGTCTAAGTATCCCCCCAATTGCGCTAAATTACATAATATGTCCAATGATGGAGTGTTTGACATCATTCTTAAGGGTATAAGTCGTCAAATGACAAATTTTTGCCAAATCGGGGGAAGTATGAGTACCCCAGAGGCATGGGTCGATTGGGTCTTTTCCTAATTGCATATTGTGTACATTTTATTTTGATTTTTTAGGTTGCGGGCTTGATTTTGGAAAACATGGTTGAAATTTTACACCTTGGGGAATTTAGCGAGCTGGGTTGAGCTCGCCAAATTGTTCGGCGACTCATCAACTACCCCTTAATCGCTTTTAATTTTTTAATTTAGCCTAGTTAGAGTCTGTAATTTTGGTGGGAAGATTGAGCTCGCCGAGTTCACTCGGTGACTCGCCGAAAGTTCCTTTTGAGCGCCCTTTCTACGCCCCAAACCACTAAAACACAATTTCAATTTTTGCGGGCAAGTATGAGCTCGACGAGTAGTGATGGCGATTTGTCGAAAGGCCAGAATATCATCGGCATTCTTTAATTTTAAAAATGTATTAGGCTATTCCTTTTGGCAAGCTTGACTAAGTGACTCGATAACTGGTTCTGCAAGTTTTTCTACAACTTCAATTCTGTAATTTTCTTGGATATTTTCTAAAAAAAATTGGTGTTTTATGCAGATATGGTTAGACCCAAAGTTCCACTACAAGACATTCTGCCCCACAATCAAGAGAAATGGATAATCATAAATGAGGATGCAACAACATCCAAAGCAAAAGAAACAAAACTTCCTACAAAAGGTGGGAAAGGCAAAGAAATGGCAAGGTGCCCGTAGTTGAGTCTGTGGAGATCAGCTTTGACATTGAGGGAGTCTACGTGACTCACTCACCACATTATAGAGAGAGGGACAAAACAAGGATTATCAGGTTTCCATTTTTAAGATTGAGGATGACCAACTTTTATTGGCCCGGAGAGCGCACCAAAAGGATACATGATATGTCTAGGATTCGGGTACCCCAGATTCCTCCTTCTCCCCCAGCTTCAGTGCAGACTATAGTCCCTACACCGCCAGTACATGGTCCTCCTCCCCAGTCTCTAAACATACTAAAGGTCGTGGGACTAAGAACTATCATTGAGGAGAAGATATTTTCCATAGAAGGTGTGGTGCAAAGATATCGAAACATATGGTACACCCTAAGTCCCACCAATTTTAGATTTTTACCATACACAGGGGCCGTTAAATTTATAATTAGGTCTGGGAGTTCTACACTGCCTATGGAGTTTCGGTTACATAAAGGAAGATGAAGGTTTCCACCTTTAAGCTAGTAGACTATGTAGTTGTTAGGGGAAGGAAGGTACAATGTGATAATGAGGATATAAATGTTGTTTTGGGATGCACTTCCAACATTGCAAATGAATATCAAAGCGTGATGAACATAACAAACTTAGAGGACATAAAAGGTTGGTTGGCCCCTCTCTTCTATCCGACAATACCTCTAGGTAGCTCGAGGCCAGAGTGCTAATAGAGAATAAAGGCCTCAATGTGGTAGTGAGACATTGGTTTGGATTCATCAATTGTAAAATTATACCTTCCCATAATTCTATCCTCCACCATACAAAGGCAACATGTCTTAGATCTACTATTGCAGGGAAGCGCATCAATATAAGTGTGATTATCAGACAGGATAGGGCCATGAGATCTAGGCATCAACAGACATCTCTCCATTTTCCAGTGTTGATCACCGTTTTGTGAAAACATGCCCAGGTGCCATGGGATAAGAAGAAGGATGTGTAAATGATTCCAACCTCCTCTACGGACATCCAGCGCATGGAGTCTGAGTATTTGAAAGATGAAGCTAAGAAGAAGAGGGTAGTTTTGGTGGATACATCACATATTGTTGATATTGAGACACTACCTGCAGAGGCAGTATTGCCTACTCTTGACTCTGGGCCTTTAGGTACTTTTAGCTCCACACCTTCTATGACGTTGAGTTCTTCTGCTAATGTCTTGCCTCCTAGGTCTGCTGCTAGTACAGATTCCCGACCTCCACTAACCCAGGCCATGCTACTATGGATAGGGAACCTAACCCATTCTACTTATGTACTTGCCTCCAGGATAGAGGCTACAGTTCCTAGTATTATTGAGAAAGCTCTCACAGCGGCTTTGAAAAACCTTAGAGAGTCTATTAATGCCCTCACGGCAAGGAGAAAGGTGTGTGAGAGAGTTCATATAGACATTCATGGGGTGAGAGACTTAAAGGTCACAACTGAAGAGTTGAGAAAGGATGTGTTCTTACTAAAGTCCACTGACATGTCGATGATTTTGGGGACCGTATAGATCCGTGGAGACCTGGACATATATATTCCAGCCTATTTTGATATGCCTCTAGATACCACCAGAGATGAGAGTATAGCTTATAATATGGTTGTAGAGTCCGATGCTGAGACTAATGAGGAGCAGTTCATGTTCAAAAGGAGACTACAAATGAGGTCCTAACTGAGGTTAAGGAGTCTATGGTGCATTCAACCATTCAGACTTTATTGAGATAGACTTTTATGGCAGGCTCTAGTGGATCTAGTGTTGATGCTACCTCGGGCACTGATGCACTGACAAACAGGTAACTAATTAGACATAATCATTCTTTACCTCCCACTCTATTGTTTATATTGATTATTGTTTTTTAGTTGTATTTGAGAACAATGGCTTTTATTTTGTGGGTGGGGTGAGGTATTTTCATGCCTACCTCTTATGACTTGTGATTAACATTTTTATTTGTATATATTGGGTTTTGTGATCTATAATTGTGTTTTGATTATGTTTGGAGCTATATATTGTGGATGTTTGAGCTTGTGCCTCGTTGTTTTGAACATATTTTGTTTTGACCCAAATGTTAACACTTCTGTTCCACATCTTTTGTGTGATTGTAGTTGTTCTTGTAACACATTGTATCCAAAATAGACCATGAAAATGCAAACTTTCAGAAGTTGCATGTGCCAGCGACAAAGCCACTACAGGCCGTCAGTAGACTTATGGTCTGTCACTTAACTCCGCCGATTCGCCAGCTGACATTCATGTCTCAATTACAAACGATGGTCAACCAATATGGACCGTCAGTCGACTTACGGTCCGTCAGTCGACTCTATTAGTGACTCCGACGGCTTTTAAGTCAGGGGTCTTTTGGTCTTTTCCTACTTCGTTTAACCCCTAAGATACGTCGTTTGGACCATAAATCATGATATTTTAGTTAGTTTATGCGTAAAAATAACTAAAACTTACCTAAGTCAAATCATTAATCAAAACTTAGAAAATTAGAAGCACAAAGGAGAAAAATGTCAAGAATCCTAGTTCAAGAACGCAGCAAGGTTCCATCAGTTCCAGCACCAAAATATAAATATTTCTCTGTATATTTTCTCATCATGTATGTGGGATTTTACTAGTGGATTCCTTTCGCCCATTGGATTCCTATAATTCAATCAGTTTCTTGATTCCCTTATTATGAATTGACCTAGGGTTTCTAGAATTACTAGTAGGTTGTAAGTCCCCTCTGTGGGCATCAGTTTAGTGATCATGCCAGCATGCCTTCATACCTCTGGCAGGGTATATTGGGTCCTTTCGATGGGGCGTATACATCAGACTCCATATTTAACTCATATGGTTTTATTATTGGTTATTAGTAGCTCTCACGGTTTAGACAGACACTATTGCATTGACCATATTTACAGTTCAGTTAGTATTCAATCTCAGCATGTTATAAGTTTTGGTCATTGCATCAAGCTAGCTCAAAATTAAGTATATCATATTTAGAATATTATACTTGCTTTTGTGCTTATTCAGTTATGTATTATTTCAACATTACTCTATCATACATGCTCAGTACCTTTCAAGTACAGAGGCATACATGCGCTACATCTTCTTGTGATGTAGGTTCAGCTTCTCAACATCCAAATCACGCTTATATTGGTTCTCGATCTCCAGTTCAGCAAAATCAGTGGTGAGTCCTCGTTCTCCGAGGACAATAGTCATAAATTTCTTTCCAGTATATTTAGTTATTTAGTTTCAGTTTTTGCTAGACTTAGTTGGGGTCTGTCCCAGCATTTGTAGTCAGTTAGAGGCTATTTTCATACATAGTTAGTTTCCGCTTAGTATTGAGTTAATATGTTCTATGTATTAAACTCATCAGTTTCAAAAATCTCATTTATAGTATATGGGTATTTCCTCATCTTTTCATTTTAATTATGATTTTGCTTCCGCATCAGCTTATTAACCTTAGTATGCTCATGATCATGCCAGAAGGGTTAGTTTGGGATCACTTATGGTCCTAGGTCCCATGTTTGCGTCTTAGGGGTAGCTCAGGGTGTGATAATTATTATAAAAATTCGAGTGTCAGTTGCAATCAATACCGATGACTTGAATAGTGCTCTTAATTGAACAAAATGAATTTGCATCTACGATGAGGCCAATGAAGTTTTATTGATAATGTGTGGACTTTAGCATCTCGTTATGATTAGCTGATTATCAAATGAGTCTCTTGTGATGAACATTGCACACTACCAAGAAAGTATGAATTCTCATTTAATATTGGTGCAAATGTCTTGTATGATGAGATTACCTTGAACAGTGGGTGTGATGACAAATAGAATTTTCCTCATTGGTCTGGTTGATTAAGTAATGAAATCACTTCGAATGATCTTAGGAAAAAGAAAATTGAAGAGTGAACTAATTTGATGATATGCCTCTCTTGTGGACAACCTTGTGAGATAAGTGAACCTTTCTTGGCACATATCAAGTCTTACCCTTTTTCTTGGTAGAAATTTGAACAATGTGACCTCTCTTTATTCCATTCACCCATAACTTTTCATGAAGTGTGGGTTGTTTGAATAGACAACTTAGGCCAAAAGAGAAGGAAAGTCAAGAAGTGTGAGCAATCCACCTTTGAGTAATGATTTTGAAAAATATAGAACCCCTTCGTGTAAAAAATAAAACAAAAGAGAAAATAAGCAAAGAATACATAATGAAAAAGTTGTGAAATAATGTGGTGGAAATTGCAAAAGAAATGAGGTATGCAGTAGTCCATTTGAAATTGAATAAAGGGTGCATTATGAGCATTTTTTAAATGTTTGACAAAAAGATAAAAGTGATGATCAGACCATACTTTATAAAGGTAGCAACAAATAAGCCTAAATGAGCATACCTTAATACTCATCTCGGTTAGAAGCCCTGAAAAGACCTTTGTGTCCTTAAGTGAGCTGAAAAAAATGTTGACTAGAAAATAAAGGCAAACCTATGGGTGAAGCCGTAAATGTGTTAACCTTTGTGAGTGTGAGAGTCGTATGTGATTCCAGTACTCTAAATTATTGAACAACTTTGTGTGAACATAGAATCACCCTTGTTGTGAGGGCATTTGAGTAACTTTTTTGAGCTTGAACTTGCATTTGAAGCAAGTATTGTGAACTTGAGCATCTTTGATAATGGTGAGTCACAATTTGAATCTTTAAGTGCATAATTGATCATTGCATAAGTAAGTTGAGACTTATTCTGTTCATTCATGTAAATTCCTATGTAGCACTATTTCAAACATCATTTCTAAACTACTGATCTTAAGTTTTACTTGAGGACAACCAAAAGTTTAAGCTAGCGGTATTTATGAGTTTGATATTTGGACTCATTTAGCGCTTTGTTTATATCGAATTAGTGTTTTCAAATTCTTAATTTGTTCCATAAACAGATGTTAAATCCTTTATTTTAAGGTATATTGATTGAGGAACAAATCAAAGACACTAACACACAAAAAGAAACAAACCAAGATAAAGGAATGAAGAAGGGTGAGCCTGAGGATCGCCAAGAGAACTTGGCGTGTAAACGAGTGTCCCATTTGACCACCTAATGTTCTAGTGTGCCAAGCCCTAAAGGAAGAAACCAAGTCGGCAACAAAAAGGAGCAGTCAATGAATCGCCGAGCAGTTTCGTGAAGAAAGGATTGATCACCAAAAGTTACAGAACTCGAGGATGTCGAATGCCAACGCAAAAAGGCAATGGAATAGGTTGAAGGGTGGCTCACCGAGTGTTCCGACTAGCCCGGCTTACTTTTCCAAAAGGGCTTTCGTGGCTTATTTTTTATGACTATGAATTAGATTTTAAAAAAATTATTTACTAACTTTTGGAGAACTTTATAAGGAATTTTTAGTCTAGAAGAGTTCTCTCTAGAGTTTCTTAGTAGCCTTGAAGGCTTTGAGGCTCAATTTAGAGATTTTGCAAGTGGGATTCAAATTTTCTGCCAATTGGAGCATTGTAAAGGCTTAATTACTCTTACCCACTTGATGTCTAATCGATTTGGTGTCCGGTTTTATCTTTTTATGATGTTCAACTAAAACCCCATTTGTTAGGGTGTGATCATGTGATTATGGGTTGAATTAGTTTATGCGTATTGCTAATTTCTAGTAAATGTTATATTGAAGTAGGTTTAATCATTAATTGTGGTTGAATTTATGAATTGTATTTGTAAATGCAGTTCTATCTTTGTGTTCTTAACTTGCTCGAGATAGAAGAAGTTTAGAACTAATATTATTATCTAATGATTTGTAGGTATTGGGTTGATTTGGGTTCAACCCAAGATAGTGAATCCTAAACTCAATCCCACCCATCTTGCTCGAGAGAGAAGATGTGTTAAGGTAATGGGTTGTTCTTTATGACTATGCTTGTTGATCTTCGAGACAAATCACTTGAATTGAAAATACTTGTTCACGAGAAAGTTATTTCAATTATAGTCTAGCTTACCCAATTATATTTAGCAATTTACTAGTAGTTTCAAGTACCCATATATCAAATTTTCCTATAATCGATCACACTCCGAGAACTCCTCTCATTATTGTTATTTCATTATTATTTAATTGCATTATAGTTGATAATTACACACCGAAATCCCCATTGACATTTGTATCATCTCTTTTGACTTGATATGTCTTTTTTCGATAATATATTTTTATATCTAGTTAGATCACATTCGTACTTCCAATTGAATTTAAACACGTACAGTCCCATTTGGAATTCGTCCCCAACTCATTTATCAGGTTTTATATTGCTTAACAATCGTTTGCACCTAGAATTGGATGGGGTGTGCTTGAAACGTTAATTAGAAGATAGGAGTTATAGCTAATGAAGTGTAGTAAAAAAAATGAGAAAATAGTTGAGAAATGTTTCTAAGCTTGAAAGTTATTAGTCATATCAATTAAGACATTGTTTTCGTTCTTACTTCAACCCACATACATTTTTTCTAGGTAAAAATAGCTTCAGACAGAGCGTGACTATGTTCAAACTGACTTGACGTATCAGGACACTTCATCCAATACTAAGACACTTTATCCAATACTAAGTATCGATGGTCGTTAGTCAGTAATATAACCCAACTAAGTGAGTTGGGGTCTAATCCCATAGGGAGTGGTTACAAGGATTAACAGCCAAGTAAAAATCAGTTCATGTTAGTCATCGATAAAAGACATTTACTAATGAAAGCATAATAAGTTCAAGGGGTAACACAAGTCTCAATTATCAAAAGGGAGGGGGGTTATAGCTAATTATCAACTAAAACAATAAAAAAAATGAGTATACATATATTGAGATAGGATTCTTGGAATGTGATAGAAATATGAGCTAAAATAAACAACCAGGTACATGCTAATGATAGTAAATCGCTGTGAATTTGTAACTAAGCTAGACGTTAGTGGGGGTAAATTTTCTTTTGAGAAATTTACCCCAAATCAAATTGGTTTCTCTCAAATAACGATAAGCTCTAATTAAGCACAGCCTTTGCCTTATTCTACTCATTCCCTCAAGCTAAATGTGTGGAAGATGGTTTAGGATTCACTCTCTCGAGTTGAACTGTGTCAACCAAATAACCACACACTATCAATTCACTAGTTTTGATCTTAAGACCTCTCTCTTGATCAAGCGAAAGACACGGAGATGAAACCATATTTGCAACTATAATCCCATTAATTTCATACATAATTAGTGAATGAAATCACATTTAAACAACAAAAAACTATTAATAAGCAAGACCTGGCAGTAAATTCAACCCATATTCACATAACTACACTCCAAGAATTGGGGTTTTAGCTAAACGTAGAAAGAGGTAAAAATCGATATCGAAAACCATTTCCATCAATTGGGTACAATACAAAATGTCTTAGAACAAGTAAAATATGAAGATTCTTCAATACCCACTTGCAATTTTTTGGAGTTGGAAACCTTCAAAGCTCAAGAACAATGTCTCCTAAAAAGTCTTAAGAACTAAAACTAGAATTATTTATCTAAATACACAAAATTTGAATAATAAAATTCTGATCTAGTATTTATAGTTTTCGAAAAATTGTGTTTTGAAGGATCACTAGGCGCAATTAGTTGGGATCACTGGTTATTTAGGCGATTCGCCCTTTGGTATATTCGATCCCCGTCTTTATTTAGCCTTCAAAATATTCGCGTTCTATATTATTAGGTGATCTAGTACTGCTTCGCGGAACTGCTTGGCGAAACAACAACTGCTCTTTTTCACCGCCGACTTGATCATTTCCATCAGGGCTCAGAAAATTGGAACATTACGCGAGTATAAGGCCATTTGGAGACTCGCCTTATGGATTGGGAGATCTTCAGGACTTCTTTTCTTCAATCTTTGAACTTCCTTGTTCCTTTTTGCTTAATTGGATCGATGTTTTGTCTGCACGTCTAAATCCCTGAAACTTAAGGTTTTTCATCAATTATTGAGACAAAATATGTATTTGAGGACACTAAATCTACCAAAATATAGTCCTAAATGAGTCCAGATCGTGGACTCATCACAAACTAATATCGTTCTTGGCATATGTGCTATAGAAAGTTCCACGACCATAGTGTGATTCAGTTCCGTCTGTGTTAATAGGCAAGTTCAGAAGTCAAAAAGATAGTAAGAGTGACTTTACAAAAAGATAGGAGTAAGATTGTGACATGTTCACTAAAAAATCCCTCTGTGGACAATCATTT
Organism: Solanum chilense; assembly: GCA_032847665.1. NCBI lineage: Eukaryota > Viridiplantae > Streptophyta > Magnoliopsida > Solanales > Solanaceae > Solanum > Solanum chilense. The sequence continues at coordinate 67,188,874 of CM064971.1, read as the reverse complement.
ATTTAAAAAAATATTTTCCCTTCCATGCATAGTTCAACCATCAATTGAGGATGAATGATACGAAATGGGGAGATATTGTAAAACCCTAAAAATTTCTAAGCTAAGGTCGAACTATTCTTCATTCACATATAAGATCATATCTGGTTATTCTTAAATTTATCATATGTGTAAAGGTCAAATATTTAGTGTGGAATGGATTTGAATATGAATTAAGGTCACAAAATTGAGTCGAAAGATTTCATACCGATTAAGTTGTGATGTAAGATTCTACTTGGGTCAATTTCAAACAATCATATCTCTAAGAATATAAAATTTATGTGACCCTTAACCTATAAAATTATAAATACTTGAATCTTCTTTCAATGCCACCAATTTCGCAACAATCCGAGTTACAAGTAAAAAGTTATGACAATTTTAGTAATCTGATACACTGTAGTGACAGATTAGCCAACAGAAAAACATTAAAAAGGATTGTTTATTGTTTTTTACCTCTATGAAAACCCTAACTGAATTTATTGAGTAATTAAAGTTCCAACTCAATCAGATTTTCATATTTTAATCCTCCATTGTCTTCTCTCTCAAATCATAAGGCAAAATCCTAAGGAAAAATCAAACTAGAGGACTTGCATTCAAGATTACTTCAATCTTTTTCAAGATTCTTCTTCAAGGTAAGTCATTCTCCAAAAATTCTATTATTCCCAACTCAAATTCTTCCATACAATTATGAATCACTCATGAAAATTATAATTCTTGGTCATAAAGATTTCAAGAAACTAATTAAGAATCTCAATAAAGGTTTTCCTTCAAGCTAGGGTTTCAAGGCGTTTAATTAAATATTTCTTCATGATTCTTCAAGATCCTTGTTCTCTCCGGTATGTAATATTATCATAGTGTTAGACTAGTTTATCCTCACGCCCTACATCTACTTACAAATTAGTAAATGAGTAATCTAGGTTTTTATCTCTAGATTTAGATGGGTTGATTTTGAGTTCTTGAATTCCTGATTCTTTTTTAAATTCAATTTTTAATTATTTAATTGTTATATGTTATGCATTAGTATTATTGAGTCAATTCATTTATGCCTATTTTTCAGCATGAACACTATGAATTGAGTATTCTTGAGATGAGAATTACCATTGAGTTTTCAGTTCTTAAGTCATTGAGTTCTGAGTATTGAGTTTATATATTGTTATTGAGATCCTTGAATTGATTTGTTCATATCGATAATTCAGTAGAACCCCATTTTAAGTTATAAACTTGAGAACCTTCTTAAAGGCAACACTTGAGTTTTAAACTGAGTTTTTGAGGAAGTAAAGATGAGTTTTGAGAAAGAGTTTCTAAAACATGATAAGTATGACAGTCGAGTATGTCATCAATGTTTAAGCAATATGGTTTCTAGATATGCCATCAATGTTTATGCAGTATAACTTCATGAGTCATTAATGATCATATCGCAATATGATTTTCATATATTTTTGAGAAAGAGTTTTCAAATATAATTTGAGTAACAGTACATTAAGAAAAGAAAACCATTGACTTCTAAATGAGTTTATGAGTTAAGAGACTTTTCATAGCAGTTACCTCTTTTTAGAGGATACTTCGAGTAAATATCTCAAACCAGATGAGGAAGATGTTTTTAAACATTGAGCATCATCATATATTATTGAGAGTAGAATTCAACATCGATATGGCGATAAGTTCAAGAAACTCACATTCCTCATAAACTGTGTATGTCAAGATCATCCTTTTAGATGAATTCTAAGTGTCTTCGGTCAGAGCCTAGTGGATCCATTTAGTCGAGGTGTTCTATAACCCAGCAAGGTATATAAACGTTCTAGCAGTGTGGGCGAGACGTTATATCATCACGTAGCTCATAGAAGTGGTTATCGGTTAGAGAATCTCCCAAATAATGTTAAAAGTATATTTTTATTAAATCACTTATTATGTTGTGGTTCAGAAATGAGTAAGTGTTTTGGTAAAGTTGTAAATGATTTCATTTATTTAATTTTATACATCGAGTTGAGTATATATCTATATCTATTGCAATTCTTTCATCAGTTATTAGTTATTCAGCTATAATACATACTTGTATATTTAATGTATTGATGTCATTCGATGTGAATCTTTTAATAATGCAGATATACATTCTTAGAATCCTCAACAAGAGTCCGATGAGATCACTTCAATAGCTCATTAGCTTTGAGTAAGATCTATATGCTTCCAGAGGACTAAAGTTTTATGAGTTATTACTAATATTTTTAAGGAGTCGTGACTCTTGTCTTGACACTTATCTTTATACAATAGAGGCTTCATAGATAGATAGTTTGAAGATTTTTTCAGTTTTCAAATGATTTATTAAAATTTATCCTTCATACTCAGTATATTCAGTTCAGTCTTGAGATTCACTTAATAATTTTAAATGTTTCTTTAAAATTTATGTTTATGTATACTTTAGTTAGTTTCAATTGTAGTCATCCAGGATGAGGGTTCTCTTGGAGGCCCAATAATGATTCTCGAGTGTCGGTCACATTCAGGGTATAGGCTCGAGTCATGACACTAAGTTTCTTATTCATCACATTATTTCCTCCACAATTTCTATTGTTTATCATTATTTTATGCTATAAAGCCATGCACTTGCCTAACTTTTTTGACTAAGTTGACCCAGAAGAAGGTTTATAGAAAGGTTTCCATCGATTTCATCTTCTTTGACTAAGTTGACCTAGAATAAGACAAAGGTTCAATGGTTTAACGCTTGCGAGAAAAACTTTAAGGAGTTGAAAGCTCGTTATATTTTTGTTCTAGTGTCGACCCCGTAGTAGGGTACAAAATTTTTTATTGTGTATTGTGATCCACCCAAATAAGAATTAGTTGTGTGCTGAAGTAGAATGACAAGGTTATCACTTATCTTCCAGGCAACTTAATATCAACTAGAGAAATTATCTGACACATGATTTCGTGTTGGCAACGGTAGTATTTGCATTTAAAATATGATGTCACTATCTCCTAGGTATGCATGTGCATGTGTTCACTGATCACAATAGCCTCCAATATGTCTTTATTCATAAGGATTTAAATCTCAAACAAAAAGGATGGCTCATATTGCTTAAGGACAATGACGTGAGTATTATCTACCATCCATGTAAGGCTAACATTGTTTATGATGCTCTTACCATATTATCCATAGAAAGTATAACTCATGTTAAGGGGAAAGAGAATGATCTAACAAAGTGCATAGACTTGAACGTTTGGGGGTTTGCTTTGTAGATTTGGAGGGAATGTGGAGTTCTTATCCTAAAAGGGGTTGAATCATCTCTAATAGTGGAAGTTAAGGTGAAATGACCCATCCTACTTCAATTAAAAGAAGAATTTCATATATAGAGTATGATGCCTTTTCAACAAGAGGGAGATGGTATATTGGTACCACTGTATCTTGTGTATTCCAAATGTGGATAGTCTCAGAGATAGAATCATCTTAGAGGACGACGGTCCCAGGTATTCAAGTCATCTAGGTTCCACCATGATGCACTATGAATTCAGAGAAGCCTACCAATGTAATGGAATGAAAAGGGACATTGTAGATTTTGTGTCTAGGCGTCTGAATCTTCACCAAGTTAAAGTTAAGCACTAAAGGACATGTGGCATGGCTCTAAAAATAGCTATCCTTTGCGTGTAAGTGTGAGATGATCAACACATACTTTATTACTGGCTTATTGCGATCTCAGGAAAAACCCGACTTTATTTGGGTGATTATAGATCAAACGACCAAGTCAACCTACTTCTTGCTAGTAAAGACTACTAGTTTAGCCAAGGATTGTGCTAAATTTAACATTAGGGCAATAATAAAACATCATGGAGTTCCATTGTCCACTATTTCAAATAGGGGTTCTCAATTAACCACCAAATTTTGAAAGTTATTTTCAAAAGTGGGTTCAAAGATGAACCTTAGTACCGGTTTTCACCTACAGATAAACGGAAGGTAGACATATGATTCAGACTCTAGAAGACATGTTATGGGCTTATGTTAGTGACTTCAAAGAGAAATTGGAATGACCACTTGCCTCTCATAGAGTTTGGGTACACATAATAGTTATCACTCAAGTACTTACTCTCTTTAATGGCAAATGTATATATGATCTCCAATTGGTTCATGAAAGCTTAAAGATTGCGCGGAGCCATCAAAATTTCTATACTAATGTTATATAAAGTTTCACTCATGTAGGGTGTTATGATATTTAGGAAGAAAGAAAATCTCAATCCCCCACTATATTGTTCCATATTGAATTTGGAAGAAGATGGGTAAAGTAGCTTATGAGTTAGAGTTTCCATTAGAGTTAATAATAATCTACTGAGTGCTTCACATTTCCATACTTAAAAAGTGTAAAGATGACCATCACTCATCATTCCCACAGATCAGTTTCAGAATCTTGATCGTCAGGTTCACAAATTTAGGACCAAGGAGGTCGTACCTATCAAGGTTTAATCGAGAAATCAATTAGTTGACGAGACTACCCGAGAAGCTGAAAAGGATATGAAAATTAGATACCCTCATTTATTCATTCCTTATGATGAATATGTTGATGGTAAAATATATTCTCTTATTTCAAAGTTCTAACATGTGCCTTGTGTTTTGAATGTTCTATTTATGCGTTATATTTGTACGTTGTCTACACTTTTGAATTCTTATGACCTTGATAAGTAAATTTGGTTCAGAGACGGTTAGCTTAAGTTGGTTATCCTAGCCTGATCATCATTCAATGACAAATGATCTTAAGTGGGAGATATTGTAACACTTCACAGTACTACTCTTATAATCTAAATCGTTCTTCGTAAGTATATGATCTTGAACCAGATGATGTCTTTTTATCATGTGTTTAACATTCTTTTACCAAGTGTAGGAAGTGTATCAGAAGTAATTTTAGGGTCATAAGAGACCTCTTGCGCTAAGTCGAGCTCAAAGTCTTCCTATCGGCTAAGGTTGTTGCACTAATTCATCCAAGAGTCAACTTCAAATGATCATATCTCTCATCATGTAAAAAAATAGGTAGCTTATAACCTATCAAATTGGAGGTCTATGATCTTTATTTCCAACTCCACCAAGATTGTTCAAATCGATATTTGAGTCAAAAGTTATGGTCATTTTAGTTTTGTTTCACATTTTGTCCTGGACATGTAAATCATCGGTGTTGAACAATTCTAAACTGGTGAAACGTTGGTCTAGAGCCGATTGAGGAAAAAAAAGAGGTTTTCTTTTTTGAACTTGCATTTCACTGGCGTAGAACACTGTTGGATAAGGGATGCACCAGTTAAAACGCCAGTGGATGACGAGAAATTATTTAAGTCGGTTTTTGTCTAATTTTCTTACTTTTGACAACTCTTTCAATTCTTGAAAGTGGTTTCTTTCCTTCTCTCATCCTCATTCGTCAATATAAGTTCTTCTCCATGGATTTCAATCTCTCCTACGCAAGTTTCTTTAGTTATTCATGAATCGGTGATAGAAAATTTAAATCTTGACCATGGGGCTTCCTAGAAAACAAATTCAAGAATTTCAAGAAAAAGGTTTCTTGATTGCTCTTCATTAAGTTGAGGTTTTCTTCAAGTATCATAAAGTGTCTAAGGTGAAAAATCTATCATAATGAGTGAATGAGTCCTTCATCACGCCCTACATTTATTTTCTATTTTCAGTTAACAAGATTAAAACAAGGGTGACCCCAAGTTAACCTTATGCGAAATCCTCCGTACACTTCAACTTTTTATTCTTGATTTCCTTGTAGTGATTTAGGTCCTCTCTATACATCTATGATCTTTGATAGTTGTTCATGTTTATTATACCACATGAACTCTATTTAAGTAAAGATTGTGCTTCGGCATATAATTTTGAAAAAATTACATAAATTAGAACATTTTAATAAATAATTACTGATTTTAGCAATACTTTTTTATTTATTACCATTTATAACAATATTATGTTAAATTTGCAATATGAATTAAAGTGAATTATGTGTGTAATACATATGAATTATAATTGTTTTTTGACATATTATGTTTATTTGGTAAAAGTTTGACACATTGTATTATAAGTGTACTAAAATGTATGGTAAGTGTATTATCCATCATTAAAACTTGTATTATATATGAATATTAAATTGTTCATTGTAATATGTATTAAACTTGTATTATAAATGAATTAAAAGTAATCAAGTGAAAAAAAGATATTATTGCTATAAGTGGTAAATATTTGTTTATTTTAGTATATTTATGTAAGTTTCCCATTTTATTATGCAAAATTTCATATTCAAAGAAAAATTTCTAGTATTAAAGAAAAAACTTGAGAAAGAGTTTTAAGTAGCTTGAATAGTTCCAAGTCTATTACTTTCATAACAAGAACATGACTAGTTTCAAAGGAAGTATATTAGTTTTAGCAAAGAGGTTTTCAGTCAATTCTAAAACAAGTTTAGCAAGAAAGATATTTTTGCAAGACCAAAACTATCTTGGACGTATATACATATTTATTAATATATCTTTTATATGTATTTATTTATCCATGTTAGATGACAATAAATCCTTCTTGGCTGGAATGTAGGATTCCTCTATAGATATTATAATAAGTCTTTTATGTAAACTCAAAATCCTTTATTAATTAGGATAGCTCTTTTCTATTTGTATTCAAACTCTATCATGTACATCATCAGCACATATATATATATATATATATGTATATATATATATATATACATATATATATATATATATATATATATATATATATATATATATATATATATATATATATATATATATATATATATATATATATATATATATATATATATATATATATATATATATATATATATATATATATATATATATATATATATTATGGCAGCCTTGGCCACTGCAGAAAAGACCAAGTTCTGACCTCTTCTTTTACGTTTTTAATTTGATATCAAGATCCAACTTTTTTTTCTTTCCGCCACCATGGATAACCTTAACCAGTCCTTTGCCGCCGTCGTTCAGCCACATTCATCTTCTTCCACACATCTCTCCATAACTGAATCCAACTCCCAAACAATTGCCCTTCCCGGCCTTCCGATAAAACTTGATCGAGAAAATTATTACCTTTGGCAATCTACCGTATATTCTGCCTTGAAGCCTTTGATTTGGAGGGTCAACTTGATGGAACTAATGCTCCATCTGCCACTATCTTAACCACTACTCAGGTCACCTCTGAATCCACAACAAATCCAGCCTTCACGGCTTGGAAGAAGCGGGACAAAATCCTTCTTCTTTGGCTCAAAACTACCATGAGCCATTCTATCATACCTTAAATAATGCAAATTTGTACCACTCGTGAAGCTTGGTCATATCTTTCCAACCTTTATCAATCTCAATCTCGAGCTCGCGTCATGCAACTTCGCCACCAACTCCAAACCACCACTAAGGGTTCTTCAACCATTATGGACTATGTTGACAAGAAACGAACTATATCCCATAGTCTAGCCCTTGTTGCCCGTCCCATAATAGACGAAGAACTTATGAGTGCTATTTTGTTCGGACTAGACTCTTCCTATGGACCTTTTTCGCTCTACCATTAACCCTCACCTTGATAACCTCACCACTGACTCGCTTCTTGGTTTACTTCTCCAAGAAGAGGAGAAACTGGCTGAGGAAACCAAATCCCTCCAACTTCAAGACAATGCCATATCTCGTCAATACTTCAATCGCTCCCCAATCACTGGATATCCAAATGAACAAAGTGTCACCACCTCTCAAAAATCCTCCCCTCGCCCGACCAATACCAGCCCCCCGCGTTCCTCTAATAGATCATCACCTCGCATAATCTGTCAAATATGTGAGAAACCCAACCACCATGCTCGTAATTGCTACAACCGCAACAACATGGATACCTACCCACCAAACCGATCCTCTAACCGTCCACAAGCCAATATGGTTACTCCCTCGACTAATTCTATGATGTCTCCTTCGGCTATTATTGATAATTCATGGTTGGTAGACTCAGGTGCCACCAATCATGTTACGTCAGACTTGTCTCGACTATCTATTCACACGGACTATAATGGTGAGGATCATCTTGTTGTAGGTAATGGCCAAAAACTCTCTATTAATCACATCGGCTCCTCTAAGATTTCTTGTGCTACTCGACCTCTTCATCTTAATAAAATTCTTCATGTTCTTTCCATCACCAAGAGTTTACTGAGTGTTTCTCAATTTACTAAAGATAATAATGTCTTTATGGAATTTCACCCCTCGTGTTGTTTTGTGAAGGATCCTCAGGGAAAAATACTACTCCGCGGGTCAATTGATGATGGTTTATATCGTTTGGAAGGTGGTGGGCTTTTTTTTATCTCATCCTCAACTCCTCGCGCCTTTGTCATATCTCGAGCATCACTCCAAGTGTGGCATGAATGCCTTGATCATCCTCATGAGCAAATTTTACGTCGTCTAGTCTCTAATTTTAATCTTCCAATGACTTTAAACAAAATGCCTGCAGTTTGTAGATCTTGTCAATTAGGAAAAAGTCATAGGCTCCCGTTAGCGTCTTCCTCAAGTCGTAGTTTATTCACTTTCGATTTGGTGTATTCTGATGTTTGGGGGCCTTCTCTGCATCTTTCTATTAATGCAAATAAGTATTTTGTTCAGTTTCTTGATGATTCTACTAAATCTGTTTGGATTTTTTTCTTGTCAACAAAATCACAAGTTTTTGATGTTTTTAAATACTTTCATAAGATTGGTTTCCACACAATTTGGCAAAAAATCAAAACTTTGCAAACTGATTGGGGTGGGGAGTATCGTAATGTGTATTCATATGCCCAATCCATCGGCATAACTCATCGTCTCTCTTGTTCTCACACTCACGAACAAAATGGGGCTCCAGAAAGATGTAACCGCACCATTGTGGAGAAAGGACTAACTTTACTTGCTCACGCATGTCTTCCATATCAATACTGGGAGCATGCTTTTTCTACCGCCACATACCTACATAACTGTACCATCACTCCCATATTATCCTTTAAATCACCCTATCAAGCTCTATATTATCATCCACCGGACTACCAACTCCTTCGAAAATTTGAGTGTCTATGCTACCCTTTTCTACGTCCTTACATTCATCATAAAATTGATTTTCGCTCTCTTTCGTGTGTCTTCTTGGGTTATAGTTCGAAGCATAAAGATTATATATGTCATTATCCCCCAACCAATAGGATGTATATTACTCGTCATGTGACGTTCGATGAAGATAAATTTCCCTATCCTCATTACAAAAAAATTTCTTCTTGCTCCAGTGACAACTCACCACCCTCATCCTTAACGTCTCTACAATCAATTTCCAATGCTTCTGCTGCCTCACCTTTACTCCATTCACTAGCAGATTCCCCTTCCTCATCCTCACTACCCACTCGAGTCCTACCAGTACCTCATTCATCTACCACAACATCTCCATCACACAATACATTTCCGCCCACCGTCGCGTCCTCTGCTTCAAGCACATATCAGAATGCTCCCACATATTTCCGGCCTGCTACTTCTTCCAATCATCCTATGACCACACGAGCTCAAACAAATTCCCTCAAGCCTAAAACACTTGTTGTATCTCACCATCCTACCCCAGTTTCATCCGTTATAGCAAGTGAACCAAAAACCCATGAGCAAGCTGCATCCTCTCCTGAGTGGTTGTGCACCATGGAAGCTGAATATCAAGCATTTCGCCGTAACTGCAATTGGACACTTGTTCCCTGCCCTCCCAATGCAAATGTGGTGGGATGCAAATGGGTATACCGTATTAAGCGACGAGCAGATGGTTCAATCGAAAGGTACAAATCTCGCTTAGTTGCCAAAGGTTTTCATCAAGAAGAGGGGGTGGATTTTCATGATACAGTCAGCCCAGTTGTCAAACCTTCAACCATCAGACTTGTTTTATCTTATGTAATGACTAAAGGTTGGGCTCTTAAGCAATTAGACGTTAACAATGCATTCCTTAATGGTGACCTTACGGAGGTTGTTTACATGTCTCAACCACCATGCTTTATTGACAAGTCTCACCCACACTTTGTGTGTCGCTTGTCGAAAGCGTTATATGGACTAAAGCAAGCTCCTCGCGCCTAGTTTCTCAAGCTCAAAACATTTCTCCTATCGCATGGTTATACTTGTTGTTACTCTGACTCATCCTTGTTTGTCCGTCATACTCCTTCCTCCACTACCTACCTCTTAGTTTATGTGGACGACATCATCATAACGGGTAGTGATCCCTCTTATATATCCTCATTCACCCAATCTCTTGATCTCGAGTTCTCTTTAAAAGACCTTTGTAATCTCACATTTTTCTTGGGTATTGAAGTTAGTCGTGTCGGATCTGGGATGCATCTCTCTCAAACTAGCTACGTTCGAGATTTACTCACTTGAACAAAAATGACAGATTGCAAGCCTTCTCCTTCTCTAGCGGACACCACATTTCATTTGTCCAAACATGGTGAAACCTTTGATGATCCATCATCATTTAGGAGCATTGTTGGCGCTCTTAAGTATGCGACCATTATGCGACCAGAGATCTCCTTCTCGGTTAGTCGTGTTTGCCAATACATGCAGAATCCTACATTGGATCATTAGAAAGCCGTGAAACGGATCCTTCGCTATCTCAAAGGCTCCCTTACGCATGGTATCTCCATCAATCCATCCACTTCATGTACTATAAATGTCTACTGTGATGCAGATGGGCTGCTGATCCTGATGATCGTCGTTCTCATCATGGCTTTGCTGTATATTATGGTCCTAATCTAATCAGTTGGTCATCACAGAAGCAAAAGGTAGTAGCTCAGTCCAGCACTGAAGCTGAATATCCCAGCACTGAAGCTGAATATCGTGCCATTGCATTTGCCGCATCAGAAGTATCTTGGATAGCTAGTGTTGACATCCAATTTCGACCCTCCCCAGTATAAATTAGTTCTCGAGCTTCTTAAATTTCCAAACAATTTAAAATAATATAGTTGGTATATTTTGCGATTATTTCTCAAAATATTTTAAATTTTAGTAAGTATTCTATTTAACTAATTTAGCTTAAATTATGGTTATATTTTGAATCACTATTTTACAATTTAAATAATTATATTACTAAATAAGAAGCTCGTTAATTAATTAATACAAATTCGTTTTATTTAAGGTTTAGCAAAATTTATCATCTTAACTCAATTTGGCTATTTATTAAATTAACCCATTCCCTTTTAATTAATTTCCCAGCCCACTTTAATTCCCAGCCCATTTCCATTCCAGCCCACCTAATTGCTCAACCCTTCAGCCCAATCTCCTATTAAATAATTCAGGTCCATTATCAGAAGGCCCAGTATTCCAACCTATTCCCTTCAGCAGCCCACTTCAATTCCAACCAGCCCAACTCAAAATCCACCCGGCTTAGGCCCATTTTTTCTTTATTTCACTCTCTTCCCAACCCAATTCCCTTTTTCCCCTTTCCCTCCAACCTTACCCCTTTTAAAATTCAAAATTCAAAATTCAAAATTCAAATTTTAAACATTTTCCCCCTCTTTTGGCCATAATTTGGTTTATAAAAGAGGAGGAAGAGGAGATGCAAAAGGGGGTTGGTTTTTTTTGGAGGTTGTGTTTTTTAGAGGTTTAGTTTTTTGGTTGGGAGAAAAGAGAAAGAAAAAGAGAGAAACTTTTTTACGTCTTGTTAAAAAAAAATTATTGAAAGAGTTTATTCATAGGAAAATTTTACAATAGTTTAAGCACACCTATATATCTATTGAAGTTGAATTCAAAACAGAGAGATTGCGGAGTTTTTTTTTTTTAATTATTATTCGAATTTGAAGTTGTGTAGTGGAAGGTCATTTCCCTGCTCGCACTGTCCAGCTCGCTGCCCCGAAGAAGGTGAAATCCTTTTTTTTTCTTTCTTCTTTTTTAGATCTTGTCATTCAACCTTGCTAATTTTTTGTTTTGTTTTCTTGTGTGACATCGATTCGAGTCCACTTTGGATTTCATTCTCGCATTCCTCGCTGAGCCATGAAGGCTCAAAACATTCTCCTCGAGTCGTAGATTCCTCAAAACTGGCGTACAGGTTGCGAAACCAGCAGCTTCAGTGCTGAAAAATCGAATTTGCAGAAAGCTGTATACCAGCTATATACACAGTGTATACACTGATATACGGGACAAAAGACGTACAGGAGGCCACATTTGAAATATGGGTTGATAGCAGTGAAAATACACTGCTGAAAGGGAACTTTAAACTTCCAAAAGTTGAAAAACAGGCTGATATACAGCCTGTATACACTGATATACAGTAACGGTATACCTTAGGTTCAAATATGCGGAGAGATGCGGAAATACAGGAAAAAATAACGGAAAATATGTATCCAAACAGGTGCAGGGCTCAAGAGGTTCAAAATGGGTCAAATATATACTGTATACAGTATGTATACATTTGTGTATACCCTTCATGATTTTTTTTTTGGAATGGACCAGGGTCCTTTTCAGCAAAATTTTAACAGGCCCAAAAACCAATATTTGTTTTGCAGAATTTGAATAGTTGAAAAGGGCCCAATTTAAAGTTAGTTTAGGACAGGTGGGCCAAAGCCCAATTGAAAGAATTTGGGCAATCAAGCCCAAGTTCAAATATCTTTTATTATTTGTTTGAGTTAATTAATTTTGGTAGAATTTTAATAATCTCCTAAAGGGTAGCCATTTTTCATTATTTTAAATTTTACTACTTTATTTACTTATTTTATTCTATTTACTTTTATCACTATTTAGTTTTCCTTAAATTAATTCCCTCTAATTATCTCCCTTTAGGAATAAAAAATGAAATAAAAAATATTGAAATAAATTTTCTCTTCACTTAAGCAAAAAAAATAATAAATTTTTAAAAAATCATTCAGTCAACTCGCCGGTCAACCGCAAGTTAGCGGGCATTCCGAGTGCCTAATACCTTCTCGGGATGTACATTGAACTTCGAACCCTTTTCAAATGATTTTTAATCTGTTTTTAAATCTTTTGAAAAATTTTTTCTTGATTTTATCAAAAATCAAGTGGCGACTCCGTAATTTGGAAGGTTGATTTTTCTTAAATAATAAGATTAATTGATTTTCTGAAACTTAGTCAATTTCTCCCATTTTAAACATAACAATAGTATTTTTTAAAATAAAACAGAAATGGCGAGAAATGGCGACTCCGCTGGGGATTAATTAAGTTCTAACCACAAGATTTGACTGTTTGATTATTTGTTTTGATTGTTGAAATATTATTTGTGCTAAATGTGTTTAATTTTTCATAAACTGTTGCATTTTCATGGCATTCTTCTGCCAAATGGCAAATAGTATGCATTAGGAAAACGAAAGTTACGTGGCTTTCCACGGCTTTCTTCAGAAATACCCAAGAATTCATTTGGAAGTATCAAACAAATAGTTGGAATGCGGTCATCCGACGTTGTTTGGTAGCTTCACCCCGATGTTTGTCCGACTCGGGTAACCGTCAAATTGAATATTATTCTAGTAAGCCTAGGATAGAGCTGAATCAAATCCTGAATTTAGGAGCATTCGAACTAAGATGACCCAATACCCAAGACGTGTTGGGCCCATTAGAAGACCACCTTGAGTCCAAAAAGGCCCACGGCCTAAATGGACGTTCATACTTGTGTGTTTAAATTTGAAGGATGTATACGTTGTTTGAGAAAATCACTGTCTCATAGGGTAAGAATTAGATTATGTTTATATAAGAGCTTTAAAAGCTACTGGTCCATCCAAAGACGTTGGCACCTGAAGATTGCAAAAGTCAAAAAAAGAAGAAGGATCTTTCGTGGAGGCATAGTTTAGGGTCGTACCCCTGCGTGGGACTGATTATTTTGTATACCTTTCCCCTATTATGTATCCCATTAAGTTTTATTCATTAAATTTGTATAAATTTGAGTTTTGGGGCAATGAAATATTTTAAATGACGTATACATCCCTCAAATCGCTAGGCCCACCCTTGGCACAAAAGGGTCACATATCTGTTTAGAACACGCAATATTTGTTATGTGTTATAAATGCTTATGTGAATATGTTGTTTTATCTGGAGATATTCTAGCTCACTCTTCTTCAAATACTTTTAGAACCCCTAAGCACAAATATCAAGTCAATATCAAAAGTGCGTCCAAATACTCTTCGAGTCTAAAAAAAAAAAATTGAACTTCATTTTAGTACTACTCTTATATCAGAAAATGATTCATCATTTCAAATCAAAAGAATTTTGAAATTTTTTGTCTTTTTCGACTCTTACAAGAAAATTAGAGTTACATCTTAATCAAAAATCAAAGTACGGTAATGAAAGATACCATCAACTTGTCTCGACTCAAGTCAACATTTTACTCACTAATCCCAAAGTCAAGTAGACAAATTCCTGTCTATTTAGTCATTTCTCTATGTTGGTTTCTCTATATCTGATGAGCCAGTTTATCTCCGAATAAAGCAACTCTTATGTGTTTACATCTGTATGTGATATCTTGTATTATTTACCAGCTCCAGACACTAACATATTGGTCTTTTGAGTTTTTTTTCATTTGTCAGGTATTTAAAATTGATATGTGTTGATAAGTTGGTTGATCATCCATATTTCACAAGTCTAAGGCCCCTAAAGATTCCTTCCCCAATCAATTTGCAAAAAGAAAAGACAACAATGGAAGATAACAATGATGAGATTGACACGAATGATGTTATCGTGGCTCAACCAGCCGCCGCTAATAAAAATGAATTGATTATGCAGTTGATGCAACAAATTGCCGAAATGAGGGTCGAAATGCAAAGAATGCAAGATTTGCCTAATCCAATTTCATCCTTCAAACCTCCTAGAGATGAAAGACCTCCACTCGACTTTCCTCCCCCAAGCACGGAACAGGTTCAGAACCTTCTCTCTAACCCCACTTAAAATCCTCCAACTATTGACTTAACTACCCCCAATCTCCGTCACACCACCACATCATGTCAAGCCCCACATCATCCTCAAAATACCAACTTTCAAATCCTCCATCTCCCTCAAAACCAAAATACGAACAATGCTCAAACCTTCCCCCATCTTCAAAATCAAAATACCGATCCTCAAACTTACCCCCAAAATACCCAGGATCCCTCCATTGTTCCACCCATACCTCAAAAGACTACTTTCCAAATCCCAACTTCAAATGAACCTTATGCCGACTGTTCCGAGCTTGATCACTATAAGGAACAGGAGAGAGAGTGGAGGTCAAAAGAAGAGGTAGCCAAGATGAATATGAAAGAAGAGATCAGGAAAGCCATGAAGGAGTTGCAATATATTTCCGAAGTCGATGGATTTAGCTATAAGAATTTATGCATCCATCCAAATCTCGACCTCCCTGAAGGATTCAAAGTGCCAAAGTTTGTCACTTTTAACGGAATAGGAAATCCTCTAGCACATCTGAAAGTTTATTGTGATCAACTCATGGGAGTTGGCAAAAATGAAGCATTATTGATGCGTCTCTTCGGTCGAAGTCTAAGTGGAGAAGCTCTGGAGTGGCTTACATCACAAGAGCTGAAACAATGGAAAAGTTGGAATGCACTCGCAAAGGATTTCATGGAAAGATTTGGACATAACATAGAAGATGCCCCAGATCGCTACTATTTGGAGAAGATCAAACAGAAGTCTACAGAAAATTATCGAGAGTACGCTCTTCGTTGGAGAAAAGAGGCCGCGAGAGTTCAACCTCCAATGTCTGAACGTGAGATCACTGAAATGTTCATTCATACTCAAGAGCCTGAGTACTATGAAAGAATGTTGTGTATGATGGGACAAAAGTTTGTCGAGATTGTCAAAGTGGGAGAAGCTTTGGAAGACGGTTTCAAGACTGGAAAGCTCACCAAACTTACCGCATTGCAATCTACTAGAATTAGTGATATGGATAAATCAAAAGGAAAAGTGGAAGAAGTAAGTATGGTCACGGCTACACGTATGAGGCCAGCTTCTCAAAGAGAATATCAAAACCATAATGCCAACCAGAAAAAATTTCCTCACCCAAAATTTAGGAAGGCTCCTAAAGTATTTACACCATCAAGGGAATCTCAAACTCAACTTTATGAAAGGTTGAAAGCAATGGGTATGCTCTATCCTATAGAAGGAAGACCAGCCAATCCTTTGGGAAAATTTTACAGAGCTGACCACAGATGTGCTTATCATTCAGGAGCCGTTGGACATGACACAGAGAATTGTTCAACTCTGAAGCACAAGATACAAAACATGATCAACAACAACTTGATCAATATTGAGGAAACCACCTGAATGAATGACATATTGGATGCTCAAGAGTGAGTACAAGACATTTCTGAACTGCGTCATTTGAAGATATTCATCATCAAAGGTCGAGAAGAAGAATGCCCAACATTGGCCAAATTTTGCATATGAAGTTTTGTTACCTTTCTTTTGAAAATGTATCGAAAAAATTCTACGGTTTGAACTACGTTCGACCTGAATTCTCAAGAATGAGATACGTAGGCGGCCTATGTCGGCCTCGGTCGTTTCTTTATCAAAACTTTCTAGTTTGGTTAATCCTCGAGGGGGGAACTACGTTTGACCTGATTCCTGCTCCAATGGGATACGTAGGCGCCACAACGGCTCGGTCATATACCCAGTAAGATTTCCATTTCTCTTCATAATGGAAACTGGGACAGAATTTTTGAGAGGATCTCAAAAATTCATTGGAAGTTGGACTTCTTTAACAAATCAAAACAGAAGACCAAAATTCTATGGAGATTAGCCTTGGGTGGATCTCAAAAATTACGACAATCTAGTTTGCAACTGGGATAGAAATTTTGAGATGATCTCAAAGATTCCACAAATGTCATTTGTTACTTACTGAGATAAACTGGGACAAAATTTTGAGGAAGAGGCCTCAAAATTCAAGAATGAGCAACCTCAGAGTTAAAAGAGCAAGTTATAAGAGTTCTTCTATATTGTAGACCAGGACAAATTTTTGAGGAGGGTCCTCAAAAATTCCATCAAATATGTCATATAAGAACGGGCGAGCGTGCAAGCCAACTTCAAGAAGGAGCATGGAGACAAAACCAACACAAATCAGTCTTTCAAACTAAGAATTTTTTTGGATGCAGGAACATTGAAGTCACAAAAATGGCTATATAAATCTATCAAGAATGACAAAAGGCGTCACTTACACCCATCGTGGACTCCTCAACGAAACCTAGAAATCTTCCATCTCATTTTATCTCTATTTCTTTATATTGCCTCAAGTGATTTATAAACAAGTTTCTTTTTATCTTGCAGGAATATTATCGAGCCGTCCACCTCGTTACAGTTGGACTATTATCGAGCCGTCCACCTTGTTACAGTTGGACTATTATCGAGTCATCCACCTCGTTACAGTTGGAATATTATCGAGCCGTCCACCTTGTTACAGTTGGAACATTATCGAGCCGTCCACCTCGTTACAGTTGGACTATTATCGAGCCATCCACCTCGTTACAGTTGGAATATTATCGAGCTGTCCACCTCGTTACAGTTGGACTATTATCGAGCCATCCACCTCGTTACAGTTGGAATATTATCGAGCCGTCCACCTCGTTACAGTTGGACTATTATCGAGTCATCCACCTCGTTACAGTTGGAATATTATCGAGCCGTCCACCTCATTACAGTTGGACTATTATCGAGCCATCCACCTCGTTACAGTTGGAACATTATCGAGCCATCCACCTCGTTACAGTTGGACTATTATCGAGCCATCCACCTCGTTACAGTTGGAACATTATCGAGCAATCCACCTCGTTACAGTTGGACTATTATCGAGTTATCCACCTCGTTACAGTTGGAACATTATCGAGCTATCCACCTCGTTACAGTTGGAACATTATCGAGCCATCCACCTCGTTACAGTTGGAACATTATCGAGCCATCCAGGCCTCGTTAAAAATCATGCATCGCGGAAATCATGCATCGCGGAAAATCATGCATTGCGGAAATCATGCATCGCGAGTCAATAATTATGCATGACGAGAAGATTTCATGCCTCGTCAAAATTTATGCATCGCGAGAAGACTTTATACCTCGCAGAAATCATGCATCGCGGAAAATCATGCATTGCGGAAATCATGCATCGCGAGTCAATAATTATTCATGACGAGAAGATTTCATGCCTCGTCAAATTTATAAATCGCGAGAAGACTTTATACCTCGCAGAATTCATTTATCGCAGAAAAATCATGCATCGCGAGTCAATAATTATGCACGACGTGAAGATTTCATGCCTCGTCAAAATTTATATATCGCGAGAAGATTTCATGCCTCGCCGAAAGTTGTTCATTGCGAGAAGATTTCATACCTCGCAGGAATTTAGGTATCGCAGGAAGATATTCATGCCACCCAAGAAGACATACGCGGATAAAGAAAGACCGATCGAGTCGACATCAAATATGGAGGAGAACAATGAAGTGCCGACATGGTAAAATAGACATTGTCTCCCATACTAATTGCATTTTTAAGCTAACGAGTTTTATCTTAGTCTTTGTCGAGAGCATCCCAAAGGATGAATTCTCCAAAAAAAAAAAAAAAAACACAGATGCGGACGACATCAAAAAGGATGCAGCACAGCGTGGAACTTTTTCTTAGCAGCGAACTGGGACACAGTCCAAAGAGGAATGTCAAACTCTTAGGACGCGAGCAGAGGAGCGATTTCCACCACAATCAAACCACACCCCTATCAAAAGGCATGTGGGTTTTTTCTTTAGTTTTGTCAGTTTCAGTCTCGCATTCGAAAATTTTGGTATATGTCGGAAGCAAGTTTCCAATCTGAGTGACAATGCGCCAAGAGCTTTGGAAATTATGTCCATGTAAGCTCTTAATTATGGGTGTGAAGCGCGCCACATTCATGGCTAAGAGGTTACAACCTCCTTTTCATACTCGTTTAATTTGTCGCTTATCCAAAACCGAAGATTATCTATTATAATAGATTTTCTTTTCAACCGATCGAGTCGAACTACACAAAGCCTGATTCCTGAAGGTTTAAGGATATGTAGGCGGATTCAATGTTGAAAATTCGGCTGTATTCCAACATTCGCTCTCAAATTCTATTCTCGAGCATTTCGATACCTTTATAATTCGGTATCAAATGGCTTTTGAATTCTTTCAAAGTCGTACGTTAAATCAAGCGTATCGAACTACAAGTGGCCTGAATTCTCATATAGCCTGAGATATGTAGGAAGCCCGTTTCAATGGTTCGGTCATAATTCCTAAACCTTTTACCAAATCCTTCCCTTAAAGATGAATGGGGTTGGTCAAAATTGGTTTGGTCAATTTCATTTTCCTCGATTTGCTTGCATCAACCCAAGTAAAATGAGGGACAGCTGTTGACATCCAATTTCGACCCTCCCCAGTATAAATTAGTTCTCGAGCTTCTTAAATTTCCAAACAATTTAAAATAATATAGTTGGTATATTTTGCGATTATTTCTCAAAATATTTTAAATTTTAGTAAGTATTCTATTTAACTAATTTAGCTTAAATTATGGTTATATTTTGAATCACTATTTTACAATTTAAATAATTATATTACTAAATAAGAAGCTCGTTAATTAATTAATACAAATTCGTTTTATTTAAGGTTTAGCAAAATTTATCATCTTAACTCTATTTGGCTATTTATTAAATTAACCCATTCCCTTTTAATTAATTTCCCAGCCCACTTTAATTCCCAGCCCATTTCCATTCCAGCCCACCTAATTGCTCAACCCTTCAGCCCAATCTCCTATTAAATAATTCAGGTCCATTATCAGAAGGCCCAGCATTCCAACCTATTCCCTTCAGCAGCCCACTTCAATTCCAGCCAGCCCAACTCAAAATCCACCCGGCTTAGGCCCATTTTTTCTTTATTTCACTCTCTTGCCAACCCAATTCCCTTTTTCCCCTTTCCCTCCAACCTTACCCCTTTTAAAATTCAAAATTCAAAATTCAAAATTCAAATTTTAAACATTTTCCCCCTCTTTTGGCCATAATTTGGTTTATAAAAGAGGAGGAAGAGGAGATGCAAAAGGGGGTTGGTTTTTTTTGGAGGTTGTGTTTTTTAGAGGTTTAGTTTTTTGGTTGGGAGAAAAGAGAAAGAAAAAGAGAGAAACTTTTTTACGTCTTGTTAAAAAAAAATTATTGAAAGAGTTTATTCATAGGAAGATTTTACAATAGTTTAAGCACACCTATATATCTATTGAAGTTGAATTCAAAACAGAGAGATTGCGGAGTTTTTTTTTTTAATTATTATTCGAATTTGAAGTTGTGTAGTGGAAGGTCATTTCCCTGCTCGCACTGTCCAGCTCGCTGCCCCGAAGAAGGTGAAATCCTTTTTTTTTCTTTCTTCTTTTTTAGATCTTGTCATTCAACCTTGCTAATTTTTTGTTTTGTTTTCTTGTGTGACATCGATTCGAGTCCACTTTGGATTTCATTCTCGCATTCCTCGCTGAGCCATGAAGGCTCAAAACATTCTCCTCGAGTCGTAGATTCCTCAAAACTGGCGTACAGGTTGCGAAACCAGCAGCTTCAGTGCTGAAAAATCGAATTTGCAGAAAGCTGTATACCAGCTATATACACAGTGTATACACTGATATACGGGACAAAAGACGTACAGGAGGCCACATTTGAAATATGGGTTGATAGCAGTGAAAATACACTGCTGAAAGGGAACTTTAAACTTCCAAAAGTTGAAAAACAGGCTGATATACAGCCTGTATACACTGATATACAGTAACGATATACCTTAGGTTCAAATATGCGGAGAGATGCGGAAATACAGGAAAAAATAACGGAAAATATGTATCCAAACAGGTGCAGGGCTCAAGAGGTTCAAAATGGTTCAAATATATACTGTATACAGTATGTATACATTTGTGTATACCCTTCATGATTTTTTTTTTGGAATGGACCAGGGCCCTTTTCAGCAAAATTTTAACAGGCCCAAAAACCAATATTTGTTTTGTAGGATTTGAATTGTTGAAAAGGGCCCAATTTAAAGTTAGTTTAGGACAGGTGGGCCAAAGCCCAATTGAAAGAATTTGGGCAATCAAGCCCAAGTTCAAATATCTTTTATTATTTGTTTGAGTTAATTAATTTTGGTAGAATTTTAATAATCTCCTAAAGGGTAGCCATTTTTCATTATTTTAAATTTTACTACTTTATTTACTTATTTTATTCTATTTACTTTTATCACTATTTAGTTTTTCTTAAATTAATTCCCTCTAATTATCTCCCTTTAGGAATAAAAAATGAAATAAAAAATATTGAAATAAATTTTCTCTTTACTTAAGCAAAAGAAAAAATTAAATTTTTAAAAAATCATTCAGTCAAATCGCCGGTCAACCGCAAGTTAGCGGGCATTCCGAGTGCCTAATACCTTCTCGGGATGTACATTGAACTTCGAACCCTTTTCAAATGATTTTTAATCTGTTTTTAAATCTTTTGAAATTTTTTTCTTGATTTTATCAAAAATCAAGTGGCGACTCCGTAATTTGGAAGGTTGATTTTTCTTAAATAATAAGATTAATTGATTTTCTGAAACTTAGTCAATTTCTCCCATTTTAAACATAACAATAGTATTTTTTAAAATAAAACAGCTAGTTTGATCTAGGAACTCTGATTGCCTTGTCCTTGTCCTCATGTGATATTCTGTGATAACATCAGTGTCATTTATCTCACTGCCAATCCTTTCTTTCATCAAAGGTCGAAGCATATTGAAATTGATTATCACTTTGTTCGCGAAAAGGTCCATATGTAGTGATTTAATTTGTAGAATGATTTTTAAATTCATTTTGATTGATGTTTTTAATAATATTCAAACTATTTTATTAATATTATCTCAACATTTAAAAAAATTATTTATTTATGTATGATATTAGTTGAAAATTTAAATATGTCTATTAATTTAGTAAAAATAAAAATCAACTATAATTTAATAATAAATATTTTAAAATAATCTCTCTACAAAATAGTCTTAATATTCAAAATGCATTGATACTTGTCAATTTTTGTAATTTGACTATCAAAAATATTTTTTTTAAATGATTAATCAAGCAGAGTTGGCTTATCAAAAGCATTTTTCAAATAATTAGTCAAACAAAAATTATTATTTTTTAAAGTACTTTTATAAAAAGTTATATTTTTTTTAAAAAAAAAAAAAAGTGTTTCTAAATATAAGTTATTTTAGCCACAATGTCAATTGTCAAACATGATCTAAGATGCCTTCAGGATGACGTTTTTTTCATTGTCGTTTGAGGAGTTGTGGCACCAGTGTCTAGTTGAAGCATATTAATTGATGTTAAAATTGCATAGAGTTTATAAGAGTCGAGAAATGGTTGACTTGAATTTGAATATGAATTACTAGTAGTATGGTCTATCTAGACTTGATTTTACTTTATTTAGATTAGAAATTTCCTTCATAATAATGTTATTGCTTGAATTAACATTTCATTTGGATAATTGTGGTGAAAATGAGAAATTATTAAAGCCAATTTGATATGAATACTTTATTATCTAGTTTTAAATGGCTGAATTGTCTGTTTTGATGTGTGTTTTTAGAGAGAGGTTTCTTTTGGTGTTTATGATTCAAAAAGTGTCTGTTTTGATGTCGGACTCATGATGAAGTACTTTCACATGGCTGTATGCAGCCTGGAAGATACTCATGGGAAAGAAAATGGCATGTTGTATAGGTAAGGAATAGGCATGTACCACCTGCCGAATCTCACATGCAATTCTTGTGGCATCCATATCGTGGTGGATGCAGCCCCCTGTGCTATGATCTCAATAGAATCCAATATTATTGAATTTATGTGAAAAATTAAATTCCTGAAGTTTCAACAAGCACTAAGTCTGAACTAATAATTTCAAAAGTACCTTAAAAGTCAGAACCAATCTAATTTAAATAATGAATAGCCCTCACCAAAAATTCATCTTCTGCAATACTGATAATTAAGGTGAAGCAAAACTGTAATTGTCATCATAATAACTCAACTTTTGGTGATATTTATAGAAAATTAAACAGAGGGGAAAGTGATAAAAATTAGGCAGAAATAACTTGAATTATGAAGAAAAAGCATAATAATTACATTATATGAGATGCCAGTTTCAACACTTAATGCTAAACATGTTTAACAATAAACCAGAAAAATCAGCTTTCACTGTCTTCTTCTTTTTATTGTGCATGTTTTCTGCAATCTCTTTGGTACTATGTTTCTGAATGCTCCATATCAAGAGGAGAGGGAAGAAAAAGGTCGGTTTCCTATCAACCGTAAGCAAGAGAAGTAGTTGGTGATCAGATTTTAAGCAAACGTGGTAGGAGAGAAAGGGAATGATTAAGGAGAAATGTGATGTGTAGGGTACAACACTTCAACACCTGTTCCACAGATCCTCTGAGTTAAAATTTTCTCGTTGAGGCAGGGCGAGGTTGAGCGTTGCTACATTAGACAGATGGAACACTGAACAAGGGGGTTTCGAATACTTTTAATGTATCTAGGAAATACATATGTATCTTGCTGGTGAGGTATTTAGAAAGGGATGCAAGGTAAAGAAGGTATAAAATTGGCTAGATTACACAACAATTTCACGGGACAGGTAAACGTAATATGTGGTTGTGTCAATGTCTTAGACATTAACATTGGTAGCCCCTGCGACATGTAAGTGCACCAGCATTTGAAGTAAGAGTGCCAACCAGGGAAGAGGCCTTTGCTGCTAAGCTTGAAGCCCTAGCATAGCTGGCTGCAGCACCGTGTCCAGATGGTGTAAAGAAGGCTCCATTAAGCATAAGGTCTCCCTCTGATCTCCAGTTCCAATGCTTCCACACATCTGATTGCTCCACTCTATGTGTCACCTGCCAACCAAAAAGTCCTTGATTTTGAGTCCAAAATGAATCACTTTGAGCTCCGATTTTAGTCCATTCTATTTTCTTTTGGTGGTTTTGTATTTCCGGAGTATGAGTTCCACTAAACTTAGCAACAGATTAAGCTTAGTCAATAGTGTTACACTTAATTAACTAATTACCCCCCAAAAAGAGAAGCAGCAAAAGACTGAAATTAACCTGTTTGGCAAAAGGGTTGGCCGGAGCGAGATATCTGTTGCCTTGGCTGTTTATCGTAGGAGAAGCGCTGCCACCAATGGCATACATCTCCCAATGTGTATAGTCATTGTTCACCACATGAAAATAACCATGTCTACACCTGCATATCGATCAATTGATAATACCTTTTAGCACTAGAATTTACAGAGAATAAAAATGTTAAGAAGTGGAATAAAACAAATTTTACCTTGGCATTCTCTGAATAAGACCCTCACCAAAATGGTTGTAAGCAATAGTCACCTGCATAATCTTATCTCTAACATAGGAGTCGCTGTGGCCTAATAACATCACCTCATTATGGTGTGTAAAATAATTGTTGGAGATGGTAATAGCAGTTGATCCCATGATCGCGTCGATTAGGCCATCAGCACAGTTAGCAAGAGAGTTGTGATCAACCCAAATATGGCTAGACCCAAAAATGGAAATGCCATCTCCATCAGCAATTGTCCTCCATCCAAAGTGACTTGGTGAACTACGTACCATGGCGTTACCAGTTGGTTTACAATCATGAATATTGATGCCATGAATAATAATATTAGTAACAAATTGGACGGTTATACAAGCCCCATTGGCAATATGAACGTTGACACCACGGCCATCAATTGTCTTGAAACTGTTCATAATTAGCTCTTGTTTAAGTGTAATAACCATATCTCGTTTAAACACAATCCACAACGGTCTGTCCTGAATTACAGCATGACGAAGTGTTCCAGGTCTGGGATTTACAGGGTCATCATCATTTGGGTCAGTGACAACATAGTACTTGCCATCACGGCCACCAATAGCATTACGTCCGAATCCAATAGCACAATCAGCTAGGCGCTTGCGGTTACGTTGCCAATTACGGTCACAACGCCAACAATCATCAATAGGATTTCCAGTTCCACATGAGAAAAAACCCAATTTCCTCCTCTCTGTACTATTCTTAATGCTCCTGTATTATCAACAATGTTAGTTCACATGATTAAATGTAGGAAGTCACTAAACCTATTCAATTACTAATAATTCTAGTATATAAATAAAAATTGGTTGATCTTGATTAGACATATATGAACAAATTTAGTAATGCATTTGAGGTGAAGTAGTTAGTTATTAAAGTGATACAAGTGGGGCTGGGGAATACGGGTCCTTACGGAACTGTTACTTTTTCCGTTTGCCTTGTGCAATTAATAAATCTATAAGGTGGGCTGATAAATGCATCTATAATGTCGGTGGTATAATTTTAATCTTTATTAACATACAAGTGTCATTTAATATGGGCATGTGTATGTCAGTTCTGTGTATGTCAGATC
The DNA here is from genome assembly GCA_032847665.1 of Solanum chilense. Taxonomy (NCBI): domain Eukaryota; kingdom Viridiplantae; phylum Streptophyta; class Magnoliopsida; order Solanales; family Solanaceae; genus Solanum; species Solanum chilense. The sequence continues at coordinate 67,163,471 of CM064971.1, read as the reverse complement.
TGATCGCTTTCACTTTGTCACAAAATACAAGTGAAAGCACAAAACACTATTTAGCTAATCTTTAAGTCACGTGAAGCAAATAGGGTGATTTTGGCCTGTGATTTTTAAGATAAAGGTTAGTGGTGGATTAAAAAATAAGTTAAACACAAAACTGAACCATGTTCTTGGTATGTAAAGCTACCTCCAACATAATCCATAGATAACGTGAAAGAAAAAGACACATGAAACAAAGCAAAATGTGCGGATCTGGCAACAAATACCATGTGAAAACAAAAAGGAGATGCTACAACATAACATAACATGGCCTTGCCCTTGCTAATCAATGATTAAATTCTCCAAAAAGGTATTTCGAGTTCCGTACTAATACCGGATTGGATGCCTGCCTATATTATAAAGTACTGCTATCACATAACTCGAAGCAAATATTTAAACTGAATTTTCTGATTAACTTAATAACAGGATTAGTTTAAGTTAATTGGGCTCATAAAAGCTGACTTAGGGCACATTGCATGTGCGATATATTCTTTACTGTCAAACAAGAGAATTGAGAGGGGATGAATTTGGTGAAAATTGAGTAGGTGGGGGGAGGGGTAAATGGTGTAGTAACTGGGGTAATGCATTTAATTTTGTGTGTTGATGATGTAAATGGATCATGTGAGGGGTTAATTACTTCTAGTACAGTTCATTTATGTAAGCACATGAATGTAGATAGGTAAAGGGAATAGGGAAAATAAATATTGGAATTTTTTAGTACTCCCTACTGACCAAATATTAGCAGCATTCTGATGAGAGAGAAAGCACAGAGAACTTACATATCTACCATTGAAACCACCTTTTCTGGATCATCTACAGCATGTTCGTGGTTTGGTACATTTTCTTCACTTAAACTGCAAGATTTGAAATAGAAAAATGAATGTTAGGAACAGAACCATCGAAAATTGAGCCTTGATTTGCAAATACAAAATGAAAAGTATAGATAATGAATTCAACGCCCAATTTCAGGCAAAATGAAAAGAATTATGTAAAATTATGTCTTGGACTGAACTCACACTCCAAAACTTGCTCAATGACATCACTCATCTCATCAAACATCGAGACTTTTTTCAAATTCAATGTTGAATATGACGGTGAAGGAGCAGATCATTATGGGGCAATTATTTTGCTCGAGAACCAATTTTTTCCTGATCCAATCTATACGATCAGGATTGTGTTGTAGGATGCACATTAAAACTTACCAATACTACATGCACAGCTATATCGTACAAAGAGCAAATCAAATGGTATGTAACAACGAGATGTTAGAAGAAAATCAAAAATGTACCTATTCGCCATTGTCAAGTTCTTTAAGCTCTGGAATTGCTCTGCTTCTTCAGCACTGAATTTTTTTTAAAAAAAAAAGTACATCCAATGAGCAAATCGTAATAATTTCAAACTAATCAGAAACAAAGTCACACTCAAATTCAGAAATTCAAGTTGTTTGCTTCGACATTGTCGAAAATTAGCTTCTGGATGAATGGAAAAGGTTCAATTACCTGTGACTGGGGTTGACATTGATGACTAGTAGCATCAAAATTAGCAATGCAGAAAGAGAGAGACACGATCTCCAATAAATCGCCATTGGAGAAATAAAGAAGCAGAGCTCTCTCTATAGAAATGTGAGTGAAATTGAGTCAGGGAAAAAGGTTGAATGGAAGAAACGTTTTTATAGGAGAAAAAAAGTAAGAGAGAGAAGATAGCGGGAAGTGCTAGTGATACTCTCTAGTTGCCTAACTTTTGACATTCTTCGAATTAGACTTAAACCCCCAATTTACAATATTTGTTTAACTCGTTTCAAAATAAGTGGTATTATTATTAGTTATGGTATAATTATTTTTTAGTTAAAATAATTTTTAAGTAATGTGTTTTGGTCAATTTATAAACTGTTATAAACATTTAATTTTAAGTTAAAATGTGTCATTAGTTGAGCATTTTTAACTTATAATTTTTTGTTTAGAAATCAAAGCTTAAAGATAATTAGGAATTAAAATAAAAATTTTTGAAATTTATGACTTAAAATACTTTGTAACTATTTGTATAACTATATATTATTTTATGAAGAGTAAATAAAAAATTCTAAAGTTGAATCATTTCGACTATGGAAATGTAAAAGAAAATTTGAAATTAAAAAAAAATAATCATATAAATTGAAACAAAATATTGGTGAAAATCATAATTTAATTATATTAAAATGCTTTCAAAACCAACACAAAAGATTTTATTTGATTTTAAATACAACTAATTTTAAGCTAAATTTATATATCAAAATTTATATTAGTTTACCCCACCTAAGGGTAGGATAAACTAGCACAGAATAATAAATAACAAGAGTATAATCCACCCCTAATTGTATAAGGATTTATTTTGTTAATTTTTGTATTAACCAACTGCCATTTTGAAGATAAGCAAGAAAGAATGATTTTTACTTTATTCACATACGGTAAGGAGTCATTAGTTATCATGGTAAGGATATCAATTCTTATATTTAAATTTGATATTGTGGCTATCTACAATTTAATTATTGATATTAATTTTTTAGATCAAAATTATGATGTTACTAATTTGGATACCGCTTCCTTATTTGGGGAGCCTGACTATAATAACAATAAGAGTGTGTCGTATAATTCTTTGTATCTTAAAATAGTTTGAGAAAGTTTTATAACGATTTTCCAAAAAATGTGAGTTTCATTTATATACCCTAGCCATTTAAATTTTTTTATAATATTAGTATATTTTAACTTTTTGAAGAAGATTAATTTAAAATAAAATTGTTAATTTCACTAATTATAACTTATAAGTGGTTTTCTATACTTTTATAGGTTTACTGAATACTGTAAAAAAAAATTATTACACCATCAAATATGTAAAAGTTAAATTTCTTAAATATTAGTAATTTGAGAAAAGGAATTATAACAATATCTTCTTATACCTAATTAAACTGCCACCGACTTACACGTGTGAAATTGCGTCGGTCACTCACGTACCACACTTGTTAATGGAAAAATGGAGTAGTCCCTTTTTACTTAAATATTCTTCTTCTTCGGTTAAATATTAAATTCAACCACCTATATATGGTTTTAATCAATCTATTCACCGCATACGTGGGACCACCTTTTCAACCTCACTAATTATGGGCACGTTTGGAAAGCCAAGAGGGAATTGAAATGAAAATTTATAATTCGAACTAACATTTCTATCAAATTTACTAAATTTCATTATACCGTAAAATAATTTAATAATTTATCACTTTTTCTTTTGCTCGTACTTCCTCTCTACCTTCTTTTTTCTTGCTATGTAATTGATTTCGTTTTTTTATTATTGAAAAGACACTATTTAAAACATAATCATATTATACACACATCTATTTATAAGTATGTGTGTCTGCATAGCTATGGGGAAAATTATATATAATAGCAAGTTATTAATTCAAATTAAATGTTATAAACATAGTTTGATTTAATTGTATACTTAGTAAATGGTTGTTATTTCTCCTCTCTTCCTATTGGAATCTCGCTCATCACTCTCGTTTTCGCTGGCAGTCTCGCTCGCCTCTCTCGCTTTTATACAAATACAAATGTATTTGTGTTTGAATAAAGAAAGAGAGATTGTATATATATATATTTTCGTTCTTCTCTCTCCCCTCTTCCACATCTCGCTCGTCACTCTCACTCACATCTCTTACTTTGTATACACTATTTGTATAAAGCGAGAGAAAATTATATATACAAATTCAAATGCATATATTTTTGTCCCATACACTTATGATTATACAAATACGATTTTCCCCTGTCAGTTTTCTTTTGTTTTTCTCTCTTTCTTGCTTTATACAAACACAAATTATACAATTAATTTTTTTTTGTATATGTATACCGAAATAGATTATACAATTGCTTCTTTTGTATATATGTATAGCGAAATAGTCAGCTTCTTTTGTATATATATGTATAGCGAAATAGTCATAGCAAACATAAAGTTTGCTATGGAGCGCAATTATGCAAACTGTAGTAATAACATACGAATAAGATTTTTTTGTTTGTCATATGTGAATGTTGTTCATCGTTATATCATAAATTTGATACTAGGTAGATGTAATTTATGTATACATTCAATATATATAAGTGTCTTCTCAAACAATTCTATAATCATGCATAGATATACTAGCTATTATACACAGAAATATGGATGGTAACGGGGAGAAGAGTGTAGATTGAGCTTAACCCGCAAATTTTTTAACCCGCTCGACATAACTAATTTTTTTTTAATTTTCAGCCTACCTCACATAGACCTGAAATTCAAGAGAAGGAAGTGAATTAAAATATTTGTATAGTCGACTGTCTATGTGAGATAGTTGACTAATCATGCAAGTTAGTTCATAGAGTAAAACAATGTAATTGACTAAAAGTAAATGAACACGGAAAATTTTATACTGGCTCGGATCACCAATGTGGTGTCTACTCCAATCCCCTTAAGTTTCAAGGGTTTCCATTAGAGCTCGCTCTAGACTAGGTTGTACAAAATGAGTAGTCTTCCAATTCTGTCGGATATGCAAATCAGATATTCTACTTTCGACACTACATCTACTTGTATAACCTACTCTCATAATTTTTCCTTCTCTTTTTCTTTTACAATTGTTCACTCACGTGTACAAAACTTTATCAAAGATGAAAGAACAAATAAATAAGTTTAAGTGAAGTTGTGTGATTCACACTAACGGTTGAGAAGGTTTATATAGTGAGTGCTCTTGTCAAAAACCCAAAGGTGTTTAAATTAAGTATCTTCGATTTTATCCTTGATTCACTTTGTGATTGATTTTTTGAGTCATGTCCATATCAGATATGTGCATGAAAAATCAAGTTTTTCCATTGCTTGATGATCTTGAGTCTTCGCTTGATCTTCATTCTTTGATTTGATTTCACCTAATTGTGAGCTTGACTGCTTGAACCTGTATTTCTTTTCGATTTGTCTTTATGATTTTACTTGAGAAAACTTTCTTGTGTACTTTGATTTTCGCAAGCTGTGATATTTGATCTGATTGATCAAACCTTCTTAACTGGATCTCTTCATGATTTGCTTGATTCCTGCAATCCTTCTTGGATTTAGAGTTTGATTATGGTAAGGCGTCTCGTTCTTTTCCTGCATCATATAACTAGTTAGTGAATGTATTTATCATTATTAAAACATACGAAAGTAAATAAGGTTAATAAGACTCACCCTTGTAACGACCCTAAAAATTGAATTAGTGAAACTAGAGCCTAATTAGTAAGTGTGTGAGTTTGTCTTGAGTTTTGTAGGTGTTTGATGTTGTCTCGAGTCATGGTTGAGGTGTTTATGGGTTAGACGCCAAGGTACGAACCTCCAAAGACCACCCTAAGGGTCCTTGAGGAGGACCTTAAAGCCTAACCCCCAAGACCCTTTGAAACCACCAAGATGCCCAAAATATGGTGAACCGCGGAAGGGCACCACGGCTCGTAGGTCCATCCACGCCCCGTGGATGGACTCTGTGGGTCATGGCCCCCAAATCCATGTCTCTAAACCAAACGACGAGGTGACAGTATGAGGTGTCAACCCATCCAGGGTCCGTGGACAGGGATCCGTCGTTTAGCACCTGCAATCTGGTTTAAGTTCGACCTTGGTAGGGGTAAATTGGTAAATTCACCAAGTCCTAATAAGTATATCCATGGTTATTTTTGTGTTATTAACATATTTTAAGAATATTTAAACGTGAAAGGACTATTTTAGATTCATTAATCAAAATCCCTCTCTCTCAAATATCTTCTCTTTATAACTCTACTAAAGAACCAAGAGAAGAAAAAGTCTTAGTTGTTGAAGAGGAGGGATAATTGAGTGCAGTTTTAGTGGATTTCATCTATTGAGGTATGGTAATCCTTCATCTAGGATTAGTTTCACCCTAGAGTCAATTTCAAAACAATTTCAAGTTTTCAAGTTCAAGATAAACATCAAGTTTCATTCAATCTCATGGGTTACTTACTAAACAATTTTAAAGTGTTTTTAATGTCATTATATGATTGAATCACTGTTTGATTGATGATTTATGAAAGAATATTATATGAACATATGAATCCCTTCAATTTTTAAATTGAACTTTATGAAGTGGATTGATTGATGATGAATGTATGTGAATGAATTATGTCTAGATTACTTTAGATTATTGAATTGTATATGCCTTGATCATAGTGGATTATTAGTGTATTGGTGTATTGGTGATTTGCGATTCATGGCCTTGAAGGCAAGTTTTCATCAATCACTTGATAAATTAGAATTGTAAATTTGATGTTGATCCAGTTGAAAGGTGAATGTGTAAGTATAATATGGTATTGAGTTGATGAATATCTTCTTGTACCTACATATGCATGAAGGGTCTATGTATGATCATAAAGTGAAGTGCATGTGTCTGATCTCTATGAAGGTGTTATAATCATGTCTCAAATGTAATAATATTATGAATGAAGCCTTATTCTTAATTAACACTTATGAATGATGAGATTTTATGTGAAAGGTTATTCTTACATACAGACTCATGAATGAAGAATGAGTGAAGTTTCTATGACTAAGTTAATAAAGAAGTGTCCATTGAAAGGTTATTCTCATTGTTCACTTATGAATGAATGTGGGATTGGGGATGGATACTCATCTTTGAGTTGAGGAGGAGTGTCTAGTAACAATTATTATATCCCTTCCTAATGAATGAATTGAGGATCGGAGATGGATGCTCATTCATGAGTTGAGTCGGAGTGTCTAGTAACAATCCGTTTATCTCTTCATATTGAATGAATATAGGGTTTGAGATAGATGTTCATCCATGAGTTGAGGCAGAGTATCTAGTACTAATATCAATACTCCTTAAGTTATTCAATATATGAATGTTGGGATGGGATAGATACTCATCTATGAGTTGAGGCGGGATACCTAGTAGCAATACTATGAGATAGTTACTCAACCATGAGTTAAGGCGGGGTATTTAATAACAATTTTTTCCCTTTAATGATAAACTAAAAAATAAATAACTCTATGGGAACGTAGGCTAAGCACCGAGTGGATATTTAATAAGATGGGTACACATCCATGAGTTGAGGCGGGGTATCTAGTATCAACCTCCTTATATCATAACTATGTGTCCGCATAGGTCTAGCTAGTAGATCCACTTAAGCTAAATATCGATTTACCTTAAGCAAGTAGACCACCTCTAATTTCAGTGTGGTGAAAGAAGATCGGATTCCATGATCTACATTTCACGGTCTATGTCACTTAAACGCTTATTCCCATCACGTGAGATGTACATTATGATTCTTGAGAGGCTCTATGACGTGTGGGTGGTCATATGGGATGTCATCCATGCATTGCACGAGTAGGTTTTAAGAGGGTTATAGTGAGTTCTCTAAGTCTTAATGACTAATGAATAAATGTGTCCTTAAAGAATGAAAAAGGTCTAAATGAAGCATATGAAGAATGTTGACTTAAAGTCTAAATGAGAATATGCATGCTTTACTTGGATTGTACTTATGCTTTACTTTCCTTGTCATGACTTAATGAATGTGAGTGTGTCTAGTTTGTGGTGGCTTCAAAAGGAGTATTTAGTGTGAGTAGTAGTATGGGATGCTACTCATGCATTGCACAAGTATGATTTAGGGGTTGTCTTAGATGAGGGTCTTAATGTGATGTTATGACTTATGAATTGTTTATGTATCTTATGAATGAATTGTCCTAAGGTGAAAAGGTTGAATGATAAGTTCATTTTTGTTGACCTTAAGGTGGTGCATAGTGTTGTTTGTGGTATGAGACGCCATTCATACATTGCACATCGTATAGCTTCAAGGTTACTAGAGGTGGAGACTAAATGTAGAGATAATGGTTTAAATGTTGATTATGTCCTAACGTGAATATATGATATGTGTTTGGCTTATGTATGGATATTACGTCTATCATGCTTATATTCATGAAGTTTTTATCAAATTGACATGCATGACTTTCAAAAAAAAAATGTACCTTTTTAAAGCATGTTTTTGCATCGTCTTCATACATAGTACATTTTTGTGTGTGAATATATATTTCTTCATGTTTTTACTACAAGTGTAGGTTTTGTTAGGATCGAATTCACGCGCACACACTAGATGAATGAAGAACACAAGAATTTTTAAGAGAAAGAGATGAGAGATCTAGAGAGAGAAAGAGAAAACCAATATTTCGTGGTAACACCCCGTGAGTAAACTTCCACGGCGGTGAGGTATATTTATATTAATAAATCAGAGTATTTTTTTGTTACAGAGAATAAATCGGATGGCGGGCTCCCGCCCCCCATAACCCCCTGGCAACCTCACCTCGGAGGTTAAACCGCGTAAACAGTTATATATATTAATCAAGCACCACTACCTAACAGGTTTTGGCAAAGTTATCTTCTCTAGCTAGATTGAAGTGCTTGAATTGCTAATTATCTAATACTTGGTATGTTCTTATCGATTCGAGGACAACAACCTTTATGTTTCCTTTTACTCGTATAATAGACATTTAGTAGTCTTTTCGATTGTAAAGGGTCGTGTCACTAATATGTTTAAAGATTGTGCCTAGATGGTCATGTGAGACTTAGACTTCCGTTGTCTATTTCAAGTATTTCTTTTAATGAAGTTTTTGATATTTCGGATTTAAATGAGTTTTAATTTAGCACTATTTCTATATCGAATGCAATGAAATGCTACGAGACATTTCGGAGTCTTGTACATTGTGTCATGCCTAGGGTGTTCTCAGGGCGTGACAATCTCGCATGAACACACCTCGCCTAAAGTTTTTCTTTTTCTAGTTGAGTTTGATACTAAAAGTAAAATTCATAAAAATAAATTGATACTAATTTAATGTATAGTAACTTAAAATTTATTTTTTTAAAAGGTCAATTGGGAAACATATAAGAATTCTATTGAGTATTTTTTATGGGATCATCTTCATTTACTATCTAGTATCTAATATCTTGAATATTTTTATTTTTTTACATTATCTTGAATATTTTAGTAGATTTAAAGAAATTATCTTGATAAATAAATAAGGGAAAATGCACAACTTAGACTATGACCGAAATCTCAGAGACACATTTTAACTAAACTAAGGTCCTATTACCCCCCCCCTTCCCCCGAACATATTTTTTTTGTAATTTTGTCCACCTCTTTGGCTTACGTGGCATCCAAATATCTCTCACACACTTCAATCGCGTCGAGTCACGGAGTGTGTCACGTAAGACAAAAGGTGTATAAAATTACAAAAAAAAAATAAGTTTAGGAGGATAATAGGATCTTAGTATAGTTAAGGTGTGTCTTTGGGATTTCGGTCATAGTCTCTAGGGAGAGGGGGATATTTGTGCATTATCCCAATAAATAATGTTCTATCACTCTTATAACATCTAAAAAGTCAAAATTAAGTTCGGATCCGCATAAAACCACATATCCCACCCCCACCCTACCCTCGCCCCTCATTAGTTTTTTAAGAAACCCACTTCAACCTGCCCCACATTCATCCCGCACAACCTTAAGCTCATCCAGGCCCGCATAATCTTAAACCCACCATGCCCTACATCCGCCTCGCCTCCTTGCCATCTCTACACAGAAATATTGGATGTATCAATGTATTTTCATGTCAAATTGAAATTGCTATTAAAATACTGAATGCAATTGATATACAAAGAAAGACAAGATATTGTGTACCTAGGGGCAAATATGATGTACCTACAAGATATATGATTATTGAACTATTGATGTGTTAAATAATTAACACATATGTTAGTGTTCTTTATGAACTTTGTCAATTGAAATTGAGTTTTATTGAATATATGTATTTACACGACTTAACCTGTTTAGCTGACCTAGTAATTATCAATTTAGAGGTGATTGAGTATAATTAGAAGCATATAGTTACACTCTTCAATCTTGAAGAATGTTGATAATTGGGCGTAGTTACGTAATATAATTGCAATGTTATTTTAAATTTCTTCTTTGTATTTTTTCAATTTAACTTTTGAATTTTTTTATTCTACATTATTTATCTTCTCATTTTCTTTTCTTTTTTTCAACTTTTAATCTCGTGATTCAACGTAATTGAACATATTTTTCTGCATTCAGAATAAGTGTGTTATTATTTTAATATTTGAGTTAAAACACAATTCCATTATTTATTGAAATTATAGACTTGTCATTTTATTTTTTTTAAAAAAATTATATTTACTTAAGTTGCAATGGAATTTATTTTGTGTAATATTGAAATTTGACATAAGAGTGTATATTCCTTATTCTTTATTTTTTAATTAATGTTATATTTTTGTTCCATTTACCATTAAGAATTATTAATGCACTTCTCTTAATTTTTTAAATTTATTTTTGAAAAATAAATTCTGATGAAAATATCTATAAGATATTAAAAATTCTTCTTAAACAATAATATAATATATACATGTATATAATCCATTGATTCAATTAATCTATCTTAAACATATATATATATATATATATATATATATATATATATATATATATATATATATATATATATATATATATATATATATATATATATATATATATATATATATATATATATATATATATATATTGTTGATTTCAATTCATCTTTTTATTTTCAATTTTTTGAAAAAAAAATAAATTAAATTTAATATATATAAAAATCAAACTCAAATTAATTATTTATTTGATTAATTTGATTCAATTTTATATGTGTATAAAATTATGGCAAGCAAAAAGTTTTGATGAGAGGGTGTAAACAGAAATATGTATCTGCGTTAGGTTGTCACAGAGTGTGATTTAAAAAATGGTTTCTATTTTTCTGTTTCAATTTTTTTGTCTATTTTAGGTTTGACTTGAAGTTCAAAAAATAAAGATTATTTTTGATTTTTTCTAATCTGAAAACTAAAAATATTTAAAAATATTTGTTTTGTAATTTTAATATGTAGTGCGAAAAAATTAGATAAATTAAAAAAAAGATAAATAAATTAAAGCAAATAATATTATTAACCGAAATTATCTCACTTGCAGATGACGGTGCCGTTTCGATACGTGGACACGTTTCCATGTGGAAGATGTTAACGAATTTTGCGGACCCCGTACGGCATTGTCTGTGCTATTCATTCCTTTCTATTCAAATTTTCTTGGTCTATCTATACGTGTTTAGTATTTACACTAAAATTTAATTAGTTTTAAATTTGTTTAAAAATATTTATATTTAAGATAATTTATTTTATAATTAAACTGATTTTATTTTTAAGAACATTTGAATTTGAAATATTTGATTAAAGATGAAGGCGTATTATTCATTTTATCACAATTTTTAATAGCAATGGGGGATTGGGATATAACTTTAAAAAGTGGTGCCTAAGATTGAGATTGAAACTCTAAGGTGAGTCATCAACCACCAAATCAATTTTTAATTTTACACGTTTATAACAGTGGCGGATCAAAATATAATTTTAAAAAGTAGTGCCTAAGATTGCCATTGAAACTTTAAGGTGAATTTTAAAATCTTCAACCACCAAATTAATTTTTAATTTTACACGTTCAGAAGGTTCAAAATTAATTTTATAAATAATTTTTTTTTAAAAAAAAAATTCTTACATATACGATGTAACATTTTACGAGTTTTAGTGAGCCTCAGCTACCTCTCATCCGCCTTTGGCCACCGGTAGTATAGGCTTTTACACGAGGTTGCCAGCCCTCTAAAAAACCGGTTCCCTCGGTGAATGTCCGTACACATTTTTTTCATTTCGTTAATCATGATTAGGGAATATGATTAGCTGGATTTTGATTCTTACTGTTCATTTTATTATCATTGAAGCATATAAGATGTCAAAGGTTTTCATCTCTTCCGTTACGAATACTCTCTTCGTCTATTATTATTTGTCATAATTTTAATCCTAGAGTTAAATTATAAAAATTTTAATTAACGTTTTAAGCAGTATTTTTTCATCATATTGATATGCAAAAAATTAAAATTTATAATACTTTATATATTGTTTTTAGATATTTAAAATTTTAATTTAAGATATCGAATTAATGCAATCTAATTTAACTTTAAAAATTAATTAAATTAATTTTTGAAAAATGAAACATGACAGATAAAAATGAACGAAGTGAGTATGAGATAATACTCCAAATAGAGGCGCAGCTAGAAATCTTGATGCAATCAAGCTTGAGCGCATTAACTTAGTATTATTTTGCCAAGAAATCCGTTAATATGTATATATACTAACAATTTATCAAAAATTGAAAAACATAACCTTTACGTTAAACTTTTAGGGGGGTAATGGAATTGTTTCATAACAATGAAAGTAATATCATGCCAACAATTTAAACTTACGTAGAACATGTTTGGAGAATATATTTATATTTTCTTCGTAGTTGCTTATTAAAGACAGAACTATTTTCCCATGCATATCCATTAAAAAGTTTCATTATTATTTCTCAAGTCGACAGCACTGCAAAACTAGGAGCCCATATATATACCCATGACCCTAGGAAGCAACACTTTTTCGAAATTATAAATATATACTCTTTCATCACTTTATATTTTATCATCATCCCCTTAATTAGGCTTAGGATATGTATTTGCACAAAACAAATTTCTAGTAACACGTATGATGTGGACATTATTCGTGAATTTATAAGGAAAAAAATGTTAGAAATATATTTGAATATTCATCGAAATTATTGTAATAATTTTAAATTTTTGATTATTTTTTTTTACATTTTTACTATTTAATAGTGTATTTTAAAGATATAAATGTACCACGTAGACACACTATTATTTATAGTGATGCAATATTATGATGTCCACGTGAGAATATATATACCTTTAAACTACATTATTAAATAATGGAGGGAAAAAGGGACCTTTTCAAATTTTGATATCGTTATAATAATTTCAATCAAATTTCGAAGATACTTCAGAATTTCTTCCCAATTTATAACCAAAAAATGAAGTAACATAAGTATAAGTAGAATGAAGTTGGGACCTAGAAAAGTATTGAAAATATTTTTAAATTTGGCATGAATTATTAATTTTATTTTTAAATTAATGATAGTCTTTAAGAATATTCATTCACTTGACTAACTGAATTTTAATACACGCTAAAACTCAAAATTTCTCAAAATATATATATATATATATATATATATATATATATATATATATATATATATATATATATATATATATATATATATATATAACATGTGGAGAAATCCTATTAACCACCAACTGAGATCACTAAACATGATCGTGACAGCATTTTAGAACCGTAATTTTCTCAATAAAATTGATTTAATAGCAATGGTTGACCATGTTAAGAGAAACATGAAAACCTCATGCTTAATTTGATCGAATAGCGGGAAAATAAATATATTTACTATAATCTGAAACTTGTATATGAATTTATACTTAATCAACGCAATTTAAGTTACGTTACTTATATGATTTTTTCAAGTTAGTAATTTGAAATTTAGGAGGAAAAGTCAGATGATTAATTAGGCAGAAATTAAGGAGGATTTAGAGGTCAACAACCAATTTCTTATGGAGTGATTTACGGTGTTTTTTTTAAATTAAAAAAAAAAGGAGGGGGGGGGGGGATGCATTCCAACTCAAACTAGACCAAAAAGGTACTTAATTGTTTGTTATTCTGTTTTGACTCATAAATAAATTATTTGGCTGTCAATTCTTCCACATTTTAGCTTTCAATACCTTTCGTTGTTTGAGTTTTTCATGCCTACTTTTCTCTAGTTTTAAGCGTGTTTGCCTTTTTCTGAGAAATTCTCATATTTGCTGCCTAACGGAAGGTAAAAGGGGTCCCGTAAAGTGGCCAGACTAGAAATTTCACAAAGGTGTAAAGAAATAGCGAGCACTTCTTCATTTCAAGGAGGCAAAACTAGTGGGCTATAACAACTTGTTATGTTAAGAGTGTCCAAAATATGCTATTTAATTATTTTATATATCATTTACTTGTATATATTGTATTCTTCCAACAAAGGTGTCTAATTAGACACGTCTAACCATCATGTGACTACGGCACTGCCTATATATTCCTCCCCTGCCACGAACAACTACTTCTTCACATATTTAATTATTTACATTCCTCTGTTCAATTTTAGTTATTCATATTAAACATGTTTAGTAAAAAAATAATAATTAATATAAGTATTTTATAATTAATTAAATGTAATCTTAGATTTCAAAAAATAATTTAGAGAATAAATAATCAATATGTAGGCTAAAAACATGAAAAAATAATAATATATTTTTATCTTGATAGGATGAAAGTAATTAATAAAAAGTATTGTACTAGTGGTAGTTATTTTGCCGTAACAACTAACAAGTCCCTGATTATTAAAAGATGAAAAGGTACGAGAGAGAAGTATTTTGTTTGCCCTGCGTACATATATGGATGGACGAGTTTATACCTGAAAATGGAGAATGTGAATTCGTGGTTTGTTCATAAAATTAAGGTTAAAGTTATATATGGTCTCTCAAAGTTGTCCTCTAATTTATTTAGATATCTTAACTAAGTCTAGTATCTATTGAATCACCGGCGAATTCAGAATTTAAAGGTTGTGGGCGTTCACTTCCTTTAACATAAAATTATTAACAATCACATAGTATAAACATATACTAACTCAAACTAAAAAAAAAATAAACCTATACTAACTCAAACTCTTTAATAAAAAAATGCAAAAAAAAAAAAAGAGACTAATATTATCATCATAAAAAATAACCTCTAATTATAAGTCACATTCACCTACTAGTAATATTATATATCGTTTGAATTCTGAATCCGCCACTAGCCATAAGCAATGAAAATCTTCAAACTAATTCCCAAACCTTTTTTTTTTCATTATCTAACTTTAATCAAACATCAAATCTTATTACCTTGCTTTTGAAAAGAAAAAAAGCTTAAGTTTGGTGTTGGGCTGGTTGCGATCTCTTTGAAACAAGAAGAAGAAAAATGATTTCGTATTTTATTAAAGAAAGAACCTCAAAAATTGATAATGGAAAAGGTTTTAAAGCATAGGGAAAGTAAAAAAAATAAAATTAGTCAGCCTAAACTAATTAAGAATAGAAAAAGTCAAAACAAGTACAAAATTCATAGTAAAAGAAGCTTAATTAAAAAAAAAGGTGTAAAATTCGCTCAAAAAAAGTCAAAGAAATGTGAAAAATTTGTAGAAAAAGGATGGGCTGACAGGGATTCAAACCCTCGCTCGCCTTGCTTACAAGCTTTATATTTCAAACAAAAACCAGCAGCCATGATTGCTTTTGTTCAATGGGTACTTATTTATATTTAATATCATATGTTTCATATTATCCATATATAAATATAAATATATATATATATATATATATATATATATATATACAAAAAAAAAAAAATTTATCGGAGTCAATGGGTGCTCGAGCACCAGAATCGTCTACCTGAGTCCCCTTTTGTATTGAACACCTCTATCACTTCAGATTTGAACTGTCCAAGCATTTTTTTGTCTACATGGAAAGTTGTTTGTGAGTCACGCAAATGGGACGTGCGAATTATTTTTTCTCCCATCTTTTACCCTGCCTTTAAGACCTCCAACATTAAAATTTTAACTGGAATGTTAAAATTTCCAATTATTCCCCCAATTCCATTTTAGAACCCTAAATCTCCTGTTCTCTCTTCATTCCCAGTTCTCTTTTCTTTTTCTAAATATCCAACGTTTCTCTCTTCTAATTCAATTGTCTTTTATCAAATATCGTAAAGTTCAGTGAATATAAAAGACTTTGATATATATAACTGTGGTTATTATTGTCGAATGAAAACTTAGAGGACTCCATTGAACTCATGTCATCGATTTTGGGATGCAAAGCGTCAAAGGTTTGTAATTATCCGAACAAAAATTAATGCTATTGTATTATTTGAAAAATCAAATTTTTTGTATATTTATTACTGTTATTTGGTTTGTTGAAAAATGATGGATGTATTTATTTAGGTGGATTGATCTGTCGCTTGAAAATGTCGATGAATCATCTTAATGAATGGATTTATAGATGGTCAAAATACGATTGATCGACTAAAGAGAAAAGTGAAAGAGCTTAAAGAGGATTATTTGAAATTCCAATAGAATGAAAATGAAGAGAAAATGATGGTATTGAACAAGAAGCTCAAGGAAGTTTAACTCCACAGATATTAGAAAAATGTCAAATTTAACCGAATTGTGATTGTTTTTCTTTCTCTAATAACTATAAAATGGTTCTTTAATATTGTGTAGTTCATAGTAGTTCAAGATTGTAGTACTTAATTGTTTAGTTTTGCAGTAGTTAGGAGACTATTCTAGATCAATTAGTGTTGTACTTAGTTGGTCTGTTAAGTTCATATTTTGCATCAAATAGAAGTTTGAATTGAATTAATTAGTGTCTCTTTTATAACTTGCCTATGTTTTCTTGCCCTATTTCTGAAATTAGTTTTGAGATCTACTAGTCTTATTAACAAAAATACAAATGTACTGAGAGGTAGTGTATTTGTTGTTCAAATTGACAAAAATAAATACGGAAAAGGGCCTAAAATACACTCAAAGTATTGAAAATGGTACAAAATTACCCTTTATCCATCTATTGGCTCCAAAATACTCTCCCCACCCACCTACTGGGTCCAAAATACCCTTGTCATCCACCTTTTGGTTCAAAATTGACCACTTATTTAACGGTTTTATATTTAAACTATTTAAATATTTTTTTTAAATACGTGGCGCTCAACTATTTGTTATAATTTAACTTATTATTATAATTTATAAATCAATCCACTACCCACCCGTTACTAATTATACCCCTCTAAATTAATAAACCCGTCACATTATTAATGCAACAACAGAAAAGCTACTGCCAATTGAGTGTTTTTAAAAATTTGAGGTGAAAATATCTATAGAAGTAAATTATCATACATTCAAGTGTCTAAATAAAAATTACCGATATACTTAAAAGTCTGACTATGTTCATCTTAATTATTTTTACGTCTCAATTATGTGATGTTACTTCATAGGTAACTTTTTTTCAAAATAATTTATTAAAGATTTTAAAACAAATGATAAATATTTATAAAATTATATTTTAAAAAAGTGCATGAATTAGTTTAGGATGTATTGATTTTTTTACCTTTAACCATAAATTTCTAATTCAATCTTGAAAGAGAATCCTATTGAAAGTATCCTCCTAAATAAGCGGCTCAACCTAAATTTAGTTGGGCTTCGATTCGGACTCGAATAATTTTGAATGTCATTTTCAGGAGTCTCTAATTTCATCGTGTTTTAGTAGTGTTTATGACGATTTTGATATTATAATTGAATTATTAATTGGGTGGGGTTTGGTTAGTAATGAGTGGGTAGTGGGTTGATTTATGAATTGTATTAATAAATTAAATTATAACCAATAGTCGAACGTCAAGTATTTTAAAAAATATTTAAAGAGTTTAAAATTTAATTTTGAACCAAGAGGTGGATAATAAGGATATTTTGGAGTCAATAGGTGGATGAAAAGGACATTTTGGAGCTAATAGGTGGATGGAGGGTAATTTTGTACCATTTTCAATACTTCAAGGTTATTTTAGGCCCTTTTTCGAAACAAATATATTGAGAGGTAGTGTAATTGTTGTTCAAAAACTGAGCTAATAACACAAATGCATAGAGAGGTGATAAAAAACAATTGTTTTGCATGGTTCAAAAATACATAGTCATGATAACACAAAGGTACGATTCAAAATATATTACACGAATGTTCAAAATAAACTAAGGAGTAGCTTGTTTGAAAACCCTTTTAACATGGACCAAAATCATAAAAACTTTCCAAATGAACTATTTTCAGTTTTTCTTGTTTGCTTTCATTTGTTGCAACTTTGAGGTGCTGACTGCATCTTTTCCTTTCCTTTTTAGGCCATAGAATTATAAAATCAGTGTCTATATTAGTTGGTGAAGCACTCTTCAATTTTATTGGCCCATGTAGAATCTTTTCACTTGATGTATCAAACTGCAATATAAGAAAGAAAGTGTAAGATAAGGTAAGATCATAATGACTATCAGAATATACACTAAAATAGAGTAAACATATTAAGTGAACATACATTAAATACTAGGCTCCGATTGTTATTATCAGAGTAAACACCAAAAGAAGTTGTAGGTCTTCTGTTTCCTCTAGTAGCAGCAACAAATGAGTCAGATTTGTATGATCTCTTGTAGCCTAATAAAGCTGGCAGTTGATTAGAAGAACTGTCTCTTTCAATAACAAATGGAATCCCTCTTGGATTAGCTTTTTTTCTTCCTAATCCTCTTCCACTCCCAACTTGAATACTATTTTGAGCAAATCTTAACACAGATGTTGTGTCAGCATAAATAGAACTTGATTGACTTGATTGTCTAGTTGCATATGTGGTTCTGAAAGCATAAATAAGAAATATATGAATAATTTGTAGAACAATTAGAAAATGCGAATGAATTATTAAATCTAATATTATTGTTGTCTGAGTAGTTCTTGGCACTGCATTATAAGCACAATACAGAACTTTATTGACTTGATTGTGTTTTAACCTTTTGAACAAAAATAAGAAGATATGAATAACTTATACAATGAAAATTAATGCAAATGAATATGTAAATTAAATCTTACTCCTGTTTGAGAATAATTTTATAGGCTTGAATTTCCTTAATTTGTAGGTTGAGAAATGCTCCCCCTCCAATACTATATCACCATAAAATAGAATATATGATTATAATATATAAACTTTAAGCAATTTACAAATGTGAATATGAAGTATGTGAACACACAACTTTGTTATGACAAGTTTTCTTGCATATGGAACATGTCATCTTTAATACTTTTCTTGAAAGTTCCCCCCTTTTTTGGCTCTTCCTTACTCTTTCTTCTCTTTTTGACAGCACTGCCTGACTTTTTTCTTGATTGTGGATGCTCTATTGATGGATTCGTAGTTTTAGGTCACATCCTCATACTGGGAATAGGTTGGATGAAATGGATGTAAGGCTTGAGAAATATTTCCTTCTTATACTAGTGCTCTACATGTTGATCCGGATCTTGATTCAAATAATAATAAGCAAAAATAGCATGAGGGCGAGAAATACTTCTCAACATTCACAACCTACAGTCACAATGCTTCTTCTCCAAGTCAACAAGAAATGAATATTCCCCCTCACTAATTTCAAAACTATTCACCCCATTCCATTGAACGTTACAGTTATTTGAATACTCTTTATTTCTTTCTAATGTTTCCCCTTTCCATAGGTACAATGTTTAGTATCCATGTTTTAGCAAATTTGATCATGCCTATATATATGTTCATCATTTTATGCATAATATCCTCTAACATGGTAATAATTAATTTATGTCTAGCAGCTAAGATCCATGAATTAAAAGTCTCGATATGTTATTTTATACAAAATCACACTTGGAGTGAGTTTGAAAAAAGTCTACACCGATTTATAGGATTATAATGTAGCAAGTCCTCTGTTATTACCTTCTTACCTAGCTTATACATTGCATGTACTTCTTCACTAGACTTGACCTCAAAGGAGGCATTTGAGAATCTCCAAAATTGTTTCCTTCTTTCTTCTCCTTTCCAATTCACATGCCAGTTAGTCTATATATGTCTAGCCCACATCCTTTTCTCAGTATTTGGTGGTAACAAGTCTAATGAGACAAGAATAAGTCCCTAACAAGAAGTATGTATAAAATAATTAATTGAAGTAGTAAATATCAAACTAAAACTAAAATATACGAACTAAAACTAAAATATAAAAATATAGGAATAAGTCAATACCTTTTGCATATTCTGACATTATAATTAAATATTCACCAGTTTCCAAGTTTAGATCAACAATCAAAGAACTTATGAACTAGCTCCAACTAGGTTTATTTTCTGTATCCATAACAGCCCAGGCAATGGGGTACATTTGATTGTTCCATTCTTTCCGATAGCAATTAATAGCTCACCCTTACAAGCTCCCTTGAGCAAACAACCATCAAATTCAATTATATTTCTACACCCCTACAACCATCCTTTCTAAAATACATGAAAATACACATAAAAAGACATAAAAACGTTCTTTCCTAGTTCAATTTCCTTATCCATATTTTCCCAACAAGATCTATCAGGATTAGTTTGTTTGATCATATCTGCATAGTCACATAATTGGCAAATTTCACATTCCAATCACCCATGGCTTCCTTCATAATTTTTTGTTTAGCCCTGTAATAAAGAGTCTTACCAACATAAAGACTCAATATCTTCCTAAAAAAATATTGAATTTCCTAAATCCTTATGTTTGGTTGAGATACAAATATGTCCTTAAATTTTCTAGCAATTAACTTTGAATTACACAACTTGTTCATGTTTAATGGAATACACTTGTGAACAGGATGATAGTTCTTCACAAATCAGTTCCTGTGAATAGAAACATATGACAACCACTTACAATTAGCATTTTGGCACTTCATCCTCACTCTATGTTTTTTATTAGGTCTTATCTTTAACTGTCTCTTGAACTCTATAACATAATTCGCCACTGCTTTTCTGAACAAATTTGCACCTTCAAAAATCATTCCAAACTTAAATATTGACATTTCACGATCTTCATCATACATAACTTTTTTTGCTTCTTCTTATAGTATGTATATCTACTCCCCTAACAACATCCACATCTAGTTGTTCATCACTATCATCAATATAATCCTCATCTCCACCCAATTTTCCTGCATAGTTATCAGTTTTTTTTAATATCCTCAAAGCCTCTATCTATACCACCAACCTATCCACCTAGTATTTCTTCAAACTCAGTAGCCTTTTACTCTATTTTTTGTTTCTGTTTTCTTGCCTAAAAGCTCTCAACGCCTCATCAATATCTGAACCATATGAAGATATATCTAGATCTGAATCACTAGTCAAGAAATCATCCACACCCTCTCCACCTAGGTTATCATCCACACCCTCTCCACCTAGGTTATAATTTACACCCTCTCCACCTAGGTTTACAGGCATACCCTCAATAGCTTCACCCTTCTTCACCAATGTTAACATCACCATCCTCACCACCAAGATTAACAACCTCACCTTCTCCACCTAGGTCAATAATCTCACCCTCTTCACAAGATCAACATCAACACTTTCTACATTAGTTAGATAGCCTCTAGGTTCCTCGTTGTCAAATGAAAGGTTCATCTAACACATGGCTGACAAAAACTTTAAAAGTTTCATCATATTTTAAGTCTTTAATTTGGTATAGTAGATGTTGGTCAGTTGTAATTAGGATTCATTGTTTATTCAATAAATCATTGACATAATAGCCCTTAACAGTTTCATACCCCAATTCTCTAGTATAATACATTAGTTCCAAAATGGAAAAGTGATCCTTAATAATATACCTAAGTGCAGGCACACAATTTCCAACATAAGTAGGGACAGAAATCTCGGATAAGATTCCACCACGGTAAATCTTTGTAATTATAATCTCCTCTATGGTCAATTGAATAGCCCTACAAAATATCAAACAAACCCTAGATTAAGATAACAGAATATACTCATATAACCCAGTACAACAACTAAAACAAAGCTTTAAAGCATATTGTTTGGGTAATAGTAAAGAAGGGTCATAATATTCGCCAAAATCATGAACACTTTAATCTTACAAAACTTTAGCTTTTTGAAATTCATTTAACAAAACATGTAAAAAACATTAATAATCCTCTTACAGAAGGATATATTCAAGATGGTAACACGAATAAGGCGAATCGAACTTTAATCTGGAGGAAATCGCGAAGTTGGAGAGCTTCAATTTGAAAAAAATTGCAAAGAGAGAGAGAAGTCTTCTGTCAAAGTTAACGATTTGGAAATTTCCTCAATTAAGACATTTATAAGTACGTGTCAGTTACACATGGTGATTTCTAAATGGTCATTCTATACACGTCAGATACACGTGGGGAGATTAAATACACGCGTCAGACATTTTATGAAAAGTGATAAGAAAAATGTTTAGACGGTTCAAATCTAGGGTGGTAGAGGTGCTCAATAGGTACTAGGGTAAGTTGAGGTGTCTAAATGAAAAATGAGGACAACTTTTAGGGGTCGTAGATCACTTTTGCCTAAAATTAAATATTTATATACATATTATAAAAATTAATCTAATAATATTTATCAACCTCCGTATTATAAAAAGACTAAATGATGTACTTGATTGCATGTTGAGTATTTACCTAGAGTACTAGGCATGACTTCCATTTTAATACATTTTTATAGGTGGATTTAAGATGTATACTCATCTTTCACACACTTGTCAAAACTATACGGAAATTACTATAAGTTGCAAGTTTTTTCATACCAATATTATGAAAAAAAATACATATTAAAATATTAGTAAAAAATTATATTTTTGACTCTCAAAAAAAATTATAAGAATTGAAAAAAAAGCTACTACACGAGTAATATGTATCTGAAAAATGGATGTTCGAAATGTGTTTCTTTTGTCCTGTGAAGGAGGCCTGAAATTCATGTATAGAAAAGTCTAATAAATATAGAATAGTTGACTTTGGAATGCAGTATAATGCTTACTTGCTTACTAATTAACATTTATAATTGAAAAGCTTATTTATCTGGATTTAAAAATTAATTAATTTGTTAATTAGTGAGGTAGAGTAGTAACCATTGTATATAGTTAGTATATTATATATATACTCCCTCGACGTTTCAATAAGACAATTTTTTCAATTCTCACAAAATAAGTCTATTTGTGTAAAGATGCTCCCATTGGGCAGACATTGATGGTGGAAGAGCATAGATCTTTCCAATTTTTATATGGTATCAGAGCATAGGTGAAGGATCGTCTCATCCCCTTCTCCGATATTTTTCTTTTCTTTTCTGACTTAATGTTTTTATCTTTGTTCATGGCGATAGATGGATCAACGCAAGCTGCGAATATTGGTGCATCCAGCATCCACTAGTGGTACTGGATTGGTTGATTCGAGCAATCCATTATACATGCATCCTTCAAATAGACTTGGTTAAGTCTTTGTCCTTGTGACCTTCAATGAAGGGGGATACAGATCCTGGCGACGGAGTGTTTTCCAAGTTATTTTGGTGCAAAAAAAAGTAGGCTTCATCAATGGCGACTGCAAGCGCACTTAGCTTAATTCCTTCTAGTTTCAACAATAAGCAATGTAATAGTATGCTAACGTCATGAATTTTGAATTCCTTATTCAAATGAATATCTGATAGTGTGAGTATGTGAAGGATTTCATGGAGCTGTGAAAGAAATTCAAAGATTGATATGATTAGACGAATGGAGAGAAGTTGTACCAGATCCAGATGGAAATCAACAATTTGACTAAAGGTAGTATTGATATAACTACGTATTACACAAAAATGAAAAATTTATGGAAAAAATTCAATACTTTCTGCAGTAAGAGTCATTGTGCATGTGTTTGTATTTCTAGAGCAAAGAAAAATCAATGCAAAGAAGAGAAAGAGCGTCAATTGATTCAGTCTCATGGGGATGAATGAGGCATATAATGTAGTCAGAGGGAGTATTCTCATGATGGTTTTCTTACCTTCAATGGCACAAGCCTTCTCCATTATGATTCAAGAGGAGAAACATCAAGAATTTAAGTCACATACTATATTGAACATGGAATCTATTTTTCTCACTATGAATTCTTGTGGGCAAATTTTTGTAGGGATTCTCATTCCCTTAATCGTGTTCCTAATTACTTGCCTAGTGGTTATGTGAGGCGTATCCATAAGGGTAACTATAGGTATAAGTCTTTATTATTTTGCGACATCTGCAAGAGAACAATATACATAGTGACCTTCCAATGAACAAAACAAACAAAACATCAAACCTTTCTCCAAAAAAATTCCAATCCGAACTTCAATAAAAGTTCCCAAACATATAATCTAAATCATAACTACCATTACAATGTTGTAAGGACCAAAAAATCAATTTAGGTCAAATAGAGTCTTACATGTGGATCTAAGAGCTTATAAGGTACTAAAAGGATCAAATATGGTGTTAAGAGGAAGTGTGTAGCGTTTGAGAGAGTTTGGAGTGAAACGTCCGGTGACATTTGAAAGGTAGCCTTGAGACGTGCTAGCGTGCCTTAGTATGTTTCATGAGGTGTAAGTTGAGTTTGGGGTTCAAATTTATAGGGATAGTTCCTAACACCTATACGGACGTATATAGAGTAAAAACATACAGGAAAGACACCCCAAGAACCCACCTAAGGGTCCTTGAAGAGGGACCAAAGTTGTTAAAACCAGTCCCAATCAACGAGGGGCATTAATGGACTGTAGGTCAATCGACGCCCCGTCTATGGTGGGCGTTGGTGGACACTTGATCTCATGAGAAAAAGAATCAATTGAGTAGTCTCTGACCAGATCGACATCATGCCAAGACGGCCTGTCGTATGGTCAACGCCCCGTAGGTAGGCAATCGTTGATGGGTCTGCAACTTCTGCCAGTTCACTGTTAAGTGAATGGGTGAATTGGGAAATTCACTCCACGTCCAAATAAATGCATGGGAGGTTAAATTAGGTAATTTTAGGTATTTTAGGAGTGTTAAAATAATAAAATACCCTCTTAGACTCTAGACTCCAAATCAAAACCTCTCTCTCACAATAGAACTCTCAAGAACACTATTGGAGAAGAAGCAGAATTGGGGGCAGCAACTTAGGACGATTTATTCAAGGATTTAAGCTAGGAGTAAGGCTATTATCTAAGATATGTGAAGATTATTCCTTCATGGATTCTTCCATCCATCAATCCCCCTTAGTTTCCCTTCAATTGTGAATCCAAAGAACCCCAATCTAGAGAGAATTGTGATTGCATTCTGGGTAAGACTTGATTGTGATCCCAATCTAGTGGGTAGCATTCAATGATGTTTATATGATTATTATTCACTATTTTCATGGTGAATTCATAGTGAATTGTAGGAATTGAACTTGAAGGTGATCATAGTGATTTTTGGTCATTGGAGGCTAGATGAAGGTCTCATGTTAATATTCTTTGGTCAATCGTATTCTATACTATTTGATCATGATGGAATCACCTAGATATGGATTGAATTAGGCTTAATTGGTCTAGTTTGTTCATGACTTGTAAAGATGACATTGAACCTATATGATCATGCATGACTAGAATCGCCTTCTAATGTTATAATTGAATGAAATAAGCATATAATTGAACATTGATCATAATGAAAGGTAATAATCATTTAGGGGATGCTAGATTTTGGGTAAATTCTTGATGAAGATGATTGTGATGATATTTCCTTCCTCTTTTACACCTAAACATGAATATGATTAGGAGAAGCAAGTTCTCACATAGAGGAGTCCTAGGTTGACTTAAGAACCTAACATAAATCATTGCATAGTAGACTAAGGATTAGCTTGAATTTAGATTGTATGATCACCTCTTGTGTAGTAGACTTGGTGAGACAACACCAAGGACATGGTAGTTTGAGATAGTAGGTCTAAAGGATAGCTTGGGATGGTGAATCTCATGAAAGCTTGGGTTAGATTACTCATGGTAGCTTGAGGTGTGGAACTTCATGGTAGCTTTGGTATGGTGGTTCCCATGTTAACTTAGGATCGAGTAATGTAGCTCTCCTAAGAGTAGCTTGAAGTAGCATGACTAGAGTGCCTTCATGGTAGCTTAGGATGGAGGTAGTGGACTCTCCCATGATTAGCTTGGTCTTGTGTTTCTGGGATGCTTGATCATTGTAGATTGACTTGGTTTGGCAAAAACCATTTCATGGTAGCTTTACTCTCCTAATGTTAGCTTGACTTGCATGAAAATTGCAGTTCATGGTAGCTTGGATTACATGTAAGGTGTATTTCATGAAATAACTTGAGATAGGATTCTCATGGTAGCTTAGGGTTGAGGATCCATGCTCCCATATGGTTAGCTTGAATCTACATGATTTTTTGCGGAGTATTGAGAGATTCAAATTCAGGTTAGTTGTGAAGGGTTACACTTAGCAAGTAGGCATAAATTATGTAGAACCTTCTTACCAATTGTAAAAATTAAAACTGTGAGATCTTTGATTGTTGTTGTGAAGAGAGGTTGGTAGATCTCTTAACTTGATGTCAATAATGTCTTTATTTATGAAAATTTGTACGAGGAAATTCATATGGTTGAACCTCCGTACTGATAGTTGAAGCTCCAAACATAGTGTTTAAACTAAATAAGTCATTGTATGGCCCCGAACAGCCAAGTAGACAGTGGTATGAGAAAATCATTGTTCCTTATATTCTAGCGATTATATTCATACAATTAATGACTATTACTTGTTTTACAAGAAGACCAACACTTCAGTTGTCTTTGTAGTCATATATGTAAATGATGTGATATTGATAGGTACTGAGTTTAAAGAAATACATTCCCTGAAGTTATTTTTGCATGATTAATTCAAAATCAAAGACATGAGAATATTACACTACTTCCTAGATCTGGAGGTTTATCAATATTAATGGAGTACTTATCTCACAAAGAAAGATTGCTTTGGATCTCTAGAGTGAATTTGACTGTCTACATTATCCCCTTCTCTTTCTCCTTTTGATCCAACTCGACAGTTAAAGGCTAAAAAAGACACAACTCTTGCAAATCCTATATTTTATAGAAAATTGGTGGTGAAGCTGAATTTCCTCACTAACAGTAGGTGGGGCGTATTCTCTGGAGTACAACATTAAGTCAATGTTGCAAGATCCTAAAGAGTCTCACTTGCGGGTAGCTTTCCATCTACTCAAGTATGTTAAAGGGGATCCATTATTGGGATTTGTATGTCCAATAGTACAGACGACGCAGTTAGGCTTTTTGTGATTCTAATTAGGAATAGTTTAATCAAAATCAGACCAATTTCACAAAAAAGATATAGAAAGCATGTCCGGATTTTAGAAGATCAGTCCCAAGCTACATTGTGTTGCTAGACAATACTCCAACTAGAAATCCTTGAAACAAGAGACGGTATCCCTATCTTCAGTTGAAGCAGGGTATAGATCCTTGAGAAAGGTTGTTGGTGAGATAGTCTGGTTGGGTAACTCTTTGAGGAACAAATTGTACCAACCTTTACACCTTATGCTATTTTTTGTGATATCCAGCTAGCTACTCATATTAGAAGTCGACTATCATTTTGTAAGGAACAGGTTATAAGATGGTCTCATGACTTTGAACAATGTGACAACTTCTGATCAGTTAGCAGACATTTTAACTAAGGTATTTACATGAGTCAAACATTCAGCAATACTTTGGCAAAGTTGGAGATAAGAAATAAATATCCAACTTGAGGGGGGTATTAAGATGAGCTGATCATTTATTTGTACATATGTTTAATCAGCATGCTTTGAGATTAGTCAGGTTGTTAATCAATTAGTTTGTTAGTTAGTCAGTTAGTTTGTTAGTTTGTTAATTTGTTAGTTAGTCAGTGACGTAGAGTAGTGACAGATGTATATAGATTAGTGTATTGTATATAACTCCCTTGGTGCTTCAATAATATAGTTTTGTCAATTCTTAAAAAATAAGTCTATTTTGTGTAAGATGATCCCATGGAGCATATATTGATTGTGGAAGAGCATAACTCTTTTCAGTTTTGACCAATACTTCAAATTTTTGCAAGCATGATCCAATACATTTTTCAAAAGAAAAAGGTTAGGGTTGTGTGGTAATTGAAAAATACTTATCTACATCATATATTTATTTCAAATTAATCAATTTGAACTAAACAATTAAAATTAAAGTGAATATCTAAATTATTATTAATTATATAACAATGAATACATGATAAATTTTATTCTTGCATTAATTAGTTTCGTCAAACATGCATTCGATGTGAATAAAATTTTATCGCGAGAGTATCTATTGTGGAAGTTAGTTTACTCTTTTATCAAAGCAATACTGAATAATAATACAAATTACTCATCATTGTTAGATTCTTGAAATAGTACTTTAAGGATGTTGTAATTAATAAAGGGCGAAATTTCCTAATATTCTCTCTCCTCTCTCTTCCACTCTCCCCCTATATCTCTCCCCTCTTTCTATCTCTCTCTCTCTCTCTCTCTAGCCAGCGATAATGAAACTAGAGGCAATTGATGAATGAATTAGTGCATATTTGATACCAGATACATGATCTGTGCAGAAATATAGTAGATATACTATCTAAATTTTCTAAAGATGCATACATTATATCCAATATGAAATGCATTAAATATTTGATACTTGATACACCAAATGAAATTGATAGAGAATATTTTGAATGAAATAGATTTTGGATACACAAATGCATGAAATTAATATTGAATACATAAATACATGAAGTAAAGATAAAAAAAAAAAAAAAAACGAGAGGGAGAGAGATGAGCAAGAAAGTAAATATATCTCAATGCATTTGAATCACACTTTCATTAAATATAGTGTACTTAAAATAAATTACACCTAATCTAACTCATATATATTTTAGATAGATATATCTGAACCTTTATTGTGAACACCTAATTTTTTACCAAAAACATAATATATTTTACACCAACTTAAAAAAGGGTTATATTTAAAATAAAATAAAATAAAATAATAATAAATTGTAAATTAATAATAATCATAAGATCAATTATAGTTTGATAAAAAAAAATTGGTAAATAGAAGTTGGGAATTTAAAAAGTTATTTAATAATTATCTAGTCTAAAAATAATAATAATATAGGAAATAAAAGAAAAGAAAAGAGGAGTCCTAAAGATTTCAAATTTGTTTTACCTTATCCTAATTATCCCAACTTCCTAACTTATTTTCCTAAAAAATCTCATCCCATTTATTTATTTATTTTTTCTTTTCGACGTTTTTTTAAAAAAACTTCACACAATTTTTTTATTTATTTTTATTTTGTTAATTTGCTATTATTATTATTTATTTATTTTATATCCTTATCTCAACCCCAATTTTCTCAACTAATTTTTAAATTTAATCCTAATCCCACTACACTACGTTTCTTAAAATTAGCACCAGATTCTCACCCAAAAAATATTATATAACCACACGTTCAGTTGAAAAAAAAATACACAGAGAGATATAGAGCAAACAAAAAGAGAAGAAAAGTGAGTTATTCTTTTGGAGAATTAGGTTAGAGCTAGAGTTTTTTGTCGTGATTCTAAATTCGTGGCTCAAATAAGTAGATCGTAGAAGTTATTTTTCGTGATATCCATTTTCGCAGCGAGGTAACTCTAAATTCTCGCATTATTTAAATGTAATGTTGTGTGAAAATTTGAATCTAATAATATGAAGTTCTTTGAATCGTATGTTATTATTATGTAATATCTATCCGTGATGCATGTTATGATATTATACTTTTTTTTTAAAAAAAAATTTCTCTCGATCTGAAAAACGGAACAAAAAGAATATGTTTCTTGCTAACAAAAATAATATAAAATATCAAAATTTATTTTGTGATATTAAATAGCTAATTTTTTTCTGGAGCCTAGTTTTTCACTAAAAAAATAAAATAAAATTTATAAACTTGTTAGATTAGGATGTAAACTAAATTTTTTAATTGATTAGTAATTTAAAAAACTTATGTGAAATACATTTCAATTTTTTTTACACATTATTTGGATTACAAATTATCTTTAGAATAAGTATAAGATAGTTACCTAATTCGAACTATTAAAGTTTATCATTGAGAGAATATATAAATATTATTCAGAGTCATAACTAAAATTAAAAATAATGAGAAAGAGTAATGAAAGAAAAACCACAAGAATAAAAAAAAACAAGACAGCTTAAAAAAAAGAAAAAAATAACAGAATGTTTTTAAAAAAAACAGAAACAGATAACAAAATAAATAAAAAAAACGTGAAAAATCAAAAAATAATAATAATAAGAAGAAAGTAGAATGAAAATAAAAATAAAAATATAAAATTAATAAAACAAAAAGTAAAAATTAAAAAAAAAAAAAGAACGTAAAAAAAAGTAACAAAAAAATTAATTTTTTTTTAAAAAAAAAGAGAGAAGAAGACAAATCTATAAAATAATAATAAAATAAAAATAATGATAAAATTAAAAGAGAGAGAGAGAGAAATAAAAGAGAAAAACAGATTTTACAGAAAACAAAAAAAAATAAAATTTAAAAATAAAACAAAAACGTGCAGAGAAAGGAATAAGAAAAAAAAATTAAAAAGGGACAATTTTGTTTCATTAAAAAAATTAACATTCCTAATTTATTTAAAATTTTTTGATAAAACTAACTTCAAATCTTATAAAATTTATTTATTTTTCTTATTTTTTATCTATTAAATAGATAAATATATATTCCTAATTATCTTGAACTCAAAAAATCTTTTTTCCACACCAAATTCTAATTTGAAGAAATTCTATAATAACATTAAAAAATAAAAACATACAAATATAAGCATATAAATAAGTCATTTTTAAATAAGTTTAAAATAAATTTGAGGGTAAATAACAATTTTATTATTAATTAAATAATATAATATCTAAAAATTAAGTTAAGTCATACTAAAGTCAATAAAGCGACCGTGCCAGAACCACGGGACTCGAGGGGTGCCTAACACCTTCCCCTCGGTCAACAGAATTCCTTATCCGGATTTTTAGTTCGCGGACCAATAAAAATAGAGTTAAATTTCCTTTTGATTAGGGATTTAAATAAGGTGACTTGAACACCAAAACTCAATTCCAAGTGGCGGCTCTAAATAATAGTTATCCCTTTTCAAAACGTCACGCTATTGGAAAAACTTTTTTTCTTTCAAACAATAAAAATCAAAAATATTAAGAGAGAAAAAAAGAGCGTGACATTTATATACATGTATACCGAAAATAATAAGTTTGCAAAAAATATAATTGTAGAAACTATACGTACTGTTCCAGTGAGTAGTTAACACCAATAAGAATATAATATAGGTTGTTTTCTCGTATATATATATATATACCTAAACTTTCATATGTTTATATAGGACACAAATGCTATGAGAAACAAATTTAGTTGTTTTTACGGAACAAAGCATTCCACGGTGGATATTTTGAAAAAGTTGGACCAACAATATATTTTATTCTTCTAATATATATATATATATATATATATATATATATATATATATATATATATATATATATATATATATATATATATATATATATATATATATATATATATATATATATATATATATTCGATACTCTTATTAATTTTTTTTTACTTGATTGATAGATATTCTAATTACCTATAGTATTTGTTTATTTAGTAATCTTAAATTCAATTAGAATAATATTACTCCTATTATATTGTCTCATTCATTGCTTGCCATCTGTGCATTAATTAGAGGGAATCTGCGTTTTGGCCACCCAAAACTTCATTTTATTATTTATAAGATAAGATTACACAACCTTAATAATTTTCACGTGCTAACCTCACATGGATAGCATCTTAATGCTTAATCAAAGTTATCAGAATCTGGACCTTGTAATTTCCATTAATATATACAAAGATAATTAGTCTTGTTGATTAATACTATATTAATCGAAACATTTTACGAATATTCCTAGTTTCAAATGTTTTAACTACTATTTTAGAGTCTTCAAAAAACAACTTAAAAAAGCATGCGTGACACTAGGATTAGTCATTAATTTTATAAACTAACTAGAATTTGTTTTCATTAGGAGAAATTAACCACTCTTTTTTCCATATATTTGCGCAAATCATTTTAATTGAAGAATCAATCCGTTTTATTGTTGTTACGGTGAGATCTACTATAACAAAACAGTTTTTAACGATAACAAATATATACATTAACAATTAG
This sequence comes from Solanum chilense, assembly GCA_032847665.1. NCBI lineage: Eukaryota > Viridiplantae > Streptophyta > Magnoliopsida > Solanales > Solanaceae > Solanum > Solanum chilense. The sequence goes on along the minus strand of CM064971.1, from coordinate 67,131,572 downwards.
TAATAAAATATCTATCGGCATTAGTTAATTGTCATTAAATTCAATGTCACTATAGACTTTAGGGACATTTACAAAGAATGTTAAATGGCGCTAAAAATATGTTTTTAGAGGCAATTAAGCTATGTTATTAAGTAGTTGTCGCTAAAAATATTTTTGAGATAATAATTGTGATGTATATGCATATCAATATTTGACGTTCAAATCTCATTTAGCTGATATAAGCAAAAGTATGCAAAAGTTTATTTTAATGATTTTATGTATAAAGAAGAAGACATGTACTTGTTAACCAAATAAAATAAAAAGCGTACAAATATTTAAAAAAGGCAAACATCACTAACATTTGTTGGTGAAGATGTGACCATAACTGATGTATATCATTTAAATATAATTTTTTTTTCGTTTAGATATTCATAGTTAAACTTTATTATGTGCTATCATTTTATTTTTACGCATATTATATTTGTTACACAAGTGTATAACTATAATATAAGTGTTGTTATTAGTAGAATGTTGCTATCATTTTATTTTGTTGTTTTTTTTTCAATCTCCATGATATGAAACAAACAACACGTTATGTTGAAGCACCTATTAAGGAGATTAATAATTATTATTTTTTGAAGTCAAACAATATAATTAAATTACTAGTAATTATTAAGCTAAGGACATTATTAAGTGAAATTCCAAATGTTTAATTGCTAAATGATTAGGTAAAATAAAAGAGACAGCACTAATATCAAATTAAATGTAGACATCAAACTCAAAAGCATTAGGGATGAAATTAATTAAGTGCTCCATTATCTTCCACTACACCAAGAAAAAACATTCTGGATTTTAGACTATTAATCATCCTGTCTTTCTAAGACATATATGAGTAGTAGATATTTCCAAAATTGTTTCAAATTCCTTGATGATATTAATGTCTATTGTTTAGTTACCTTGAGTGGTGAAAAAAATAAATCCTCCACTTAAAAGGGGAAAATAAAATGAGAATTCTTAGGGAAGGGGATTACTGGCTGGAGTCGAATCCTCACCAACAAGAAGAAAGTTTACGTAGCTAACTAATTGAGTTATTAGGGTGTGTTTGGTATGTATAAAATATTTTTCAGTTTATCATGTTTGATAGATCAAAATATTTTCTTTAGGAAAATATGTTTCTTAAACATGAGGAAAATCACATAGAAATAGAAAAAAAAAAAAACAAGTTTCATAAGTGACATTTCAAGTTTATTATCTCCTCCTTATGTCCCACCCAACAACTACATCTTGACCATCCCCCGCCACCCCGAACCCCTAGCTACTCTCCACCTTATCCCATCTATATAATATTTTATTAGATTACACATAAATTAATATCATATGAATGGTATATTTTGCTTACTTATCGAGCACTGAAAATTAAATGAGTAAGAAAAGCACTACAAATTAAATAAGTAAAAAAATTACTTTTATTTTTTAAGAAAATATTTTTCTTCGTGCCAAACACGCCCTAAGATTCTCCAACATATAAATGTTATTATCAAATTTAATACTAAAAACTAAAATGTCATAGAAAAAGATAACATCATGTTACATGTACACTATATGACTATTCTTTGTACGATCATGTATCATCACCAACTTATATAGTACTTAGTATTATTCAATTAAACACCAAAAATGTTTTGGAAAATAACTAATTTCTAAGGTAGAGCATACTATATAATTTGCATAGACTTATTTCGAAATCCATTTCTTTAGAGTCAAATAATTTTAAAATCTTTTCTACGGAATTTCTTAAAATACCAATCATGCATGCATATACTATAACCAGATGTATTTCAGTCTTGAATTATTTTCTTTTAAATTAATCTTGAAAAGCTTGATGAATTTTATCATATGATCCAATTAGGTATTGTCTTAATTTTATCTTTCATATTTGTTCAGTTTTAGAAAATAAGAAGACTTATCCGATCCATTAAATTGATTAATAACTAATATTAGCTCACATGGGCTTCCTACTAAGAATTATCTGGCATATAATTGCTAACACAACCCTCCATGTGAGACTCTATTTGGTTCAATGTTAATTAATTATTTCTGTCCTTTAATCTCCATGATCGATCATATAATTAATTAAGTCTAACATAAACTAATAAATAAATTTTAAAAACATAATTTCTGTGGCAAAGATTTAGTTTGTTCATACTTATATGTATTATTAAATTAAAAATTAGGAGTTGAAAAAAAAAGTATTAAAAATGAGGAAAAAGAACCCTCACTACAGCTCCATGAACCATCTGTTGCATTAAATGGTTCCTCTATTATTTTCTCAAATATGTATTATTATTATTATTATTATTATTATTATTATTATTATTATTATTATGAAATTCTATAATTTACAGACCATCATCACTTTTCTATTTTTCTTAAATGGAGAAAAACGACTGTGGAACAAATGTGAACTAATAAAAAAACATTTATGGTAATCAAACTTGCAATTTAGTACTTCAAAGTCGAAGAAACTAATTTTTGGACCATAAAAGTTTGGCTTTTAAGTTATCGACAACCTTTTTGTTAGAATTCTATCCACCAGAATTCTTTAAAGGAACAAGTACAGATAATGTATTTTTATTTGTTTGAAACTTAACGATAATCAATTCAAACAACACTTTGTATTATTTATAAACTTCAAACAATATAACGATTACAAAGCTCTCTAACCTAAGAAATTATAAACTCTAATTCCTAGGGAAATTATAAAGTCTAATAAAATTATAAACTCTAATTTCTAGCTACCCAAAGACACAAAATCCCCCGTACTCACAAAACTCAGATTGTAAACAAGACTCTTGAATACAATCTTATAACTTCTCACTTAACTCGCAATACTCCCAAGTTAATATCAAAACTCTTTCAAACCTCTTGATAGTGTTTTGATTTTCTCCCAATGTAAGTACACAATCTTCACAAGTGAACCTATCGCCCTATTTATAAACTTAGAACTTCAACAAGTTCTTGTTTGATTTAATTTTGTCTTTGTCGCTACATAAACCTTGTCGAACTCAACTTGAACAAAACCTTGTTGAACTCAAAATCCTTCTTCACGTAGAAATCCTCGTTGCACTTGACTTGGAACTTCGTTTCTACCCTTACTGCTACAACGTAATCTTCTTTAGCAAATTTGTATCGACTCGTCTTTACCAAGTAATAACACAAACCTTTTCTTAATTAAATAAGAAACCTTTCACAAAGCTTTCTTTAATTAAATAAGAAAACGTATTTATTTGCTTATTTCATCTTCAACATGGATTGTTAAAATGTGTTTTATTCCTTATGCAAACTGAAATTCGCTGAAACGTATTGACGCTACATGTTCGATACAACTTTGTCATCTTTAAAAATACCATGAGTTTAACAAATTCCCCCTTTTTGACTATGACAAATTTATTCTGCTTTTGTAACTACCCTATGTCGCATTTCATTGAGTGAGCGTACTAACATTTATCATCAGCAGTTGTGTTGTATTTCACTGAATGTACTAACATTTATCATTAGCAGTCTTGCTTGCCTTGCTTCATCGTTTCCTGGTAGATGACTTCTTAGTGGACCTAGCAAGGAGACCTTCATCTAATTCTCATTGTAGCGCTCTAGTAACCCGAATCAGAGTTGCCATTGGATGAGATTGATTGACAGAAATACTTGATTTATCAGATGCTTGATCAAGACGAAATCGGAGTTTCTAAGACATCATTCTTGCCAATGAGCTTCTTAAACACAAATCACAGATGCTAAACTTGTTCCATGATGTTATCTTTGTCACTCTTCAAAATATACTTATTCATGTGTACCTATCAAATTCCCCCTTTTTGATGATGACAAACCATTGCTTCTTATGTGAATAGATCAATATGTGTTATTTCAGTTTCTTAAAACTCAACCACAAAGCAAACATATAAGAGGATCAAGTTAGACCAATTGGTTATAAATATTACACAAGTATGCACTTCTCCCTTTTGACATTATAAAACACTGTGAAGGCATACATCACACTAAGAGAAACAAATTTGATACTCATGGTCACTGGGCTATCACCTACACAAACACTTAAAAGTCAAGAACTTAGTTAGCTATTGCAAAGCATTTGCACAACATAGGAGATCGACATGATCCAGAAATTCAAACCTAACATTAGCATTAATCAAGAAGCATATACACCAAAAATGTAATCAAAATTAAAGATAGAATCAAGCACTTGTGATGAGAAAAATTTGGAAGTCAAAAGTTAGAATAACTACGTAATATCAAAAGATTGAGCATGAGAGGATAAATAAAGTCATTTTTCAGCAGCAAAAATATCTTTTGGATTAACAAAATTAGCAACCTTCTCAATTTCGGTAGCCTTGGTCTATGCACGCTCAATTTTTCCCCCCTTTTTATATCATTTTCAAGAAACTTGTTCAATCAGTAATGTACCCTATTCAGAAATAATAGTTCACTCATCTTTAATTTCAATAGAATCAGTAAGAAGAATAAATTTTCTTTAATATCATTTGTAAAGGAACATGTTCTCTCAATCTGTTCCCTGGATGTGGTACTGTCAGGTGCAGCACAAACTATAATATTTTTTACATCAATTCGAAATTCTAGTTTATATGGTTCCCAATAGAAGAACTAGGTTCGACAGATGAGTCTCCCATCGGTTCCCCCTCATTAGATGCACTCAAGTTGAGCCTAACAAGTGAACTTTGTTCAAGTGTAGGGTCCCCGAAGTATTTCCCCTCACAAGGTAAATCCTCCAAGACTTTACCCAATACAAATATGATTACCCCTAAGAACCAGCACACTTTACTTTCTCAATCTATATTTTATAAGGCACCAATGTAGAGGTGTCCTCCACCAAATTCATCTCAACCATCCTCCACCAAATTCATCTCAACCATAGACCATCACATTGAGATAAAACTTTTTAAGAAGATATTGTTTTGGTAGTATTTAGGGCATGAATATCTTTTGGGACAAGTGAAGAAATAGGTTCAAGTGCATTGACTTTATATATAATCATGAATAATTATAGTGCACATATCTTAGATCTCTGGATAATGTTGAATTTTTCTTCAATTAAGTTTCTCTCCCGTGCCAAAAGTAAATACACTGTTATAGTGCATGAGTAGCATGAATTTAAAAATAGTATAGAGACATACAACTTAATGTACAAACTGAGCATAGAATTCAAGATTACAGGGCAGTATGTGCAATGTTCATTAGCCATTGAGGGATATTCATGTGACCTTAATCACCCCCAAGTTCTAAATTTCTCCTTTTGAAAGTTTTTTCTTGTCTGATCATATTTTTGATTGATTGATCATCTGAGTGCGCATAACTATTAGATATTGCATAGGTTGGACCTTTTTCTTTCACATGCTTCCTCAGTCTTTCCTTTTTTTTCAACTTGTTTTTTTCATAGTCAATGTTATTCATTCATTCCCTTTTTTTCCAATTGAGAGTTATTTCTTCTAGTTTCAATCATGCATCTGAAGCAACATGTTCATTGGTGAATGTTGTCTGCTTCCTTTCACTTTTCCTGCAAATTCAAAGGTAAGATTTATGAACCCAAACTAGTTTGGGTCCTTTGTATTGATAAAAAGGATGAATAAGATCTCCATGAGCCCACTTGGGCAGATTAGTTTTCCTTTGAGTATACATGTTCCTTTGAACAGTTTTATAAGTTCATTTTACTTTATTTTCTGAATTATCTCTGTATTTCAGACAATTTTCCTTAGAAAGGCCTGAGTTACCACAAATAATACATAACAAAGAATTTCCAATCATAGGTTATTCATACCCTATTCCAGTTCTTATGTTCCGAGTATTATTACCTAGATGTGTTACTATCATGGAAGATTTTTGTCCATTTATTATCTCTTTTCATATCAATTTTTATCCTAGAGAATTCAAGATTCATTCTCCTAGAATATTCCCTTTCAAAGATAGTTCATTGTTTAACCTCATTAGATCTTGGTCACATCTGATTTTGTCACGACCCAAATCGGGGCCGCGACTGGCACCCACATTTACCCTCCTATGTGAGCGAACCAACCAATCTAACCTTAACATTTCAATGTATAGCAACAGAAAATAATGCGGAAGACTTAACTCGTTAATAAAACCAATTCAATAACTACTAAAATTCAACATCTATTATTCCCCAAAATCTGGAAGTCATCATCACAAGAACATCTATGATCAAATTACTAAACTAAAAATGTCTAAGAAGCTAAAACAATTAAAAGCTAGTCCATGCCGGAAGTTCAAGGCATCAAGACTTGAAGAAGAAGACCCAGTCCGAGCTAGAAGCATTAGCTCACCCTGAAGATCCGGTGTGACGAAGACTGGCTAGAATTACTGTTGAGTTGAAGACGACGGCACGTTTGCTGCACTCCACAAATAACAAAGAAGAAAACATAAAAGTAGGGGGTCAGTACAACCACAAGTACTGAGTAGATATCATCGGCCAACTCACAATAGAAGATAATATATATCAAGTAATATCATAAAATCAACTATGATGCTTAACATGTAGCAACAACAAGTACTATATCATTAACAATTACCGTTAAGTTCACACATGAGGACTCAAGCCTCAATACCATACTCATTTGGGAATTGGGTTCATTAGATTGAGTATATTTATCATCTTTCAAGATTCATTATCTTTCTTCCTCTTGTGTCGGTACGTGACACTCCGCTCCATATACTATCCTGGTGTCGCAACGTGACACTCCGATCCATGTTCTATCCTGGTGCCGGAACGTGGCACTCCGATCCTCATTCTATCCTGGTACCGGAACGTGGCACCCGATCCATATTCTATCCTTATGTCGGAACGTGACACTCCGATCCTCATTCTATCCGGGTATCGGAACGTGGCACCCGATCCTCTATTTCTATCCTGGTACCGGAACGTGGCATCCGATCCTCTATTTCTATCCTGGTGTCGGAACGTGACACTCCGATCCTCATTCTATCCTGGTACCGGAACGTGGCACCCGATCCTCTATTTCTATCCTGGTACCGGAACGTGGCACCCGATCCCCTAATTCATCAAGCCTTCTTTTACACTAAGGCATCATCAATCTCATTATATAATATATCAAGCCTTCTTTTACACTAAGGCATCATCAATCTCATTATATAATATATCAAGCCTTCTTTTACACTAAGGCATCATCATTAACAAGTGAATTAGGGTTTCTTTCAGGATTTAGGATTCAATAGCTTCATCATGCTTATTCTATCACAATTTTATAGTCACAATCATGCAAGCATACAATTAAGCACATAGCAGGGCTTACAATACTATCAATACATATCGTTCACTATTAAGAGTTCACTACGAATATCGTAAAAACCATAACCTACCTCCACCGAAGAATTTGATCAAGCAAGCAATTTCCCAAGCTTTGTTTTCTCTCTTCCTGTTCGATCGATCCCTCTCTCTCTCTCTGTTCTTTCTCTTTTTCTTATTCAAACCCTCTTTCTTTTACCCTAATTAACATATAATTAAGAATAAAAGATGGCAATAATAACCCAATAATTAACTTAAGGTTACCTCTTTTAACCCCCAAGTAATTAGACTTATTAACATTAACTCTCTAACTTTATAATTAAACCAGGAATAGTCCAAAACGTCCCTTTAAAACTTAACCAGAAATCCGACTCCGACTGGGATTACGCAACCTGTGACGGCCCGTCGTGCCTGCGACGGTCCATCATGCAGGTCGTCGCAAGGATCAGAAACTCCATCTTTCATTAAGGAGTCTGTGACGGTCCGTCACGCCTGTTACGGTCCGTCCTGCACTTCCATCACGACGTTCAGAGAATCGTTCCCTGTACCAAATTCTCAAGAGTTGAAGTATTTTGAAACGGGGCATCACGACGGTTCGTCGTACCTGTGACGGCCCGTCCTGCAGGTCCGTCACAGATTACAGAGAGTCGATTTTTGTACCCAAATTTCAGAATTCTAAGTGTTCTGGAACGAGACACCCTCGACGGTCCGTCGTGATATCCGTCGTCTCAGCCATTTTTTCCAGAAATAAAAGCTGCTGCTCAAAACGACTAAACAGGTCGTTACAGATTTGGTCACCACTAATTTTTTCTTTTTCATTCCAAGTAACATTTTATTTCAAAATTTCATATTTGAGAGTCAAAGTGCAGGAATCAAGTTGTTGTACCTATTTCTTTAGGAGTTGATTTTCTTTCTTGAGATCAGAATTAACCTTTTCAAGATCAATATACTCGAACGTTAAACTGGTCAAGGAAGTCAATAATTGATTATTGGTTTAACTAGTTCTTGAATTGTATCCATGGAAGTGAGTGATAACAAGGATAATTTTTTCTAAGAGAACTTTACTAGTTTATCTTTTAAATCAAAAAGATTTACCTCTATTCATTCAGAGTTTGATTCAGGTTCAGTTTCTGATTCTTTTAAGGCCATCAAAGAGAGGTCCTCACCATTATCGTCATGCCTCTTTGAACCTGTTCCCAGGCAGCATACATCGCTTACTCCTTTTCTTTATTTTTTCTTTTGGTTAAAAGTTCTCTCTTCTCCTTTTCAACTCTTTCTTTTCTTCATTCTGCCTCCCACATAGGACAATTCTTAATTTAATGATCAATTTTTACACACTTAAAGCATTCTTCACTTTGTGGTTTCTCTCTATTCTTTTCTTTGGTGTGTGTTACCTTTTTTTCAGAATTTAAGCCCCCTTTGAAGAATTCTCTTGAAGGTTTCTACTTATTAGTGCTAAATCGTCATCATCATCTATATCCGATTCATCACTTTCAGTTGCTTTAAATCCAAGATTTTTCTCTTTGTTTCCTTCACCTCTTTTGTCAACATTCATCTCACAAGTTTTGAGATTTCCTACTAATTCATCCAAAGTTATATTGATTAGATCCGTGGTTTCCCTAATTGCAGTAACTTTTATTTTCCATAATCTAGGAGTCCTTAGTACTTTGTCTACCTGTTCCTCAGTGGTGTATACTTTGCTTAAGGATATTAACTCATTTACAACAGTGGTAAATCTAGCGATCATATCTTGAAGTGATTCTCTGGATTTCATCTTGAATGCTTCATATTCATAACAAAATCTGGCAATTCTGAATTTACGAACTTGAGTTGTACCTTCGTGAGCGTCTTGTAAAGTGTCCCATATTTGTTTTGTAGAGGTACAACTAGAGATGCAATTAAACTCATCAGGTCCTAGTCCACATACGAGAATCCACTTAGATTTTGCATTCTTCCCTATCATTTTATAGTCAGTTTCTCCGTATTTTTTTTGTAGGTTTAGGTACCTTATTTCCTTCACTATCAGTAATAGTCGGAGTTAATGGTCCATTAGTAATTCTATCCCATAGTTCGTAATCTTCAGCTTGAATGAAGTCTTCTATCCTTATCTTCCACCAAGAGTACTATTCTCTATTAAATAATGGTGGTCTGTTGATGTGATATCATTTACCATGCCCAAGAGGAGGTGCAGAATTCATAATAATCTTATCTTGAGTTATTAGACTCTTCAAAGATATCCTTGCTCTAATACCAATTGTTAGAATTCTATCCTCCTGAATTCTTCAAAAGAACACGTACAGACAACATGTTTATATTTATTTGAAACTTAACGATAATCAATTCAAACAATAGTTTGTAGTATTTATAAACATCAAACAATACAACAATTACAAAGCTCCGTAACCTAAGGAATTCATAAGAAATTATAAACTCTAATTTTTAGCTACCCAAAGACACAAAAAAAAACCCGGTTTTATATCTTTTAATGTTCTACAAGTTCTACAACTTGTCGAATAACTCCTACTCACAAAACTCAGATTGTAAAGAAGACTCTTAAATACAAGCTTACAACTTCTCACTTAACTCGCGACACTACTCAAGTTAATATCAAAACTCTTTCAAACCTCTTGATAGTGTTTTGATTTTCTCTCTATGTAAGTGCGCAATCTTCACAACCGAACCTATCGCCCTATTTATAGACTTGAAACTTCAACAAGTTCTTGTTTGATTCAACTTTGTCTTTGCCGCTACACGAACCTTGTTGAACTTAACTTGAACAAAACATTGTTGAACTTGAAATCCTTCTTCACGTAGAAATCCTCGTTGCACTCGACTTGGAACTTCGTTTCTATCCTTACTGCTACAACATAATCTTCTTTAGCAAATTTATATTGAACTCTTCTTTACCAAATAATAACACAAACCTTTCCTTAATTAAGTAAGAAAACCTTTCACAAAGTTTTTCTTAATTCAATAAGAAAACATTGTTATTTGTTTATTTCATCTTCAACTTGGATGGTTAAAACATGTTGTATTCCTTATGCAAACTGGAATTCGCTGGAACGTATTGATGCTACATGTTTGATGCAACTTTGTCATCCTTCAAACTAGAATTTAACACTTTTAAAGTTGTCTGCTTATTTTTCACTTGTACACTTCAATCCAATCTTATACATATTCAATAAGTACAAAGTTAAATTGGAGTATCTAAACAAAATATACGAACAACTTTAATAGCTACAACTGACTACTCACTTAGAAAAATAAAAACCAAAATGAAAGTCTTTCTTTTTTCTTCTTTAATTATTGCCTACTGCCATGCACGAGAAAATATATATAATATGTAAAGTAGTTGTTCATATTACTTATATAGTAATTTTAAACAAATTTAAGTCATTACAGGCTTTACAGCCTTTTGAAATTGTCCATAGAATTCATTTAAATACAACTCAAATAGGATTAGTTCTTACTGTTTTTGTGTAATCACATTTTTTGTTTTTTAGTGATATTAGTTTTTCTATTACAAAAATTAATTTTATTGACTTAGCTAACGTTAAAGTGTACCATAAGACTGGCCAACGGAACGGGACGTATTGGTACCGTTTCGGCTCGTCCCGTTTCGGTTGCCTACGAGACGGGACGGGATAGTCTGAACCGGTACATGGAACGGGATAGAACTGTGATTTTGTACCGGTGAACCGGTATCGGTTCATCCCGGTTCCGATCCGGTCCGGTCTGATTCCGATCCGGTTTACTTAATATATATTAATTTTTTTATATTTTATATTTTATATAATTTATATTTATATTTTCTATATATTATATTTTATATTTTATATATTTCTATATATTAAAATTAATTACCAAGACCAGAAGTTGATTACAATCAATCCATAGCTGAGTTAGAAAGATGATTTACGGGGCTATACAACTATCAGTATTACATTCGAGACTTAGTTGAAACAGAACCCTTCCTAGAAGGTGGCTGCGTAAACTATGTACTCTACTAATAGTTGTAAATTAAAATTGTAATTTGATACAAATTTAAATAAATTAAATTGATATTTTTTAATTTTTGTAATTGTTTAATCCTTATTTCAATTTAATTTTTTTAAAATTACAAATTTTATTTATTTAATATTTACAAGACACAAGTTATAAATATAACTTATAAAATAAATATTAATGAATATAAGTAATAACTTATAAAGTGTAAACTTCAAAAGATTTAAATTTTGAAAACTTTATTAGACTTTACTTGCAAACTTAACAACAACAAAAAATATCAATAAAATATCTTTAAAATAAACTTAAGTAAAAAATTATAGTACAAATTTAAAAACTATTAATTTATACTTAGAAAAATAAAAAAAATAATTATATTTTCGTGATCCCAAAAAATATTGTCCCGTTTATCCCGTCCCATTCCATCTCGGTCCGTTCCGGTTCCATCCCGGTATATAGTGGAACGGGACGGAACCGATTATTCATCCCGATAATTTCGATCCGGTTCATCCCGGTACCGGTCAACATACGGGTCAATAGATTCCGTTCCGGTTCAGTACCGGTTCGTTCCGGTCCGGTGAACCGGTTCCGATCCTTTGACCAGTCTTAGTGTACCATATTGAAAAAAAGAAAAAAAAGGAATTGATAATCTTCTTATATGGTCCTTTGGTAAGAAGATTATAACATTTGCTTAGCCCAAACATTAATTCCACAATTTATAATTGACAAAGTACAGTAAATACATACCTTTTATTTTATTTATTTTCATTATCTCTTATTACTTTTAATAAAAAAATTCTTATTTTTTAATTTTTTTAATGTATTCGAGCTGCATATTAATATATCTGAATTTCGAGCTACATATTAATATATCCGTACAAGTATTAATGTATTTGAGCTACATATTATGTATCCGAGCTAACATATTAATGTATCCGAGACAGTATTTAATGTATTCGAGCTACATATTAATGTATTCGAGACAGTATTTAATGTATCCGAGCTACATATTAATGTATTCGAGACAGTATTTAATGTATCCGAGCTACATATTATTGCATCCAACCTTCAATTATTTTATCTGGTATATTTAATTTTTACAGGAATTAATATAATTAAAAACTTATTAAGAATAAATTGTAATTTTATATTAAAGCTATGAAATTTACGTAATTTACGCTTTATAAACTTTTTACTATAGCTATTTGATGAAATAACAAAGTCCAACAGCGCATCCAAAACCCATCCTAGTCGTACCAAATTATTTTCAAAAAAAAAAAAGCTTGAATCACAATTACAATTTCATTTGTCAACGTAATCAAAGAAGCTTAATTTAGGGTGAGTTGGGTATAGGTGGTACGTTTTACGTATCATATTCAATATTTTTAACTTTCTTAAGAAAATATACGTGTTAACTCAAAACAAGACGGTTAAATTGAAATAGAGGGAGTAATAAATTTCTTCATATAGTGTATATGAGATGTATACATTGTATAATATGTATATCTGAAGCACATTTCTCTCTTTTTTTACTCATGCTATCCCTCTTTATTTTTCAATCTAAATTTTTTGGAAAATTTTTCAAAAAAATAATATTTTATCACTTAATTGGGCCCCTTAGCTACACATTCAATAGTATTTATTAAAAATAGTTATATTTAGTTTGTTATTAAACCAATTTATATTATTTTTTTTTTAAAAAATATCGATTAAGGGAATACAAATAAAACTTAACTAACAAAAGAAAATCAAGAAAGAGTACATTCGAAAGATTAGGAGTCTCAAAAATAGGAGATCCTCTTTCTTCTTCCTCAAATTCAATTCATCAGATATTCATCTTCCTCAAATTTACTTTAGTTCATAACTATCGACCATTGAAGTTTTTACTGTCACGACCCAAAACCGAGCCGCGACTGGCACCCACACTTAACCTACTATGTGAGCGAACCAACCAATCTAAACCCAAACATATTGAATAAAATACAATGCGGAAGACTTAAACTCATTAACAAAATCAATTAAACAACTTCTAAAATTTATAACTCATTATCCCCAAAATCTGGAAGTCATCATCACAAGAACATCTATGATCAAATTACTAAACTAAGAGTATTCTAAGAAAGCTAAAACAAGTAAAAGCTAGTCCGTGCCGGAAGTTCAAGGCATCAAGACATGAAGTGGAAGATCCAGTCCAAGCTAGAAGTATTAGCTCACCCTGAAATCTGGCTTGATGAAGACTGGCTAGAGTTGTGATTGAGTTGAAGACGACGGAACGTTTGCTGCACTCCACATATAACAAAGAAACAAACAAACAAGTAGGGGTCAGTACAAAACACGAGTACTGAGTAGATATCATCGGCCAACTCAAAATAGAAAACAGGATATATTAGATAATATCATAAATCAACTACAATACTAAACATGTAGCAACAACAAGTACTAAATCATTAATAAGTACCACCAAGTTCATCCATGAGGGCTCAAGCCTCAATACCATACTCATTTGGGAATTAGGTTCATTACATTGAGTATATTAACATCTTTCAAGATTCATTATCTTTCTTCCTCTTGTGTCGGTACGTGACACTCCGATCCATATTCTATACTGGTGCCGGAACGTGGCACTCCGATCCTCATTCTATCCTGGTACCGGAACGTGGCACCCGATCCATATACTATCCTGGTGTCGGAACGTGACACTCCGATCCTCATTCTATCCTGGTACCGGAACGTGGCACCCGATCCTCTATTTCTATCCTGGTACCGGAACGTGGCGCCCGATCCCCTAATTCATCAAGCCTTCTTTTATACCAAGGCATCATCAATCTCATTATATAATTTATCAAGCCTTCTTTTATACCAAGGCATCATCATTCTCATTATATAATTTATCAAGCCTTCTTTTATACCAAGGCATCATCATTAACAAAGTGAATTAGGGTTTCTTTCAAGATTTTGGATTCAATAACTTTATCATGCTTAGTTTATCACAATTCTATAATCACATTCATGCAAGCAAACAATTAAGCATATAGAAGAGTTTACAATACTACTAATACATATCATTCGCTATTAAGAGTTTACTACGAATATCATAGAAACAAAACCATAACCTAGTTCGAAAAGCAGTCTTTGGTACATCCGTTGCCCGTATTTTCAATTGATGATAGCCGGATCTCAAGTTAATTTTAGAGAAGACACAAGCACCTTGTAACTGATCGAACAAGTCATCAATGCGAGGAATGGGATACTTGTTCTTAATAGTCACCTTATTTAGTTGTCTGTAGTCTATGCACATCCGAAAGCTCCCATTCTTCTTCTTCACAAACAACACCGGAGCACCCCAAGGAGATGCACTTGGTCTAATGAAGCCTTTGCTCAACAACTCTTGAAGTTGGGCCTTTAACTCTCTTAACTCCGCGGAAGCCATTCTATAAGGGGGTATAGAAATGGGGCGAGTACCCGGTTCCAAATCAATGCAAAAGTCAATATCCCTATCCGGTGGCATACCAGGAAGGTCTGCAGGGAACACGTCCAGAAACTCACGGACTACCGAAACCGACTCAATTGGAGGTACTTGAGTAGTGTCATCCTTGAGATTTGCCAAGAAAGCTAAACACCCCTTACTAATCATTCTCTTAGCGCAAAGAAAGGAGATGATACGAACCAGAGTGGAAGTGTAGTCGCCCTCCCACACTAGCGGATTTGTCCAAGGCTTGGCTAATGTCACAGTTTTAGCATTACAATCCAAGATCGCAAAATTCGGAGAAAGCCAAGTCATACCCAGAATTATATCAAAATCGACCATTTCTAAGATAACCAAGTCTACATAAGTATTGCTCCCCGCAAAAGTCACCAAACAAGACCTATATACTTTTT